>OY829099.1:3257500-3941865 GCA_963691645.1 Pelosia muscerda | reverse complement strand
CCTTTACGGTACTTACCTACTGCACAATAATAGTACAACTATAGTGTAACTATGTAGTAGGCGGTGACGGGAAGGCAGTGATCGGTAAATAGCTGTAGCCATTTATTTATTCACTTAATAAAATCCGTAAGACTCTATCTATAAATCATATAATGTATTATGTATAATTCGATTTATTTTGTGGCGTAGCGGTAGAGTTCGGCAATTCCATAAGGTATGTGAGGACCTAAAATTAAAGTATATTTAAATTGTATTATGGTAGGTATTATCACAGATTGCGTTTCCGGTTATGAGTAGGGTAACCAGAGCTCATTGGAGAGGTTTTGTGTTGTCAGTGGGGAAACTGTGGAACTCTTCTTTGTCTACTGCACTGAATGCACAGATACTCCTTTTCTCCCTTCAACTGTCCCACTATATGGTCAGCAGCACAAAAGTAACGCCCCTGGTGTTACAAACGTCTATGGTCCACGGTAACCACTTTCCATCAAGTGGACCGGGTGCTTGTCTGCCACCTAAGTAGTACAAAAAAAATTACCTACTAATCCATTGACTATCATCGCTCGCCACACTCTGTCCCTTACGCGTTCTCGTCCTCACGTGACTTACCTATGTTGCCCTTCATAAAAGCGACTGGCATGTGACCTTCCCAGACCATAAATATACCTATATACAGGGTGTAAGGCGAACACTCCCGATGACGAAGTCCGCTGGTAGTACTCCTGGTACACACGATTTGGATTTATTCTCTCTTCATCGTTTTAGTAAAGCTAAATGAAATTAAACTCGCAAGATGGCGCCATTTGTTCTTTTAATGAGGTTTTTTTATATGAAACTAGCAAACCCGGCGAACTCCGTTTCGCCACCAGATGGCTTTCCCGCTTTTCTGTTGAAATTTTTCCTGAATTTTCTTTGCTATAAACCTCACGGAGCCCGAGACCTTTCCAACGAATGCAAAACCGTGGAAATCGGTTCGTGCCTTCTGGAGTTATAGCGTCAGGAAGGAAAACCCGACTTATTTTTATACAGTAGATTATCGTTTAATTTAGCTTTACAGGTACGATGGAGAGTAAAGGTACCTACTGATACCATACCTACCCGTCCCTTTGGTGTAATGTAGGCAAAGCAATCTACAGCTAACCAATAAAACCAACTTGTGTGAATACATTTTATTACTTTTATTCAAAGATTAATTAATGGCACATGTCATCTTAACATGAGCGGTATAGGTCCTAGATATGTGCCGATAGATATAATGTAATTAAGACTTCATCCAGTTAAATATTTTTTTCACTCCAGTGATTACCAGAGGCTTTACTTGTTCAGTTATTTCATTAACTACGTCTTCAACGGCTGAAATATAACTCTCGTAGTCTGAAGTATAAACCAAGTCAATTTTCTGGGGACATAAATGAATGTGATTTAGTCTTCGGAGTAGTAAGGTCTGAAGTATCAAATAGGAGGTAGGTACACTGAGTTACAAATGTTCCTGGACGATTTGAAATAAAAAAATGTATGAAGTGATGCCACTACACATCTACTAGTCTTAGCCTTGGTTGTACGATCTTACTTTGACCGTGACAAAGCGGTCAAAGTACCGGTAAGGTATAAAACGTCATAGCCTTGGTTGTAACTATAACCAGCCACGCTCAAACGTCAAATTCTGTCAAAAACAGAACTGCAAAATCATGGAAAACAAAAATAAGTGGAAGCGGCATGTAGTCGGTGCACGCGTGTCATTGGTTGGCGTATTTATGCTACGAAGGATAAATTCGATAATATGAACGTTTTTGATAAGAATACGTCTAAACTTTTTCGTAAATATTCAAGCTTTTTCAATTCAAAGTATGAAATGCCATAAATACTTTTTTCACTACAGCAGCTCAAACAAGTAAGTTTTACTGCATAACAACAGTGTGCAAAATGCGATGTTGCCCACTGCGTGAGACAAAGTAACTTTTTAATATATATTTTTTATTTTTTCACTAAACAGTGCCAACCATAGATTTTAGAAAGATTTGTTCCGCGATGAACTTTCCAACTACATAATCTGCACTCTATTCCTTGGCCGTCCTTTAGAAAGTTCTTTAAAATATGAAGGTCCAATTTCTAAATTCTAAACTTGAAAGGTATTTGTAAAACGAATAACCATGTTTTTTATTTAAATTATTTAATATTTTAATGTATTTATAACGTATTATAACCGGAAAGGGTAGGCATAAAAAAACAATTATTTACTAGTAGAGCACGGTATTATTAACGGTTATGTGTGTGAGTTTGGCGACATCGGTTCCGCTACTGCAGCTATCGCGTCGCACTTCTACTAGTTTTTCTGTTCTGTGTACTAACCATAGCGTTAACCAAACCATTACCATCAATCTGTTAAATTTGACGGTGACCGTAACTTTGACCCTGACCATGACAGATAGTTCGTGCAACTAAGCCTTAGTTGCACGAACTATCTGTTAGAGAACACACATAACCGTTAATAATACCGTGCTCTACTAGTAAATACTTGTTTTTTTTGCCTACCCTTTCCGGGATATAGGTGTGAGTTTATGTTATGTTATAATACATTAAAATATTAAATAATTTAAATAAAAAACATGGTTATTCGTTTTACAAATACCTTTCGAATTTAGAATTTCGAAATTGGACCTTCACATTTTAAAGAACTTTCTAAAGGACGGCCAAGGAATAGAGTGCAGATTATGTAGTTGGAAAGTTCATCGCGGAACAATTCTTTTTAAAATCTATGGTTGGCACTGTTTATAGAAAAAATAAAAAATATATATTATAAAGTTACTTTGTCTCACGCAGTGGGCAAAATCGCATTTTGCACACTGTTGTTATGCAGTAAAACTTACTTGTTTGAGCTGCCGTCGTAGTGAAAAAAGTATTTATGGCATTTCATACTTTGAATTGAAAAAGCTTGAATATTTACGAAAAAGTTTAGACGTATTCTTATCAAAAACGTTCAATTATCGAATTTATCCTTCGTAGCATAAATACGCCAACCAATGATACGCGTGCACCGACTACATGCCGCTTCCACTTATTTTTGTTTTCCACGATTTTGTAGCTCTGTTTTTGACAGAATTTGACGTTCGAGCGTGGCTGGTTATAGTTACAACCAAGGCTATGACGTTTTATACCTGACCGGTACTTTGACTAGCTTTGTCACGGTCAAAGTAAGATCGTGCAACTAAGGCTTAGCCTTAGAAGTTACTAGATTTTAGAACTACTATTATTGTAAATAACTTTAGCCTACTAATTGTATGAGTTTACTTATTTTATTATAAAGAAACCAGACAGCGATAGTTTATTTTATTATTGCTACCCATGTTAGTTTGATTAAATTACACTTAGGCTGTCAAAAGATTGTAGATCTTAAGGAGTCCAGGAAATTTTGGAGCCCACTCTACTTATACACGAATCGTTTTTAATAACCATAGAAAATTTGATAAGGTGATAGGTTTCCGATACTAAACCCTTATTTCGTATAGTTCAAAAAAGGCAATATTAGCCTAAAATCACGTAATGTTTGTTCACAATGGAGAACATTAATTATCTTCCCTACAATTTATTTTGTACTTCAGCTAGAATGACAAACCACCCTGGTCTGCGTTGGAGAACCCATCCCCTCCTTGATTGCTTGTATGTTATCAACTAATCAGAGGAGCATTTAGAGAAGAGTGCTTCTGAAGTGAGAGATGCTGCCGTCTACCGTGCAACGTGTAGAGATTCCCGACCAAGCATCAAGCAATCTACCAAAGAGTTACCTGGGCAGATCACTCAACAAATGACTTCGTATATAAACCCGCATTTTTCTGCGGCCACCCAGCACCATCTAGTGGCAGCAAGACTAACTTCTTCATCGCTACGAATCCTGCATCGCAAAAGTGAAGTTCTGGCACAACATACATACAACAACCCAAAAATAACCCCTGAGCCACGGCCCGCCAGGCGTGATCACCTTGCCTGGTCTGAGGATCGTCCCTTTGTAACGAAGGAATATATCACCTTGTTCTTCCAAACTTATATGACGAGTAGGTATAAGCCGATGCAATAAAGAAAGGATTCTTAAATGGCGGCTTGTACTTGCGTTGACCGATAGTACATTTAGCATATGAAATTTCATGTCGTTTCTTTTTTCAAATGAAAAATTATAAAAACAAGACCGCGTCGTAATAATTTCTAACTAGCTACTGCCGGCGGCTTCGCCCGCATAAATTTTAATAATTAGAAAGACACGTGACGGCATCTATTTTTTTTTTACATCGGCAACAGTAGGTAAACGGATATTGAATCCTTTGAACCCGAAAAAAGTACCTGGTAACGTAAATCACATTCTATCAGGAAGATCATGGAAGATCATGATGTTGGTAAAATAAAGAACTAACATTATTATGAACAAAATTATTAATATACTAGCTGACCCACGCAACTTCGTCTGCGTCACCCCGTTTTTGCAACAGTTTTCATTCCTACTCCGCACCCGTTGGCCGTAGCATGATGTTATATACATATAAATCTTCCTCTTTAACCGTTCTATCTATTAAAAGAAACTTCATTAAAATCCGTTGCGTAATTCTAAAGATTTAAGCATACAAACGGACATGAAAAATAGGCACAGAGAACGCGACTTTGTTTTATACTATGTAGTGATAGTGATATAAGGATAAGGGTTATTACTCACTAAGCGCGTCAAGAGTAGAGCGTGGAAGAAAATAAAGATTAATATTTTTTTTCTGTTGACGGTACGCGCGTGCGTAGTAAAGTAATAAGCTCCGCCATTTTAGAATCCTTTCTTTAATGAACCAGGTTATAGCGGCAAAATAAACTCGACGCAAAGAGAATAAGTACTAAATAATTTTAGTTACCACTTTCAGAGTTCTCATGTGCTCGTCATCCTCAACATATGAATGCTCGCGGCGTTTTCCTTTGAACAAGCTCAAGGCCTCGCTTTTAGCGGTTTCGTGCTGCCCCTGGGTCAACCTTAGCTACAACAAAACGTAATATTGGCATATCTATAGTCCATTTTGTTAGGTACTTAATAATATAAACAAACTTGGTATGTAAGTACATTTAATATGTTTTTTTTAAACTTAATAGATATATACCAATATTTTTCTGCTTAGAAATGCATTGTAAGGACTGAAAACCGGTATCGAGTCACTAGTTAGTCAGTTTACAACACACACAGTAGGTACCTACAGTTTAAACTGGGCTATTTAGTTTATTTGTGTAATATGTGTTAATGAAATTACCTACTAATATTTCCTTTAACCCCTCCAACTAAGCTGAATGGCTTGTGTTAGGAGTGGGTTCTTGTCGGTAGTGTAATGGCCAGGATTCGAACCTGGGACCTCACGATCGTAAGGCCGACTCCTAAATCACTAAGCTACCGACGCTTAAGATTGTTTACCTTTTGTTAAGTACCTACCTAAACAAATGGAGTATTTGTAATACAACCGATTTGTTTGAAAGGTGATTTTTAGTTGGCAGTTCTTAGCTATGTTTGGTGAAAATCAGTTCAAGATGGCCGCCGCCACAAAATGGCGGAATACATAGGTATTTTTTCACATTCATGTTCTTCAATATGGGTGTAAAATGAAAGGGCTTGACTAATACAATACGATACATCATGACAAATGTCAAATCCAAGATAGCTGCCACCATAAAATGGCTACTTACCTTTTTATAACTCAGTAGTCCCTCAATGTGGATATCAAATGTAAGCGCTTGACTAGGAGCTTCATTTAAAAAGTATAAATTAAAACTTAAATTTGCATCGGGATTTTTAAAATTTTATATTAACTATCACGTAACTATACCTTTTTGAGATAAGGTAGAACGAGGAAGTCCCAATACGAAAATTCCAAATGTTTGTCCATTATACGCTTATACTCATTGTAAGCCAGATTCACAGCATCAATATTGTTCAGTTCGTTCAATTTCTGTAAATCTTGATAACGAGCTCCAATGTTCTGTAAAATGATAATATTTAGGCAGTTCCAAATAAAAAGGGAGATGGAAGTAGCAGACTAAACTTCGAGAGCATCGTTTGCACATCTCATTGGCGGCCACAATTTCTGCGGCAGACCCTCCGAGGGCCGACACAGGGCCTGCTTCTTCTTTGACCAATTCTGCCCTCGACCGTTCTGCACTATCGTTGTGAGCAAGGCGCTGAGCGACAAGACTTCTAGTCCGATGGCCGCCACAGAGCCCGTTTCTTTTTTTATCAATTCCGCTCTCGCGCCCCCTTATACCTCTGCGCCCCTAGGCACGTCCATTCTTCGCCTTTAGGATAATGCGCTATGGGAGAAGGGATGTATTCCTGAAATCCAGCTGTAAAGAGGATCACAAAATCTAAAAATCTTGTTGAGTCAGTGTTCATATTATTTCTATACACGATGTTATTGAAATTGATTCTATTGCGTTACTGTAAAGTGTAAATTCAATGGCAGTCGGGATAATCACAGTGAGATAATTGCCAATGAGTAGAATCAAGGTACTGATCAACTTCCTATAGAACCATGTACTTTTTTTCCTTTTAATTTTTTTTAAGAATTCTATAAACCGAAGTTACTAATACCATTTAACCCCACCAACTAAACTAAGGAGTGGATTCCCGTCGGTAATGTAATGGCCAGACTTACTGCGATCAGTTTATCCTTGTAATCATCTTGTTCGGTTTCATCCCTGCCGCTTTGGTATTGCTCGAGTGAGCGCTCGAAAGCCTCTTCATGCAGTTTCTTGAGAGCGAGTGAATGGAAGCAGCAAGACTTTGGGCCTATCTCTGAGTTCACGTAGTCCTTATACGCACATTCTGCCACATTCATCAACCACAAGTTTTCCTGAGCATTGGCCTTTTTAAAGTCCTTAAAATAGGCCTTGATCTCCTAAAATAACATCAAAATACTAATTAAACTGACTTCAAAAGAATGACGTACAGTGAGCTCGAGATCTTAAGGTGTCCAGAAACTTTTGGAACCCACTGTACAATGCAGGTACAGCCCATCAATATTTGTATGGTTCATGAACAGAACTGATCAAAATCTGTTTGCGTTGGGTTTGTTTTAATAGCTCCTACTGTATTTGCGAAAATTGTATTCGAGATATAAGATGGCCTATCACTTTCGGATGACTCGATGACGCAGACATAATAAACTTCTGTTGTGTTTCCAGAGTTAAATAAGGTAGCCAGAGATCACTGGAGAGGTTTTGTGTTATCAGTAGGGAGACCGATCAACCCTGTTTTGTCTTCTGCACTTATAGCACAGAAACTCTCCTGACCTCTCCTTTCCTATCCCTGTGTGTGTGTGTGCGTGCGTTTGTGCGTGCCTGCGTGCTTTTGAGCATGCGTGCCTATGTATGTATACGTGTGTGTTATGTGTGTGTCTGTGTCTAAGGTATCGTAATTCCCGAACGGATGAACCGATTTCGAAGTAGTTTTTTTAAAGCTGTATTAGTCGGGAGTGCTCTTAAATGCTCGATGCAAATCGATCCAAGATGGCCGCCGCCACAAAATGGCGGCATATTATCTCACAGAGAGCACTGAGTGCCTACATTTATAATCATTATGTAGATCTAGATGTGTGTATGATATAAGAACTTGAACAGTCATCCCCTAGCACCCGGCAGACATTTTCTAGTGCTGAAATAATTAAACAACGTACTTGTCGCAGGTTGTCCAGGTCGGGGTCTTCAGTCTCCTCAGAGGGTTGGTTGCGATACGATAGAAAATGTTTAATAGCAGTTTTCAAGCAGTCTTCATGATCTTCCTGGTTAACCTTTTTATTCATACTCGTCATGTAGAGCATTCGTGCCTCCAGTACTGCGTTACTATTGTTCCGCTTGTTCATGAGACATAAGCGCTGGTAAGTCTGTTCTAAGTTCTGAATAAATATGAAAGAAATTAGGTTTGAGAAAATTAAAATAAAGTCGCCTCGCCATATAACATTATTGTGATTAAAATATTTGGCATTTTTATACCACTTAGGTGGCAGACAATCACGCGGCCCACCTAATGGAAAGTGGTTACCGTGGCCTAAGGACGTTTGCAACACCAGGGGCGTTACATTTATATTGCCGACCATATAGAGGGTGGGGAGGGGGAGGGGAGAAGGTTAAGAGAGTCTCTGTGCTGTCAGTGCAGAAGGCAAAGAAGGGTTTCTCGGTCTTTCCACTGGCAACACAAAACCTCTCCAGTGAGCTCTGGCTTACCTTGATGAAATCATCTCTATCTGTATCTACTTCTGGCGGCACCGCGGTCCTGGTTGGGTCGAAAGAATTAAGAGCAGCGGTCAACGCTCTGTTGTGCAACGCTTCCAAGTCACAAGCGTGCAGACAGATGAAGACCTGAATCTTACACACGGTCCCAAGTATGTCTCCGTACACCTTCTCAGCTTCAGACAGGGCATTCCTCAGTTTATCTTTATTCTGCAATTGATGCAGCAACAGCGAAGTCTCTAACGTCTGTAAATATGTCTCATACGTCAGCATTTCCAATTACGTCATCACCAATCTCTGAGTCAATTCCTAACTCAGTTGGGGTCGGCTTTCTAGTCTAACTAAGAAGCGGCTGAACTTTGATATTTTCCGTGAAACGACTGCCATCGGACCTCCACAACCAAATTGACGATATCGAATTCTGTAGTTAGGCTAGTCGGACTTTTGAAGGCTCCAACTACCCCTAAAGACTACTATAGATGTTCGTATAGCAACCGGGACCGACGGCTTAACGTGCTCTCCGAGGCACGACCAGACCATTGCAAATATCCATATTCATGCATACAAATATTTACACTGAGCGGGGATCGAACCCGTGCCTCCTCCATACCTGGCATGACTTGAATGATCCCACAGGCTATTCATTTTAGCTCCAGACTTAAAAATAACTAATAAATGAATTTTAGATTTGTACACGGCTTTGTGAATACATTGTGCTTTGAATAAGAATAAGTCGATAAAGTAACCAATTCATTAAAAATACAGTGAATTAAATTTAAAAAAAAAACAATTATTCACACATAATATTTATAAAAAAATCTGTGAATTGAGAACCAACAAATCAAAAGCGTTTAAAAAAAACTGTTATATCAAACCTTATTGAGTGTCGCTAAATTGTCTGCAATTACATTCTCCTGTGAGTTAAACTTTTTCTTTGAGTTATAGAGAGCAATTGCTGCGTCCAGGGCTGTATTATGCCAGGTTTGTAACATGCTTGTCAACACGCTTTGGTCTTCAATGATCTTGGTCTTCATCATACTTTCATAACATTCAGACGCTTCGCGAAGAGCAGTCGTTATAGAGGCGTCGGCTGTAGCCTAAATAGTAAGTCCAAGAACTCAGTTACACTGAACTATTAAAAGAGGATATGCATAATGTTAAACCCACTTCTAATAAAGTAGGAAGTTCTTTAATCCAAATGTTCACATATGTATTTCTTTTTACCCAACTGCGCAACGCAAAGGAGGGTATTGTGTTTATCAGTCTATATATGTATGTATGTATGTATGTATGTATGTTTGTTTCTATGTGGCGTTGTAGACACTAAACGCACAGGCCGATTTTGATAATTCTTACGTCAATCGATTTGTTTTAACCTTGCGAGTGTCACACATGACATTAATCAAAATTCACCACAGCGACAGCCAGACGCTATATTCTAAGTCGATGAACTGTCATGAACTGTGGCAAGTGGGGGTTCGGTGATTCTCGCTAATTTTCTTACTTATTGATTTAAGTTTATATTTCAAGTATAAACGATATACAAACAAAAAAATTTTTGGTAAAAAATAACTTTTGAATGAATCGTAACAAAAAAAATATTTAAAGAAAAAAAAACCCGACTGCATAAAAACCAATTTAAAAAATTACGTGAAAAATTAATTAAATTAAAACTAAAATCACATAATTTTTAAAATTAGTTTTTACGCAGTCGGGTTATTGTTTTTCTTTAAATATTTTGTTTTTAATTATTTTTGTACGCGCATAGCTCCGTAAACTTGAACGGCATTTAAAAATTCGGCAAAATCGAAAGCGGTAATTATATTGCAATATTGTCCTATTTAAATTTCGTAAAGATATAGGTAATGAGGGGTTTAAGAGACCACGGAGCTCTTGAATGAATATCAGGAAATCAGCCGCTATTGTTGCAATTGTAATTGTACCCTTTGAATAGACACGCAGTAGGTGTTTTGTTCAGAATACTAAGTGATATTACAATTTTAAAAGTTCTCTATGATTCATTTTGGTTCACCGACAGTTCATACGAACTAACAATCACGAAGCTGTCGGTAGATGGTTCCCACCAATGCCCCAAAGATGCGATGCGATGCGAATTTCGAATGCTTCAGATGTGGGTTCGTCAAAGCGCAAGGGAAATATTACGGGTTCGAACTTCGAAGCCCGTCGAAGCTTTCAGTTTTTCAGATCAAATTTTAGTTTGAACGGATAAAAATACATTATATTTATAAATAAATATTCTAGGACAATCTACTCAACAACACCTAGACCCATGGTATAACAGCATAGTTTAACTAGCTTGTGTTATGGGTTCTAGAATGCGGATAAATATACTTGGATTTTTTTTTTTGTAAATACACACATATTATACATAGAAACACTCAGACCAACGCAAATATTAATGCACACAAATATTTGTAAATGATATCGGTTTTCTTCATTATAGGGACACCTACTGCTAGGTGCGGATGATTACCTTGGATATCCCTCAACCGACTTTTCTAGTGATTCAACGTTATCAATTATTATCAGCACACAACAACACTTACACACTACAACTTACAGCTAGCAAATAAACAATATTTGCCTAGCACACACGGTATCGATGGGGAATTTGATACCTAGTTATTTGTAATGGTGTACATAGTGCCCACTTCAGCTCTGTCGGATTTTTTTCATTTCACTACTATTTGTGACTAATAAATAATAATAATAATAACAATTCTTTATTGTTCACCAAGGACATAGATAGAATTACAATTTGAAATGTTTATGTGGTACACAATTGGCGGCCTTATCGCACTGAAGCAATCTCTTACAGGCAACCATAGGATGGAATAAGATAGACGAAGAGAAATTGGGGCAGTATGGTGTATTATTACGGGAGGTGTGAAAGATATATACATAAAGATATAAATACATAAATATATATATATATATATATATCAATATCTAGACGTTATATCAGAGGACGTCGGTATGATATGACGAAAGATACCATATATTGACTAATTATATACGTTCCATACATAATATAATATATGAAGGAGCACGATTTCAGTGTAGTTGTGGACAGGTAAGTTCAAGATACAGAGAGAAAGGGACAGATCTATAGAATAAATAGTTATATACTATTTCTCCTGCACATAGTGAGCCGTGACCAGTTTTTTGAAAACAGGTAGTGATTCCGCGCGTTTTATTTTGATGGGTAGAGCATTCCACAATCGGACAGCTTGTACTGTGAAGGATTTGTCCATGTACATGGTGGAGTATCGTGGCATTTTCAATTTTAGGTTTACTGACGATCGCAGGGTCCTTGAATGTGTGTCACATAGAAAGTTAAAGCGGTTTTTTAAGTATTAGCAGGAGTAAAAGGATGAAAAAGATGTTATAGAGAAGTGAAAGGATATGAACATTTCGGCGAAGGCGTATGGGTGACCACTTGAGTTTTGCACGATATTCGGAGATGTGGTCATATTTGCGAAGTCCAAATATGAACCGTATGCTGAGATTCTGAAGTCTCTCAAGTTTATTTAGTTGCTCCTCGGTGAGGTCTGGATAGCTGGCATCGGCATAATCAAGGGTAGGAAGAAAAAGAGATTGCGCTAGCGCAGTTTTCGTAGCGATGGGTAATAAACCGCGGAGCCTACGCATGAACATGGCAAACATTCTTCGACTAAGTAACTTCCTGAAGTTGAGGGCCCCCAGAAAGACTACCGTCAATAAATATGCCTAGATTTTTGACTTTTCGCTATACTGCACGCTGGTACCATCACAGGAGATTAAAGGGAGGAGCGACCATTCTATTCTTGAGACAGCGTGAGGGCTGCCAATGACAATGGCTTGAGTCTTACTTGGATTCACCCTCAGACCATATGATTTACTCCAATCGCATATTTTGCTCATGTCTTCGTTGATTGCGTCAACGGCATCCCTAAACGTATTCTGGGTGGCCCTAGAACAAATTTGCAGATCATCTGCATATAGGATCTGGTAGGTAAGAGGTAAGATGGTTAGTGATTGAGATGATAAAAACTTCGAAGAGTAAAGGAGATAAAACGTCACCCTGTGGTACACCAGCATACGTTGAGCACCATGCGGACTAACTTAAGAGGTAGCAGTTTATGGAATGTAGTTATCAGTATAAGTATAATTTATTATCATAACTTAATTTTAAATGGTCAGATTGAAATGATAATGTGCCGAGCACACCGATTTGGAATTGAAATACCCGTATTACTTATTAAGTTACCTTATATCTGTTAGAGTTACCAAAAAAAAATACGGTATGACTTGTTATGTTATGAATGTGTATATGATATTATAAATGTGTCACTAGCATCGCCTGAGGTTACCACTATTACGTAATCTGTGCCTGGGGCCTTACCACCTTGAACTTGAACCTTTTCCCAACTCAGTTGGGATCGGCTTTTCAGTCTAACTGTGATACGGATGAACTTCGATATTTTTTATTTTTTTATTTTATTTTCTTAAGAAAACAAACAGCATTACAACTATGTTACATTACTATTATCCATGAAGCGACTGCCATCTGACCTTCACAACCAATGGTCCAATGACCAATGGCGATATCGAAGTTCCTAGATAGACTAGTTGGACATTTGAGGGCTCCAACTACCCGTAATGACTGCCATAGATGTTTGTATAGCAACCGGGACCGACGGCTGAACGTGGTCTCCGAGGCTCGACCAGACCAGTGCAAACAGTCATATTCAGGCATACAACTTTTTGGACTGAGTGGGGATCGAGCCCGCGCACCGTGCGTAGCAGTCGCGTGCACTACCGCCACGCCACGGAGGCCACCATCTGTCAGGAGTAATATTATTTCAATCTTACTTTACTTACATAGTCAGACTCGAGGCTGTTAGCATCCGTCAGAATATTTAGGATACTAGTGTTATATTGTTGAAATTAACCAAATATGTAGTATCTCATACATTTATTTGGTAGAATTAACACTTTTCTTACAAGATATTGTACCCAAATATCGATGGAAGGCAAACGGCGCGAGCCCGAATCACACTATGCAAGTTAACTAAGAGTGAGATATAAATATACCACCTACCTACTTCTATTATCTATTAATATACAGTACCTAAATTAATTCTGATGAAATAGTATGATAGGTGTAAAGTGTATGACTAATTATACTGATTTTTGATGGCGCTTGGAGGAGCTTATTATTATAGATACATAATTAATAACACACTTGTACTTCTCCACTGTATTACTGCCTAACCTAACTTAGCCGGTTTCGCCTTGCGGCATTCTCAAATGTTTACACTGGCAGTTATCATACAGTGAAGAAGTACAAGTGTGTTATCGATATGTATAACGTGTATGACGAAATATAAGTGTTATGTGATGACGATGTTCGAGTTAGAGATAATTGAAACAAATGAAATTAATGCAATAAAAGCAATTGTAAAATGTTATTCCAAAAACCTGAAAAATGGTGCTAGCTTGAGGCATTTTGTCACTGTTGAAAATTTCCACATATTGCTTGAAGTATTCGAAGAGTCCCTGTGCTTGCACTTGTTCTCCATTGATGGTTTTCGGGGTTAAATTGTTCTGATCGAATAATGTAGGGATCAGTTCTAAGAGTTGCGACCTGAATAGGTTATCAATATCTGAAAATATAAATGCTTATCAGTATGTCATAAATATAAGTGCTTATCAATTTTCCCATCCATCTAGCGCCCGGGTATGCACCACCGCCGTGGCCTGCTTCTCTCTCTTCTCTCCAGCCGTCAGGTACCTAAATGTTACCACAATATTGTGGAGATTTTAGATGACAAGTCACTCGAATAAAAGTTGCCTTATGTTCTATGGTTGTATAGCTATAATATAGTTTGTTGTGATAAGAATAAATTTAAAATTAATGACACATTAATTGTAATTAAAGAATTAATTGTAATATAACATAATTAGTAATCAATTCATATTCCTCAAAATGGTGTATTCCAAAATGGCTGCACATTTTTTCAATTCATAGCACGTCAATTTGACTTCACCTCGCCTGATTCTAAGCTGTAGACAAAGTCTCAAGAAAGAGGGTCACCATTACAAATACGTACAGTGTTAGAATGGTGGCGCTCAGCTTAACGGCCTCATCAGATGCTTTTCACACCCCGCTTAAGGACCCGGGACTGTAGGATGAAGCTGATCAAATTATGTAAAAACCGTATGTTTCACAACAATGTATAATAAATTCAAATAGGGAATTTGACATACTCACCATTAAGACGTCCCTTGAATTCTCTGTCAGTGACACATGAGCCTGGACGGGGCATCAAAAAACATTCTAACTCTTCGAAACAAGAATGAATATGCTTGCGAACATCAACCAACTGCTCTATTTGATTACGTTTGAACTGAAAGCGAATTACTTATTTAATACCCTCAGAAGGCTTAAGACTGTATTGTTATATATATAACACCATTAACCAGCAAGTAAAAGTACCTACTCAAAAGTGCACATATGAACAAATAAAAAATAGGATATTTAAGAACATTTGGCATGTAATGTAAGAGTAGGTTCAAACTAAGCTCTTGCTTGTTCTACGGATTCCAAAAAGCCTAAGTACTACACGTATTTCTTGCAATGTTCTAGAATAAGCAATAAATAATGTAGGCTTGTTTCCTGATTGCATCCGAGATCAATATGAACTCGGAGCTAAGGGTTCACCTTGCTAATTTTCCTCCTTCCTTTTTCCTTCCTTATGTCGCTCCAGCAGTTATGCTTCACCGCCGTACAAAAGAACCTGTCCTTTTGTACGGTTCGTGTTGTTCGGCTAATTTAACCTGACCAGTATTAGCATTATTGTATTACCTATTTTGTATTCTCGTAATGTCAAATTCGCAATAAGGTCATCTGACAAAAAACTAAAGTTACCGACATAGCTCGCAGAATAACCAAGTTAAAGTGGCAGAGAGGACGTAGTGAGCCTTCCCGAACTCTCTCGAAACTCTCCGTGAGTAACGGCGCTGCGCTGCCGTGAAACAAATTACTACACCACGATGGCAACTCAAAACTGCCACCGATTCGACGAAGAAGTGGGCTGGCCACATCTGCCTAAGCACCAATGGCCGCGGGAGAAAACGGGTCCTTGAGTGGAGACCGCGAGAAGGAAAATGGAAGGTAGGACTCTCCCTGGCCAGATTGACTGATGACCTGAGAAAGGTGGCTGAGAGAGACTGGATGCGCAGGGCAGAGGATAGAAATCAGTGGCGGACATTGGGAGAGGTCCATGTCCAGCAGTGGACTGCGAAAGGCTAATTGATTGATCTATGAATGCCTCTTCCAATGTTGATGATGTATCATCAGAAGCTCTACTCTACTACGATTAAAACATGAAAATAAAAACCAATTAAGCTTCAAATTCATAATTTTTTTTTTGCAAAATACTTATTTTCATTTACCGCGAGTCTTTTATCCAATAGTTGCTTGCCCCCGCTGTAGCCGTAGGAATAATCAGTGGGATGCTCCCAATCTCTAACGAGAAACAGCAGCGTCTGGAATGCCTTCCCTTCTAATGTGGTAGCCAATTTTCCATACTCCGTGAATAGCTGTTCATACAAAATATAGTTAAGTGAAAAGTATAATCATACGCAGCTGAAATGGTACATTTATGTATATAACATGTTCTTTTAATTTTAATTGATAGGTACTTCATCCAAAATGCCATAGATCACGTATCTAGGTAGCTATAATGTGGGAGATTTCCTGTTCTAGGTAAGTGGGCTCCATCCTAAACCCCATTGACACCTGTTGTATATTTTTACTGAACTAAAATCTGTAACTCAAATTTATACGACATCTCGATCCTTCATTCTATTAATATCAATATGGCTTGAATCTGATGGTTTTTTTTTCAATTTACGAAACAATCTAACTCTAGATTTCGTTTTCAAATCAAGGTAAAGTTTAGCGATTCCATTGAAGTTTAGTGAAAATGTACAAAAAAGTTGGTGTCGTTGTTTATATAATAATATATTAAGAAATGAGGATCTGATGTGGAAAGTACTTGTGGTTTAAATTTGATTTGAACAAGGGAATCTTAGCGAATGAAAATTTGTATACAGTAAAATAGTGTAGGTTCACTCACGTCTTTGTGAATTTTAATAAGATCTGATGAAGTAGTACCAGATTACTTTCAAACTTACTTGTAAATATTGCAAGTCATTTTCTTGAATGTTTGACCGAATGTTGTAAATTTGTTTAGATGATAGAAGCACAGAAAGTGCGAAGATGCTAGAGTTGTCGCCCATGTCACTCTCCGTGTCGAACGTGCCTTGAGTGTCCATCAGAAGCACTGCTACCTGCACAAGTCAAATATTACTTAGATATTTCTCATTCCTTGACAGAATGATACTAGAAAATATAATGGGGGAAGAACCCACCACATCCACAGGATGACCATGCATTTTTATCATTAAAATATTCGTCTACTACCTAGATACCTAAGTCGCAATAGCACAAAAACAGCATCCCTTTCCCGGGGAGAGGTTCATCTCAAAATAGATGTCCCCGGGTCTGCCGGGGTTCGAGAGTTATGTCTTGTATAACCTCACCTCCGTCAATCACGGACCCATGAATGCGTGCTTTTTATTCGGTTCGAGTCCGACATAATCACCTCCACCGGTTTTGGCGGAGGTTATCCACCATCCGCGGGGATTATGCGCACTATAAAAAAAAGCGTACCTTTTCTCCAGTTTGTTCAATGTCGACAACGATTGGTTCCGGCCACAGATGGATTCCTTTTGTGTCGCTGTCTCCACCGGCGCGCCAGTGGAAACCCTCCAAAATATCGCTGTCTTTACCCAGCCACTGCTTGTTCAATTTGATGATCTTTCTAAATAAAAAGCATGTCCCTTGTTATCATCATATTCTTCAAAAGCTTATTTATACTATTGATTCATGGTATTTGGTGGAACTTATTGTTACTTGAACATTGATAACACACTTGTACTTCTCCATGATATTTATTATTGCGCCTAACCGAGAAAATGGTTGAATAGCGTAGTGTTTCTAAATTAGAATGTTCAAAATGTCAATGTAAGCCTTTGAGAATGGCGCAAGGCGAAACCGTTTAGTTACAATAATAAATATCGTAGAGAAGTACAAGTGTGTTATCAATAATGTATTCCTTAATCTGTATACTCTTCTCGTACCTGGCGCAACGGTTGGCCATAGCTATTCAACGGGGCGATGCCGCCAGCGTTATGGGCATCTTTGCGCCAGGTACGATGAGGGGTGGGTTAATGGATTAGACTTCATTGGCTTTATAATTGTGTATGATTATAAAAAAAAATCTGTATACTATTTCTTTCTTCCTTGTATCTTTCTTGCTTAGTTCCGGTCGCATCCGAGTATTATCAGTGGTAAAGTCCGAGATACTTCCCTTTGTCTTCTGAACTGACACCACAGACACTCACTTAACGTCCATTCCTTTCTTTCCCCCCTCCCATACACATGATCGGTAGCACAAGTTTGATACCTATGGTGTTGCAAACCTCCAGAGGCCACGGTAACTCCTATCCATCAGGTGCTTGTATGCCACCTAAGTTGTATCAAAAAAAGGCAAATTAATAGCGTGGCTCTAATTTATATACTGGGCCAAAAGTAAGCACGAGAGAAGCTAGGGCGGAACCAATATGTATTATACCTGTTTCAGTCGTCACAACGGCCAGTAGAGTTATTACCACGTGAGATGCATAATACCTACTTATATGAATAATAATTTATCCTTAAAGGAAGTGGTACATAAAATGAAATTCAATATCATTATACCTACACACTAGCCTCTCTTTTTAGGCACAATGGCCCAAAAAGGGAAGGTAGGTCGGACAAATGAGTCCCAAATCCCAAGTCCCAAGAGGGTTGTATGGCATGGCAATAGTACTTATTATATTCATTTGAATGAAGACAAAAATAACTTAGGCTGACCGGTGCCATAAGGTATCTGAGGAAAAAGTTGAGAATGAACGATTTCCCTCCACGACAAGCGCCGGCGACGCTGACCACCACGACCGGCAGGTTTCGAATGTCTTCCCGGAGCAACACTTTCTCCAGAGCCGTCTCATCCAAGTCCCAACGCCGCCCTTGTTCCGGCGACATCTTCACCACTTGGATACCCCTCTGCTTCTGGATACTGGTTCCGCTCATGTTTCCTGAAACTATCGTGTAAGTTTTAGCTATGGTCCAAGCACTATACCGGACTCGAACCGAGCAAAACCGCACAGCCGTCTTGAGCCATCAGTTGCCGAGGGTGGGTTAGCCTCTGAAATTTTACTCACGACCCGGCTGACCCAGGGCCAGCGAAGGCCCTTTCGGATGTACTACGGTGTCCACATCTTTTGCCGGATAGAGAGGAGCGCGTGTCACGATGCCACGGTGACAGGCAACTACACCTGTCCCCCTCAGTTCATGGAGGACGGCCGTCATTCTGAGACCTCCGACGCCCGAGTCGCACCTTTTATAGGATTCATGCTAAGGATCAAATAGGACTTAAGTCTTGCATATACCATAACTCGTATTTATATTCGTTTTCACTAAAGGTGCGTCCAGATTTGTGACATGAACAGCGGAACGAACAGCGTGACATTAAGACAAAACGTTGAATGTGGACGTAACAACCTTGTCGCATATGAACACGCAGACTAAGACTTGTGCTGACACGGCCACCAGTCGATCGATTGTTTCATTTAGGCTCATCAATCACGAAGCTGAATACGCAACGGACACGCACTTCTGCCAAGGTCACGGCAAAATGTTAAGTACGTAAATGTAGACGCGGCATAAGAGTACATCGGTACAACCAGTCAATCAATCAATCAAGTCTACAGTCCACTGCTGTACATAGGCCTCTTCCAATATGCGCCATTGTTCTCGGTTCCTCAGCCTTCCGCATCCAGTCCACCCCAGTCACCGTTATCCGGTAGTCAGTTCATTTGGCTGGTGTGCGTCCCACCTTCCGTTTACTTTGCGGTCTTCACTCTAGGACTTATTTGCTCCCACAGCCACCGGTCTTTCGACAGATGTGGCGAGCACCAAATATTTTCACCAAGTGTTGTTAGAAATTTTAACAAAAATGAGGAAAAACATTCGAATCAAAATAAATAAATTTCTAGAATTTTGTTAAGTAACTATTTTGATTCGAATGTTTTTCCTCATATTTTTTTTTCTGTAACATTTTCGGCCAGCCACTTTTTTAAAAAGTGCCCGCTTGGCGGCAATAGGCTCGCTCCTATTCCGTTGGCGTTGGCGAAATGTTTCATACATCTCCCTCCCTCCCTCACCTACCCCTTCAGGGATTACGGGCATGAGCATAACGTATGTATGTATGTATGAATTTGGAGCTTGTACTACCGAAATACATACATTGCTGAACTTAAAAGTAGTCTTGAGTAGTCTAGTTTCGACTCAGTCAAAATGTCGGCTGGCCATAAATGTTGTGAATAATTGCTGCACGTTTAATTGAAGGGCAATACAAAACATTCATAGTTTACAGCCTGAAACACTTCTACAGCTATTTACGACGTCTTCTAGATAAGTAGTTGTTTGTTGTTACAGATGTAGGTATGTGTGGTGACGTCAGGACAAGCGCGACAATACTTCGGTTAAAATATGAAAACTGTTGTAAGTCTACCTATTTTAAAAACATTATTGTTTTCGGCACTGGTTTCTTGAATATTTATATCTATATAATGTATGATGACTTCATATCGAATATCGCAGGTTTATAAGTGCCTCGGAGAGCACGTTAAGCCGTCGGTCCCGGTTGCCATACAAACATCTATGGCAGTCGTTACGGGTAGTTGGAGCCCTCAAAAGTCCAACCAGCCTAACTTGGAACTTCGATATCGCCATTGGTCATTAGACCATTGGTTGTGGAGGTCAGATGGCAGTCGCTTCACGGAAAATATCGAAGTTCAGCCGCATCACAGTTAGACTGTAAAGCCGACCCCAACTGAGTTGGGAAAAAGGTTCAGGGAATGATGATGATAATGTATGATGACTTAAGTTATAATTTTGCAATATAAAAATTGGTATTGGAAAAAAATCAATACCCGACACCACGCGTGCGAAGCCTGGACCATCAGCTAATTATTTAACATTCCTATATGATGGCATTTAAAAGTGAGATCTTCGTCATCATATAGGTAGGTAACTATTTAAAAAATATATGTAACTACTTACCCAAATAAATTTCGCGCCGCCTAAAGTTGAAAAATGTAGCAATGCCTACAGTATTATAATATTTTTAACTACCAACACTACCAAGGTCAAATTTATGGCACGTGGATTCGCGAACATCGAAAAGTAAATAATGAGGACCACACACAGATTACTATTTACATACGTCGTGATACGCCGCGCCGCGCGCCGGGTTAAACTATTTGCTATATTGTATAACATAGCCATTAAATTGAAATAGTGATCTTTCATTAAAAACCTTCTGCTGAAGGTATAAGATCTATATTACCACATCGATGTATCCGTCTTATTACAATACAGTTCTGTGAGACTATAAATAGCTTGAATTAGATAATATATAGTACTGACGTAATCACTCGCACTGGTATCCTCCCTCAGACAGTCTCTCAGTCAACGCTTAGCATTGCGATAACGGGCGGGAATTTTTATCAAAATGTTGCCACATTGAAAATATTACATCAATTTAGTAATTTTGGAAATAAAACGCGAGAATATCACTATGTTCATTACTGTAAGAGAATTATCTACTTTATTTTGTGTGTGGATAACTAGTAATTGAAAATTTGATTTTTTTAATTTTTTAATGCGCATTTAAGATGGCGCTTTTTCGTAAAAGATTTACCTAGTTGAATTTTAATTAAACCGTTTTTTTGGATTGACGGAGTAGCTGATGCCCAACGGTTCTGCCTGCGTAGAATACTGACACTGTTCCTTCAAAGTTCGTAGCTGCTTATCAAAAAAAGTGGACGTACTCGAGATATGTATTATGTAGGTACCGATTGAATAAAAATAATAAGATCTGGTCCAAATCGACCCACAATTTTTAGAGTCCTTTAAGCAGAGCGTGAAAACGCATCTGATGAGGCCGTCAAGCAGAGCGCCACCATTGTAGCACTGTAGGTACGTGTGTTTGTAATGGTGACCCTCTTTCCTGAGACCTTGACTTCAGCTTACCATCATTACTAATCCATCCTTAATAATAAAGAAATTAAAAACCCCCGACACGAAAAATACCTTCAAAAAGTAAAAAATACATAGTTGGACCGGGGCGGGGGACCTTTTTCGGATCGATCCAAGATCCCCCGACATGACAACGCATGAATTGATGAATGAAATAAATTTAATGATTTTTTTTTAATTTTTTTAAATTTGTCAACAATATTATAAATTATCACTATATGATATATTTTGTCAACTAAAAAAGCCCATCCCTGATCGTTCCTGGTCCAAAAGTGTCCATCACACTCGCCACGTTTCCACGCTGGATTGCGATGGCCATCAACACATATTTTTTGAAGGTCCAATAGGCACTACAAAAGAGGTACAATGGAGCCTTTTTTATCTGATTTAATGTTGATGGTCCAACGGGCACTGAAAAAGAGGTTGAGTGGGCATATTAATTATTATATTTAGAAGAAGGTCCAGTGGACCCTAAAAATGAGGTCGAATGGACACTTTTATAAGGTGGGTCGAGTCTTGCAGGTCGAATGGGTACGTAGCCCATCCTTTGGACCTGGAACGATCCGGATCGATAGTCCTCTGTTGCATCGCTTAGTTTTTGTCCTATTTCTTTTATAAATGTTTTGAGCTCTTTGCCCCAACAGTCCAGGGTCTCTACCGCTACCGGTACAAAGATGTAAAGCGGCTCCAGGTTAGCGTATTTGAGCCTCTTCTTTACGCTGGCGTCTTCCGCGGCCGCAGACGAGGACCACACGGTACGGCTGAGGTGACTGGCGGCTACTGTGCTGACGCAGGTTGCGTCCCAAATTAAGCAGTTGCCGTTCTTCCAGGGCACCAGAGTCAGACCGTCCGGCCTCTTCCCGTCCGACGTATTCAGCCCCGGAGGTTTGAGTACGCAGGGTACGTTCGCCGACACAAGAGCCCTGCGGACGATGTCGTTCAGAGCATGGTGTCGCGGGAACCTTCCAGTGCACCGCCGACAACTCAGAGCGTGATGCCCATCCGCTTCCACCATAGAACCACAGGTGCATGTATGGGGTTCGCACACCTTGCAGCCTAGGCGGAAAGCCACCGCCACACGCGTCGTCGAGCAGGGTGCCCAAGTTGGACGAAGGCAATGCCTGTAACCACGTTCCTCCATTGAGGGCCGACCAAGCTGACATAGCATCCGACACAAAAGGTATCATCACCCTGTCACCATCAGAATTGAGTAAAATAGTGACAAGGTTCTCAACCCTATGAGCCGACGCCAGGAAAGCCGGCAGGCCCACATCGCACACGCGACGTACCCCTAGGCCACCACAACGAATTGGCAGAGCCGCCTGACTCCACTGAATCTCATCTCATTAATGGAAGGAGGAAAATGGTCTTTTTGTCAAGCCTTTTCATTTAATAGGTATTGACGGACCCCATATTGACGGACTAGAAGGTAATTATCATAAACCAAGGACTAGTAACTATACTCTGTCTAATTTAGGATGATAATTTTGACAGTTCCCGTCTATGAAGTAACGTATTTTTTATACAAGTTATTACCTCTAAAATTATCATAACAAAAAGTATTTTGAAAACTAGGTACATTTCTAATTTACGAGAAAATTCGCTGTTATTCATTTCTCTTATTTCTTTCTGTGTGCGTCTGTATTTAATCTAATAATAATCTGTCCTTGTGCTAATCTGGGATTTTGCTTTTCCGGGGTTTTGCGAATCTGTCCTTCTGCTACAGAGACACATAGACAAGTACCACCCACTTATTGTAGGGGAGCGTCTTGCAAGAATACAGAATCTCACAGTACACTTAACATAACATAACATAACATAAACTAACGCCTACGTCGCCGAAGGGGTAGGCAGAAGTGCTAGCACCCACATTTCGCCACTTTATGTTTAGGTCCCGATGTAATAGGTGGCGAGCTTTTACACATACATCGCCATGGCGAGCCTATTGCCATTAACGGGGCACTTATAAACCTGCGATAAATACACACATAACTTCAAAAACATCGAAAAGTCATTGGTGTGTGCCTTGGTAAAAACTTGGGGCCGAACCTTGTAAATATTACCCTGTATTACATATAATTTACAATGACCAGGCCGGGGCTACATACATTTTGAAACAACTCCTTTCCGGCCATGCTGCCTTCGCCGGGTTCTGGTGAACTGTACCCGGCCGGTTACTGTTATTTGTTAACGTCAAATTCTATCAAAAAGATAACTTTAACCAAGCTACTAAATATACTGGTGCAACACATTTAGCAGAAACCATTAGAATCAATTTGACGTAAACGCTTAGGTAGGCACTTTAACAGATAGCTGGTGTAAGACTGGTAAAAAACGGTATGCGACCGGAATTCTAACTCATTCGTTATATTATATAAGTAAGTATCCAACAAGATATTCTTATGAATTTCAATTACTTATGTACTTATTTATTATTGTAAAACTATTAAGCTATTAATAGTTATTAAATAATAATATTAGCATACTTACTTACCACAGATTATTCATGTTGTGCAAAGGAAAACCGCTATTCACATTTAGATAAAACTACTAATTAGGTACTAAATATTATTTACAAACAACCTAAGTAGTTCGCACTGTGAATATTGAAATAAATGCCGTCGTAAACACGGAAAATTATCTAAAACGATGTGTTCGTGTTTACTGTTTCTAGGGAATCCCCTGATTTCGATTACATTTTGGGGTAATCCCCGGCCGCCCGACCGAGAAAATGGAATTATCATTTTATTATGGTTGTGATATCTGGAGCTCACCGTGACATCAAATCGTCGCCTTTGGTACCTTATAGTATACATTAGCAAGCTATTATAGAGCGCTCCTTGATATGTATGAACTGTAAGGACAAGTACTTAGGGGCCGTTCAAGTATTACGTAAGCCACCATGGGGGGAGGGTGGGGGGTCTCTGTTTTGCTTATTTTGGATGACATGGGGGGTAGGGGAGTCTAGATGATAATTACGTCATCGGTAGTTATTTACTTTTTTACACGAATGGAGGTTGCCATTCGTGTAAAAAATGGTCTTTGCTTGAAAAGGAAACGCATTTTCGGGGATTCCCGCAAAAAATACGTACGTTTAGGCACTCTCTTTAGAACCGATTAGGGGAATTACCGCGCGCTATTCAACTGTCTAAATTTCCTCGTCTGTCAATGGTCAGTATTGTATTATTTCGTTTGGATACTATAGCGACTAGACGTATTGTAATTTTTAAAATTATAATACACATCATTAAAATACAATATAAAAAAATATAATTAAAAATGTTTACATAAACAAAGGGGGAGGGGGTAAGACCTTTGCTTACTTTTGCTAACAAGGGGGATGGGATGGGGGGTAAATAATTCTAAAAAAACTGCTTACGTAATATTTGAACGGCCCCTTATGAACAGTAGCAAAGATTCTCGACAAACTCAATTAACTCAATCATTGGCAAAGCAATACCATATACCCGATATGTAACAGGCGCCCCAAACTGTATCCCCATATTTTGTTATCATTTGGAAACATGAAACAAGGGAAATTACCGAAAGAGACACGGTGTTCGTGTTAACGATTTCTGGGGAATCCTCTGATTTAAATTGCAAATTCTGATTACATTTTGAGGGTATTCCCGATCGACTGATGATTTATTTTTATTTTAAATAGAAAACTTACAGTAAGATACATTAATATGAGCTATATATACGTAGTTGTAGGTGTCTGAAGGCCATTATTGGCGTGATCTCTGCCTACCCCTATGGGAAACCGACGTGATTTTGTGTATTATAATAAATTATGTAAATTATGTATAATAATAAATTATTTTAAGAGTCATATAGTATAACAACAAGAAGTATAACATTATATCCTTTTTAGCAGGTACATTAGAGTACAATAGTTATTTATATATTAGGTATATTTAAGTACGTAGGGGCTTCTATTAGTCATCTATATAAATGAAAATGAATCGCGAAATCTTTTGCTTAGCGCAAAACTCGAAGACGGCTGGACCAATTCGAGTAATTTTTTTTTGTTTATTCCTGAAACTCTACGGAAGGTTTTTATGGAGCAACGGGAATAGGATCAGAAGTCTACGCAGGAGCCGCGGGCAAAATGATAATTCATTCTGAGTATTTATATCTCTGAATATATATAATAATTTATTTAGACTATTTATACTGTTGATTGATGGCACTTGGTGGAATTTGTTGTTACACATATTGAGAACTCACTTGTACTTTTCCACAGTATTTTTATTGTTTAATAGACCTGACCGGTTTCGCCTTACGGCATCCTCAGAGGTTTACCTCTGAGGATGCCGTAAGGCGAAAAAGTACAAGTGAGTTCTCAATATGTGTAATTTATTTAGAATTAACTTATTTTATTTTACTGTCAATTTCTATTTATATGAAACCTATTAATGTCATTCTACAATATTATTGAATAACCCGCTCCTGATTGTCATTGCCGCGGTAGCCTAGTGGTATGGGTAATGGACTGCTGAGACGAGGTCTCGAGTTCGATCCCAGGTTTACCAGGGCACACACCAATGACTTTTCGATGCTTTTCGAAGTTATGTGTGTATTTATCGCAGGTTTATAAAGTGCCTCGGAGAGCACGTTAAGCCGTCGGTCCCTGTTGCCATACAAACATCTATGGCAGTCGTTACGGGTAGTTGGAGCCCTCAAAAGTCCAACCAGCCTAACTTGGAACTTCGATATCACCATTGGTCATTAGACCATTGGTTGTGGAGGTCAGATGGCAGTCGCTTCACGGAAAAGGTCGAAGTTCAGCCGCATCACAGTTAGACTGTAAAGCCCTGAGTTGGGAAAAAGGTTCAGGGAATGATGAACCCGCTCCTGATAGCTCCCGGTGTAAAGGTGCCCATCACACATGCTGTGATTCCACGCTGTATTACGATGGCCAGCCTCTGCGCCAGAGCGAGTGTTACTAGTAGTTTATATGCATGAACCTCTGTATAATGTATCTTATAAGGGTTATGGCCTCGTTGCCCCAGGTCAACTGGGTCTCCACCGTTATTGGCGCAAATTGGAACAGCATCTCCAAAACAGCGTACTTGAGCCAGTTCCTCGAGCCGGCGTCATCTGCAGCGGCCGATGTGGTGAGATAACTTCGTGGTTCAGCGGTCAGGGAAAGGATCGCCGGTTCGAATCCCATCGAAACATTCACTTTTTCCGATCTTAATATTATTTGTACAGTTGGCATATTATTTGTTTTAGATTTTTTTTTATTATAGTAATTATGGGTCCAGACTGACCATCACACCACTCTGTCACACTAGTGTGGTGGTTAGGA
Source organism: Pelosia muscerda (assembly GCA_963691645.1). Lineage (NCBI taxonomy): Eukaryota > Metazoa > Arthropoda > Insecta > Lepidoptera > Erebidae > Pelosia > Pelosia muscerda. The sequence continues at coordinate 3,915,100 of OY829099.1, read as the reverse complement.
ATTCTATTTTTTAACTGTCATACTGACAAAAGAAGGTCGAAAAAATACAATTACAGTCTGGACCCAATTTTATCACTCTATTTGACTATCTACTAAATTCTCTACTCACCTCTCTATTCTACTTTCTATTCGACTCTGTATTCTGTATTTTACTCTCTACGCGAATCTGTATTCCACTCTCTACTCGACTGTACTTGATACTTTATCCCTCACCTCTTCACTCACATTCCTTTTCTTCCCATTTCCCCATTGTCCCCATACCTTCCAATGACTCCTCCTCCTATCACCCCAAAACTCCGTATACCTCCTCATATCTTCCCAAATCTCCCCATACATCCCCATATCTCCAACACCTTCCGATATGTCCCCATACTTACCATACCTGCTATGTCTACCCATATCCCCCAGTACCATGCATACAAAATTTCATCCCCTATTTGGCCCCCTTTAACCTCCGTCTTCGCAATAAAAGGTAGCCTATGTCCGTTCCAAGGTTCTAACCTATCCTTGTGCCAAATTTCATTACGATCAGTTCAGTGGTTTAAGCGTGAAGGCGTAACATATAGACAGAATTACGTTCGCAATATAATATTGGTATAGATTTTACTCTAGATTGACATGGTCATTTACAAATTCACTGTTAAATCGATCGGGATATTGACATCGTGATCATGGCGCTTGCAACAGCGCCGAAATATCGGTTACGAGAAGAAATTAACAAACATGGTAAATATCCCGATCGATTTAATAGTGATTTAGATTTTATTCACCATAAATTCCACCAAAATTGATACTATCCTAGGCTCTATCCTACACTTTTTCTCCTGAAGTGACTTATCTTGACTTTAATGAGTGCGACTGTCATCCAACATTCCCAACGTCGAAAGCAATGCCTGCGCCAGAATCTCGTATAAAATTCCTACCTAATAACGACCTCCGTGGCGTGGGTTCGATTCCCGCTCAATGCAAATATTTGTGTGCATGAATATGAATATTTGGATTGGTCTGAGTGTTTCTATGTATAATATGTATGTATATACAAAAAAAATCTAAGTTTGTTTATCCGCATTTTAGAACTCATAACACAAGCTAGGTAAACTATGCTTACCATGGGTCTAGGTGGCGTTGTGTAGATTATCAAAAAAATATTCCCTCGGAGTAGGTAATCATGCGTAACTCTCACCAATAAAACCAACTAGTGTGTTATACGTTTTATTCAATAAAAAAAAAATTGCAAAAGATATACGAATACAAAATTAAACTTTTACATTTAAATATAGGTAATACGAGATTTTTATAAAACAATATAGGTGGCAGATAAGCATACGGACCTCATGACAGAGAGTGCTTTCCGTGGCCTATTGACGTTTGCAACACCAGAATAATATTAGTATACGAGTATTATGATTAATATCAGGATATATTAGTATATTATAATGTACTTAACATTAATATTACATTAAGCTGAATGAAGGTGAACGAGCCCCGGACTCCGAGTTGAGGGCCTAGGATGCGACCGGTATCAGCACAATGATGATGAAGGCGAAGGTAGTGCTCGTCCATTGCTGTGCTGGATTAATTCACTGGATTATTAAGCCTAAAAATGTGTATATAAAGAAGTACGCTACACCTTTCTTTCGTAGTTGCAGATATACGACAACTGCGCACGCGGGCAGCAGATGATGCGTCGTCGCGCGTCGTATAGATAACCACAACAAAAATAATAATCATTCCTTAAGATTGAAATAAGCTTATAATTTTTCGCCCTACATACTTTACTCCATTTACCACAGGAATTACTACTACTCGTGCAGCAGTTTCTAATAAGGGCTCGTACTTTGAAACATACACCATATCGATTTTCTGGAAAAAAAATAATGTTATGCAGTCGTTCGAGTTCAAAATGGTGTATAAGCAGATTTTTAAGTGTTAGTAAAGGTGTACAAACAAAAATTTCATGAAAAAAAACATTAACTCGCAAGATGGTGCCTTGTTTTTTTTTGCAGTGATTTTAGTTTATTTATGAAATTTTCGTTGCATTTAGCTTTACTGATACAATGGAGAGTAAACAAAGCAAAAAGAAAATTAAAAAAGAAATAAAAAAAATATTTGCTTTGTCGTAATTTTTTTTCATGCTAATATGTTGTGTACCAAGAGTACTACCAGGGGCCTTCGGCTAAGGGAGTGTATGTATATTAAATAAATTAATTTACCTCTTTCAGACTGGTCAAATGCATATCATCATCATCGTAAACGGCACCTTGACGTTTAGTGCAGAACTGCTTTATCGCGATGTTTTTTTGGGTTTCGTGCATTATGCCGGTCAGGAATTGCTACAACAAAATATTACATTAATAGGTACCGGTACGTATTATTAGCATAACGAAGCTGCATGATTGACATATTTAATATGATGCGTGCTGTACACTCGTGCCTGTGATACTCACTAAACGCGATAATTTCACGACTTCATTTCCACAATGTCTAACAACATAACTATAAATCAGTACGAAATTTCGTCGAAGTTGGGCTAATTTCTGAATCAGCCGAGCAGTTTTGTCAATAATAGTGAAACACGTTTAAAAAATTTGTGATGTATGAATAGATCAAATCAAAAATGCTTAAAGGATGAGATTTAATAGGTCATAGTCAACATGAAAGTTTGCGGTGACTTTCCCCTATAAATATAACTAAAGGTAACGGTACCTTGAAAAAAAAAAGACTCCAACATTCTAAGAATAAAAATAATCAAATTGAATAATTTATATGTACCTATGTGACTTCGTTATTTATTATAGTTATTCCCCGTGGCTCCACCCGCCTGAATGTCTGTATTAGCGACCAAAATATAAAGCTTACCATAACACTTTTTATAGATAGGTATCTTCTGTAAAGCTATGTCAGACTCAAACCGATTGAAATGCATGTCGTTTTTGAGTCTGCAGTTGCCTGAGGCAACCAGAAACATATCTCTCCAATCCCGGTTTACCCAGGGCCATCTCTCCTTTTGTGATGAGAGGAATAACAAAGAAAATCATTTTTTTTTGCAAAAACAACGATTTGATTAGAAAAACAGAGTTAGGCCCCTTCGGGTGTGGGTACCACGGTGTCACCATCTAGCTCCCGGGTGAAGCGCGCTTGGCATTGCCGCCTCGGCCTGCTTCTGCTAGGGCTATGGGACACCTACTACCATCAAAACACAACGCTGCGCATCTCCAAAGGCTCAAGGGTATTCGTGAACTCAGGGACTCCCAAAACGCGGATCGCACGTCGCTGCAACCTGTCAAGCATCTATGTACTTTGTGGAGTGATGCAAACAGTATTCCACGTGGATATCCATAGTAGGAGCAAATTTGTGTCTTGTAAAGAAGACACCGCTGTTCCGGTGTGAAAAAACGTCTCACTCTGTTCAAGACTCCGAGTTAGCGCGATGCGCACTAGATGATGCTCTCGATATAGTTCCTGTTGTTTAGAGTGCAGCGAACATCTATACCGAGAATATTAGGGTTACCAATTAATCTAACAAAAACCCAATTTTGGCGTGTTCCGATCCGATCTTCTTGGCATCGAACTTGACTCAGATCCCCATTGGGAAATGTGAGGATCTAGTCAAGCTCAGTGACAAGAAGTTAATTTTTTTTCAAGATAGCAGACTGCGTTGCCCCGTTGCACAGTCTAGGAGGCGGACCGAAGTCTGGTAGTTTGGATAGAAGTACACCTAATGCTAAGGGATACAAAAATAAGTTGAATACTTCAATATTCCCTTTATCGCAAAAAGTTAAGCTCCAATAGACAACTATTCCAGCATGGAGTGTTTATCTCGGACTCGAACTACTATACTGTACTTTATGTTCAGTGGTCCAAATAGTTTTAATTTTCATCGCAAAAATATTATACTTACAGATTCAGGCCGTAAGACGTTATACCAATCCTTCACCAACTTTTCCATTGCAGAATTGTATGCGTCATAAGCCAGGTCCACAGCATCAATATTGTTCAGCCTGTTCGAATTCTCCAAAAGTTGATAGCGAACTTTAATTTTCTGCAAAGTGAAAAGATCTTGGTTATTCTGAACAAAAGGAGAGGAATAGTTATTCTTATTTAGTGGTGTGCCGTAAGATTCATTTCTCGGAATCTAGGGACGATTGGCCATATTAAAAACACATTTGAAAGTTTATTTATGAAGACCGTTGACCGTCTCTTTAATTTCAAACGTATTTTAAAATACAAAATCCTGGCGTGTCTGCTAGACAAGATGGCCATATTTAGGTTCGCACAATGTGCATGAATATTGGGTTCAGAATACAGCGGAACGGCGCGCCGGCGGCGCCTGGCATTTGTTTCCGCAAAATATGAATATTAATAGTCACTCGTCTGCGTCACCCCGTTATCGCAATATTCTTCACTTCTGCTCTACACCAGTTGGTTGTAGCATGATGTAATATACATATAAACCTTCCTCTTCAATCACTCTATCTATTAAAAAATTACATCACAATCCGTTGCGTAGTTTTAAAGATTTAAGCATACAAAGGGACAAAGGGATATAAGGATAATAGGGATATAGGGACAGATAACGTGACTTTGTTTTATACTATGTAGTGATACAGTTGATTGATGGTACTTGGTGGTACGTACTGTTATACATTATTGAAAACACTCTAGTACTTCTCCACTGTATTTATTATTGTACCTAAGCGGATTGTGGTGTGTGGAGAAGTATACCTAAGTGTGTTACCAATAATGTATTTTTACTTTTAAATTTTCTAAATTTGAACGTCAACCATAATGTTCCATAGTATTTGATACGAGTGCAGGAGAGTGTATGTATACATCACGAGAATTTAGAAAAGGAGAACGTAACGCGATTTCTTGAAAATATATTTTCATTTCCGGTCGGCAATGTCATAGTTCATTTTCATACTAATTTTTTTTTTTTTTTTGATTCGTGTCATTCTTGATGTAAGGCGGGGCGAGAGTGTGTAAGTATTGGCCAATGCCTTCGCCACTGTGTTCACAAATGTGAAATAGATAGATCTAAAAATCGCTGCAAATATTCTAGATTTTCTAACGTCGAGCAGTTCATTTTTTGTTTTAGATGAGCTTATCATTTAATAATTTGAATCTAACACAATAATATCCTCCTAGCGATTACCCGGTCACATCTAGAGTTTATTGCTTTCCAATTACACAATGAAATGTATAAATTAAAATTGGAGAAGATTCTGCGTTCATATTACATTATCAAAATTAATAAACAAAATTATGATACAGATAAAACCAACCGTATCATAGGTACTCTTTTTCCATTATAATAATTATAACTGAGTTGGACCAACGAGGTTTCAATCGCGATTTTTATTCATAATCTGTAGAAGTCCGCCGCTTATACACGCATGCGCGAACAGTAAATAAGTTTTGACGCTAAAGGTTTACAAATAAATGCAAACATGACGCTGTAATTTTACGCAATTTGTACTTTTTTTTATCGTGCGCAAAATTCCCAGGGATACCATCTTCGCTAAAACTGGTGGGTGATTATTTCGGACTCGAACCGACTATAACGCACGCCTTCCATGGGTCCTTGATTGCCGGAGGTGACATCTCTTTTGAGATAACCCTCTTCCCCCAATATGGGGACCATGGCGTCCCCATCTATCTTGGGTATGGGGTGCGCCGTCGCCGTGCTAACCCAAGGGCTAACCCATACTGGGCACCCATGTAGGGCCACGGTCTGTACGATTCCCACGTAGAGTCTCCTACAGGAGTCATCCGGCCCTGACATGGGAATGTCTCCCACTTTAAGGCTGAATCTCTCTGGTGGCGCGCGCCAAGGCCCATGAAAGTACATGGCCTCGGTTTTATGTAGAGCCACCTCGAGACCCAACTGCCGGATTCGTTCCACACGACAATTATACTGATAATACTTATACATATTTCATCAAAACTTTGTAAATAGTAATAAACTCAATAGCATTCCATTGATAGGCGGTATTAGCGACAGATTAAAATACATTTTGACTTTTATAGAGACTTACTGTGATCAGTCTTTCCTTGAAGTCATCCTCGTCTGTGTTAGCCCTGTCCTTCTGGAATTGAGCCAAAGCACGCTCCAGCGCCTCATCATGCATCTTCTTGAGCGTTAGGGGATGGAAGTAGCAAGGCTCTGAGCCCCTCATTGAGTCCATGTAGTTCTTATACAAAGCTTCTGCTGCATTCATCGCCTCCAAGTTTTTCTGTCCATTGGCTGTTTGACAGTCATTGTAATATTCCTCGATCTCCTAAAATAACATTAAAATACTCGTTAACCGACTTCAAAAGGAGGAGAAAATAAACAAACTTAAGAGAAAAAAGTACGAAACAATGGATCCTGGATGCGAGAGCCCTTTCGATGCTATATCAGTATCGTAACGAGACGCGAGAGCGGGGATATAAACCCGAGCCTAGTGAGATCCAAGACATTAAGTCCCAGCTTTACATGGACATGGCACCTGAGTGGCAGCGACGACTTGGGAAAGCACATCCCACACACAGGCGCCAAGACCAATCATGAAGGACTGGCTAGAGACGCCACACGGTAGCCTCTCGTACCGGCTGACGCAAGTAATCACTGGGCACGGGTGCTTCGGGGATTACCTGCATCGGATCCAGAAGGAGCCAACGTCTGAGGCCGCTTTTACAAGTGCTTAGTAATGAAAGGGTCCGATTTAAGATATCAACAATGAAACGGTTCTGAACTTCTTGAAAAATCCGCAAGCCAAGCAAGCTGCGACGGATGGATCCTAGACTTTCACGAGACATTTCAGTCTGACTCCCTACTTCGAGAGAAAATTCTGCACTCAAAACTTATCTATTAATGTTGCCGGTGGACCCGCAAGCAGGGTACGTAGGCTCACGTCCGAAATCTTTGTGGGGGCTGGGGGAACTTGGTTTTTGCCAAGCTGTGTAAAATATTGAATATTATGATAAATGCATATTTTAATACAATATAAAAATTATTCCTATAATTAAATTACGTACTTGTCGCAGATGGTCCAGTTCGTCGTCTCCAGTCTCCTTAGAGGGTTGATTGCGATGCGACAGGAAATGTTCAATCGCAATTTTCAGACAATATTCGTGTTCTACTTTTTTAGTCTTACCACTCATATTCGTCACGTACTTAATGCGAGCCTCCAGTGCTGCGTTATTATTATTCCGGTCGTTTGTTAAGCATAAGTTCTTGTAGGACTGCTCTAATTTCTGAATTCAAAGAAGTTATGTTCGATTTGATGCCATGAAAGTAAGCGCCATTATTATACTGCTGTTTAAAACTTTTTCTGTCTCATAATATTTATTGTTTTAACTGCACATATATTATGTTACAATCCAGAACGGAACTGTATTCTAATACCTATAATGTTTTTAAATGACTGTACTGTGTTTTGTGCGTCTAAATAAATGAATTAAAAAAACCGGGGCTGGTGAGGTGGGTGTATCCAACTCAAATTGACTAAAACCACACGGTATTTCGTCCACAGAAAACTCATTTCTCACCATTACTGCCATGTTAACTATGTACAATGTATGGCTTACCTTGATGAAATCATCTCTATCTGTATCTAGTTTTGGGGGCACTGTGGTCCTGGTTGGGTCGAAAGAATTAAGGGCAGCGATCAACGCTGTTTTGTGCAACGCTTCCAAGTCTCGTCCGTGCAAACAGATATTCACCGGATTCGTACACACGGTCTCCACTTTGTCTTTGTATGCCTTATTAGCTTTAGATAGTGCGGTCCTTAGTTCGGCATCATTCTGATATTGATACAGCCCCAACAAAGTATTTGATGTCTACAAAGGAGTTTTATATGAGTATTTTATACCTTTTTTTTCGGGCGGTTATACCCTTGGATAAACCCTCCGCCGCTCGGCGGAGATGACTATGTCAGGCTCAAATTGTCTAAAACCGCATGCTCGTCTCAAGATTTTTGATGTCAGGGTGTATGACGACTGTATACTTAAGTGCACACTTTCACTCGAGCTCTCGCTATTTCTTACCTGAAAACTCTCGTCCGAAAGGCTCATCCGTGAGCGCTACACAGTGTATTCAACTTTATAAATATATTATATAGTACAGTGAATTCAGAGTTGAGTAGAAAATTAAATAAAGTGGTGAGTAAGAGTCGAATGAGCGCTCAAAATTACAACAATGCTCGATAACCGACATTCACGCAGGCTGAACCGCGGGCAACATCTAGTTAATTCATATAATAATTAGCAGCATATGGCGCAAGTGTGGATGGATAAGGCGTTAATCCTCTCGGCGTGAACCTGACAAGAGTGTACATCCCAGCATTCGTGGATCAGTCTCTCGGACGAGAGCTCACAGCGAGAGCCATCGAACGAGAGCATGCAGCCACCGTTATCCATCCATCAATATCACAATATTTAGGTACTTATATAAATGTAAACAATCTTGGGATGTCTTTTTGTGATGTTTTGTTTGAAAAATCAGTATAAAAATACTTTTCTGCTTAGATGCATATTAAAGACTAAAAAAAGGTATCGAACCACTAGTTAGTCAGTTAGATAGTCTAGTTTATTTGTTCAATGTGTGTTTTAATAAAAACTTGCCACACGATTCTTTAGGTACCTAAACGAATGTAGTATAATTGTCGATCGAATTATTTACTACTAACTTAATTACACAGGTGTCAAATTCATGAATTTTGTATTAGCTCAAGGCTGAAAAATTTTTTGTGGATTTTGGATTCAAAAGTTATAATGTTTTTCATCCAAATAAAGTTATAATTTATTGAACTTCAACAAAATCTGAAGTACCAACCTTTTTCAGTTCACGTAAATTATCTTTAATTTGATTTTTCGTTGAGCCAATCTTTTTCTTTCCCATAAAGTGAGCAATGGCAGCTTTTAAAGCAGCGTCGTGCCAAGTTTGTATCATGCTCGTCAAAACACTCTGACCTTTAATGAACTGTCCCATCATCATACTCTCGTAGCATTCGCCCGCTTCTAGCCGAGCATTTTTTGTAGTGCAGTCGGCTGTAGCCTGAACAAGAAGACCAGAGTTAATAGTCTGTTAAAATTGTTATAGGAATTTATTAGAATTCTGATAATGATAATGTGCCCCACCGTAAAATAGAAGTGAAAGGATATTTTATGAAGAAAAGTTATTATAAAGTAGACGAATATCTTGATGATAAAAATGCATGGTCATAATAATCTCTTGCTCTTGCACCCACTTATTATAAATGAACAGAACAGAACAGAAAATGGATAAGGATAACGATCATCTACATGAGTTTCTTGCTGGTCTCTTCTCAGGAGATTTAACTACCGAAACAGCGAAAGAATCATTTTGAAATGATTTATTTACTAAGTATTTTATTTGATTTATTATAAACTAGCTGACCCGCGCGACTTCGTCTGCGTCACCCCGTTTTTGCAACATTTTTCACCTGTTAGTCGTAGCATGATGTTATATACATATAAACCTTCCTCTTTAACCATTCTATCTATTGAAACAACCGCATCAAAATCCGTTGCGTAGTTCTAAAGATTTAAGCATACAAAGGGACAAGAAAAATAAGGACAGAAAACGCGACTTTATTTTATACTATGTAGTGACTAGCTGACCCGCGCAACTTCGTCTGCGTCATCCCATTATTGCAACATTTTTCACTTCTGCACCGCACCAGTTGGTCCAGCATGATGTTATATACATATAAACCTTCCTCTTTAATTACTCTATCTATTAAAAACCGCATCAAAATCCGTTGGGTAGTTTTAAAGATTTAAGCATACAAAGGGACATAGGGACAGAAAACGCGACTTTGTTTTATATTATGTAGAGATAGTTTATTATAAATTATAATATTTTTGACAAATGTTGGTAGGTACATAATTATTGTTGAACTTTGACATTCATACCTAAGTGCTCTTTATGTGCCTAAACTGAATAAAGGAAAATGATTTTACTTCTTTGATTCTTTGATTCGTGGCACGGTAACACAAACCCACTTGACACAGGAGTCGGGCGAAGCTCCCTAGCCCTGGCAATTCCTCTCCTTGATGGGCTTTTATAGGAGCGACTGCTGTCTGTCCTCCCAACCCCAAAGGGAAAACCGTCAGAGCCGTTAGTTAGCAGGTGCACCAGCTTGCAGGTGCACCGGCATGAAAGTGGGGTCGACTTAGGTTCCGAAGATCGTGTTGGGACCCCAAAGCACTTTTTTCAATACAGCATCGGTTGTAAAATAATTATATTTTTAATACCCAAACATCTGATTAATCTGTTGGATCTGTGGTCCACTTCGTTGACCTGCTAATTGTTGAATGAGGATCGGGTAATTGTTACCACTCCCCTTTTTGTCAAATTATTTTGATATAAAGGTGCTCCTTCACCGGGAGCATTCGCGTGTAATGTAACGTAACAGATTCGTCTTTGAGCATTACAGTACAATAATACCTCCCTGACTAACGAGCATTACATTACAATACTAACTCCCTGACTGAAGAGTATTTGCGTGTAATGTAATATTGATTCGACTTTGAGCATTTCATAGCAAGATGTCGGACGAAGCGGTCGTTGTACTGAGTGCGGCAATATTAATTCGACATTGTTATTTACATTGTATCATAACAAGGTGCGCATTGTAATGCTCAAATCTGTAACGTTATATTACACGCGAATGCTGCCGGTGAAGGAACACCTCACATTGTATCATTACAAGGTGCGCATTGTAATGCTCGGTTCTCCTCCTTCACTGATGTAATGCTCAAATCTGTAACGTTACATTACACGCGAATGCTCCCGGTGAAGGAGCACCTTAAGTTAAACATCAGTCACTTTATAAACACAACGTAGTAAGAGTATTGAAATTATGAATCAGTTTATTTTGATAACATTCTTTTGATTATTTTGAAACCTTAATGCAAGTGATTTATGTTATGAAAAAGAAGTAAGTTAGGTTATTTAAAAATTTAATAGAGTCAGTACTTTTGGAACTCCGTTTTTGATCAGCTACTATTTATTAGTGAAGAATCTAATGTATAACCTGAAATATGGTGCTAACTGGAGGCATTTCGTCACTGTTGAAAATTGCCACATAGTGCTTAAAGTATTCGAAAAGTTCCTGTGCTTGCACTTGTTCTCCATTGATGGTCTTCGGGGTTAAATTGTTCTGACTGAATAAAGTTGGGACCAGTTCTAAGAGATAAGTCTCAAACAGTTTATCCATATCTGAAAACATATAAATCATCAAGAATTTAGAAGAGATAACACGGTTGTTTAGTTACAAAAATATGGCTGTCAGAAGTCTGTTCATCATTATCATTCTTGCGTTACGTGCTTGCCAAGTCACGACCAGACCAGTGCAAATAGCCATATTCATGTATTCAGGGTGTAAGGGGAACGCTCCCGAAGCCGAAGGCCCCTGGTAATACTCATTATACACAACATATTGGCAAAAAAAAGGAATTACTTCAAAAATAATTTTAATAATTTTTTTTTCAATTTTTTTTTACTCTTTTATCATTTTTTTTCGCATTGTTTACTCTCCATCATATCAGTAAAGCTAAATGAAATGAAAATTTCATAAAAAAACCTCATTGCAAAAAACACTGCAAAAAAAAACAACAACAAGCCATCTTGCGAGTTCATGGTTTTTCATGAAATTTTTGTTTCATTTAGCTATACTAACACGACCGAGTGTGAATAACGCAATTTTCTTTATCAATTTTTTCAAACCATCGGTCTTATTACAAAAAACGGATTAAAGTCTGGTTCAAAATCATGGTTTGAACACGTAGTTTGTATTCTCTTTGGTTTGAACCTTGACTTCAATAACAACCACAGAATACTACAAAAATTGTTCGTTCATTAAGACACCATTCGATCGCAACGTTCCATTTCCTCCGGACTCAAAAGTTTTCTGAAGTCATAAATAAATAACATTTACTAAAAATGGTGAAAAAAATATTTACATTTCGAAAAAAATATTACATAGATATATTATCATTAAATTCAATTACTTACCTATAATAAATAATAAAAATGAAAATCTCTTAGTTAAGTTTACAAAAGTACAAATATGTACGGTAATGACTGCATTAGTGAAACACTGTGGCGCAGTCATTAACGCCGAACTTCATAACATTCATTCTTTATTTAGTAATAAAATGTAACTATGATGCCTTTATTTAGCAATAATTGTAATAAAATGTAACTATGATGCCTTTATTTAGCAATAATTGTTATACAATAGTACGCTAAATGGAACGAAGTTCTCCGGAGACGCGACGTTTTTACACGTTTTTACACAACTTTTCAATTTTGTTGGATTTTTTTGGTCGTAATAATGATGATGGATGATAGTTCCCTCAGTAAAGTAGTTGAAACTTCAATAGAAGCATCTTTTAGTGCGATTTTGGCACCGACACGAAAAAATACAATTCACTGTAATTTTCTACTTTCTTACATTATAATTTGCTACGCTTTGTCTAAGCCGTTATGTCTAAATTTCCACTATTTTTACACATAAAAGCTCGACACTCAAACCAACACTAAACTAGGGGTCGCGCAGGTTTATCTTTTGACAGAGAGATAGGCTTGACTTGGCACTAAAACGCTTTTTGTAATATGAGTTTATATGGGAAGTGATCTAAAGTCCATATAAGCTTGTTGAGAGTTAGTCCGTGTTTAGTAAAACGACCGTTAGGTTAAAAAAAAACATAAAAGAATTAGAAAATAAAAAAAAATTGCGTTGCCGTATTTTTTTAGCGCCAATATGTTGTGTACAGTGTCAACGCTAAAAGTTGATTCACACAAAAATATTTAAAATCCTTCTTACATTGGAGTGAAAGTGCCCACAGAGGTTTAGGTATATAGTTTTAGAATCCCCTAAGGGCAAATCCCCTAAGCATATATTCCGCGGTTTATTTATAATTTTATAATCGGTTTAACAGTTGTGGTAATCAATAAATTACCATTTGTTAAGCTACTTATGGCGTTGACTGTACCATGAGTACTACCAGGGGCCTTCGGCTTCGGGAGCGTTCTCCTTACATCCTGTATAAATATTTGCACTGTGTGGGGATCGTAAGTACCCGCGCCAAGACTGTCAAGAGGTTGTCAGAAGTTCTTGTCGGTTATAATCTGTGGACATCGTGCATTTTTTTGCCGTAAGTTGAATTCTTGGAAAAAAGAAAACACACAACACACCAATTTTTAACCGACTTCAAAAAATGGGGTTCTCAATTCGTCTGTATTTTTTTATGTTTGTTACCGCCAAATTTGGGGAACGAGTGGACCGATCCTGGGGACATGGAGGAAAATCCTCTATTCTAATAATCTATACAGGCAAGAAATACTGTTTCTAGTGTCTTTATGTAATCTAATTTCAGTATTTGCGTCTGGATATCATCTGTATGATGGTCAGCTGTTAATAGAAACCTTAGCCAATGATACTACTAAGAACTAAAACAAAAGTCCGTCATTTTCAAACCTAGCTGCCCGAAATTTCAAACAACCGCGTGTTTATCTGTAAAGCTTTCCTATCATGTGGTCTGTATCTTATCACAAAAATTATATTGATTAGATTACATTAAATACAACAATCTATATTGTTTAATGCGCGCAGCACCTTTCGTAGGCCTATCCATAATTCCTTAAAAATGACAATAGAAAGCAACGAAATGTTATTAGTTACGTGATGTAATGACACAAAAAATTATAAAATGAAAAAAAAACATTCAAAAAAACTAACTTCAAAAACTAAAAGTCTAAAAATAATAAAGATTTAATTTATTAACACTCTTATGCAAACCTAAAAACCTTATTTATAAAATACTATTATTGGTTTTTGATACCTATTAATAGGTTTGAAGTCGGTGCCAAGCCCTAAACAAAATAAAACTTAATATGAACAGTTTACCAATTTGTAATGAAATTCCTACACTAAAGATTAACTTAAAAGTACATCAATAAACCTAAAGAATAAAGTGAATTAATGTGACGATGACGATTTTGTGATAAATTTGTCTTGGCACTGACTTTATGATTAGGTAGCAAAAACAAATAATAGAATTTTATAAATAAGGTTTTAGATTTGCATAAGAGTGTTATTGAATTATATTATTTTCAGCCTTTTAGTTTTTGAAGTCGGTTTTTTATTACTTTTAGATTTAAGGGCGTGATTTTCACTCTTTACAGTTTTGGGTGTTTAGTGTGATATCCTTACGTTAGGGTCATTGGGTCCCTTCAGATGTATTGCGAAGCGTATCACTTCTTTTCAGGACAGAATTTGCATTGCCATACAATGTGGCTAAAAGTCTTTTGGGAACGTTATCGTGATGCGGTGGATTTTCATGACGCATTTTAGTTTTTTATTTGTATATTATATATTTTTTTAGTTTGTTTTTAATATATTGTGCACCAACAATACCATACTTATCCTTACGACATAGTTGCACTAATTCCCGGCGTCGTTCAAAATACTCAATACAAAACCAATATAGAAATTATCTGTTGATAGATCAGAGCTCATGCTCTGACATGCTCACCAGAAAGACATCCCTTGAAATTACTGTCACGTACACAGGGACCTGGATGCGGCATCAAAAAGCATTCTAACTTTTCGAAACAAGAATGAATATGCTGGCGTACTTCACGTAGTTCTTCTTTTTGTTTTTTTTTTAACTGAAAGCAAGTTATCTAAATAATTAATACTCCCTGAAATAAGGCTATCATCTATCACTAGGTAAGCAAATACTGTCAAAATATCACTATGCCGAAATTGAATTTTCGACCACGAATAGCTCTGGACGCTTTTTCGAGGTTAGGGTCAGGGGGGCTCACTCAGAACAATGAAAATGTTCATAGTCGACAGTGACATCTGGTGAATGTTGGCGGCAAAAAACGGCACCATTTTATACTAACGTCATGGACGTACCATGCATGTATGTATAAGATAAGTATGTGACATTCATTGTCAACTCTGGCCTTTTATAACCTGTAAGTTATGAACTCTTATAACAGGTTAATAATTGAAGGACCCAACGGTCATACTACCAACTGCAAATGTAATGCTATATGTACCTATATGGGATTACAAAGTTATTTATGCAGTTGGTAGTTGTATGACAGCCGTACAGTTATTGACCTGTGTGGCTGTGTTTATGAGTACATGTTTGTATACATATAGTGACATATGTACCTATTTATATAGCTATTGTTATCCTGTTTAGATCATCCAACAATCGGAGGGCAGCAGCACTTTCCATACATGCATATTTTTAAGTATAGAGTTTCTACTCTACTCCTATATATTACTAAACTCTTTGGTTAGGGTATTAATACTGTTCATAATTTTCTGCAACTCCTTCACCGATTTTGCAATTATTTTGGATATTTTAGATATTAAAAAAAAAATAAGGTTCATTTATTTTTTGCTACATAAAAATACTTATTTCCATTTACCGCCAGTTTTGAATCCAGTAGCGCTTTGCCTCCTTTGTAGCCGAAGGCATGATCATCGGGATGCTCCCAATCTCTAATAAGGAACAGCAGCGTCTGGAATGCCTTCCCTTCTAATGTGGAAGCCATTTTTCCATACGCCGTGAATAGCTGTTGAAACAAATTAGATAAATCAGCAAATCTTATTACACTACGACAGATTTATTGAGAACAATTAAAATTGTTTCATGACTTCATAGAAACAAGAGTACCTCTACTAACGGACAATGGAAAATGATATAATAAATATTACTGCAAACACAGCATATATAACTACAACAAGTTAATTAACAGTTCTAGATTTAAGTCTTTGAAATACTTAAACTAGATCTAAAGGTGTTTACAGACATAAGCATTTAGTTGTAACAGGACATCGAGCATTTCCGAGCCGTATTTTATTAATAAAGCTGAACAATGACCGAACTAAGCATAAAGCCAAAGATCGCTCGCGTGACGGAGGTAGGACACGACGACGGTATCTCCCGTCCGAAATGAGCTGTCCAACTGGGGAAGTACCTCCGCCCTACAGAAGACCGCAGTCATAATAACCATCGTGTTGTGTTCCCGCCGGTAAGTAGGGTAGCCAGAGCTCACTATACCCCTCCTTCCCCTCCCCTTCCTAGCCTCCCCACCCCTTCCCAACTCTCCCCCTTTCCCTTCAGGGTGGGCAGCGCGTGTGTGACACCCTTAGTGTTGCACACGTTCATAGGCCACGGTGGCCGCTTTCCATCAGGTGGGCCGTGTGCTTGTCTGCCACCTACGTAGTATAAAAAAAAAAAAAAAATCGCTGAGAACAAATGTCATGATCTATCTCGTGAATATTATAACGCTGTAAATTTACTGTTTATACCCGAGAATGCTTGCGATAATACGCCAGAACGCTCGATAGAATGCTCGCTAAAATGCTATCGTACTTTTTTCTGTAATGTAACATTTGCAAGAATGATCATTACAAGTGAATGTTCAGAGGTTTTTGAAGTCATATTCTATTGGTGAATTCTATTAGAATGGACATAAATATGTAATATGACTTTAAAATTGTATGATATTTGAATCTTTGTGACTCGAAATATATTATTTCACATATTTTCATTATTAAAGTCACCGCAGTGTCAAGTAATTCATTGATAACAATTTGAAGTTCGAGAATCGACACGATTCCAGCAATAGAATGTCACTTTTTCTGAAAAAAAAAGGTTTATCAGCGCATTAATGAAGTACGTGTGCACTTTGAAACTTACTTGTAAATGTTGCAAATGATCTTCTTGAATATTTGATCGATTGTTGTAAATTAAATTAGATGATAGAAGTATAGACATCGCGAAGATAGTGGAATTGTCTCCCATGTCACTCTCCGTGTCGAATGTGCCTTGAGTGTCCATCAGAAGCACAGCTACCTGTTGTCAAATATTACTTAGGTACTCAGATGTTTTATTTTCCTTGATACTACTAAAGTAACCGAGCATGACATCAACAGTCATCCTCCTTTACTATGACATTTCTTCTTCTGCCGCAACGACGGTATTTCTACTCCTAAATTATATATTCCTAGTGCACTGCAACCTGGATTGCGTTTTTCGGAGGCGCTCATAAGATCTGTCTGTGGAGCAATTTCACACACCACCGGTCCGCGTCATCCGATGACTCTCTATTTATGGACTTCCACCTGATCGGGAAGACATTCCGTTATCATGAAAAAAGGGGTTGGAGTCGGAGCAGTATTTACCCTAGCCAGGGAGGAATTTCGTCAATTATCCAGTTGCCACAGTCACTCAGTCCATCACCACATGGAAGACGGCACTTCCCTGCATATTTCTTGGCCGGCAGCTTCTTAAGCAGGCAAGTTGAGCCCGGTAATTTATACACTAAGCTTACCGTGCAGGAGGTTTATGGATTCCAAGAATATGCATTTCACTGGGGTTGCTTCAATAGTCGAATTTAGTTACCCATGCAGTAAATTAATAAAAAAAATTGGACAATTTTCTCTTGCCCTTCATGCACAAATCAAATTTAACAAATTGGCAAGTAGCAAGGCAATCTGCTGCGATATGCCGAACCTATTTATTACTCCACTCTCTCTTACTTCATCTAGCGATAGAAATGAAAAAACGTTCAGTTCACATTTGGTTACAACGGTATATATAGAAATGATTTGAACAAAAAACAATTATAAATATTTGAATACATCCTTCTTTTTCAGAAGTCGAATTGAAATGTAACATCGACCCTATCTCAATCCATCACAATTTCGTAAGCAATAGATTCCGACATGAGATGACGTACCTTTCCTCCAGTTGGTTCGATGTCGACAACAATTGGTTCCGGCCACAGGTACATTCCCTTTGTATGACTATTGGCACCGCAGCGCCAGTGAAATCCTTCCAAAATATCGTCCTTTTTGCCCAACCACTGACCTTTTGATTGATGTTCTTTCTGAACAAAGTAAAATCATATCACATTTAGTTTAATTTTCTCTTTTCGTTGAAATCTTCGTTCACCATATACACCTATAAACTAGTCAAATTCTGTATAATATACAACACATAATACTATATTCGCGTTGGTCGTCCTTGGCATATTATTATCTATGGAATGCAGTCATCAGTCTCAAAACGTAATTTTTTGAATAATACATTTAAATCCGTGGTCGTCAAATTGAGGCCCGCGGGCCGCGTGCGGCCCGTGGGCGTTATTGGTGCGGCCCACCCCAAAGTAAATTATTTCAATAGTCAATTACTTTTACATAATCATAAACAAAATAAATAAGTCCTTTATTTTTTGTACTCGAGCGACGACTGTGATTGTGACGGACAAGTGACGAACTCCCGATACGATAGGTCTCCCGCGTGCAGCGAGCGGGGAGGGTTCTGTCAAGCGTTTACGAGAGCGTTTTAACAATATTTTCTTCAACATACCTCTGTGAAGCTTCTTTTTCAAAAATGAGCGTCTTAAAAAATAAATACCGTAATCGTCTGTCTACTCATTTAGAAGATACTATGAGTATTGCATGTAGTCCAAAAGATGCCAATATACAAGAAATAATTAAAAAAGTTCAACACCATAATTCCTAAATTCATAACAGATATTTCTGATTACCGATTTTGAACTTTTTTAATCATTCCTTGCCTGCCTATGTTAGTAAATTAAATTATCTTTTTCTAATAAATATTCTAATGAGCAATACTATACTTTATTCGATATCTACTTCCACGCGAACGACGTCGCATCGCGGGTACAGCTAGACGACACGACACGACGACGCAAGAATAATTTATTTTTCACTTTTTGTAAGTATTTTTTGGGTCGGGGGTTTTTTAATTTTTAATTTAATTTTCATTTCATACTTTTTATATTGATCTTCATGTCAAGCCTATTGAGCTTTTATTTGATACCCATATTGACGGACTAGTAAATTTAGAAAGTAATTCGCTATTTGGTAGTGGCGGCTATCTTTGATTTGAATTTATCATAGTGTTTTACTAGTCAAGCCCTTTCATTTGACATCCATATTGAGGGACTTGTCTAAAAATATGTAGTCCGCCATTTTGTAGTGGCGGCCATCTTGGATTGATTTTCATCAAACTAAGAACACTCCTGACTAATTCAGCTTTCAAACAAAAAAAACTACATCGAAATCGGTTCATTCGTTCGGGAGCTACGATGTCACAGATAGACAGATACACACACACACACACACACACACACACACACACACACACACACACACACACACACACACACACACTTACACTCTTACACTCACACATACACACACACACACACACACACACGTGAAACTCCTCCTTTTTTACGTCGGGGGTTAAAAATGAAGTGAACTGTATACACAAAGCGGCCCGGCCCTGGCACTCACATTGTCACGTGTGGCTCTTGGCTAGTAAAGTGTGACGACCGCTGATTTAAATAATTTATTTTCATCAATCACAATTGGAGATGCCTTCTGAATTACGACCAGACTGTCATCAGAGGGAAGTTCTTATAGTTGTTCAATTGAAGGTCATACATGTAATGCAATAGCCTTCCTGAGATAAGATAAGATAAGATAGGTGAAATGTGGGTGCTAGCACCTCTGCCTACCCCTTCGGAGATATAGGCGTGATAGTATAAAAACAATAAAAAGATAGAATAAGTTAATATGAGATAAGACAAGATAATAATTTATTTGCATTAAATATGAGCATACAAGGCAATAAAGTTATAATAGTCCAGTCACATTTAGCCGTTTGCACGCCTATGTGCGTGTAAATTTTAGAAAAATAATAAAGATTGAAAATTACAATCGCAAAATTAAATATTATAATATTATTTAGTTAGATTATGTCAATGGTGCAATTATAAATTATTGTTTATTTCTTAAGACCACCTATCAATATGTATATTAAATCTCTCTTCCAGTTTTCATTATTGCTTTGGCATTAAGTTATTAAAAACGGCTAGGTACGTATCAATTCACCTACGGTCAATACAACACTAACGTCGACTCTGATTGATTAACCTACTGGTAATACTTGTTTCGCATAACGCTCATATTAACGAATTTACAAAATACATAATGGACGACACAGCTACGGTTGAATCGCCTATGTTTAAAATAACAAAACTGTTGATTTGGTTACGTATGAAAATTCCTAAGTTCAAAATCAAGAAAATGAAGCACAATGTCTGTATTGAACTTGCGGTTTATGTTATTTACCGTTTGATTGCTGATGATGCTTGATATTCAATTCGCTGACATATTAACGCGGTATTCGTGAAAACAATATTTGGCAGAACTTATGTTAACCACCTATACCTGAATCGTAGATAAGCCGTCCATTAAAAAATCATTCAAATTGTCAAATAGTGCAGGCAAACGTAGATGAATGAACCAGTGTGGTCAAATCGTCCGGCATATTGGACGATTTGACCAACGATTTGACGTTTGAAAACGTAGATGAATCAACCATAGTTTAGTCAACAGAAGCTGTTATCACCATAGGCGTGTATAGGTGTGTGCATAGGTATGTGTTACCACTAAGAACATAGTATCTCCTCTGATTGTACAATTCCGTATGGGAGGAGAAGGGGTGGCCCAAATTCTATGCTGCCGGTAACAAGGCCTTAAGAAGCGAAACATAAAATGACATAGAAGATGCGTGCGTCGAGTGTATGGCTTACCGATGGAATATTAATTCCGAATAAAATAGAACAAAAATAAGTCGAACCCACCGACGCCAAAAGGTATCTGAGGAAAAAGTCGAGGATGAACGACTTCCCCACACGGTAGGGGCCGACAATGCTGACCAGCACAACCGGCAGGTTATGGATGTCTTCTCGGAGCAACACGCTCGCCAGAGCCTTCTCGTCCAAGTCCCAACGCCGCCCTTGTTCCGACGACATCTTCACCACTTGGATACCCCTTTGCTTCTGGATACTGGTTCCGCTCATGTTTCCTGAAACTATAATACTTGTTATAGTTATGGTTCAAGAACAGTACTTACGGGACATTTTTGGAGGATTCTTTCATATCTATATGCGTTGGTGAAAAGCAAATAGAATTTAATAATTCTATTTTCTTTTCACCAACGCATTGAGTAAATACTAATACTTCGTTTTTAAGGGTACATCACTCTTTCAAGCCCCTTAGGTCATTAACATTCAGCCAGTTCGAGTTCGGGTTCGGGCTCGTTTCCCGCTCAGTGCAAATATTTGTGTGCATGGATATGAATATCTGATTTGGTGTTAGTATGTATGTATTCACAAAAAAAATGTATTTAAGTATGTTTATCCGCATCCTAGAACCCGTAACACAAGCTAGTTAAGCTTCTATTTCTGTCTGTCTATTGCAGTAGTCCGGTTAACAAACAGCATCGAACTATTACCACTTATATGTAGCGGTAGTCTGGTGGATAGATCGGAGATCTAACAACATTGAATTTTTGCTCTTCTACTGATGGGACGGCAGAACATAATTCGATGGGGGTACTTCGGCAGTTGCATTAGTTCGGTTGTAAAAAAATCAGTGAACTATTATATGTACAATTCTTGAGTTGGACTAGCTCAGTAGACCAACATTGAATTATTGCTCTCTACTGCTACTTATAGGATAACACTAGTTCAGTGAGTAGTATTTCCTCCTCCTCGACCTCCGTAGCGTGGCGGTAGCGAACGCGACTGCAACGCAGGAGGTGCGGGTTCGATTCTCGTTCAGTGCAAATATTTGTGTGTATGAAATATGAATATCTGCATTGGCCTGGGTGTTTCTATGTATTATATTATGTATTTACAAAAAAAAATGTATTTAAGTATGTTTATCCGCATTCTAGAACCCGTAACACAAGCTAGTTAAGCTATGCTTACCATTGGTCTAGGTGGCGGTGTGTAGATTGTCCTAGAATATTTATTATTTATTTATTATAAGTCCCAAAGGTATCATCTTGAAAGAGAGGGCCCCGGGTCTGCCGGGGTGCGAGGGATATGTTCGCTACTATCTCACCTCAGGCAACTAAAGACCCAAAGGCGGCGTGCGTTTTAGTCGGTTCGAGACAGACATAACCTCTCTCACCAGCTCCGGTGGGATTGGTATCCGTGGGGATTTCGCGCACGGAAAAGAAAAGTGAATAGTATTAGTCTGGTTTGTCGAACTACAATAAATCTCCAATTACATCATTATTTCGATTGTAGGAAATTGCCGAATTTTCGACAGTTCCACAGTTACATGCTCGGTTGACAAAAACACATCAAAATATAGCTACCGTACTGCTCTAAAACCGCTGTAATTCAGTCTGAAGTCGAAAGTTGCCTTGTCCGGTTACAAGAAAAATATCCAATTTACCCCAATTCTTCTGTTGTAACAGTTCGCTTGTCAGAAACACATCAAACTATTGCTACCGTGCTGATTAAAATCACTGTAATTCAGTATTTAGACGAAAGTTGCAGTAGTCCGGTTGTACGAAATATATCCAATTTTCAACAATTCTTCAGTTTAAGCAGTTCGGTTGTCAGAAACACATCAAACTCTTGATGCCGCACTGCTAAAACCGCTGTTATTTGGTTTTTAGTCGAAAGTGGAAGTAGTCTAAAAATATAATGGTATAGGTACGTATTCAAGTATAGCACCATATTTTCCTACATCATGTAAAACGCTTGGGCCACCTCGTGCCGGTCCCATCATTTTTCTCTTCGCCGTGAGGTAATAAGACCCCTGGGGGCCCAGACAAAATGCAGTTCTATTGTCTACATCGGCAATAGAAAGTTCGAAAATGTAATGGAAGTGACATTAGCTGACGGAATGTCATGTGATCCATACTTTGTCTGACAATCGAGTATCGCTAGTCAGTGCCTCTCGCACGAACCACTATCGAATTCGTAATGTAAAGGTTTCGAGAGAACGGAGCATTGTGATTGGCAGTCTGCCTCTTGTGTAGCCCGCCAATCGCAATGCTCTGTTCTGTCGATACCTTTACATTACGAATTCGATAGTATTTCGTGCTAAGGCTACTGAAGGTTTTGAGTCCTCGATACGATAACGGAATATGTTAGACGGTAGCACGAAGTCAATAATCCTAGCTTTCGAGAACTCGAAAGTGACTCGATAGTGACGTTATCCTAACGTAAGTGAATAATTACTATTGAATTCGATACGGATACTTTCTCGCAAGTAGTTCTGGAGGCACAGATCGGTGGCGAATGTATGTAGAATATGGATTCGCTTCGGAACGAATACATTTTGTCTAGACCCCCTGTATACTCGCATGTATATTAACTTTTTTACTTGTGGTCTACACTACATATTTGTATGTTTTTAGGTTTTCACTACTCAATCATAACATAACCTCTGAATTAATCATTTTTGTTTTCCGTGCGCGAAAGCCGGTGAGAGAGGTTATAGTTATCGGACTCGAACCGACTAAAACGCACGCCGTCTCTGGGTCCTTAGTTCTTAGATCCTTAGTTGCCGGAGGTGAGATAGTAACCAACATATCCCTCGTACACCGGCAGACCCCCAGCTATCTTTTTCGAAAGGCGCATTTTTGCGCCGTCCCATCGCGCCCTACTTCTGCTAGAGTGACAGGCGGCCATCCATAACCCCCTGCCGGAAAACCGGGAAAACCTCTGAACTCAGACAAAAAGATTCGTCTGAGTCTCTGAACTAATCTGGCTGAAATAAATAGAACATATGCTAGATCTATCTCACCTCGAGAATCGGTTTGCAGGAGTGCTTCATGTCGGTATTTTATGTATTTATTTACTTATTTAATCATTAATAAATTAAATCGTGTTTGATATACAATGATTATAATTGACACAATATGATATATTATGTATTAATTTATAGGTAATATCTGTTAAATACAGGAATTTAAGAAGTCGATGATAGCATAATGATTATATAAATTGATTTAAATCTAATTCTAAGGGTCCTTAGTGCGTAACAAACCATTGAAATTGATGAGTTTATTTAAAGTCAGTGAATTCGTAACATATTTTTAAATATGTAAAGTACCTATATTCATATATTCATACTTACATTAAATAAACCGCCGGCGCTGTCACACCAAACTTAGAAACTGAACGATGCGAATGGATTGAAACTGAACAGTGTTTACAATGGTTTAGTATTTTTAGCAACGGCCGAGCACTATGAACTTCAAATCTAAACTGAACATAGTATTACCGTGACCGTGAATAAACACTTCATATATGTGTATTACTCGCGAATCCGAAGTATATAATAAATGAACCACATAAGCCGGTTGAATATAATATTGTACCTACAATCTTGTCATCGAATCGAAATTATGATTAATGTTAACAACCTTCCGCAGAAACAATAAGGTCTACATTACGATATTCATGTATTCGTTTTATTACTCTTCAGTCCTGTGAGCATAAATAAGTATGTAAATAGATAAGCAGCACGTTAGTACTGAGTTTAGACTGTAGGCGTAGGCACTGCGATGGCGGGAAATTTTATGACATTGTTGCCATATTTAAAATATAGCACAATTTTAGTAGTTTTAGCAAATAAGTAAAACATTAAAATAGTTTTACCTTCTCGTTTCCGTAATAGAAATTATTGCTTTATTTCTCTTTTAATTGCGGCTAAATTGTCACTGAGATTTACAATGGTATTTACAATTTAAAATTTTTTGAGTTCGTCGCAATCTTAGATTTTCAATAATTATGTCATAATAATAATAATCTAAGGTCACGATATGTATTTTATGTGATTATTCGTGACGTTAGCGTTCGAAAAAGTGTGGCATGACGACTTGATTTTCGAGTTGATCGCTACGCTACGCTACGCGTGCCACAGAAGTACTCATCATGCAAGACTACTTGTCGAACAGATGCTACCGCTACCAAGTGGACCTTTTCGAGTTTTACCCCTATGGGGCACTTTTACTGTTCACACCACATCACATATGACATTAAAAAAATTGGTTGCCTGTAAAGTCGGTATACGGGCGAAAGTTTTACGTGACAACTCACTCTCTCTCTCTCGCTCTTAGGCGGGCTAACTGTGCTCGAGTGGAAGGGACGCGTGCCTTTCACTTTTTATGTCTGTCTCTCTCGCTCTTAGGCGGGCTAACCATGCCCGAGTGGAAGGGACGCGTGCCTCTCACTCGCTCTCATTGTGAGCGCATAACGTGAGCGGAGCGTAACGCAGTTTCTTGAAGTGTCACCCGGCAAGCCAATTTATAAGACGTTGTCACGTCAAAAAATAGTAGTGAATGCCACCACTCAAAGCAATTATTTACTAGTACTTAATGCTTGGTATTATTAACGGTTAAGTATATGTGTGAGTTTGGCGACATGGGTTTCGCTACTGAAACTATCGTGTCGCATTTCTACTAGTTTTGTCTGTATTGAGTGTATTGTGCTTATTATTCTATTATTTTAGACTATATTTATAATTCTTCTATCTCTGTGAAATCGAAGAAACTTCATCCATTGTACTGTTTTGAATGAATTTTGACATCATAACACTAATTTCCGTCGAAGTACGGACGAGAGGTTGTCGTAAGCCAGTCGTCTACTTAAATACTGAACGATTTATTTGCGAAGTGCGTACAGCGAATAAAAATAATTGAATAATAGACCACACAGAGATTCCTATTAACATACGTCATGATACGCCTGTTGAAAATAATATTGTACAACATAGCTAATCATTGAAACATAATAGTGATTTGTATTAACAACCTTCAGCAGAAAGAATAAGATCTGCATTACTATATCAATGAAGTCGTCTTATTACTCTACAATTCTGTGAGCATATACATAAATAGAATAGATCTGTAGGTACTGTGATAGCGGGCATAAAATATTGAATCATAATAGTAAGTTTAGTTCTACGGGCGTGGCGTGGCGGTAGTGAACGCGACTGCTACGCAGGAGGCACGTGTTTGATTCCCGCTCAGTGCGAATATTAATGTGCTTGAATACAAATATCTGCATTGGTCAGAGTGTTTCTATGTATAATATGTCTGTATTTACAAAAAGAAAATCTATGTATGTTTATCCACATTCTAGAACCCGCAAGAACAGCTAGTTAAACTATGCTTACCATGGGCCTAGGTGACGTTGTGTAGATTGTCCTAAAAATATTTATTTATTATATTTATTTAATCAACCTGTTTGTTTTGCAGACCATACTATCAGAATTTGTGAAATGATGTACTTAAATATACGTTTTCTTTATTTGGTAACACTTAATTTTAACAATAATAATCTTAGTTTTTATGGCGGCGTCTACCTTCCTAACGCCGAACTCTAAACTAAACCGTAGATACCTTTACTTATTCCTTCGGGGCAGGCTAATCAATATAATTATATTTACCTGTAGTGTTGACCAATAAAACCAAATTTGTGTATTACACGTTTTATTCGATACTTAATCAAATTGTAAAAAGAAATATTACATTCCATTTTCAGATTTTAAAATGACCTCATAATTCTTTGAACCTTTTCCCAACTCAAGTTGGGGTCGGCCTTCCATTTACATTTTTATTTTAATTACATGATATTACAATTTATAGATTATTAAATGACCTATAATTGTAATATTATGTCATTAAAATAAAAATGTAATCTTATCAGTAAAAATGTATTCTGAATTCTACTTAATTTTTTTTTTATACCACTTAGGTGGCAGACAAGCTCACGGCCCGCTGGTGGAAAGCGGTCACCGTGGCCTATGGACGGTGACGGCCAGAGGCGCCACACACGTGCTGCCTATCCTGTATAAACCTTCTAATGCCCTTCTTGAAGAACCCCATATTGTAGTCGCTTGGGAAAACCACGGCAGGGAGCTCATTCCACAGATACAGTGGGCTTCAAAAGTTCCTGGACAAATAGAAACTAAAGTTGTATGAATTGATGTTAAGCTGGGTACTCACTTAGCAGTGTAGCATGTAATGTATCAGTTACGGTATCACGTGAGTATGATTTTAGATTGACATGGTCATTTACATATTCACTGTTAAATTTATCGGGATATTTTCGTTGAGTAACCGATATTTCGGCGCTGTTGCAAGCGCCATGATCAATATATGTGTATATCAAAAATAATAATAAACAAATTTTTCTTAGTGCTTAGTGTTTAAGGCGGTAGCTTAGTGGTTAAGGAGTCGGCCTTACGATCGAGAGGTCCCGGGTTCGAATCCTGGCCACATTCTATATCAAACGTTGTTAATGGATGCTCGCAGTGACCCCCTGATCACTCACACAACACAAACGCGGCTCGCAGTGTGCTCGTCGTGGACAGTGAGTGACACGACCGCTTGTGTAGTGAGTAGGTACCTACGTAGGCGCGAGCTTCAAACGAACTTACGTTTCACATGGAGTGGACTGAAGAAAAAACTTTAAAAAATCTAATTGAAGTTTACCAAAATACTCCAGTATTGTGGGGCCCTAAAGATTAAAAATATTTTTAGAAACATGTAATTATAGATAATTATTTTATCATTTATATTCATATTATTATTATTCAGTAGACTATATTGTTATTAACTAGTAATTAAAAAATAATTAAAACTAACATGATAATTAAAACAAAAATAAAAGACTTAGATTAAAAAGCGTCGTAGAATTCCTCCGCATCACATGCCTCATGTGGTAACATTCCCACAAGACTGGAATAATTTATTATAATATAGGTACGTAATTTATCTAAAATAAATTACGTGAATAAATAAATTACATGGCACACACCAATGACTTTTCGATGCTTTTCGAAGTTATGTGTGTATTTATCGCAGGTTTATAAGTGCCTCGGAGAGCACGTTAAGCCGTCGGTCCCGGTTGCCATACAAACATCTATGGCAGTCGTTACGGGTAGTTGGAGCCCTCAAAAGTCCAACCAGCCTAACTTGGAACTTCGATATCGCCATTGGTCACTAGTCCATTGGTTGTGGAGGTCAGATGGTAGTCGCTTCACGGAAAATATAGAAGTTCAGCCGCATCACAGTTAGACTGGAAAGCCGACCCCAACTGAGTTGGGAAAAAGGTTCAGGGAATGATGATACGTAATTTATCTAAAATATTGTAAATGAATATGAACGCAAAATAGGCAGCTCGTAGCCAGATACGCAGTGGACCGTGGACGAGCCGTACCCTGTAGGTTGATACAGTATCTGATAGATACGATTCATGCAACACTGCTAAGTGGGCACCCAGCTTTAGAAGTAATGTATCTACATGTAATATGATGCTACTTACATAAGTTTAAGACATTGATCTAGTTTATTTCATAAATTCCTATTTTGTAGATCTTAATGTGTCCAGCAACTTCTGGTGTCCACTGTACGTATATAGGCGTGAGTCATCAAAATTTTATTGTGTGTGGAATTAACTTTATTGGAAGAATTTTTTTACTGTGTAGAAACAGTAGATTTGAATTTAATCTTTGGTGACAGGACAACATGTTCATCTATATAATTCCCTTGAAAATTGTACCTACATTTTGAAGCGTATTGATTTTGTATGAGCATAGACAAAGGTACTAAATTATGTTTGTCTAGTGTTCGGGTTCCTAAAAACTGCATTTCAGGCATCTTCTCCATCACCCATTATACCCCATACTTAATTACTTCTGCGACCAATGACTCCCAAAATGGATTCGTACTTAGAAAAAGTAAAATTCATCGATTTTCTGGGGATATAAAAAAAAATTATTTTTAATTTTAATTTAGGGCACGTCAATTTGACTTCAACTCGCCTGATGGTAAGCTGAAGGCAAAGATTCAAGAAAGATGGTCACCGTTACAAGTGTTACAATGGTAGCGTTCAGCTTGACGGCCTCATCAGATGCGTTTTCTCTTTAAGTCTATGCTAATTATCTCTCAATGCTTTGGGGCAGTTACTTTCATCATCATCATTCTCTGAACCTTTTCCCAACTCAGTGGGTTCGACTTTCCAGTCTAACTGTGATGCGGCTGAACTTAGATATTTTCCGTGAAGCGACTGCCATTTGACCTTTACAACCAATGGTCCAATGACCAATGGTGATATCGAAGTTCCAAGTTAGACTGGTTGGACTTTTGAGGGCTCCAACTACCCGTAACGACTGCCATAGATGTTTGTATGACAACCGGAACCGATGGATTAACGTGTGACCAGTGCGAACAGCCATATTCATGCATACAACTTTTTGCACTGAGCGGGGATCGAACCCGCAGCAGTACAGTAGCAGTCGCGTGCACTACCGCCACGCCAAGGAGGCTACAAGTTACTTTCTATGGCACAATAAAATGGGCACAAGCACAACTAGTAAATAAATAAAGTTACCTGTTTCAGATTGATCAAGTGTGCATCACCATCATCATAAACGGGGTATGGAGTGTAAAGTTGGGCCCTCTCACATAGAGGATTGATGGCTCATCTGTACTGGATAAATTAAGGTGACCAGAGAAAAATGCTTAATACACCGTCCTACTTTGTAAATTTTCGTTCAAAGTGGGCTCTCAGTTCTCGTACACATAAAAGTTTAATACGTAAATAAAATAAAAACTATTAACTTTCAGCTACTCTTTGAAATCCCACATGCTAATACATGAATAGTGAAAAAGCAAGAACAGGTTACCAATTCGCCTTATTTGGAAGTTCCTTCCTGGCTTCCTGGGCCTCGAAACTACAAATTGTAACCACTGGATCAAGGAACTGAGATTACATAAAATGCAATACATTTTGGACCCTATTTTTATACAGCTGCAGTTCAAAATTAAATGGCATGTGTAGAGTGAATGAAACGGATGTAATAAACTTCTTTTCATTTCATTTTGAACTTAAAAACAACTTCTATAAAGTCGAAAGTGTTTTGTAATCTCAATCGTGTTGTGTTGAGACTATGGTTTAGAATTAGTAGAATCGAGGTCCTGAGCTTAGTTTGCTAAATTAGTTATGTTTTGTTTGATATTCAATCGACCAATTGTAGACTTACTGGACAGGGGTCTCTTCCAATGTTGGCAGGCAGTAGGCAAAACTGCTATAATATGTACTGTTATAGTTTATTGCCGGAGTTTTATCAGGCCAGAACTGAACCGGTGGTTTGCTAAACTAACCTATAATATATTTCAAATTTTGACATTTCAGAAGTATAGGGTAAGTACTTCTAGGGTCTAAATATGTAGATTGAAAAAAAAAATGAATTTTGTTTCTACGCTGGTGGCCAGACGGGTTGCTACACACTTTACACACTATGTTGAGGTTTCCTTCTCTCGCAGTGATATCGTCTGCGTTTATTGTCATTCGCGTCTTACGACACCCTTCGAATGACATGGGGTGGTGGAGTCACTTGTACCTGGTGAAGTACCTCCACCACATATGAGTCCCATAATATGTGGCCGCCTGTAAAGGATCAAGGATCAGATTAGTAAAAAAAAATTAAAAAAAATTGATCATCAGACATTCTCGGGCACGTCAGATTAAGGTAGGGTGAGTTAATTATATGCTAAAAAGTGTATATTCTACTATACTGACAATATTCGAGTGACGTAGAGAAGTAGGAGGGGACAAACTTGTAAGCCGCGCTCGAGAAAGTCGAGATGACCTTTTTGGTCATTTTTTTTTATTTTGAAGGAGATAATTCAAAAATAGGTAGCGAAAAATATATAATCTGACGATTTTCATAAGCCGAAGTAAGAAAAGATAATCGAATAAGTTAAATGTGTGCAGCTATATGAATCTGAGTATGAAATCGAGCTAGAGGAGGATTGGTATCCTTCTTCATCGAGATTGACTCGAGCTCGAGTAAATCAGGCATTATGGCTGATTTTACCTATACACGTAAGTAGGTAGTTAGGTACTATTCCAGTTTGGCAACCTCCGAAATCTACCAATTCTACAAACATATACCTATCTAAGTATTTATAATGTTTGCCTAAGATAATAATGTAACGTATTTATAAGGTCAAATACTTAGTTTTGTTGTAGCGAATATCACGTTTATTTCAGGGAATATCCGTGTGGTAGCGGCATGATGTTACCACATAATTTTTATTAAATCTACTACCTAAAATAGAGATTATCGAGTTTATTTATAGTTATGAGAGTCTTGACCTGCCGGGGTCCGAGAGATAGTGACGATGTACATTTTAGTCAATTTTAATCTGACATAACCAAAACTCACCAGCTCCGAGCTCCGACCGGGGTGGGAACTGTATAAAAATTAAAGGTAAAGCAACTAAGTAAGGCCAACGAGACGAGATAAATAGTGTAAACAAACGGACCGCTACTGAGTTACTTTGCGATAGTTAGTGATAATTATCACTGTCCTTATCACACATACGCAGCAATGTCGTGACTCGAGCGACGACAGCTGTCGTTGTGTCTTTCGTGGTACAGGAAAGCACTCGGTAGAGCAGTCGTAAATTGTTGGTTCGCCATCCTGTGCACAAGTTCATTCCCTGTTTGGAATGCGCTCTATGTGATACGTATTGTTTCGTTTTCGTATTTGTTTGTTATTAATAATCAGTTAGTGTTAGTTTTCTTGTTGATTTTAATTATTCCAATTTAATCATTAATCATAAAAGGACGTTTTCGGTTCTACTATCTATCTATAATATCTTTATAAAAAAAATAGTCACCCAAGTAACCCAAGTTCATACTTTATAACCATTTCATATCACAAATAAATATACTTGAGTAATTTATTTGTTGAACGAATACCCCGACGTTAGTGACGGGTACCACTCTGTAGGCACCTATCAAGCAGAGTGCCTTTTTCTCACTGCACGTAGTGTCTTCTTGTCTCCCCAAACGTGTTGATTTCTGGATGCAATTATAATCAAATAAAAATGTTTTGAACACCTGAACCTTTGTTTACCTTCTTTGTCTTCTGCACTGACAGCACAGAGACTCTATCAACCTTCTGCCCTCACCCGTCCATAGGCCCCGGTAACCATTTTCAATCAGGTAGGCCGCGTACTTGTCGGCAGACAAGACTTAGGTGGCAACCTAAGTGGAAAAAAAATAAGAGAGGACAGCCTCATCATCATCCCAGTTGCAGAGGACAGCCGAACTTTCTTTTTTCCATTTGCCTCTCACCTACTTAATCTTTTTCCTCTCTCGTTACTAGTAAAATGCCTAAAGATGGTCTCTGGTACTACAGAATAGACATAATCACTTACCATCGCATAAAGGTGTGTTTCTTCCCTAGCAATAGCACAAAACATTTTTACAAATACATTTTGGCGCCAGCGAGAACTGATCCAAAATTCTACAAGAGTACTAGTATATTTAAACAGTTTTCATGCTTTTCTTCTGTTTTTATTATTTTAAATTCTACCACAAAGACACAATATTTGCAATCTGGCAACATTTTCTTACAAATGTCCCGCTGCCTCTCGGTGTTACTGATGTGCACACAGGACTGTAGTGTAATAAAACGAATATATTGATGTGGCAATATAGATCTTATGGTTGCCACCGAAGATTGTTTATAGCAAATCATTAGTTTGATTTAGGGACTATGTTGCGCAATATTATGGTGAACAGACGTAATATCAACATGATGTATGGTGTATGGTTTGCAATTCATTCACAATATTTACTCGTCCAGTGGTTGCGGTAGAGTGAAGATGGTTTCTTCGTACTGATTGGCAGTTGTTCAAAAATACTTACTTTCTGTAAACATTGTTCACATTCAATTAATTCTCAGAAGTTCTGTGTTTATTTTTAACTTTTTATTTCTTAGAACGGCGGCAAATTTATGTAAGTAATATTTTAAATATATACCGGTCTATTAAAAATACATAGGTGCCGCTGTTAATTTTTTAAATACTTATAGGTATTTTAATAAGTAATTTCATTACGCTAGCAGGCCTAAACAGACGTCGTCCGTTATCGCTTCCCGAGAAAATATTGTAGTTCAGCCGCATCTTCGTTAGACTAGAAAGCCGACCTCAACTGAGTTCGGACAGGTTCAGAGTATGATGATGACCCAACAGACTTATCCGGCGACAGTGCACAAATCATCCAAGAACTTATTGAGATTGTGTCTAACAAACTTTCATTCCAATCGGTTCAGCCGTTTAGAAGGAGTTAGATGACAAACATACAGAATAATTCGATTTGTATAGGTCCATTATAATGGTCCGTTTAAAGGACTATCCATCATACGTCTATCATTCAAGATTGAACCTGAGAATTCGTGTTCGCTGCCGCTGTGCCGTTTAGGTATTAATGTGGATGGTAAATGATATCGGTCTCTTGACTCTTGACTTTACGACATAGTAACCATAAACAATGATTGTTTATTCTTTGATTAAATACTTCTTTTTCAACTTCTTCTTAAATGGCGGCTTGTACTTGCGTTGACAGATAGTACAGTTAGCATATGAAGTTTCATGTCGTTTTTTTTTTTTCAAATGAAAAATTAATAAAACCAAGACCGCGTCGTAATAATTTCTAACTATACTTTGTAAAATATAGCTTGGGTCCTATGACAGATGTCAAAATTTGGTTCACAAGGATGTCCGAAATTCGATGAAAATATCGATACTACCAGCTATTATTGCTGCATGTTACATATAATTAGGTTTAATTTAATTGTATGTGTGTATTTAATTGTAATGAGAACGGAATATACGTAGCATACAAGGCGTTGGCACTCGTACTGATGAGAATGAATGGAGTGGATCAATGGAAGTTCATATCAAACAAGATGTTGGCGCGTGTATCTTATGCCTATATCATGGCCCAAGAGCCAAACGCGGCGTGTCTTCTTACAAAATCCAAAAACAGGTTCAGGGCGTTAATGGATTGAATGTAGGATTTTATTTACTCAATATTATTTAGGATCAAGTATTTTAAAATATAAACATTATTATGATTTTAAAATACCTGAGCAATAAGATTAAATTCTAATTAATTTTTTCTTATATTAATTTCAATTTTAAATTAAGCTTTATTCAAAATATGGATAGTTTATAGTATGTGGTCACGATGATTCATCGCCCATCACTAATTAGCTCGGTATGCCCATAAAGTATGACATTGACAGCTACTACATTCAATAATAGAAAATTCAAGACTTCATGTACGGGATTTCACTGACAGCTGTCATAGGACCCAAGCTACATTTTACAAAGTATAACTACTGCCGGCTGCTTCGCCCGCTTGAATATTAATAATTAGAAAGACACGTGACGGCATCTATTTTTGTTTTCATCGGAAACAGTACTTACTTTTACACATGGAGTCCTTTTAAACGGACATTGAGTCCTTTCAACCCGAAAAAAGTACCTGGTAACGTAAATCACATTCTATCAGGAAGATCATGGAAGATCATGATTTTGGTAAAATAAAGAACTAACATTATTATGAACAAAATTATTAATACTGTCTATGAGATAGTCTTGGGTTATTACTCACTAAGCGCGTCAAGAGCAGAGCGTGGAAGAAAATAAAGATCAATATTTTTTTTCTGTCGACGGTTCGCGCGTGAATGGGTATAGACAGCACTATTGTGCGAGCGAGAGAAAGAGATAAGCTCCGCCATTTTAGAGTCCTTTCTTTAATGAACCAGTTTATAGTGTCTTTTCAGCTGTGTGCTAAGCTTTCAGCTAGGTGCCTAAAGTTCATTTATTTCCTAGTTCTTTTAGTTGGGTATTTTTGGGACTGCCTACCCTAAACTAGACTAGTATACAGGGTGGAATTTTGTAATGCCACCTGAAGGGAAAGTACTCTTAATACTGCAGATAGAAAATTTTACTCAAAGGAAACATTCCTTTATTTTTGAAAAGAAACAAAACTGCATTCAACGATTTTTAAAAATTCGCTTGCCGCACCCGGTAATCGACCCGACTAAAATCTGTAAAAGTTGCACCCTGTACTTTTATTGCATAGATCGTTAGAGTCAGTTATAAGGATGAAATCTCTCTAACAAACTTCATAAATAAAATGAAAGGAAAGCAATGAAATCCTAAATTATTTACAAAAAAATGGTAAACTAACTAATTAATTGCTTGATACAAACATTTAGATCAAAATCAAAGTTGTATTGCTGAAGAGTTTGCCGTCGCTTTTTGAAACTACCCGTATTCTTGAAATTTTTCTACTATTATTTTCAGTACAAACCGAGTTGGAGCCTGTCGGTCTCGATATCTCTCTCAATGCCACCAATAGTAATTTGTCATTTTAATGGATAAAATACGTCAGTGATAATAATTATTTATTAATAACATAATTAAATAGATGGATCTTTGAGTAAAAGTGCTTTAACTTGACCCATGGAACTATTAATTTAAGATTTCAATATTTTCCTTTCATTTAATTTATGAAGTTTGTTAGAGAGATTTCATCCTTATAATTGACCCTAACGATCTATGTAATAAAAGTACAGGGTGCAACTTTTACAGATTTTAGTCGGTTCGTTTACCGGGTGCGGCAAGCGAATTATTAAAAATCGTTGAATGCAGTTTTGTTTCTTTTCAAAAATGAAGGAATGTTTCCTTTGAGTAAAATTTTCTATCTACAGTATTAAGAGTACCTACTTTCCTTTCAGGTGGCATTACAAAATTCCACCCTGTATACGCTGTTGTGCAATATTTTCACAATTACTAAAATAAAGTTTACAAACTTAATGTGATGGTAACACACAGGCCACCCTTTATCTGTGGCGTTGCGCGACTGCTACGCGTAGACACGGGTTCGTTTCCTCGTGTAAACGTTAGGTATAGGTGTTTCTATGTAACCTAATGTGTTATTGTGCTCGTCATTACCGCGGTACCGAATACAAAATCTTGGTGGCAGTGGCGTGCAGTTTAAAGACATAAACGTCACTCGAACATCCATTTCTATCAAAATTAAAAATTAGGGTCGATATAGGCGTGAGATAGGTGACATTGTGTGGGTTGACCTAGAATATTTATTTATTTATTAGTATTTATGAGTATGAATTTATTTTACTATCTAAGAGTTTTACTCTATTAATAAATTTAACTGAGATTAGTTAGGTACATTTTGCGACGTACGGTTTTCCTGTTTATCTGTGTATGAAGTAAATTATGCAAGTAAATTATACCTATAATTAAAATCCAGTCAGTGCGGCCACCGTGCATCCTAGCAAGTAGCCAGAATGTAAGCCACTTGGTTCTAGGCGTGAGGAAACAGCCTGTCTGTACGTTCTCACTCTTGATGACCTCAATATACATCTTCTCGTTCCGCTTAGACAACGCAGAATTTTAAGAAGGGTATGTCTCTCATAAGTAAGTGCTAAGGAAGATAGGTATAACTCCCATGATAGTTTCAGGAAATATGAGCGGATGCAGTGTCCACAAGCGTGGGGGTCTCCAAGTGGTGAAGATGTCGCAGGAGCCAGGGCGGCGTTATGACTTGGATGAGGCGGCTCTGGCGAGCGTGTTGCTCCGGGAAGACATTCGTAACCTGCCAGTCGTGGTGGTCAGCGTCGCCGGCGCCTACCGCGGAGGGAAGTCGTTCATCCTCGACTTTTTCCTGAGATACCTTATGGCTCCTGTAGGTTGAATCTGTATTTTAATTTATTTAGCTCATTGCGTGGGTTCGTTTTTATTTTACTGATGAAAAATTGTTTTTCTATTTATTTCTTTAAGTATTGGTGGTGAATGTAACTATTACGCAAGAGGCGCAGATTCGATTGAAGAAGAAAGAGCATTGAAAAAAAAAACTACTTTGATACAAAAGAACTAGGATATTACTCGAAAAAATCCATCCCCACCTATCGTTCATCATTTTAACGTTGCTCTTTCACCAGCCACAACTTTTCCTTCTTCTTTAGACTTGACATCGTTTATTTAATATGGTTGAATGGTAGCATCTGCCGCTGGCCGCTGACCTCCTAATCACGAGATGGAAATCTGTGTTAGAACCTCATCCAACAATTAGCATCAGCATTGTTACAGTTTGGCTTAACCCTGAAATTGTTTTTGGGCCATCATCTCATACTTACTACCTGTACGCTTTCGCGAGCTTTGTTCAATTGAATACTGATTTTTTATTCAGCGTGAAAGCCAATTAACTGGCGAGTGGCTGGGTAAAGAAGATGCTCTCTTGGAAGGATTCGACTGGCGCGGCGGTGGAGAGAGCAATACAAAGGGTATCCATCTGTGGCCAGAACCCATTATTGTCACAATCGAAGGGACTGGAGAAAAGGTACGTAGCATTATCACCAGATTTTATGGTTTTTAGTCCTATTCGGTCTTTTACTTCATTCTCCAGTCACGGTAGTCTCCAATGATTCTATTATGAGGCTCGAAATCCGTTTCTTCACTTTACCAATTTAATTTGTTTTATTGATTTTAGGGCAATAATCTAGAGTATTTATTAAGATTGGGTTATGGTCAGACTGTACTGACCATAACCCAATCTTTCCAGAATCACAATTTATATTCTTTCTAAACGGTTATTTAGTAAACACGGGAGATAATAACTCGGATTGTACTTATCAACGAAGCTCGTATTTATTCCGTCGTACATATAAATAGAGTAAGAAACTACAATTAGATAAACAAGAATTAATGTTTTCAATAGGTGGCAGTACTTCTGATGGACACCCAGGGCACGTTTGACACAGAGAGTGACATGGGTGACAACTCCACCATCTTCGCGCTATCCACGCTTCTGTCGTCCGTGCAGATCTACAACATTCGAGCAAACATTGGAGAAGATGATCTCCAACATTTGCAGGTGAGTTTAGGAGTATATAAATTTATTTGAAGGGTGCTATGCTATTCCACCAAGATCTTCGGAATCCATACAAACCTCACCTTGAAGCTGGTGCACCTGCTGTATAACGGACGAGGCTATCAGAGCGTCGTCGGACGGTAGTCGCCCCCAGAAAGACCAAAAACCGCCAAGCAAAAATGAAAGGCACAAACGTATGGAATCCAGCAAATAGTCTCACTTCCATGGTCACCCAAGATCGTACAAAGTGGAGGCGAAAAAACCGGCGGACTCTGAACTCCGAGTTCACTTTGGACTCGGATACAATCAGAAAAATACGTCTACATGATGATGATGTTGATGAGATTGGTTCGAAAGTTGCTCGAGGATATAAATACTTGATACCTACTGTATAATATAAAACTGTCCAAAGTTCCCCCTCAAATCGACAAAGTAACAGAACTAAATTAAGATGTTTTTCATGACTGGACTCGTGTATTATTGAGAATTTATCTAAAATGCTGTTACAATTTAATGCTAGTAACCTGACTAAATCTGTATTAACAGTTATTCACTGATTACGGAAGATTGGCTTGCAGTGCAGAAGGGAAGGCATTCCAGACTCTCTTGTTTCTTATTAGAGATTGGATGAGCGGTTTCGAACACAAACATGGCTACGCTGGAGGCAATGCATTGATGAATAAAAGGTTGCAGGTAAGGTATCATTTAAATGAAAAACATTATGTATCGTGTTTGCGAAAATGTTAAATTCTTTCTGCGAAATTTACGTTATTGGTTTGCGAAATAGTTACGTCGCCAAATCGACGGGTGCAAAGTAAAAAGAGGCATCTGCATAATAGCAACTTTACAGGAGAGCGAAAAGAACGATAAAGTGTATTATTTTCTTAATGAGTGGGCCAATATTTCTGAAAATTTTATCATAATTTATTTATACTCTTATTTATTTTTATATTAAGTTAATTAAGCTAATTTATTATTTATAAGATTTTGTAGATATTGCGTTTTTACAACGAACTTTATAAAACGCTAACTGAGCCAACTACCAGCTGGTCGTATATGCTCGGGACTTTTAATATCGTGTATAAATAGTTTTTTTCTTTTTTTTACTGATCTCAATTGTTCTCAGGCCACTTATAAATAAATATATATTTATAAAATATCCACAACAGAAAGTAGTTTTGCAGATAACTTTTTATGCTTCGTACTTTCATAACAACATTTTGTAAATTGGCTTAGTAGCCCAAAATCATCATGCGAATATAATAATTGCAGTTACAATACTTTCAGTTTCTTTTTTATAAGGTCGTTTATTAAACAGGAAATCCTACTACGTGATAAATACTTTGTAAAGTTAACCGACGTAAATTTAATTGACCGCGAAGTAGAAAGAGTCAACTGGCAGATGGTCGTTAATGCGTCGTATGTGCGTTTAAAGAGTAATGCAAATAGAAATTAAAAGCACATCTTGAAATAGTTGCCGATATACATAAAAGCTTTTAAAAACTTATAACGTATGCGCGCCGGTGACAAGTAAGTCAACTGCCTGATGACATTTTGTGTACGCTCGGAGTCCGCCGCCACGCCCGCGCAAAAACGACCAACGTTACTTGGTCGCATTACCTTCGTACTATTTGCAAAATTGAGTGTAGATGGCTTTTTATACTTTTAAAAATTCATTGAAATATAATGAAATCTCCAAAACCAAATATGCCAGGTTGTGGAGTCTTATTTGATTAGTACGAAAATGCAATAAAAAGAAAATCGTGAATTTGTAGTTGACTTTATTTACTTTGCACCCGTCGAAATGTAAATTATTATTGTAAGCTATTGCTGCAATCATGCTATTAAAAATAATTATTTAATGTTTTACGAATGTACGTGTGACATAATTTAATAGCTTAATTGAATAACAATGACAGTAGTATTTTAATACCTAATCAGATTATCACAGTTTCAAATACAATCAGGGGTTACTATAAAACTTTTAAAATATCGGGCCGGCACGAAACACGAACGAAACTATTAGCATCTACACTATTAGTACTAAAATCGGTAAGAACCGTCAGCGCATCTGAGACGATTTAATAGGGTCTCTTGTGCGGTAAAGTAGACGTGATTCAAAATAAATGATGGCATTCTGGTGAATGAATAGAATAATGACAAGCACTTTTTGTGCTTCTAAGTGTACGATGCACGAACTTACCCCACGTACTACAAAACCTTGCCAAGTTAGATGCCGTGCCGTCCGTGACTTGAAACATTTCATGCGAGGCGTAGTATTTAGTTGGCAATATTGTGTAGATATTAATGAAATAAATAAATTGATTACAGCCCAAACCTAATCAGAAGAAACAGTTGCTTGAAGTGAGAGAACATATTCATTCTTGTTTTGAGAAATTGCAATGCTTTTTGATGCCACATCCGGGGCTTAGTGTTGGCAATGAAGAGTTCAGAGGACGTCTCAGTGGTGAGTATTCTTTAACAGGGTGAAAACCTTACTCCATCATCTTCCATCTTTGCGTTATCCCGATTGCATCCATAACTTTCCACTACGGAGTCCAGGGTCCAGCATTTTCCAGTTTGAAAGTGCGGATTTGGTTTCGTCAATATTTTCCGAGAAGCGACTGCCACCGGCTTCCACATGGTGATATAAAAATATTGCCAAATAGGCTAAATTACCTGTGTTAGGTGTAAGAATTGATCTATGATTCGAACCTAAGACCTCTCGTTTGAAAAGGGATTCCTTAAATGATATGTGCATAAACGTGGTAATGTGTTTTCAGATATTACAAAAGAATTCAAATCATCGCTTTTAGAACTAGTTCCTTCGTTATTTGATCAGGGTAATCTGATTCCGAAGACCATTAACGGAAACAAAGTACAAGCCCAAGGACTTCTAGAGTTCTTTAAGCAGTACGTCGCGATTTTCAATAGCGATGATCTGCCTGAAGCTACAACTATTTACCAGGTTTGTATAAGTAATACCATTGTTCACACAGTACCACCTTTTTCTCTAAAGTGGTTTTCTCTTGTAACCGTCTAACCATAATATCCAGAATTTTACAATAATTTCGTCGTAAATTTTCTGTTATTGGGGAGCTTAGCTACTTTTAAATTACGATATAGATGTAGGCGTTACCTGGCGGAAATCCATTGCAAAAAAATATATATTGGGGGAGGGAGGAGGGCCCACCAATCACCCGCGGTTCTTAAGCGAATGAGAGCGCTCCTGAAGATGCCTTGTGTAGAGGCGAAACACGTGTCGAGGTTTGTCCTTCGCACTAGCGGAATAGTTACTGCACATTTATCACAACATCTCCTCTCTGGTAAGAATTCTTTTACTTGCTTTGAAGAGGGCGGTTTGACATTCCAATATATATTGTTGGAGTGTTGAACCGCGAGTGGTGGGCCCTCCTCCCTCCCCCAATATATATATTTTTTTACTTTTAAATTTCCATAGTTTGTCGTAGTTATTATCCATTTTAGTGTTCCCATTCGACTGCTGGTAACAGTCGTCAGCCAGCTTCCTTCCGTCACCACAAATTTTTAGAGCCGTACCAAATAGGTTTTCCCCTTCTTTACTGTGCGAAAATCCCCACGGCTACCCCCCGCCAGAACTGGTTGGGGAGGCTATGTCGGACTCGAACCGACTAAAACGCACGCCGTCTTTGGGTCCTTAGTTGCCGGAGGGGAGATAGTAACCATTTAGGGACCACGGTGTCCCAGTCTAACGTTCGCAATTGGGGAAGCGCACTTCAGCGCCGCCACCGCAGCCTGCTTCTGCTAGGGGATAGGCGGCCACCCGTCACCTACAGGCCCGTGCTCATGGAGGATGGAAGTCATACTGCGACCTCCGACGCCCTAGTCGCCTTCGCTCATCGCGGGCCGCACGGGCTCCGAACCCATTCCGCCGACTCTTTCTCTAGCATTACTTGCTAACAGAAGGTGTCGGCGGCAGCCCAAGCGCTCGCGCATTGTACCATCGCAGTGAGCAAGGTCGCGAGCGAGAGAACTCCCCGCGGCGTCTCCCACGCCGGGCACCCGGTCAGCGTGTAGGTGCAGCCCCGAGTCCTCGCTCGCGTCACAGTGATGGCAGGACATCAGTTTTTGTTTACTGTATATAATGTTATTTAGGCTACAGCAGATGCCTGTATGATGGCAGTACTTCGAGAAGCACGGGAATGCTATGAGAAGAAGATGGATACCAATATTCTTGAAGATCAGAGTGTGTCATCAAGTATTATTGAAAACTGGCACCGTGATGCAATCGAAGCTGCTGTATCCCTCTTCCAGGGGAAGAAGAAGCTCGGCACGCAGGAAAACTTTGCGACTCATTTGGCCGATCTTGAAAAGGTTTGATGTGCTAGATTTTCTATGTTTATTGCTTGATAAGATTATGTATGTACTCAGTGTTAAAACTACTATTCAGACCTTGTCATAGAATGTTGTTAAATAACGTGTTATACATTTAATGCTGTAGCTAGAATTTTAGCACCACTAATACGAGTCGTAGGGTTATAAAAGCTAAACATATTTACAGGAATTAGGAGCTCGGTTGTCCCTGTATTTGTGGCAGAATGACGCCAAACTGAGGGACACTCTGTCTGAAGTTAAAAAAGCTTATGAGGACACAGTGGGCGAGGTGTGCGAGGAACAGGCTCGCCTCTGTCTACATGCAAATGACTTGCGAGCGCTGCACCTTAAAGCGCTGGAGTCAGCACTGGACATTTTTGACAAAACGAGGACTCAGGTGCCGCAGGATATGGATAGAGACCGAGCTGATTTAATTACGGTAAGGCATTATGTTTCGTTGTGATGATTGTAGGTACCGTCCCTTTAGTTCGCTACAATTGGGTATTAAATGATGCGTTGGTGTTTAATGCTTCAATTTTTAACAACCATATCCATGTGCTAAATTAAATAATTATCGTCATTTCACACCTTTTCAAATTGATTTTTTTATTCAGAATTTTGAGCAGCAGTACCGGCACCTGTGTACTGTGAATGCACAGAATAATAGGAACGCGACACTGGAGGCTCGAGAGAAGTATCTGTCGCAAATGAAGGACAGCGTCAACCAGAAAGGCGTAAGCACTGAAGAGCTAAGAAAACAACACAATAAATCTTTGAAGACAGCGCTCAAACACTTCCAGTCGCATCGTAACCAAACAACTGAGGAAACCAATGATCCAGACATGGAACGTCTCCAAGAAGTATGTTTATAATTAACTCATTTTCATGAAGTGGAACCTTCTTTAGGAGCGTTGGGCATTATTGGAGATGAGCGTTACTTAGTAGAGGGTCGAAAATTACTATAGTAGGTATACAAGTTTGATGTCTCAACAACCAATCAGCCCCTCTCAAAAAGTATCAGCAAGTTGACGGATTCCGGGGTTTAATCGAAATTGTAACGGGTTTATTGTTTTTTTCCCTTCCGTCCCTTTTTTTTCAGGCAAAGTAAAAATAAAATGACGGTAATGTAACCAATATATTTAAAAAAGTATTTCAAAAACAATTTTTATTCTAGGAAATCGAAACATATTTCGAAGATTTTGAGAAGGCTAATGCACATAACAATTTATGGGCGATGCAAGTAGCTGAATATACGTATAACAACTGCGTGTCATCGGCGTGGGGCCCACAGTCCTGCTGCTTCCATCCGCTCGCGCTCAAGGAACTGCATAATGAGGCGCATGGGAAGGCTCTGGAGCAGTTCCTCAATGAAAGGGTCGAAAGCGAACATGATGATTACAAGGAGAAACTGGTCACAGTAAGTCAGGCCAACTGAATATGTTTAAAGAGACCAAAAAATAATTTGAATAACCAAAGTCAAATTCTTCTTCTTCTTTTCTTAAAATGGCTTCTGCAGCAGAATAGCCGCAATTTTGCCAGTCTCTATAGTCTGTTTTTTAGCATTAGAAAGAACAAAATTTGGGTTTTTTATTAGACACGTTACTGTGTGACAAGCAAAATATATTGATAAAGGATAACATAATATTTAATTTATGTCTTTAAGTTCTAAATACATATTAATGTGACAGTTTATTCGTATTTTTAACAATAGAATACTATAGTTTAAATTTCTACAACAAAAATAATAAATCAATACAAATAAACTAATCGTCATGAAAAGTTGACACTATAAAAGACCTAAAGAAGCAGTGGTTGCAAACAAAAAACGGTAACTATTAGTTTATTAGTTTAACATGACCCAACGAAAAAGAGCATCAATGTTGAAATACGTGCTACAATAGGTTATTTTTCACCATATCACTGTGAACTTAATTCAATTGAACTAATTTGGTCACAAGTGAAAGGGTATATTGCCAAACATGATAAAGATTTTAAAATGGATACAATAAAAAAATAGTGCCAGAAGCCTTTTCAAAAATTTCATCGTCTAATTTGATGTCCTATGTTCAGCACGTTATTTAAGAAGAAGAAAACTTGCTTAGTTTAGACACGTCAATAGACAATACCTACTATCGAAAAATTTGTTATAAATGTAGGAGATTCATACGATTCTTTCGATTCCTCTGAAATTCCTTCCTATTACTACTTTTACTATTTTTCTTCCTATTTTGTTTTATTAATATCCATACTGCGAGGGTGATAAGTCTGTTAAAAAAATAGTTAGAATAAGGTTATCGCAAATTGCATAAAACCTCCATGTTTAACACTCTTTTGAGTTAGTACACTCAATATTTCGGCCAGTTTACTTTTGAAAGTAAGCTCCTAATAACACGATGGCGCCGTCATACTACAAGGACTAGGGCCTTGAGACTACAGTAATTACACTGACTACCTTACCCTTCCATCCGGAATACAACAATACTAGGCAATGATGTTATGGCGGCGGAATTAATAGGTACCGCCTGGTGATAATGCGAAATCCACGCGGGCAGAGCCGCGCCTACTAGCTAGTGATCCATAATTTCATATAACTTCAACTCGCACTGAAAACAATATCACTCTTTTGTTATAAATTGTTTGTAG
This sequence comes from Pelosia muscerda, assembly GCA_963691645.1. NCBI lineage: Eukaryota > Metazoa > Arthropoda > Insecta > Lepidoptera > Erebidae > Pelosia > Pelosia muscerda. Next base: position 3,870,438 of record OY829099.1, on the reverse strand, counting down.
AAAATGATTTACTACCACTGCTTCTTTGTTTACACAATTTCTAATGTTAAAAAAACGTAGTATAGTAAATGAAAAACATTCATTCTGTAGACATTTAAAAGGGCACTAACAAAACGTCAATAAAAATCTGAAAACTAGTGTAGGTGCAACCGGTAGGGTTCAAAACACGGTTCCAACCTGAGAACACTTCGGCAGGAATATTCAGTGGGTTTGTTTTGGTCTAACTGGTAGGTATATTAAATTATTACTTTGAATTGTTATATTGTATTAACCATTATTATTAAAAAGTTGAAATAAAAAGGGTGGGTGGACCCGAGACCCCAGTCTCAAGTCTAAGAATCCTGTCATGGATACCGGTCCTCACATTTTGCCTACTCAAGTAGGTACCTAAAGCGCACAGTGTATAAGTATTGTAATCGTTCTTACTTAGAACTCTTGTACCTATTTTTTATCTACAGAACCTCGAAGGCCGGTACACAGAACTTCAAAGAATTAATGAATTCAACAATATTCAAGTAGTGGACCAGGCATTCGCCGAGTATACTCGTCGAATGGACAAGCACAGCCAACCAGGGCTCAGTTCCATTCTCATTGCACCTTTCATCATCAAGGTATACGTAGCACATTTTTTTTTATTTACGGCACGTCAATTTGACTTCACCTCGCCTGATGTTAAGCTGAAGGCAATTGTTATGTGTTGTTGTTATGGCATACTTTTCAACTCATTTGCTAGAGCGGAAATCTGGCCTGCAACAAGTTTGGCAAGTCTATTATCACTTCAGCTATGACTGCGTTGGTAACTTTAATTCTCTGTCGGATGACTTCGTTGTAAATTCTACCTCTCAAGGAAACACCAAGCATAGCATGACATATACCTACTGGTGTTTTTAGTATAGGATCCTCTGACTCCTGCGCTAGATTAAACTGTGTTGCATTAGACAGTCCTCTTACAGTAATCGCCGATGTCTAAGTGTACTGAGTGAGATCTTTTGGTGATTATCAGAATAATAATGCTAATATTTGGTATATTTTTGTAGACATTCGTCTTGCTGCCGCAGCATCACGAGAAAGCTAAGAACAAATCGCTCCAAATGTTTAATGACAAACGTCGTGGTAGAAAATATAATGACAGTGATCAGTATTTGAGTGATCTCAAACAGGTAATTTTTATCTCAGGTTTCAAGCAATAGCGTAAGAGTGTATCTACTATCTCATACTTTTATGTCTCTTCGTCGATTTAACGAATTATGACTAAGGATAATCCAGATCCACATTACGTTTGAAACGAGTTTTCGTGGAATAAACTTCCTGCATTGGTTTTTCCAAGCGACTACAATATGGACATTAGAAGTTTTGTACAGGGTAGGCAGCACAAGTGTAACTCCCCTGGGGTTGCAAACGTCCATAGGCCACGGTGCCCGCTATCTATCAGGTGGGCCGTGTCCTTGTCTGCCATCTAACTGTAACTCTGTCTGTTACACTTTCACACCTAAACCATTGGTTTTCATGCAATATCTTTTATTATTAGTATTAGATATAAGTTAAACAATTGTGATAGACACTAATAGACACAGATCGATCTATATTTTTAAATGCCTATAATTATTTTCTCGATGAAATATGTTTATCCGCATTATAGAACCTTTATTACAAGTTCTGGTGAAATTGTAGTCTTGTTTTTATCCCCAGAAAATTGATGACGCCTTTGAAAACTACAAGCATCCTATTAAAGCTATTATCCGAGAACTAGGCCTTCAGAACCTGCTACCGAGCCCAGAACTGATGAACTAATCACTAAGTCAAGAATAACGCAATTGCAGCTCCGAGCTACTGCCATTGATTACACAGTACACACATAGAAGAAAATATAAGAGAACAAAGGAGAACGAACACATCAGAATAGAAATGAATTGATACTCAATACTAACGTGAAAGTTACTGTCGGTCTGTTATGCCGTGTCTACATTTACGCAACATTTTACCGTGACCGTGTCAGAATTACGTGTCCGTCGCATATTCAGCAGCGTGATAGCTGAGCTTAAATTAAACGAAGCGAGTTCTTGGTACTGACTCAAACGCGCTGATTCCGTACCATGAACTCTTAAAACAGGCCATTAATTAAACACTTGTAATACCATAATCTGCAAATGTAGCTTTGTAATGCTATATATTTATATGGTATTACAAAGTTATTTATGCGGTTGGTTGTATAACAGCCGTAAATTGTACGACCATTGTATATTGTATACCATTCCCCTGTAAGGAAATGGTCGCAAGTTCAAATTCCATCAAGTTCCACTTTTTCCAATGTATGTAAATCTAAGGCCTCGCTCACTTTGAATGCGAATTATATTGTGCGTAAACGTATGAACACTGTTCGTACGAATTGAGTGCGTACACTGAATACGTTTTTCTCCGTCAAATAGACAGAGTACCGGTGTTAGCGCATACGTGAAGTTATATATTAAGATTTGTATAATGATCCCAGACTGTTTTATGCTTATACACGCATGGGGAGAGATACTTTAGAGTACATTCTTAATGCAATACGACTAAACTGACTAAATACAGCAACTTTCGCGACACAATATCACCTAAAGAACGATTAATTGTCACTTTAAGGTACCTGATAACTGGAATCACTTTGATCCCACAAAGATCTATGCCCGTGAAACAAGTTACTTAACTTTTTTTGATCCATTATTGATGATGAACGCACGAACGTGTAATAAAATTGCAACAAGTTCGGATTGATTGCGGACGTCGGCCTTGCACGTACGTATACGTACGACTAACTCGCGCGCAGTGTGAGCGCTTTCATAGTACTCAGAAGGTCGGGAATGTTCGTGCGTGTTCGTACGTTTCTGCACGAATGGAATTCGTACGAAAACGTATCCAAAGTGAGCGCGGCCTTAAGGATTTGTTAAGCTACTTTTGTTGTTGACTGTACCTATACCTATACCTGTCACTAACCTGCCGTAGTCAGGTAAAAAGGCAACATGTGATCCGGCATTTGGCACAATACTTATCAAATACTACTTAATATGAATGAATCTCGAAAATGAATAGATTTTATTGGAATTTTGGAAGCACGACCAGTCACTGTAGGAACCCCCACTGGCGGGGGGAGAGGGGGGGGGGGGTGAAGAGCAGTCCAGTTTCCTTGTAGGTATATGTATATGTCTATAGAAGAAGATAAAATGACAAAACTATGGATGAGTAAACCGGGTCCGTTAGGCGGGGCGTGAAAAAGCATCTGATGAGGCCGTCCACTATTTTAGCACTGTATGTGTTTGCAATGGTGACCCTCTTTCATGTTTTGCCTTCAGCTTAACATCAGGCGAGGTGGAGTCAAATTGACGTGCCATACAAAAACATATCATAAGGGTCACCCATGATCACCCGTCTACCGGGTTCTACCAGTTTGTGAAAGATGGGTGAAAGTTACAATTGGGTAGACAGATTATGCTCCTAATTTTAATACAAAGCTTTAAATAATCTCAAATGTCTGCATTTGCCATAATTAAGATAATCTATTAAAAGAATTAATAAATCTTTTATAAGTTTCCATTTTTTTATAACTTTATTATTTTGAATAAAGGTTATTTCATAAGTACCTATTTTTTATTTGTTGTTAAAATACAATATACCTTATATTTAGACTATACTCCATTTGGTTAGGTACTTAAAAAAGGTAAACAATGTTGTGGCAACTTTTTATAAAACCACATAATTATGTGTGTTAAAGAAATAAACTAAGCTTTTAACAAACTTACGTTTTTAAAAGCAAAGAACGTTTCTAAGCAGAAAAGTATTTTAATTTTTTGAAAAAACCTTATTTAAAAGACGTAAGTACCAAGATTGTTTACGTTTTTTTAAGTACTTAAACAAATGAACTATACTTTTATTCATTCTCAGCGTTGCCAATGTGGGGGGGGGGGGGGGGGGGTTTACCCAAACTGATGGGATTATTATTCCGATTTAGGAACTTCCTCACAAGTTCCACATTCTGTAGAGAAAATGCGGGGAATTTAGACATTTACTTAAATAAGTACACACAGGTAAATATTAATATACAATATTAATATTTATTTTTAATTAAATTTAAGCACAACATACTTATCTGGCAGTAACGTTGAAGAGATAAATAACGCCTTTTGACAATATAAAAAATAATAATATAAAACTATCGGGAGTGGTAAGATTCTTGGCACACTTCAGGAGAAGTCAGGAGAAGTAATAATGTCAGCAATGTCACCATTATCAAAAATTAATTCCATCATGATTCCAACCGACCCAACGAGGAGTTTTCTATTGGTCTATTACCTCTTTTTTCCAAGGACAATCTACACAACGCCACCTAGACCCATGGTAACTTGTGTTATGGGTTCTAGAATGCGGAAACATACCTACTTAGATACTTTTATAAATACATACATTTATTATAGGTCCATAGAAACACCCAGACCGATGCAAATATTCATATTCATGCACACAAATATTTGCACTGATCGGGAATCGAACCCACGCCTCCTACGTAGCAGTCGCGTTCACATCCGCCACGCCACGAACGAATGCAATTTTATAAGTACATTATGAACATACAAACAAAGAGATTTTTTGAATCGGTTTGATTTTACATTTTTTTTTTCGGTAATGAGTGGGGCAAACTGTTGGTAATATTGATTAGATTACACCTCGAAGTTGGGGGTTCGCTTTTTCCAGCCTAACTGCGTGTATGATTGAATTCTGTTCGCCATATTGGGCTGTCGTTTGAAGATGGCATGGGTTGCAATGGTTGACGAGCTCAATCCAAGCAATTATAGATTAGGTAAGTAGGTAGGTATATCAATACAATACGCACGCGCGACGGCGTTTTTTTAATCGGCGCTTAAGTCCAAAGTCCGTGTCCAAATAGCTAACCGAACGGAGTAGGTATAGCAAGATATAATTGTATAAATTAGATAAGAGTTCAATGAACTATATGTACTTATAAAGAAAAAGAAAAGAAAAGAAAAGACCGCGGTAGCCTGGTGGTATGGGTAATGGACTGCTGAGACGAGGTCTCGGGTTCGATCCCAGGTTTACCATGGCACACACCAATGACGGCGATGCTTTTCGAAGTTATGTGTGGATTTATCGCAGGTTTATAAGTGCCCGGTTAATGGCAATAGGCTCGCCACCTATTACATTGGGACCTAAAATATAAACTGGCGAAATGTGGGTGCTAGCACCTCTGCCTACCCCTTCGGGAATATAGGCGTGATATTGTAAAAAAATAATAATAATAAAGAAATTTTGTCTTAGTTGAGAATCAGTTACCCCTGGTTATGAGATCACACTTTAATAAGTCACAAATAATGATTGTCAAATTGGACACAGCAGACACATTGAGAATTGTAGAACTCATAGTTATAAATTCACAAATGTCCTTGGATCTTTTACAGTATCTATCTGTTTTTATGAATATAGGGGAACTCCCGAGATAGGGTGCCGAAGCGCGTGTGTTGCCTTGGATGAATTTTAAAAAACTACTAGGTACATTGTTAAGTTACAGACTACTACAAAATACTATAAGTACTTTAATTTTAACGGAGGTAGGACACGACGGTATCTCACGTCCGAAATGAGCTGTCCAACTGGGGAAGTACCTCCGCCATACAGAAGACCGCGGTCATAATAACCATCGTGTTGTGTTCCCGCCGGTAAGTAGGGTAGCCAGAGCTCACTATACCCCTCCTTCCCCTCCCCTTCCTAGCCTCCCCACCCCTTCCCAGCTCTCCCCCATTCCCTTCAGGGTGGGCAGCGCGTGTGTGACACCCTTAGTGTTGCAATCGTTCATAGGCCACGGTGGCCGCTTTCCATCAGGTGGGAAGTGTGCTTGTCTGCCACCTACGTAGTAAAAAAATAATCTTTTTCCTCTGTCGAATCGACGGCATTTTTGAATTGTGGTGTAGTATTATTAATTTGTGTAGTTTTTTTATTTTTTATTTTTTTATTTTTTATACAGCTCCGAGCACAGGTTTCGCTGTTTGGGAAGGCTTACTACGGCCCCGTACCCGTACGTCCGTTACGTAGGTACTTTAATAGAAAAATACTAGATAAATATTGATTTTTTTTTTTAATTTTTTTTTTCTTTTTTCTTTTTTAATTCTTGCAATGACGTCAATATCTCAACTGAAAGTTACAAGTCATTGCCATTGACATTTTAATGCGGTAACGCGGTAATGGAGGAGTCCGTGGGTGTCTATTTACGCTAGTAATATTCATGTCTGTGGTTTGTAAATCTTATACAATTATTTCTTGGGTTTTATTTCAAGAACTAGCATTAGTTAATTTATTACCGTCGATAAACCGATTTATATATCAAAACGTACTTATTAAGTTTTATAATAAATTACACTTTGCACTTACCTACATTGAAAATAAATAAAATTATTGAAAACAATGTATTTACTTACATAATGTCTTAATATTCCTTTATAGTAGGTAAGTAGTAGTTTTAAAATTTCTTTATTGCAATACTGGTACTGGTCGTAACACTCGTAACGTGCGTGTTACGGGGATTCCCCTAGCCAGACTTCTGTCTATGTGCGTTTCATCGCACCAAAATACGACCAAGGTCATTGTAATAATACCTGTAACATTAGGTATGCGAACTCAACAATACATTGTATGAATATGAAACTGTATTATAGTGAGTTGTTTATTGTCATACAATTCTCACTTATCTTTTTATAGATACACTGTAACATCTAGACGTGGTTCTATGGTAAAATAGGGTTATTTATATAATAGACTAGCTGACCCGCGCAACTTCGTCTGCGTCACCCCATTTTTGCAACATTTTTCATTTCTGCTCCGCACCTGTTTGTCGTAGCATGATGTTATATACATATAAACCTTCCTCTTTAACCATTCTATCTATTGAAATAAACCGCATCAAAATCCGTTGCGTAGTTCTAAAGATTTAAGCATACAAAGGGACAAGAAAAATAGGGACAGAAAACGCGACTTTATTTTATACTATGTAGTGATAGTGATAAATAATACACATGGATATTATATTAATAAGTGAATGTGTGTAATATTTCACAAACTTATTGTTACACCAGTTACACTAGCAGTGACTAGCATATTATTTATATTAAGGTTATGATGTAGATATTTATAAAGTAGTAACTTTCGAGAAAGAGATAACAATCTGTGTCTATCGCATTCGTGTGTGTGTGTAAGTATATATAAACATCGTTTACGTCAATTGATAACAAAACAAACGTTGCCCAGTGCCGCTCAGTATGAAAATAGACCCCAATACGAAAGTAACACCCGAGTCCCGGCAACCATCTTGAACAAAATTCAAAATATAATATGCACTGTGCACTATCTTGAGTTACCTACGCACCAACAAAAATCCAATGAAAGGACTGAATAACCAAAGTGCTCGCCCTTTAAGCTCATGATTAGTTAGTTCAAGCTTCATATAATGTAGGTACCTAACTATACTAATCTATGATTGGTTGATTGACGCATCTCGGCCGTCGAACCCCGCAGAAATGATGTTTTTACAAACACTTTCTGCACAGCTGTAGTACCTACCTACATTGTCATGAACAAAGATGCTAAAATCATTCGAAGGTTCTTTAGAAGAAAAAGGTCGTGTAAGTAGCAGCAAGTCCAGTATCGTATAGTCACATGTTACTCTATTTATAGAGTCATCGGATGAATATTACTAAGACAAATGAATATAGACTGTATTTTTAATGGGACAAGATAATTTATTGGAAATCAATGCATTGGTGCCTCAAGTAGTGATTCATGTAGGCAGTCATATTGTTTATATGATTATAGACCTAAAGTCGTATGTATTTTGGTTGATTATGTAAATAAAACTATTTGAAAAACATTTAGCACGTTTTTACCAGTAGATATTCAGTAGGTACCTTTATTTTATAAACTCTCCCTCTGTGGTATAGACGTGCTTAAAAGATTGACAATATTGCTGCAAATATATTATAGATACTATTTACGAAAATCAATATTGTGTTTAATATTTTTTTAATTAAAAGTGAATTTCATTTAATTCGTGTACCTAGTGTTTTACGTTTACAAAATACCTAGTCCATTGGTAACAATAAGTACCTAAGTAAGTTGGTTTACATTTTCGTTATGATATGTAAGGCCGTACATATATTAAGCACGTAGAGTGTCGGTAGCTTAGTGGTTAAGAAGTAGGCCTTACGATTGCGAGGTCCCGGGTTCGAATCCTGGCCATTACACTACTGACGTGAACCCACTACTAACATAAGCCATTTTAGTTGGAGGGGTTAGAGAGAATCCTTTTTGAATAGAAAAATTTAAAAAGTAACTTCCATGCCTTTTTCAGGAAACATGAGCAACAGCAGCAGATACCGGGTGGGTCTCCAAGTGGTGAAGATGTCGCAGGAACCAGGGCGACGCTTCGAAGTAGACGAGGAGGCACTAGAGAGTATTCTCTCACGGCCCGAGGTTCGCAACCTGCCTGTGGTCGTGGTCAGCGTTACTGGTACCTACCGCGGTGGAAAATCCTTCATCCTTGACTTCTTTCTCAGATACCTTATGGCACCGGTAAGCAGCTTTACTATATTTATAAAATTGAAGTCGTTCATCAATCAATTAGCCCTTTGCAGTTCACTGCTTTACATTGGCCTATCCTATATCCTATCCATATCCATTTTAAACCATCCCACCTTCCGTTTACCTTCTCGCAGTCTCCCCTCGATAGCTTCAATGGCCTTCAGTCCTTCGTCAGATGTGGCTAGTCTCAGATGTTCTTCTTCGTGTAAAATCAAAATTAGATACGCCCAGCCCAAAACTTGGCGACACCAACTGCACCTTCTGTCGCTTCATTCAGGTCGGCGACCGTGCAGGTGTGAGGGCAAAGCGGGCATGACAAGAGGTGGTCCATCGACTGCAGTAGTGTGTTTATCGCCTAATACTAATAAATTATTAATAAACTAATTCTGTGGTTTGATATAATAAGATTGATTTTATTATTTAGCTTGAGAGTCAATTAACGAGTGCGTGGCTGGAGAAAGAGAATGACACTTTGGAGGGATTCGACTGGCGCGGAGGTGGAGAGAGTAACACTAAAGGTATCCATCTGTGGCCAGAACCCCTCGTTGTCACCAGCAAACTAACTGGAGAGAAGGTACATCGTCTTATCGTATTTAATATTATAAATGTGAATGTTTTCGAAGATGTTTGGATGTTTGTTACTCAATTATACTCAAACAGCTGAACGAATCTTGCTCAAAATTAATACGGGGGCAGATTATTTGTATTATATTATTGATTATAATTTTGTATCCTAGATCGCATAAATAAAGACCTGGTATTGCAAACAATCAGGTGCGAGATGTGCTTCTCTGCCACTTATGTATCGAAATTAGTACATAATGCATTCCATAGAGTCAAAAAGACGCTGCAAACGCCATAACAGAACCAGTCTGGTCGTGCCTCGGAGAGCACGTTATGCCGTCGGTTCCGGTTGCCATACAAACATCTATGGCGGTCGTTACAGGTAGTTGGAGCCCTCAAAAGTCCAACCAGTCTAACTTGGCACTTCGGTATCACCATTGGTCATTGGAACATTGGTTGTGGAGGTTATATGACAGTCGCTTCACAGCAAATATCGAAGCTCAGCCGTATCACAGTTAGACTAGAAAACCGACCCCAACTGAGTTGAACTGAGTTCAGAGAATGAACAGATTAATCTATATTGAGTTTAATAGACTGCATACCCTTATGAAAAGAGATGCTCATCATTGGTAATTACATTTTCTTTTTTTATATATTACCCGATTTAATTACCAAAGGTGGCATGCGATTTTTCGAAAATATATCTCCATAAATGTATTTGTTTTTGTTTAAAAATTAAGAAATGTTTACTTGGACTGAAATTTGATGTCGGTTAAAAATTTCCATCCTGTTTAATATTGGCTATCAGGTGGCAGTTCTTCTGATGGACACCCAGGGCACGTTCGACACAGAGAGCGACATGGGCGACAACTCCACCATCTTCGCGCTGTCCACGCTTCTGTCGTCCGTGCAGATCTATAACCTGCGGGCGAATATTGGAGAAGATGATCTACAGCATTTGCAGGTGATATGTGGAATGTGGGCTTGGTGTTGCTATGTATATGTCGCAGTAAGATAGTTATAGCCGTAATATAGTTATATCCCTAGGGATATAATTATATGCCGGAACATAGTTATACGAAAACGATTCATTACTATCTCACTAGGAATGTAGTTATAAAACGGTCCAAGTTTAGTTATATAATCATATCACTAGATTAAGTTGGTAGGTTGTAGGTAGGCCTTGCGATCTATTCCAAAATTACAATCTACTTCTAAATACTTACAGAATATTTCATCAAGAACCAAGCGGTTCGGTGAGTCTTTGAATGAGTGTGCTATACCTACTTGATATATCTCTGAGGGATCGAATGCGGAACGAAGTAATTCGGCAGAGAATCTCGACAAGCTCAACGAACTAGCAAGCTGAAGTGAGCTGGTCATATCTGCCGTAGGACTAATAACCGCTGAGATAGACAAGTCGTTGAGGAGACCGCGAATCCGCAAACGGACGCCTTGTGATTCGATGGAGCGACAATATACGCAGAGTAGCTGGCGGGGAGTGGAGGACTAAAGCTAAAAATCGGGCTTAGTGCCATGAGAGAGGGCTAAATGGCGTGTCATCGGGAGGCCTATACTATATGGCCTATATGATGATGATGATGATGAAGATGAAGCTTTGTCCCTGCTAACCGCAATGAGAAAGAGGCGTGCCTGTATACCTGTAGATGTATCAATAAGTAGCCATACAATATGTGTCAACAGCTTTTCATGGAGTATGGAAGATTGGCTTGCAATGCTGAAGGGAAGGCTTTCCAGACCCTCTTGTTCCTTGTCAGAGATTGGATGAGCAGTTTCGAGCACCCATACGGTTACGCTGGTGGACAAGCACTGATGAATAAAAGACTTATGGTAAAAGGATTTGTTTTCTGGCTGTGAAATAGTTTAGTTAGTAATCCGACTTTCGAAAACTTTTTGGGATTCCAACACAGTTATAGTTGGACACTAATCTGAACTTGTTTGGATAGTTTCAGTTATAATCAAATCGCATATTGGACTATTCTATATTTTTTAATCCTGAATAGTCCTGACCTGTGTACATATACTATGTATTCGGTAGTTGCTTACATCGATCGTGAACAATCAGACAGACAAAATTCCAAATATTTCTCCAGTGTACGGATTATGAATAATTTACAATTGTACAAGTGCTTTCAGCCAAAACACAATCAGAAGAAACAGCTTCGAGAAGTGCATGATCACATTCGTTCATGTTTTGAGAAGCTGCAATGCTTTTTGATGCCACACCCTGGTCTCGTAGTAGCTGACGAACAGTTCAGGGGAAATATCAGTGGTGAGTATCCTCATAGAGATTTTCCAGTCGCATCCAAAAACATGTGTGTCAATGTTACTTCATACAATGTCAATGCTACATTCATACAGAATAAAATTTGCAAAACCCAGAACACAAAAGTACCTACCTTTAAGAATTCTTCTTTTTCTGTCGAGTCGACGAAAAATCTAACTTAACTTAAGAAAACATGAACAATCTTGGTATGTCTTTTCAATAAGTTAACTTTTGTTCAAAAACTCAGTATAAGAATACTTTTCTGCTTAGAAACGTATTATTAAGACTAAATATCGGTATCGAACCACTAGTTATTTAGTTAGCTTAGTTTATTTGTTTAACATGTGTTTTTATAAAAAGTTGCCACAACATTGTTTGCCTTTTTTTTAAGTTTCCAACCAAATGGGCACTTCAGTTGGTTGGGTACTAAAAAAAAGGTAGGTATATGTGTTTTAGATGGCAAAATGTGGGTGCTAGCACCTCTGCCTACCCCTTCGGGGATACAGGCGCGAGTTTATGTTATGTTATGTGTTTTAGATATTCACGAACAATTCAGAGTATCGCTCTTAGAACTGGTTCCTTCGTTGTTCGACTTTGATAATCTGACTCCGAAGACTATTAACGGAGTAAAAGTATCGTCACAAGGACTTCTAGAGTTCTTTAAACATTATGTGGATATTTTCAACAGTGAAGATCTTCCTGAAGCCACAACTATTTCTCAGGTTAGCATTTTTTATTATCGAAAATATAAGTAACTACTTAGCTTTACAAAAGATGTCCACAGTTTTTGCAACATTTTTCTTTCCTGTGCCACACTTGTTGGTCGTAGCTTATTTTTATATACATGTAAGCTTTCCTCTTGAATCACTCTATTTAATATCACATGGTATTTGTGACAGTGAAATAATTACACTCAGTTTATAGGAATCACCCTATTTCGTCACGACGACGCAACGCATACGCACAAATGGGGTTTCACTCTAAGGGAGGCGACACACCAAAGCAGCATTTGTTTCGCACACAGCAAATTGCCAAAAAATGACAATGTCAAGAAACATTTGCTTCACTGCGTGGTGTGTGGTCCCCCTAACGGAACCCATCGCGTTGCGATTAACTTGGTTATGTTATTTAGGCTACAGCAGAAGCCAGTATGATGTTCATTCTTCGCGAATCGCGTGAGCAGTACGAAAGTAGGATGGAGCATAATATTGCTGAAGACAAGAGCGTGTCGACGAGCATTATGTATAACTGGCACCACGAAGCCGTCGCCACCGCTCTTACTTGCTTTCATGGAAAGAAGAAGCTTGGGCCACAGGAAAACGCCGCAGTACATTTGGTGGATCTCCAAAAGGTAATTCAAGAAGTACTTCTAGCTAGTAAAGTGGCGTGCCAGATCCAGTTGATCACTTTTCAACACTGCCACAGATAGCTTTAATGCCGTCGCCACATTATCCACTGCTATAAAATTATGGGTGTCGATTTAGATCGGAAAAAGTAAAAGTCCGATGGAAGGAGAATCCGCAATCTTTTCCTTACAGGTCATTCCGCTGGAACGTCTGAGCCTGAACAAAAAATCAGCTAGCACAAGTTTCTTCATAGATGATATATCTTTTGGATATACTAACCAACACTACATTGTGTACAAATATGCCCATCCATACAAATGAGTTAAAATCAGTCGTTTGATTTTGGATACGTTGAACGAGTATTAAGAATGCAACAAAAATATACCTATTCACATTATAACGTTCCCAGCAGCAGTTAGCCGCTCTCCAGCTTACAGCGACACTCTCACATGCACTCACTCGAGTACATGTGAGAATCACTTTCATATTATTCTTAACAGGAGCTGGATGCTCGGCTAGCAGTACACCTGTGGCAGAATGATGCTAAAGTAAGGAATACACTGTCAGAAAGTTATAGGGTGTATGATGATACGGTTCATGCTGTGTGCCAGGAACAGGCACGCCTTTGTTTGCATCCACAGGACCTGCATTCCCTGCACATAAAAGCGTTAGAGACTGCGCTCACCAAGTTTGATAGCGCCAGGGCACACGTACCACAGGAACAAGATTCAGAAAAAAACGGGTTAATCCAGGTAATCAATTACTTTTAATAGGAATATTGACTACTTTTTTTAATAAGGTTTGTTTGTTTATATCTTATGAACTTTAAATAATGAAAAGTTATAGTTTCAGTTCAGTGAAGCAATATAATATTTTGCTTTGCGTATTTCTTAAGTAAAAACACACAAAGTCTAAACTTTTTCAGTTGCTTATTTATACTCGTAATAATACTTTTTCTTCACTGAACTTCATTCCCAGTTGCATCCAAACCTTGTACTTTGAAGTGGATAACAGATCCGACCCTTCCAACCCCGCGAATAAAGCCTGCGCTACAACGCCGTCCATCAAACAGTAGGTTGCCAGGTGATATTGCCTTAGGCTCCGAACATCTTCTTTTTCTTTTTCTTAGTCTTCTTTCCACTATCTGAGGTCAGCTCTCCTTGTCTGCCTTCTCCATCCCTCCGTATCCTTCGCTGCTTCAGCGAACATCTTCTATGAATAAATAGTTAGTAAAAAAAACGAAAAATAGCAATTGTAACACTAATCGTTTTTCAACTTCAGAAATTGGAGAAGCATTATAAACATTTGTGTGCGGTGAACGAGCAAAACAACAGAAGCGCAACGCTCGAAGCTCGTGAGCTATATTTAACACAGATGAAAGATGAAACCCACCAAAACGGCGTTAGCTCAGACGAACTCAGGCGAAAACACGAAGAGGCTTTGAAAACAGCGGTCAGACACTTCCAGTCGCTTCGAAACCAAGATACACAAGAAACAGTGGATCCTGATCTACAGCGTCTTGAACAAGTACGTTCGTTTCTTGATGAGCTCTTGGCTAGATTAAGCAAGCACGTCACTACACATGCGCGTAGAATTAAAAAATCATTAGGATTTTGATTACATTCATCAGGTTGTTTAATGCCGAATTAACATTCACGTAACATTTTGTGTGTTATTCCGATAATTTGGACGTGTTTAGCTGCGTGATAGCGAAGTTTGAATGAATCCATCGATCAAATCGTGGTATCAGTACAACTCTAGTTTGTGTTGATGCGGCCATGATGTTCCATCCCACACTCACAGTCATATCCTATACCGATGATCGTAGTCCAATTTGCTGTTCGTGTCACAAACGTGGACCTGCCTTGAGAAGGGCCGCAGAATAAAGAAGCAAGCACAAAGCAAATTACCCTACATGTACGCAGTAAATGCTTCTTGATAAGACAGGTCTAGAAGCATTTTGGCTATGTGCTAGACTTTGGTGTGTGGCCACCCTTATTGTTTTACCCTCTTGCTTGTATCGTATTGTTGCGCAAAGAATAATCTATTCGTTTGGATTTTTCCTTCCTATTTTATTTTGATATCATCCTCAGCAAGTTCTTTTTTTAATGATATGTTCATTTGCGTTTAGTTATTCACTTCGGTAGCCTAGTGGTATGGGTTATGGACTACAGAGACGAGGTCCCAGGTTCGAGCCCAGATTTTACCATGGCACACACCAATGACTTCGATGCTTTTCGAAGTTATGTGTGTATTTATCGCAGGTTTATAAGTGCCCGGTTAATGGCAATAGGTTCGCCGCCTATTACATTGGGGCCTAAACATGAGTGAAACGTGGATGCTAACACCTCTGCCCCTTCGGGGATATTGGCGTGAGTTTATGTTATGTAATGTTAGTTGATATAACTATACGCTTCACTGAAAATAATTTTAATGAATTGATAAAATGCTGTGCGTTTTTCTATGCAAATAGGTGAGAAAGTATCGCTAACGTTGAAAGTATCTATATACACTTATAACGTATAATTTAAACACTAACAATATTATTTTATCCATCAATAATTTTGAATAGGTACTGAATATTGAACTAAATTAATGCAGTGTTAAAAATTGTTAATGATTACTTGATTTTCTGATGTTTTCTTCGTTATAACCGATAACATCACTTTTTTTACAAATAACCAGGAGCTCTAGCCGAAATGCGTTCGTTCCGAATATACATTCGTCATCGCTCTGAAAATGTATGGGAGTGACATTTGTCGTCGAATGTCATTGTGATCCGATGCCACAAATGTCACTCCCATATACTTTCAGAGCGATGACGAATGTAGATTCGGAACGAATGCATTTCGGCTAGAGTCCAAGACATATTATCGTGTTTGACCGAGTTTAGGCAAAAGCGAAAGGTCCATCTCCCTCCTCGCGGTCATAAACACCATCATTTATAGCACATTATGGTAATGGTATAATTAAAATTTTCTTTTTAAATGAAAGGATTTCATTTATCTCCTATTGTAAACCGTAATCGTTTTCCTAGGACACCGAAACTTATTTCCGTGACTTTGAAAAAGATAACGCACGCAGTAACTTGTTGGCTATGCAAGTAGCAGAACATGGGTATAACAGCTTTATAACATCAGCGTGGGGCCACGAGTCTTACTGCTTTCACCCATTCGCACTGAAGGAGCTACATGACGATGCCCAGGCAAGTGCTCTCGAACAATTCTTCAGCAACAGAGTGAAAAGTGAACAAGACGAATACAAGGATAAACTGATTGCGGTAAGTCTAGTCAAAAGTATATGCTTTAACTGTTAAACGTATGTGAAGAATCTTAGCTGAATCGTGCACACACTGCACAGTGCTGCAGTATGAAAGGAGCTTCATCACACGCAGTCCGACTGGGGATGTACCTCCACGGTAATACTATCTATTATTACCGTGCCTCCGCCCTACATACTACTCTTGACCTTCTCCCCTCCCCCCTTGCCCCAGAGCCCACCGGAGGTTTTGTGATGTCAGTGGGAGGACCGAGGGTTTAGTTGATGCTGCTATGATAGTATGAAACCCTGTTTTGTCATCTGCGCTACCAGCACAGATACTCTCTTAACATTCAACCTTTGTCCCCTTCTCTCCTCTCTTCTATACAGGATCGGCAAGTCAAGTGTGATGCCCCTGGTGTTAAAAACGTCCATAGGCCACGTTAACCACATTTTATCAGGTGGACAGTGTGCTTGTCTGCTACCTAAATGGAATAAAAAAAGAACGTTTGTTTTAAGATAACCGCACACCAAAGCAGCAAATTTACTCACATTTAGGAACGCAGCAAAATAGTTACTTCTTAATCTTATTTTCACTATTTGTGTGGTGACGAAGAATGCATATCAGCACCCCATCTCATACGTAGGGTGTAGTAAGAGGCGACAAACGGAAAAATACCAGACGATATCAACTCGAACTAAAACCCTGAACCAACCCGTCTGGAAACGTGGTAACAGTAGGCCGAAACCTCCCAATGTTGGGAGAGGTTTATGTCCAGCAATGAACGGCGATAAGCTGATTGATTTAATGAATTTCCCTATATCCTTACAGAGCCTTGAAGCTCGTTACGCTGAAATTCAAGAAATCAACGATTTTAATAACAAACAGGCAGTGGATCTAGCCAGCATCGCGTATATGCGTCATATGGATCAGCTCAGCAGGCCTGGACTGCTAGGAGTCAACAAGATGCAGCTCATCGCAAGTTTCATCATGAAGGTATGCCATACGGTATGATGTGAAGGTATAATGGAACCGTTTTTTTCCCCGTGCACGAAATCCCCACGGTTACTGCCCATACCAAAGTCGACTCAAACCGACTGAAACGGGTCTTTTATTGATGGAGGTGAGATTATACAAGACACATCTCTTCGCCCACTGGCAGACCCGGGGACATCTCTATAAGATGATCCCTTTCCCCTAATGTGGGAACCATGGTGTCCCCATCTAGTCCCCGGATTTGGGGAGGCGCACTTTGCGCCACCGTCGCGGCCTACTTCTGCCAGGGGGACAGGTGGCTCCACCACTCCCAGTTCCAGTATTTTATATCACCAATATACTTACATACCAATTTTAACGTGTAAAAGTTTGCAATTGGCACGTTTGTTTCCCTGACAGTCAATTTATGTTTGTGCAGATATTTGCATTCCTGCCGATGTACAACGACAAAGCAAGGCACGAAGCGCTGAACGTCTTCAAAGAAAAACGTCGCGGTCAGTCTTATGATGACAATGATGAGTATCTAAAGAATCTCAAAAAGGTAAATATATTTTTACTTATCGCAACAAAAACAAATATAGAACAAAAATAATTTTAAACCAAGCATTTTAATTGTATAACTAAAATAACATTTTAAATTGAAAACTGCATGCAGTGAATCTACGAAACATGTCGGACATTATTGATTACTTATCACCAATAACCATGAGTCAATGAGTGACATACCATGTTTGCAATAGATGATTTATTATTATTATACTGTGATAACAAAAACAGCTATTGAAGTTTCGGCTCTATGGTTAGAACTAAATGGTTGGTAATTATTAGAATCGGCCAATGGGGTCCAGATGACCGCTGCAAGCGGCGCTGTCAAACGTAATTTAACCAGGAGATTGTGGTTACGTTACTTGGTTGCCGTATTGGTTATTGGCGGAATAAAGTCCACCACCTCATTTATTCCCTTTAGTGTCGTAGAAGGCGACAGTGATAGAACTCTGCTCTATCCAACAGAAAACATACAGACCATAACAAAGTGCCGACCATTATTTGTAGTAACTATTTGAATTTGAATTCATTTGTCCTCAGAAAATCGACAACGCTTTCGCAGACTACAAGAATCCCTTGAATGCCGCCATGCGAGAAATTGGGCTGTAACATTTTGTTGTCGGACAGAAGCACGCCAGCGAAGAAGTATTTTAAGTTATAAACTCGAATATGCATCATGAAATGGACTGTAAAATGCTGTGTGCTAATAATAAACATATCAAATACATTGAATATAATCTGTTGCCTCTCTTCATCCGATCTCCTATCCCAGTTGTATCCAAAATCCAAAGTTTGCACTTGGGATGGAGGATAGGCCAGAGAGAAGGAAAATCTGTTCCCCAAAATATCTAAAATCCGGGCGAACAAGGTCATCAACAACGATAGAAACTGTGGACTGTGGAGAGAGTTAATCAGTCCGGGTCCCGGGTCCTTTGAGCGAGGCGTGAAAAAGCACAGATCAGAAAGAGGCCGTCAAGCTGAGTGCCACCTTTGTATTGCTGTTTGCAATGGCTGTTTGCAATGGTGTCCCTCTTAAATGAGATTTTGCCTTCAGCTTAACAACAGGCGAGGTGAAGTCAAATTGACGTGCCATAAATAAAAAAGAAAGTCTGTTCGTGACAATCCGCACCTTTCAATTCAGAAGCGCGTAAATTAAATATGCACAGATCATCACTGCATCACATTTCGCACAACGATTGAAAGCTTCAATTGGTGCAAGAATTGAAGATGCTGATCTTCGTAAATTAGGCAATGCAATGGTTTCAGCAGGAAAGAGTAACGTCGCATACCTCCAATACGTTTCTGTCACTGCTCTGACAGGAGAGGTGACATAAACTGGATTCCATGCAGATTCCATCTGATTTAACTCCTATGGGGGTATATTAATTCTTAAGTTTACGCCAATAAACCGACTTCCCTGGCACATTTGAAGGAAAATATCCGTCAGGAAATGGCAACCACAACTGAGTCCACCTGCCGAACCGTCATGAACAATATTATTTATTTATATCACATAACATTATCAATTTATATACAGAATAATAATAACTATATACAAAATATTTACACATCTATATTAATTATAAAAAGGTAGAGAGACTGCAACTTTAGGCATCAAAATATTCCTCCCCATCGATCTCTACCGGAACCGTGCTCAGAAGGCTGTCGGCATTACCACGCTGAATGGCGATGCCAATTCGTTGAGCGAGGTAAAGGCCAGCCCTATGGTCACGGGAAGCGTCGACAAGTCGCTTCGCTATTTCTTTAAGTA
The DNA here is from genome assembly GCA_963691645.1 of Pelosia muscerda. Classification (NCBI taxonomy): domain Eukaryota; kingdom Metazoa; phylum Arthropoda; class Insecta; order Lepidoptera; family Erebidae; genus Pelosia; species Pelosia muscerda. The sequence continues at coordinate 3,851,053 of OY829099.1, read as the reverse complement.
GCGCGCGCGCACTTGGACCCCACGGACCCAGCGTTTCGACACCAAACGCCTCAAATATATAATTACTATTTAAATTGTTATATTTGCGCCGTTTGAGAGTCTCTGCCGATGCAGCAGCAGCGCATACGCAGTCCATCGTGCTTGGAAGATGAGAAGGCGCCAAGGTGTCGACGCAAGTGGCGTCCCACACCAAAGGCCTACCCATCTTCCAAGGCATCAACGACATCCCGTCTGGTCTCTTGCCATCGTCGCGCGCCAAGCCAACAGGTTCAAGAACAGCTGGCACGTCGGCGGTGACAAGAGCAATTATATTGTTATATTGTTCGATTAAATGAGTGCCGTGAACACGAGAGTCTTCATTTGGACGATATTATCTTTAAGAAATTAATTTTCAAACTGTATATTTTATAATAATAATAAATATTTATTCAATACATTGCTTACTTTTTTATCGATCCACCAAATATAAACTTTCTTTTGAGATATCTTGTAATTCCCAAATCAAGAAAATTTATATTACGAAATTGGTAGAAAATTTTGCAAGTGGTCACATTATCATAAACAATCAGCTATCGTTCCTTTATCTCCTATCTATAGAAGCTCAGAATCATATTGTCCCAAAACCAATATATTGGTATTGCAATATAGTTCGTATTGCTTGTCGTTATAGGTTGTAAATAGAACATATTTGTAATGGTTATGTGACTATGATACCTAAGGTATTTGATAGATAATTACATTGAAGTACTTTTGTTAGTTTTTTTTTTACTTTGTATTTGCTAAACTATTCAGTATATATTAGATGCACCTACACGTGTATCTGATAATGTATAAAATTGTGTAATATAAATAGCTGATCGTGTATAAATTTAACCTTAAATATGTGAGTATAAAGTGATATTTACGTTCTAAATATTTTGATGTGTTCCTCTGATACGTTGGGTCTGATCATCGCTGTTACGGTGCGTGGCCCATACCTCCACGCGGTGTATCCAGGGCAACGGAGATGGCAGCGCCTATCTCCACAGAGGAGACGTACTGTCTAAGACAAGTTTCGGCTGCGACCGGCCTTGTTAAGGGCTGTACGAAGGTTTTCCACTTGGAGAAAAATTAAGGGGGGAGGGAAGGGGCTAGTCGTCGGTCTTCCCTCGCCTTTCTGTCTTCGTCCCCGCCGGCTCTCGGTTTATTGTGTATCCTGACAACCTGTTATTTGAAAACGGTGTGTGGCATGCGTTTTTAGTAGATGGCCTATGGGGGTGTGATATTTGGATTGGATTCTCAGACGAAAAATATGTGGTCATGTTTTCTACTCTTTCTGCCAAATCCAAAATGATTACCGGAAAACTTTTCTCGAAGCGGAATTATTATAAATTGGTAGTAGGTACAATTATTTCTTCGAAAAGGACCGGATGTGGCACGCATCGATAAAGGAAATACAGCTATAGATTATATATAATATATTGAATATTATTTTATATTATATATGTAGATTAGATATACATAGATTAAGTCACGTCTGGACAATCCGCGCGTTTTCCAATTTTAAATCGATTATAACTTCCTGTTACATTATATCGTTATTTTAAGATTAGAAAAGATAAAATGTATTAATAATTTCATTATCTTATGCTTCATTTAAAGATAAGAACACTATTTTCTTTACATTCACGTCGACCAGTATATGAAACGTAAGAGCAACCTTTGTACAACAAAAATAAATTTTATACCGCTATTAAATTTAATATCTGTGTGCCGTTTTGTTTTAACCGACTTCTTAAAATAGGTGATACTTAATATAATGAAAACAATTGTACTGAGCGGGGATCAAAGCCGCGTCTCCTGCGTAACAGTCGCGTTAACTACTAAAATATAACATAATATAACAGACATGCTGCACTGCCTAAAAATTTAGACTACATAGGCAGATAATAGAACTACTAAACGACACATATTATAATAATCTAGTTTGAGTTTTTGGAGGAGTTTTATTGATTCTACAGTTAGTACTTTAAAGATTCATCATCATCATCATTCTGTAATGAGATGCTCTATAGCATTCAACGATCTGTCACAGTATGGTCTTCTAGTTATTCTTTTAAATTTCATTTATGGTATGTCACCACCACGTTCACCTCGCCTGAAGCAAAGTCTCAGGAAAAAGGGTCACCATTACAAATACGTCTAGTATTACAATAGTGACACTTAGCTTGACGGCCTCATCAGATGCTTTTTCACGCCCCGCTTAAAGGATCTAAGTTGACCATATTTTATACTTTGAAATACAACGAACGTTGGGCCGCGGCCCGCCAGGCGTGATCACCTTGCCTGGTCGGAGGATCCTCCCTTTGTGTTGGAGGGACATCATATCCCGTTCCTCCACAGTACTAAAATTATTATTTCTGTGGTTTAGTGAATTTCGTTGATAGGCTTAGTGAAACAGTAAGTACATATTGATAACTTCATCTTATTACGCCACGAGTGTCGCGACTTCTAATCACCGCTGCAAATTTTGACTCTGCTTTTGTTTTCTGTTGCGAGTGTCGCGAAGATTCCTTCACGAATTACTACATCGAACCTTCTGAAAAGAGAAAAATAAGTTTACTTTGAACAAAAAACTTCAACCGACTTTTTGAACAATAATGTATGGAAATGTAAAAAATAAGTTTCTACGAAGTATCCCAACCTCAGTAGGCTCAATTAGTTAAAAATCATTAATTTTATTTTTATCTATATTATGTACCTGCTTACACGATATACCTACCACTTCAGATTTACAGCCCATTCTATGACAATCTGATAAGTAGATAAGATAGGTGCTGTATAAAGATCAATAATGTATTCTAAACCTAAAAGCTATGTTAAAGTAACTAGATATCACTAGATCCCTATATAATATAAAACAAAGTCGCGTTTTCTGTCTCCATATCCTTATGTTTGCTTAAATCTTCAAAACTACACAACGGATTTTGATGCGGTTTTTTTAATAGTTAGAGTGATTGAAGAGGAAGGTTTATATGTTTATAACATCATGCTACAACCAACTGGTGGGGAGCAAAAGTGAAAAATGTTGCAAAAACGGAGTGACGCAGACGAAGTTGCGCGGGTCAGCTAGTTTAATATAAAATCTAAGTATTGTCATTATTTAGACTTGAGACTAAGGTGAACTCGGTGCTCCAAGCCTGCCTCCCTGCATTTCCTCCTCCTCGATCTTGGTCGTCTATGGCAGTGAGGCCGCATGTCACTGTCACGACGTCATACCAGGACTCCTTGGACCTATGCCTCTCACACCTGGCCCAAAACCTCGTATTATACTGATCTAAAAGCGTTCTGCCCGTGAACATTAATTCAGTTTTTGTAAACATGAGCGAACTTGCCAAACAAAAGCTTAAGGTCTCCTTGGACACACACCTCTTACTGGAGCCCGGTTCAAAACCTCGTATTACTGAGCTAAAAATGTTCCATCTGTGGGCATTTCAGTTTTTGGAAACATGAGCGGATTTACCAAACAAAAGCTTGGAGGTCTCGAAGTGGTAAAGATATCTGCAGAGCCAGGACGTCCCTACGAGCTGGATGAAGAAGCACTAGCGAGTGTCCTGCTGAGGCCAGAAGTGCGCAGCCTCCCCGTTGCCGTGGTCAGCGTCGCTGGTGCGTACCGAGGCGGCAAGTCCTTCATTCTCGACTTTTTTCTGAGATACCTCAAGGCTCCGGTAAGTATTATGTGTGAATAATATGTATGAACAACCGCGGTAGCCTAGTCTTAATAGAAATTACTAGTGTGTGCTAGTGATAGCCTCCGTGGCGTGACGGTAGTGCACGCGACTGCGACGCACGGGGCCTGGGTTCGATCCCCGCTCAGTGCAAAAAGTTGCATGCATGAATATGGCTGTTTGCACTGGTCTTGTCGTGCCTCGGAGAGCACGTTAAGCCGTCGGTCCCGGTTGCCATAAACACATCTATGGCAGTCGTTACGGGTAGTTGGAGCCCTCAAAAGTCCAACCAGTCTAACTTGGAACTTCGATATCGCCATTGGTCATTAGACCTTTGGATGGCCAGTCGCTTCACGGAAAATATCGAAATTCAGCCGCTTCATAGTTAGACTGGAAAGTCGACCCCAACTGAGTTGGGAAAAGGTTTAGAGAATAAAATGAACATTAATTATAGTTGTAGTAATATTTTAGCGTGAGCATCAACGAAGTACTCAGTGGCTTGGCAAAGAAGATGACCTTTTGGAGGGGTTCGACTGGCGCGGAGGTGGAGAGAGTAATACTAAGGGTATCCATCTGTGGCCAGAACCCATCATTGTTACTAGCGAACGGACTGGAGAGAAGGTAAGTTCTTAACTTTCATAGCAAACTTTGATTGACAAGACCAAAGAACAGAAAAAAATAGTAGAAATGCGATACGATAGTTTCAGTGGAACCGAGATCGCCAAACTCACACATCCGGCCGTTAATAATATCATGCATTACTACTAAATAATTGCTTGGTGTGTTGGAATCTACTTCTACTTTCAATACCATACTCGTATTAGCAAAAATCATACGTATTACAAAATGAAAACACACTTAACCTTTTTAAGGGAGTGGCAACTATAGGTACTGCCACTACCTTTTTTCTCAACCGTTCAAAATAGCGATTAAAGTAAAGAAAGTATTTATGGCGTTTCATACTTTGGAAAGTTTAGACGAATTCTTACGAATAGATATATTATATATTATCAAATTTATCATTCGTCGCGTATAATACGCACACCAATGACACGCGTGCACCAACTACATCACACTTCCACTTGCTTTTTGTTTTCCATGGACAAGACAGTACGTTGAATTTTGGTCCTCAAGGAGAAAGACGTAGATCTTATCAATGCACGTAATTTATTATTATCAGGTGGCAGTTCTTCTGATGGACACCCAGGGCACGTTCGACACAGAGAGCGACATGGGCGACAACTCCACCATCTTCGCGCTGTCCACGCTTCTGTCGTCCGTGCAGATCTATAACCTGCGGGCGAATATTGGAGAAGACGATCTACAGCATTTGCAGGTAAGAGTGTTTTCATTTTAATATAATACCAAATTGGGACACCAGCAACTCACAATACCCATACAGTCACTGCCACATTAACGTCAAAGGAAAATTATTTTGTCAACAGCTATTCACAGAGTATGGCAAATTGGCGTGTGGTAATGAAGGGAAGGCATTCCAAACGCTACTGTTCCTCGTCAGAGATTGGATGAGCGCGTACGAGCACCCGCACGGCTTCGCTGGTGGACAAGCGCTGATGAATAAAAAACTTGCGGTAAATTCATACTTTGCCTCTTGAGTTGATAGTTGTTAGAAAAATTACATGACGGAGCGTTTATCGAAATTCGTTTTTCATTGTAGCCCAAACCTAAGCAAAAAAAGCAGTTACGAGAAGTGCGCGACCACATTCATTCGTGTTTCGAAAAACTGCAATGCTTTTTGATGCCGCATCCTGGACTCACAGTCGCTGACGTACAGTTCAAAGGACGTCTCTGTGGTAAGTTTGCTGGAGTGTTTTTTTTAGGGCACATCGGTATACGTCACTACAAATAATGCTACGATGGCGACTCTTAGTTTGATGATCTCACCAGATGCTTTTCACGCCCCATAAAGAAAAACTAGGGAAAAGAATATGGCCTTAGGGGAATAGCCTTTTAAACCCCGTCGATTGAGACTCGTGACTGAATCAACTCATTCAGGACGGGTCAGGGGCTCAACGCACGAAAAAAATAGGTGTGTACGTACAAAAACAGTGGGCTAAGAAGGGATAGGGATTGGATTACATTGAAGAGTTGTGCGTCTCACGGTGTTTCATCGGATGCACTTCGGAGAGTATTCGCTGGAGTTGCAAAATTTGATTGTTTTTTATTTAAGACATGTCAGTTTGGCTTCCCCTCGTCCATTCCTCCAAGCCCCGTCCTCCTCCGAACGATCAGACGTACAGCGACACGCCATCGCTACATGGAGGACATTCCACTTCTACATACTAAACGATTCGGTGATACGTTCATTATGCGTACCTACAGCCAATGAGCGGAACGCGCTGCCCGAATCTGTGTTTCCAGATAGCTATTTGGGTTTCTTCAAGACTAGAGTGAATAGGTTACTTCTAGGCAAACGTGCTCCATCGTCGACCAGATCATCACCTACCACCAGGTGAGATAGTGGTCAAACGCGAGCTTATCGAACATAAAAAAAGGATTTATTATATGTTTTAACTGGAACATAATTAATACTTACAATTGTTTTCAGATCTTAATGAGCAATTTAGACTAGCGCTCTTAGAATTGGTACCAGCACTATTTGACCCGAATAACTTGATCCTAAAAACAATTAACGGAGACAAGGTTCAAGCCCAAGGACTTCTAGAGTTCTTTAAGCAGTATGTGACGATTTTTAACAGTGACGACATACCTGAAGCTACCACTATTTACCAGGTTTGTGAAATGGAGTGTTCCTTTATATCATTATCTGAGCCTGTTCCCAACTCAGTTGGGATTGACTTTCTAGTCTAACAAAGATGCGGCTGAACTTCGATATTTTCCGAGATATAGCAAAATTAGTAGTTAGTCTAGTAGGACTTTTGAGGCCTCCAACTACCCGTAACGACTACCATAGATGTGTGTATGGTAACCGGGACAGACGGCTTAACATGCTCTCCGAGGCACGACCAGATCAGTGCATACAAATATTTGTACTGAGCGGGGATCGAACCTCCAGCGTAGCTGTCGCGTTCACTACCGCCACGCCACAGAGGCTGTTCCTTCATAATTTACTGTAATGTAATGAATTGAACCCACTTCACTAGAGATCACTTTTTAACTCTGTGATGATATTTAGGCTACAGCAGACGCCTGTGTGATGTCAGCTCTCCGAGAAGCGCGAGAACGTTATGAGAGTAAGATGGTGAGCAACATCGTTGAGGATCAGAGCGTGACGACGAATATAATCCATGACTGGCACAATGCAGCTGTCACTAGTGCCTTGAACCATTTCCAAGGAAAGAAGAAATTAGGCTCGCCGGACAACGTTGAAACTCATCTGGCGGACCTTCGGAAGGTTTGACACAAATATTTTCAATAGGTATTTTTAAACAGGACATGTCAATTCACCTCGACTGATGGTGAGCTGAAGGCGGAAGGGAAGAGCGTCACTATTACAAACATGTACAATGTTATAATGGTGGCGCACAGCTTAACGGCCTAATCAGAAGGACCCGGAACTGTAAGAAGTAAGACCCTTCATACGAAGATTCAGAAACACAGCTTTTTATATTAATGTTGGTTTACGTGTCTCACATGTCAAAACTATATCATAACCGGTTAGGTACGAGTACAATAATGAATACAGTGGAGAAGTAGGTACAAGTGTGTTATCGATTATGTAGACTGTTAAAGAATTCTAGAGAGGAATTGAAGCGGTTTCATGTTCCGTCCCGAATATTGATTTTGTACAATTTAAATTTACAAGTCAAAATCATCATGATTATCTTAGCCATGGTAATACTTGGTTCTTTGTTCTTGGTTCCATTGGAATCCTTCATACCGGAGCCCGGCGTTTGTTTTCTTCTCACAATTTTTGGTTGACTTTTGAGGTTTTAGTGGACTTTTAAACCTAACCCCCTTGAGGAAAACCTGTAGAGTCTCATTATGTCAATCACTTTTATTTATTTTTTTAATTAGAGTAAATGCAAAAAAACGTGCCTTGCCGTAATTATTTTTATGCCAATATGTTGTGTACCAGGAGTACGACCAGTGGCCTTCGGCTTAGGGAGTATTTCCCTTACACCCTGTATATTCACGATCAAGCCCCGTTCTATCATAATTATATGTTAACAACGTGTAAGCTTATAGTACCCACCATAATGCTTCATAATAGAAGCTCCGCGAAGCCTGTGAAGCCCCCGGTAAGCTTCTGCGTTTCTGGGCGGAGCTGGGCTGGCTGCTCTAGCCAGTAACCCTGCACGCACAATGACCCAAAAAGGGAGGCTAGGTGCGGAAAAAGGATTTGAAGTTACGAATGCTTCATAACTTCAAATTTATTAGATTAATTTTTTTGATTGCAAAAATGAAGTTACCTTTAAAAAATTCTTACAGGAGTTAGAGGCACGGCTGTCACTTTATATATGGCAGAATGACGCTAAAGTGAGGGACACACTGTCTGAAGCTACGAAGGCGTACGAGGTGCCAGTAGCGGCAGTGTGCAAGGGTGCTGGCATCTGTCTGCATGTGAGAGACCTGCAGGCACTGCATCTGGAGGCATTCAGGGCGGCGCTCGCCGTGTTCGACCGCACAAGGTCACGGGTGCAACAGGAACAAGACGAAGAAAGAAAAGTTTTAATTGAGGTAACTTATAATACTTTATCTATGAAAATACAGAATATTTCTTATCAAGGACAAGTTATTTGAATCAATCTTGATTGATTTGATTTGACACAGTTTGATTACTCTCTAGTGAGCCCGTTTTACCAGATTTGCGCTTAAGGCACAGTCACACCGGTTTCCCAATTGCTACGTTCCTAGGATAATTATTTTCCATCCTTTTATTATAATTGCGATTGTAAAAAACTCAAACAATACAATTACCTACTATATTTTTTTCATTTTGAGCATGTCAATTTGATGATGATGTAAACGGAAGGCTAGAAAGAGGGTCATGTTACAAACACTTGTAGAGGCGTAGGGACTGTAAGAAAAAGGAAACACGTGAGCTAGTAAGGAATTCCAAGACTAAATGGTGCGGCAAAGGAAGGACTTACCGAACTGGTTCTTGATGGAATATTTAGCACCGTATGCGGGTGACATCTAAGCCTTGCACGTGTTGTCCTGTAAAGGAAAGGAGAGAAAGACTAAGGCTAAGTGTACCCGTATGATACAATTTATTTGATTTTTCAGAACTTAGAGAAGCATTACGGTAGCTTGGGTACTGTGAACGCGCAGAACAACAGGAGCTCTACACTAAAAGCTCGAGAACTGTACCTATCACAGATGAGAGATGGGGTCAACCAAAGGGGCGTTAGCTCAGATGAACTTAAAAAGCAGCATGAAAAGGCTTTGAAAGCAGCCATCAGACATTTGCAATCATTGCGCAATCGTCCTACCCAGGAAACAAATGACCCTGACGTCGAAGCCTTAGAAACCGTACGTTTTGTTTTTAATATAGGACGTAAGAGGAACATTCCCGAAGCCGAAAGCCCCTGGTAGTACTTATGAACACAACATTTTGGCATTAAAAAATAACGGCAACGATTTTTTTATACCCTTCAACTTGCGATTTCAAAAAAACATGAAAACGCAAGATGGCGCTACTTGTTTTTTTTTGCAGTGAAGTTTTTTGATGAAATGTTCGTTTCATTTAGCTTTACTGATACGATGGAGATAGAAAAATGCTAGAATAATAATAAAAAAATAAAAAAATAGCCTTGCTGTAAATTTTTTAGTTAAGCCACAAGGCACAGATCAATTGAAATTGCATCTATTATTTGCATGCATTGCATTACAAGCTAGTTATAGATATTTCCTTGAAGAAGAATGGTAGATTCTAGAGTGTGATAGCTTCTCATTGATCATTCTCATCATTCATTTAGAGTATTTTCCGCTTTATGAATAGACAAAATGACCATCCTGAATAATACCTTACTTGGTTTGTTTTGGATGTTTGTTATTAAATTACATTCTGAGGGCTGAATGGATCTTATTGAAATACAGGGATAGATTATAGCCTGGTAAATACAAATGGTACTATTTATTCTGAGGTTTCCCTAGGTTGTGGATATGCCCTGGGTATCAGCTAGGATATGGACATTTGTTAAATTTAGCTGTAGGTATTCCTTTTGTAAAGTAGATAAGTTCAAGGATATTTTTTGCAGGAAATTGAAAAGTATTTCGGGGACTTTGAAAAGTCAAACGCACACAGCAACTTGACGGCCATGCAAGTAGCAGAATTTACGTATAACAATTTTATGACGTCATCGTGGGGTCCGCCATCTTGTTGTTTCCACCCGCTCGCGCTCAAGGAACTGCACAACGAAGGACGAAAGCGTGCTGAGCAACACTTCCTCAACGATAGGCTCAAAAGCGCACATGATGATTATATGGATAAGCTGATGGAAGTAAGTTAATCGTATCACAAATGTGGTAGGTATTCAGACTCTGAGCATTGCAGTAATGGTCTAATAAATATAAGTTTTCATAATTTCATTTGCTTAGGGCAATAAAAAATGTTATTTAAACTACTTGGCAGACAAGCACGCGGTCCACCGTGGCCTATGGACGTTGGCAACACCAGAGACGTCACTTTCGTGCTGCCTACCATATAGAGAAGGGGGGAAGGAGAAGGGGGGGAGAGGGGAAGGTTAAAAAAGGCGCGTGCTTGTCTTGTCTTGTTCGTCTTGTTGTAAGTGGTATAAACCAATTCGCAATGAGCAGGTGTTTGGACTATCGTGAAAATTTCTTAGCTTTGATCTTGATCTTACAGAATCTTGCTGATCGTTACGAAGAATATGTGAGAATCAACGAATTCAACAATGATCAGGCTATAGACCAGGCTTACAGTGAGTACACACGCCGGATGGACAAACACAGTCAGCCTGGACTCAGTTCCATACTCATTGCACCTTTCCTCGTCAAGGTATGGATGTTTCTACATTTGATTTATTTTAGCGTCTTTTCATCATCGCCAAAGCAAATGAGACCAGTAGGGGAAATTGGGGACACTTGATCCCATTGGAATTACTAAGCGTATTAGACTATTTTTAATGTGGTAACACTAAGGGTAATAATGTTTACTTAGTGTTGCCACACTAAAAAATACTCTAATACACTAAGTAATTTAAAAAATATTGGTGTACCTTGTCTCCCATAGGTATCAAGTGTCCCCAGTTTCCCCTACTGTAATGACATTTCAGATAATAATATAGTACAGGGTTTACTTGTAATATGAATTTTTATATAAATGTTATTATACTTTGTAAAATATTGCTTGGGTCCTATGACAGATGTCAAAATGAGGTTCATAGCGATGTCCGAAATTCGATGAAAATTATCGATACTACCAGCTATTATTGATGCATGTTACATATAATTAGGTTTAATTTAATTGTATTATGTATTTAATTGTAATGTGAACGGAATATACGTAGCATACAAGGCGTTGGCACTCGTACTGATGAGAATGAGTGGAGTGGATCAGTGGAAGTTCATATCAAACAAGATGTTGCCGCGAGTATCTTATTCCTATATCATGGCCCAAGAGCCAAACGCGGAGTGTCTTCTTACAAAATCCAAGAACAGGTTCAGGGCGTTGATGGATTGAATGTAAGATTTTATTTACTCAATATTATTTAGGATCAAGTATATTGAAATATAAATATTATTATGATATTAAAATACCTAAGCATTAAAATTACATTCTAATTATTTTTTTCTTATATTAATTTCAATTTTAAATTAAGCTTTATTCAAAATATGGATAGTTTATAGTATGTGGTCACGATGATTCATCGCCCATCACTAATTAGCTCGGTATGCCCATAAAGTATAACATTGACAGCTACTGCATTCATTATTAGAAAATTCAAGACTTCATGTGCGGGATTTCACTGACAGCTGTCATAGGACCCAAGCTACATTTTACAAAGTATAGTTCAATTGCAGTACCTATATAATGTTTAAAATTCTCGTAAAGGACATCGTCCACTCTCGCACCAGACCAACAAATCTGTGGATTATAATTGTATAATTGTATAATTTTTGTACCTGACATTTTCAACATTTTTTATCAATTATTTATTTTTTAATTAAGTAGGTACATTATTCTATAAAGGCTTACATACGGTATTTATAGATTGCTATTGATTATTTCGATTATCAATAATGTCTAAATAAAGTATTATAAAGTTTCGAAATCCATTCAGAGCAATCAAAATGCATTTCGGATTTCGCAGAAACATAACCTCAAAATCAGATATATTGGTTACTGTCTTAAAAATACAATGCAATAAGAATTGAAAAAATATTTACCATTTAACAAGCCATTTCACATTGGTGTGTTGGGGTCTGGCGCGAACCGAGCGAATGATGTTCGTACCTACGTCCAATGTCCTATTGTTACCTAATATGCATATTATATTATGTACAGACGTTCGCGTTACTACCGAAGTATCACGAGAAATGTAAGAAAATAGCACTAAACTCCTTCAATGAAAGACGTCGAGGTGGTTCTTATGGAGATGATGACTACTTAAGCTGTCTGGAAAAGGTAACATCTTTTGTACTTTTGTAAAATGAAATAATTATAATCCTATAATCGTGGTTCCATGAGTGGATCTGAGGCTCACAACTTTTCTTCTCCTGTTAGTTTATCTTTATCATATACCTACAGCATTACTGGAAGCTACTGATCTCCCAATCCCAACAGAAAACCAAGCCAGGGTGTTTTCCACACCCACGGCAACTGACGGCCGAAGACTGCCGTGCGGTTTTGCTCGGTTCGAGTCCGACATAACCACCCTCAGTAACCTCGGCGGGGGGTATCCGTGGGGATATTCGCACGGGAAAAACAGAAAAAAAGGGTGGTATCGGACAAGGAGTATGTGCACCCCTTGCAGATTTTTTCTGGCGTCCCAAATTCATCCAACAAAGATCTTGATATTTACTTAGCAGATTTCTACAATATACTTATTTATTTGGTGATTGAAAAACGAATACATTAATTTCTCCCCAGAAACTCGACAAAGCTTATGCAAATTACAAGAATCCCCTACAAGCGGTTATCAGAGAAGTGGGTGCTCAACACGTGTTGACCCCTCGGAAGACCTACAGAGAACTGAAATGAGGTGCAGCTACGCAGGGAACAATAGGGGGGAAGCAAGGGAACTACGCAGGGAACAATAGTGGGGAAGCAAGGGAACTACGCAGGGAACAATAGGGGGGAAGCAAGGGAACTACGTCAGAAGATGAAGATTGTTCTGGTACAGAAGAAGTGTACCTACTCCTTCTAAAGCGTATGAATGACTTTGTACTCTTGCTTTATTCACCGTTAATTATTCTACCGTAACTAACATCAAAAACTTAAAAAGAAAATATTTTCTAGAAACTAGTAATCTTATAATGAAGCATCTATAATATAAAAATAAAAGTTTTATATCTAGTAGTAAATCATTTTTTTTTTATTTTGTACATTCTTAAAGGACAGCGACCATCTCAAAAAAGTGGGCCGGATTGTTACCCGCATGTGTAACAAATATCCGGCCCACTTTTTTTCATTCTCGTGCGGCATTCCCGATGAATACGTAGTTATGTTGGACGTCACGAGGTAATCGTGTGCACCACTGAGTTCTCACTCGCATCACAATGCTGTCATTCGGGCGATGGCTATTTCCGAATCCGACACAGGTAATCCCCAAAGCAGATGGGCCCGAACGAGAGAACTTAACTTCTGCCTTAAAGATCTAGGTGGAGATCCCAAACACCCAACACCTATACCTACCATGTATGAATGATCACCATGCACCATTTTTATTATTCTTCTTCTTCTTTTCTTAAAATGGCTTCTGCAGCAGGATAGCCGCAATATTTTTATTATTATTAACTACATTATTATACCAGTTGATTTTATAGTGGTTTTGGAAAAAAAAATTTGGGGCACAATTTCGATAGTAAAATTGTAAGGAAGTCCTAATTTGGCGAAAAAAAAATTTTTTTTTCACACGTCCCATACATTTTTCAGTTCACCTGCACATTATTGCCATACAAAAAGTAATTTTTTTTTTCATAATTAAAACTTTCAGTCGATTTTGCAACCGAAACTGTGTGTGAAACAAAATATTCTTTTTCCGAAACCACTATAAAATCATCGTGCATATAGTTCAATTGTAAAAGGTAATCTCTAGAATTACTGAACCGATTTTGAAAACTATTTCACTAATAGAAAGATACATTATTTGTGAGTGTTAGTACGTCATCAGAGAGGTGAAAAATTGTTATTTAGTAGTGTAATTGGAATGTTCTCAAATGTCAGTGTAAAGGTAAACCTTTGAGCTCACTATACCCCTCCTTCCCCTCCCCTTCCTAGCCTCCCCACCCCTTCCCAGCTCTCCCCCTTTCCCTTCAGGGTGGGCAGCGCGTGTGTGACACCCTTAGTTCTGCACACGTTCATAGGCCACGGTGGCCGCTTTCCATCAGGTGGGCCGTGTGCTTGTCTGCCACCTACGTAGTATAAAAAAAAATACCGCAAGGCGGAACCGGTTAGGTATATTGATAAATACAGTGGAGAAGTACAAGTGTGTTATCAATTATATATAAACAAATGGAGCAAGTCTATATAGATGTATACTTAAGAATGGTTATAAATACTCGTAGGTAAAAAAAAAATAACGTAAATAAATATACAGAACACCCAGACCTGCTTTCAAATATTTGCACGGTCCGGGAATAGAACCCGCGAGCTGCGACGTAGCGACTCGAATGCAGAGGCACAGATTACCAAATAGTACTGATATATTTATAACTTATTATTGATAGGCCCTCTTCATTCTATTTCCCATGACCTTCGTCGTGTGCCGTTTGCGACTCCAATGATATAAAAATGCCATTAAAATTAAATGATGTCAACCTTCAATACCCCGTTATCTGCATTTGATAAGCGAGGGCTCTGACCGATGTTATAGCAGATTACTTAACTTATCTAGAATAAATATTAAGTACAATAAAATAGCTGAAACTGATTATTTTAATGAATGAAAAATTTACATTTCAAAACACACATAAATGTTTATAAAATTAAACTACTGGTCGAAACTATTTAAAAATTTTATGGGACCAAATGGCAACTACTTTGTATCGAATTAAAAAAGAATCACGTAAATCGAATCATAAATCACCGAGTAATCGATGTACATACATACTTAAATAAAAAAAATACCCATCGAATTGCGAACCTACTCCGTTTTGGAAGTCGGTTAAAAATGGCTGCCTTTGAGCCAACCATTGAGGATGTACTTAAGTCAGAGGCACACAAGACGCTCACCATAACGCCCCCGCCGTTCGTATACCGACCGCCCTCACTGGCTCCGACGTGGAAGGGGGTCCTCCCCCCTTCCACGTCGCCCTTCCATTCCCCCCTTCCCTTCGAAAAGATAGGGTCTAGGAGATTCCTTTGTAAAAGCTTCCACCTACGTAGTATAAAAAAAAAAAACAGCCATGATACCCCTATGTATCATGGCTGTTTTTTTTTTATTATTTTTATTTAAGCTGTCCGATAGGGATCGGACAGCTTAAATAAAAAAAATAATGTTACTAATTCATTAATTCGAATCTCGGTCTTCAAAATGCAATCTTTGTATAATTGGATTGGCCATTATATTGGGATTGGCCTCGGAAATGATGGACTGGTTCTCTGTTTAAAAATTGTAACTAATCAAGTGTTACGTGCGACAAGACACAAAACAAACTGTAGGTATGTGTCGTGTTTGACATATTAATTATATGTAGATGTCTCGACACTATAGTCCGGATACGTTCACGTTCAGAACTGTGAACGCTGAATGTTTTTCTTGTTTTGATAATCAGCTTCGAAAATAGAATTCAAATTTTTCATAATCAAGTGTCATAGCCAGCCACGAAATATTGTTTTTTCAATTTCGTAACTGGTTATTAATTCCTAATTCCATTCTAACGAGGTCTAATTCCATGATAAAATGTATTAAAAAGCATTCATCAGTGATGAAGGGTTACTAACA
Source organism: Pelosia muscerda (assembly GCA_963691645.1). Taxonomy (NCBI): domain Eukaryota; kingdom Metazoa; phylum Arthropoda; class Insecta; order Lepidoptera; family Erebidae; genus Pelosia; species Pelosia muscerda. The sequence continues at coordinate 3,835,290 of OY829099.1, read as the reverse complement.
ACCACAATACCTACCTAGATAAATTCGCATTTTAAATTTTTAGGCATTCCATTTTCAAACACTCATTCATCTTCCGTCACTGTATTTATAATTTGGCGAAGTGAACGAAACCGGACTATCAACCGGACTAGTGATTGGTTATGTGTACCTACGTGCTATTTTATCGTACAATGACTCAACTCTCATTCAAGGTTCATCATAACAAAAAGGTTGGGGAATTCTCTATAAATACATCAAGTGTTGCTACTTATAAATTTTAGAATCTACCATTTCTGGTAAATGGTAGAAAAGTATAGATATTTAATTTCACTAACACTAAATAAGTAGGTATCTAAAATCCTTGTAAACGTGCAAAATCCATAATATACGAATTTCTAAGTTATAAACAAATAAATTACTGCTACTGAAACTGTGTTATGTAGATATACCAAAATTAGACCCTTATATGTAGGTTATAGACAATATTTATTATTCTGTATTTACACAACAACACTGGTATGTTCAAGCTACTCAACCTATAACGAATATAGACTACTGAAAAAAAATCTGTCAAGTAATTAAAAGTTCTGAAAGTGCTATAGTTGCAGCACGCTATAATGGCCGTTTTGACACAACTGATTTTGCTCGTTTTCTCTTTTTGGGTGCACTTTAATACTGACCATAAACTGTTAGACGAATAACTATAAAGAACAGTACGTCGAGACTGGCACGAAAATAAACTTCACACATCAAAAAAGAGGAAACGAGCAAAATCAGTCTTGTCAAAACGACCATCATAGCGTGCCGCAGCTATAAAACGAACATGAATTGGTCGTTTTGGAAAAAGGAATGCTCAGAGGAGTTTTGGCGGGAACGCGAAAAGTGTCAAGCTTCAAGTAAAGTCTCCACTACTTTACTAGGGCAACTATCATCCATCATCGTCATCGTCATCATCATCATCATCATCATCATCAACAATCATTCCAACTATACTTATCACAAAATAAAAGGAAATTTCCAACTCGACACTGGCAAAATTGTCCCCTGAATTGGGTTGATATGTTGCCATCTAAGAAAAAAAGAAGAAGAAGGAATGCTCACAAATACGGCTCGTTGGTCGTAATTGAACCCTTGTCAATAAAATGAAATAACTTTTTTATGCACTTGGTCTGCTGATACCGTCTCCGCTGCTTCATAAAACCTTCTTTAGTTCAAAAACTAGAATTGGTCCTGCCGATTTCGCATTTTGTATTGAGCAAGAGCAACATATATTTTGTATTCATTTTATTCATATAGGTAGATGAATATTATGTACTTAGAGATTAATTTTATCACTATCACTACATAGTATAAAATAATGTCGCGTTCTCTGTCCCTATGTCCCTTTGTATGCTTAAATCTTTAAAACCAAGCAACGGATTTTGATGCGGTTTTTTAAATAGATAGAATGGTTAAAGAGGAAGGTTTATATGTATATAACATCATGCTACGACCAACAGGTGCGGAGCAGGAATGAAAAATGTTGCAAAAACGGGATGACGCAGACGAAGTTGGGCGGGTCAGCTAGTTTGAAATAAATTAAGTAAATATGGGTATATGTATGTAATTTTGATACATCCAATGTAGTAAGTAGGTACTCATTTAGTTTTTGCTGTTTGGGGCCTCGCCTTATTATCATGTTGGACAATATGAAAACCATGCTTGGTTTAAATTCCCGGGAAGAGTTTTACTATTAATTATACATATATTAATTATAATATTTTATACAAATATATTTAATTTACTTCCAAAAACTACTAATGTGGTAGAGGTTTTTTAATTTGGTAACATTATAGCAAACTATACGCTAAAGTTGTTTAATTTATATGGAGACCTGTGAAACATTCCGCAATATATTGTCCTAAGTTGAATGTGTTGATATTACAATACAGACTTTATTTTTCATGCACTAAGACTGTAAATTGTCTCTTTTACACAATAAATAATACCTTTGGTATTTTAGTGTTTGTTTTCGATATGAATACTTCTCGTCTTTGAGTTCTTTAGTAGACATTGTAGATTCATAATGTTTAGGTGTGTGTAAAGTGATTTTAAAAAGTTTTAATACAAAACTTACCTAATTATTTCAAGTTGCAGATTGTCCTGTATGAATACTAATGTAAGTAACGATTACCTAATGTTTTTTTCTTATTTAGGACGCGTCAATTTGACTTCACCTCACTTGATGGTAAGCTGACCTCAGCTGACATCATCAAATATGCTTTTTGACGCCCCGCTTTATGGATCCGGGACTGTAAGAATAACTGTACTTAGCTCTCTATTATATATACAGTTCTGCCTACCCCTTCAAGGATTTAAAGGTGTGAATATAATTATATATTGACTAACTTTTTATACGCTCACATACCTACTCAATAATCGTTCAATCATTCACTTTTGTTCAATTTCCTAAAACAGAATACTTTCGTCATCATCATCATTCTTGCGTTAATCCCGGTTTTCCATTTCGTTTAGACATCTTTGGTAATCAGTAATATTTATTGTTAGCGCTGCCATACTTATAATGATATTAAAAATAGTACCTAGTTGTTCAAACACTACGAAATGTTTGACAATATTAAAAAATGTGGTTTAGATAAAGACACCATGAAATATATGAAACTAGCTGACCCGCGCAACTTCGTCTGCGTCACCCCGTTCTTGCAATATTTTTCATTCCTGCTCCGCACCTGTTGGTTGTAGCTTGATGTTATATACATATAAACCTTCCTCTTTAACCATTCTATCTATTAAAAAAACCGCATCAAAATCCTTTGCGTAGTTTTAAAGATAAAGAAAGAAGAAGAAAGAGAGAGTGAGAAGAAGAAGAAAGAAGCATACAAAGGAACATGGAGACAGAGAACGCGACTTTATTTTATACTATGTTGTAGTGATATATATAGCGATATTCATAATTCAGAATTTTAATTAGTTATATTAATTCGTCAACATTATTTGTAATTTTAGTTAGGTACCTACTCCAATTATTACCTAATCTGTGCCTACTCTGTGGTTTCATAACATCATAACATAAAAATAATGAGTCACATTTAAACATACATAATAAAATAACACTATAATTAAATAAATAATAATATGTGCCTGAGCACTCAAAAAGGACTCGTCACAAAAGCGTTATACCTACCGGCACGGATATCAGACCTATAACCTTTTTTTTATTTTACTTCGCTCACCCTCTACAGGGGCGAGGGGCGAGCTTTGTGTGGGACTCCTGACCTCTACCGGGGACCAGACTACCCACTAAACCACCACGGTGTCCGTCATCATCGCATATCGACGATGGCGGGAACAACATCTTCCGCCATCGCCGTGCAAGTCGCCCGCCGCTATTCAGTGGCAGGCCCGTCTCTGGTGAGCCCCGCCCGCCTAGGAAAGGCACACGCGACCTATATGTACCAAGAGAAACTAAATAGGCCCAGATGCAAGCTGATTGTTTGAATATCATCTAAAATTGGTAGATTTGAGCTTGGTCACAACCAGGCCACGCGTTTTTGGGATGACTTTTGAGGATGGCACCCTTGAAAGTCCTCCCAAAAACGTGTAGGTACTACGCGTAAAGATTTGGAGCACATTTTGGGCCCGCAACCCGTGTCTATACCTATACTATACCACCATCAATGCCTTTTTCTTTCCCAACCAATCATATAAATATGAAATAATTGGGTTGAACATTAAACGCACGAAATAAAATTACACGGAGTATAAAAAACGTCAAAATGAATTTATTAAACATTTTGGCATAATTTTCAAGTATATTGAGAACGGCTACTATTGTTTTTTATATATAAGCTACGTTAATTCGATTGAATCTGAAGGCTAGTATAAGCCGGTGTTATAAAATGGCGGCTTGTACTTGCGTTGACAGATAGTGCACTGTGTAGATGCCGTCACGTGTCTATCTATTCACGCGGGCGAAGCCGCTGGCAGAAGCTGGTTAGAAAGTAATACGATCCGGTCTTGTTTATATTTTAAATTGAAAAAAAAAAGAAATTTTATATGCCAGCTGTACTATCTGTCAACGCAAGTACAAGCCGACGTTTAAGAAGCCTTTCTTAAAGCGCGATTCACACACAGCGCGGGTGCGGGTCGGACGCGGGTGTTTTTGCCATACATCGCCGTTTAAAGAAGAAAGTAAAAACATTACTTTATTAAGAAAACGGCAATGGATGGCAAAAGCACCCGCGCCCGACCCGCACCCGCGCTATGTGTGAATCGCGCTTTAATGCATCGCGTCAAGAGCACAGAGCGTGGAAGAAAAATAAAGATCAATATTTTTTTGTGTTGACGGTACGTGCGTGTGTGAGTATAGACAGTACTAGTGTGCGAGCGAGAGGAAGTGATAAGCTCCGCCATTTTAGAATCCTTTCTTTAATGAACCAAGTTATATGGTGTGAGGCGGCACAGTTTAATAAATAGTTGGTGGCAGGTAGTGGCTAACCTCTTGCGCTGGCCTGGGGGTGAAGGGTGGAGACCAGCTAAAGCAAGCCGCGGTGGCAGCGCAAAAGTGCGTCTCCCCATACCCGGGGGCTGTATGAGAACACCATGGTTCCCATATCAGGGGAATGGTCATCTCAAAAGAGATATCCCCTGTCTACCGGGGTGCGAGAGATATGTCTTGTATTATTTCACCTTCGGCAATCAAGGAGCTATAGAAAGCGCGCGTTTTAATCGGTTTTAGCCTGACATAATCATCTCCACCGATTTTGGCGGGTGTGATATTGGTAGGGTCCTTCGCACGAAAAAAAAAGTGGCTAATCTCTGACAGAGTGAATTAAGTGGCCCAGTCTACGAGAGATCGATTTGTAACGTCTCTTCCGAAGGACGAAGACGCTCCGACGAGATACCACTAAGCGGTCACCCATCCAAATGATAAGCTTAGTAGCTTAACCCACTGACCATTTATCGAAAGTAGCTACCGAGAGTAACTGGCGTATTCATAACAGTTTCAGGCAATATGAGTGGGTATAAGAGTCAGAGGCGAGAGGGTCTCCAAGTGATAAAGGTGTCCCAAGACCCTGAGCGGCGTTATGAGGTGGATGAACAGGCATTGGCGAGCGTGCTGCTGCGGCCCGACGTTCGCAGCCTGCCCGTCGTGATGGTCAGCGTCGCGGGCGCATACCGCGGTGGCAAGTCATTCTTGCTGGATTTTTTTCTTAGATATTTGAACGCGTCGGTAAGTTTGAACTATGTTATTTATCGTGTATGTATGGACTATTACTAGCTGACGGGCTAAGACTCAATTTAAAATTCAAGTGTCAGCTCACAGCTGAGCTTACTACTTGTCAAAATTGCCAATGTCAGCTGAAGTTCTGTCACACGTGTTTGCGCAACTTCGTCTGCGTCAACCCGTTTTTGCAACATTTTTCATTCCTGCTCCGCACCTGTTTGTTGTAGCATGATGTTATATACATAGGTATAAACCTTCCTCTTTAACCATTCTATCTATTAAAACAAACCGCATCAAAATCCGTTGCATAGTTTTGGAGATTTAAGCATAGACAAGAGACAAGAAAAATAGGGACAGAGAACGCGACTTTAAACTCACATATTTACCTACATTAGGTATATTTTAAGACCGTTACTCTGTACCCATGTTCGCAAATGAATAAATGAATCTGAATCTGAAGTTAACTTATAGCCTAGTGGTATGGGCAATGGACTGCTGAGACGAAGTCTCGGGTTCGATCCCAGGTTTTACCTTGGCACACACCAATGACTTCGATGCTTTTCGAAATTATGTGTGTATTTATCGCAGGCTTATAAGTGTCCGGTTAATGGCAATAGGCTCGCCACCTATTACATTGGGACCTAAACATAAACTGGCGAAATGTGGGTGCTAGCACCTCTGCCTACCCCTTCGGGGATACATGCGTGAGTTTATATGTGTAAGTAAATGTAGTAAGTAAATGTTATATTATGTTTACTTACTAAGTTTAGACATTAATGCAGAATGTATAGAAAATTCTCTTTTGAGTGTACGAACCTATTCTATTGTATAGTCAGAGCTCATAAGTGCTTTAGCACATCAAGGCTCAAAATGGTTTAGCGTGCGGCCGGCGCGCTTATTTGTGTGTGTAATGTTACTATGCAATACGAGGCGACGCTGGCTTGGTCCTATTCTATAACATCTTAATATAATTTTCTGTTCAGCGTCAGAGCCAGCTAAGTGGTGAATGGCTTGGCAAAGAAGATGAACAGTTAGAGGGGTTCGATTGGCGCGGCGGATGTGATGCGAACACTAAGGGTATTCATCTGTGGCCAGAACCAATCATTGTCAGCGTTGAACCTACTTTAGAAAAGGTATGTTAATTCTCAGGGTACTTACCTACCTGTCAGTACTTGAGAGGTAAGATGAAGTCGGGTACCTTCTAATGTAGTGCGAAAAAAGTCGAACCTGTCCAAAATGGAGAAGGTACAGGTTTAAAGAAACTAAATAGCTAATAGAGAGCTATTTTCACTTTTGGATGTAAGCCTAAGCTAACCTCAGACTATATTACAAACTCCATAGTCATAAGGTGCAACATGGGTGCAGGCAACCTTCAAATAAATCATATATAAAATTAGGAAAATAAAAAGGTATATCAACCAGCGCCATCTAGCTGTGGTTTATTGAACTATTAGTTGCTCGAGTGTGGACTTAGTAGTTCTAATATTTTTATATAGATGGCGCTAAACTATGATAAGCATATAAGCCTACTATTTTTATATTGCACTATTTCTTCTAAATTCTTTCATTACTGAGAAAACTGAATAATATATACTTTTATTGTCTGTTTTCTGTCTTTGTGTTTTCACCCACAAATATAGAAAGATGTAGAGTGTACCTATCTACCTATCTACCTACCTACTTAATCTGTATCTACTATCAGGTGGCAGTTCTTCTGATGGACACCCAGGGCACGTTCGACACAGAGAGCGACATGGGCGACAACTCCACCATCTTCGCGCTGTCCACGCTTCTGTCGTCCGTGCAGATCTATAACCTGCGGGCGAATATAGCAGAGGACGATCTCCAACATTTACAGGTGTAAATATAGAATAGAAAGAAAATATATTGGTGGAGGGAGGGGGGAGGGGGGGGGGGATACCCACCTCTGACATACAGTTTAACAATCAGAACGATAGCAGTAGTAAAATATCACTAATTATCATAGAAAGGAATGCCAAACCACACCTTTCAATGCAAGTAAAAAGACTCCTTACCCGGGGAAATATGAGATCATCAATCTCTGAACCTTTTCCTAACTCAGTTGGTCGGTTTTCCAGTCTAACTGTAATGCGGCAGAACTTCGATATTTTCCGTGAAGCGACTGCCATATGACCTCCACAACCAATGGTCCAATGACAATGGCGATATCGAAGTGTCAAGTTAGACTGGTTGGACTTTTGAGAGCTCCAACTACCCGTAACGACTGCCATAAATGTTTATATGGCAACCGGGACCGACGGCTTACCGTGCTCTCCGAGGCACGGCTAGACCAGTGCAAACAGCCATATTCATGCATGCAACTTTTTGCACTGAGCGGGATCGAACCCGCGCCCCATGCGTGCACTACCACCACGCTACATAGGATATGAGATCGTATGTATGTTTTATATTCAATATTATGTTGTTCTCTAGAAATTCACTAACACTATTAATGTTAATGTTAACAGCTATTCACGGAATATGGAAGACTGGCAAACAGCGGTGAAGGGAAAGCATTCCAAACCCTGATGTTCCTCATAAGGGATTGGATGAACGCTTTTCAGTTTCCATACGGCTACATTGGTGGAGAAGCGCTGATGAGCAAAAGACTTACGGTATTTTGTAATATAATAAGTACATAAATACTTTCCCCTCTAATTTTTTTTTTAATACTACGTAGGTGGCAGACAAGCACACGGCCCACCTGATGGAAAGCGACCACCGTGGCCTATGAACGTGTGCAACACTAAGGGTATCAAACACGCGCTGCACACCCTGAAGGAAAAGGGGGAGAGCTGGGAAGGGGTGGGGAGGCTAGGAAGGGGAGGGGAAGGAGGGGTATAATGAGCTCTGGCTACCCTACTTACCGGCGGGAACACAACACGATGGTTATTATGACCGCGGTCTTCTGTTGGGCGGAGGTAGTTCCCCAGTTGGACAGCTCATTTCGGACGGGAGATACCGTCGTGTCCTACCTCCGTTCGGTCCGTTGCCAACCGGTGCCCGGGCACCGCGAGTCTATTGCCGCGCCGGGCCGTCACCTCCCCAGGCGATTTTAAACCTAATTTTGATGTAATAACGTTCTACTTTTGTATGAAGAAGTTTGACAACATGCGTTCTCTATAATATTTCCTTGACATTTGGAGCATAACCTTATTATACCTGTGTTTCAATTTTGTCATCATACAAAAACCGGTACACCTTTATTGGACGTGACTCTGGGTACGGAGGTCAGACAGAAACCAATCACGGGCTCCAGACGTACCTCAGATGCAACCGAAAACGGCCCTACGATGATGATGGTGACTTTGTGTCGAAATGTCGGCATTCTTACACCCGCCAATGATTGCTATCATGCCGGTAGTCTGTCATAAAATGATACGATATAGATGTAGGCATTACTTGGCGGAAATCCATTACAAAAGGATATATATTGGGGGAGGGAGGAGGGCCCACCGCTCACCCGCGGTTCAACACTCCAACAATATATATTGGAATGTCAAACCACCCTATTCAAAGTAAGAAAAACAAAAAATCTTACCAGAGAGGAGATGTTGTACCGTGCAGTATTCCGCTAATGCGAAGGACTTAATCTTCGACACGTGTTTCGCCTCTACACGATGCTTGAGTGCTCCTGAAGATGCCTTTTTTTGTCTTCTTACTTTGAAGAGGGTGGTTTGACATTCCAATATTATATATTGTTGGAGTGTTGAACCGCGGGTGAGCGGCGGTGGGCTCTCCTCCCTCCCCCAATATTATATCCTTTTGTCATAAAATGCACGTTTAAAACACTATTCTATAGTCGCCTCCTATGACCCTTTCTTTCTACCTTTCAGCCTAATACCAATCAGAAGAAACAACTGCGAGAAGTTCGCGACCACATTCATTCGTGTTTTGAGAAACTGCAGTGTTTTCTGATGCCGCATCCAGGCCTCATCGTGTCTGATGAAGAATTCAAGGGGCGTCTCTGTGGTCAGACACTTTTTTTTAAAATTTTAGTGTAACAAATATTAAATACTAGATGACCCGCGCAACTTCGTCTGCGACACCCCGTTTTTGCAACATTTTTCATTGCTGCTCCGAACCTGTTGGTCGTAGCATGATGTTATATACATATAATCCTTCCTCTTTAACCATTCTATCTATTAGAAAAACCGTATCAAAATCCGTTGAGTAGTTAAAAAGATTTAAGCGTACAAAGGGACATAGGGACAGAGAACGCGACTTTATTTTAAACTATGTAGTGATGATTTTAGAATTAAACAGACATTTCCAGTTTGAATTAGTGAGGATTTTGTGTGGAGGAGTTATTTTTTTTTGTTGAGGTTTAATATGAAGATATACACAAACAATTCAATACCTATCAAATTGTGAAATGCACCCAGGTAGTTACATCTGACCCCACAAGAGAAAGATTTGTTAGTTTTATTGTTCTTTTTTTTTAATTCATTTATTTCATTTCATTGTTTGTAATTTCAATATTTTAATAAGTTAGTAAGTTTTAACCTACATTTAGTTTCTGTAAACATGTGGGTTGTGTGGTTGTTTTGATTTAGGTATATCTTTGCAATTTTTCAAATTTCGAAAACTTTTTCAAATCTATAATCAATCACTTGACGTTGACACATTTATACTTGCCATAAAAAATAATTATATGATGATGTTTTCAGATATAAAAGAAAACTTCAGACAATCGCTTTTAGAACTGGTACCTTCGTTGTTCGATCCGAAGAACCTGTCTCCAAAGACCATCAATGGAGATAAAGTACAAGCACAAGGACTCCTTGAGTTCTTTAAGCAGTACGTAGAGATTTTCAACAGTGATGATCTGCCGAAAGCCACCACAATATTTCAGGTTGGTAACCCTATTTCATTAGGTAGGTGAATTAGGCCGAGAATCAGGCCACAGTGAAATTCATATATAAATATTTATATAACATACTAGAGAGTGTAATTTTCTTAGCACTATCGATGGTGCACTCTCATCATTCTTTGAAAATTTTCCCAACTCAGTAGGGGTCGGCCTTCCAGTCTAATTGTGATGCGGCTGAACTTTAATATTTTCTTCGAAGCGACTGCCCGTTGTATCAGTAGTCCGATTAAATGGTTCGATTATCGAGCTACTGAGACTTTTTCGGCTCAGTAGTCCGATAATGTAGATGATTCTAAATCATCGGACAACTGAGACTTTTAGTCCGACTCGACATTCCGAAATAAGAAATGAATGGAATAGTATTAATATAATAAATCGAAGATCATTCAATTGATATAACTCAATTCAATTAATTGATCAATTAATATAAATAATAATTCAAAGATCAAATTAATAACCTGTCTTTCAAAAGTTGTGTTTTGTGTTCAATAGTGTTATCTTTCCGGCGGAGAGTAGGCTACCAGAGCTCACTGGAGAGGTTTTGTGTTGTCTGGGTGAAGACCAAAAAACCCTGCTTTGTGTTCTGCACTGACAGCACAGAAATTCTCTTACCTTAGGTACAACCTACCGTAATAACTCTACCATTTAGGCCACAGCAGATGCATGTATGATGTCAGCCCTCCGAGAAGCCCGCGAGTGCTACGACTGTAAGATGAAGATCAATATTGTAGAAGATCAAAATGTGTTAACGAACATGGTGCAAGACTGGCACAGATCTGCCGTCGTCGCCGCCATCACGCACTTCCAAGAAAAAAAGAAGCTCGGCTCACAAGACAACATTGATGAGAAATTGGCAGATCTCCAAAAGGTTTGGCATTGTTTTATAACACAAATCTTTCTATTTTAAATTTTATGGTTTAAAAATTATTAATATGTTATATTTTAACTGACTTGTAATAAAGGAGAAGGTTCTCTATTCGGATGTTAATTTTTTTATAATGTTTGTACGCGCCTAAATTCTTCACTCGTAGAACGGGATGTGATGTCCCTCCAACACAAAGGGAGGATCCTCCGACCAGGCAAGGTGATCACGCCTGGCGGGCCGCGGCCCAACGGTTGTCTTTGGATTGTTGTATATATATTGTACTAGCGCGAGAACTTCATTTTCGCGATGCAGGATCCGTAGTGACGTAGTAGTTACTCTTGCTGTCGCTAGATGGCGCTGGGTACATGTGGTATCGCCACAAATATAATGACTCTGGTTCATTGATTGCATTATTTTTATTATAACTGAAACACAAACTATGTTTGTACAAAAATAAATAATTTATATTTAGGTGTATTTAACTATACCTACCTAACTATTCAGCATAACGTACTCAAATTTGGATGTAGGCTATTTTTAATATCTAACAACTTGTCAAGTAACCAGCTTACTGAATCCTTTTTCGCCCAACATCAGTATGGTATTCTTTTCAAAGGGCATTCTAAAATCCTTCACACGATAATAGCCAAAATGTAATTTCAGTTGCTCCAGTGAATGTACCGATAAGTTGCCGGCCTTTTTTTAATATTATGTAGGACTAGAAATCTTAAGACATACAAAAGACGATAATTATACTAACACGCAGGTATATTTACAGGAGTTGGAAGCTCGGCTATCTCTATATCTGTGGCAAAACGATGCAAGAGTGAGGGACGCGTTATTGGACGCCAAGAAAGCCTACGATGATGCAGTGTGCAACGTGTGCAAAGAAATACCGAAGCTCTGTGTACACGTACAAGATCTACGTGTTCTACACCTCGACGCTTTGCAAACTGCCCTTAGTGTGTTTGTCCGCACTAGGCCGCAGGTGCCACCAGACCTAGATACAGAGAGAAAAAGTTTAATTGAGGTAGAAACAAAACAATGAGTCTTAACTTTTTTTTTTATTTATGGCACGTCCGTCTTTTCAAAATTTTATGAAACAATTAGCCATATGAATTCCTACATCCTAACTTTAATCTATAGCTATGTAGTTTAAATATAAAAATGAATGAAGGTTTGCCTTGCAGCCTTGAAGTTTGTTTTGTTTCTCCGAACTTTCATCGTCCAATTAATTCGCAGACGAATTTACAATGTACAATTCGTGAACATTTTATTCTTACTGTGAATTTCTTTTTTAAAGAATATTAGCAACTGTAATTACTAATATTCCCTCTAACCCCTAAAATTAAGCAAAACGGCTTGTGAGTTGTGGTAGGGTTGGGCTCACATCGGATTTGTAGGTAATGCCGAAGATTCAAACCCGAGTCCTCCCGATCGTAAGGCCGACTCTTTAAACACTAAGCTACCGACGCTACAAGTTTGTTAAAATAATATTCTTCAGGGCTTGGAGAAGCAGTACCAGCACTTGTGTGTGGTCAATCAACAAAATCATTGGACAGCTACACTGGAGGCTCGTGAGCTGTACCTGTCGCGAATGAAAGAAGGAGTCAACCAAAAGAACATTAGCTTCGACGTGCTGTGGCGACAACACGAACACGTCAGGGAACTGGCGATTAAACACTTCCAATCCTTCCGTAACCAGCCTACAAGCCAGACAGAAGATGTTGAACTGAACCAATTAAAACAAGTATGTTAAAAAGCCTAAGGATAGTATTTTACTCCCTTATCATTAGAAAATATATTGGTATTGGGGGAGGGAGGGGAACCCAACGTCCACGGTTTAACAATTTCAACGATAACAATAGCAAATCCTCACTAATTCAAACTGGAAATGTCTGTTTAATTCTAAAATCATCACTACATAGTATAAAATAAAGTCGCGTTCTCTGTCCCTATTTTTCTTGTCCCTTTGTACCTATGCTTAAATCTTCAAAACTGTGCAACGGATTTTGATGCGGTTTGTTTTAATAGATAGAATGGTTAAAGAGGAAGGTTCATATGTATATAACATCGTGCTACAACAAACAGGTGCGGAGCAGGAATGAAAAATGTTGCAAAAACGTGGTGACGCAGACGAAGTTGCGCGGGTGAGCTAGTTATTACTAATTGTCATAAATAAGGATAACAGACCGCACTTTATAAAGCAAGTGAAAAAGATTCTTATCCGAAGAGAGATGTTGTTGTATGTGCAAATTATGCAATATTCCGCAAGTGCGAAGAACATAACTCATTTTGTATATTCCTGTTTCACGGGATCTACTTCTACATATGAAAAAAATGTGCAATTAACTCACTGCCATTATTTTTAATTTATAATATAAATATCGTATGTTGGGTGTTGCCGGTATGAAAATAAATTAAGCTGCGAGGATTTGCTTTGCGTGGTGCGGTTTGACATACCTTTCTATGACAATTAGTAATAATTTGCTATTGTTATCATTCGACAGTAACGCCCCTTCTATATCGTATCTTTTATCATTGTTTCTCCTTCTCGTCATCTTAATGTTTTACAAAAATAAATAGGTACATCTAATTCAAACCATCAGATTCAATGTCAATTCATTTATCATCATCACTACATAGTATAAAATAAAGTCGCGTTCTCTGTCCCTATTTTTCTTGTCCCTTTATATGCTTAAATCTTTAGAACTACGCAACGGATTTTGATGCGGTTTGTTTCAATAGATAGAATGGTTAAAGAGGAAGGTTTATATGCATATAACATCATGCTACGACTAACAGGTGCGGAGCAGGAATGAAAAATGTTGCAAAAACAGGGTGACGCAGACGAAGTCGCGCGGGTCAGCTAGTTAAAAATAAAACTAGTCGTTACATATTTTCAACATCTATACATACAAATGAATAAAATTAGAGTGTCTGTTTGTAATATTGTATATGAATGCATAATATACGGTACACATAACAAAATATATATTTTTAAAATTTTTGTCTGTCTGTCTGTCTGTTTGTTCTAATCTCTGAAACGGCTAGACCGATTTGGACGGGGCTTTCACTGGCAGATAGCTTATGTAATAAGGATGGGCTACTTCTATTTTAGAAAAAAAAATATTACATTCCACGCGGATGAAGTCGCGGGCACAGCTAGTCAAGATATTCTAATAATCTTAATACCAGTTAAATACCAATATTTTAAACTAGATAGGTTCTAAACTCTAACTTGTAAAATGCAGTGCCGGAAACAGTAGGCTTAAATCACTGACTTTTTCTTGGCCCATCGATGAGCGTAAATCGTTTTTGACGCGTTTCGAGGCGCTGAACTATCTTTCGCCTGTTCGAAAGCAGCTGTTCAGACGAAGATACTAACACGAGCGACCGAAGCGCGCACTTCGCGCGCGAAATTTAAAAAGTTCAAATCCTTTTAGAGCAATGAATGAATTGAAAATGTCAACGTCATCTTTATCATTATCTTGTTTAAAAAAAAAATAATAGTTTTAATTCTTTTTACATTTTCAAATACGTTTTAAAAAATTTTCAAATTTTGGGGCCCCTCTCCAAGCGGGGCCCCAAGCAATTGCTTCCTTTGCTTCCTGGTAAATCCGCCACTGGTAAAATGCGTACATAAGATAGTTTTATTTTCCTTAGGACATGTTCAATGTTTGCAATGGCATGTTACAACAGATACAACTGTTGTCTTTTAAATTACTGGCATAATACTTTCAAAAATACTAGCATCAATGGTAAACACTTTTTCCAGGACATCGATTCTTACTTCCGAGACTTTGAAAAGGTAAATGCACATAACAACCTGTGGGCCATGCAAGTGGCACTTTATGTGTACAATGACTGCGTGTGGTCAGCATGGGGTCCTTATTCCTGCTGCTTCCACCCCCGTGCCCTTGAAGAGATGCATGACGACGCGCGGACCCTCGCTGTTACTCAATTCTTGAAAGATAGGGTTGAAAGCGAACATGATGACTACAAAGATGAACTGATAGAGGCAAGTTAAAATTAAATACACACACACACACACACACAACAAAAACACACACACACACGCACGCACGCACGCACGCACGCACGCACGCACACATACACAGACACACAAACACACACACACACACACACACAGAGACAGAGACACACACACAAACACAAACATAAACTCACGCCTATATCCCCGAAGGGGTAAGTAGAGGTGCTAGCACGCACATTTCGCCGGTTTAGGTTTAGGTCCCAATGTAATAAGTGGTGAGCCTATTGTTACTAACCGAGCACTTGTAAATCTGCGATAAATACACACATAACTTCGAAAAGCATCGAAAAGTCATTAGTGTGTACCATGGTAAAACCTGGGATCGAACCCGAGACCTCGTCTCAACAGTCCATTACTCATACCACTAGGCTACCGCGGTTTTTTTTTAAATGAAATGGATTCTCAAATTCTAATTAAGTGCCATGTTCTTAATCGTTAGGCAGCGATCAATCAATCAATTAGCCTATAGGAATCCACTACTGGACTTAGGTCTCCCCTAATGTTGGCAGGCTTTTGCCTACTCTTTTCATACTGGCCAGGCGGGTACTCGTATTTTCCGTTAGTCGCCTCTTACGACACCCTTCGAAAGAGTTGAGGTTGTGATATTCTTTCTCCGTTACCACACGGGTAGGTAGTAATAGAATTTTTATAATCACAGAATATTAGTATGCTAACTGTTTCAAATCTAATTCAAATGCTTCAGACGTGGCTTCGTGGCTTCACTTTTCCCTATTTGAATTTGATTTATTGATTGGGAATAGATAACAGTACTAATGTCCGCAAATGATTGGTTGAATATTAGGAATTCAAAAATAAAGTTATGAAGTTGGTCTTGAAAATACTCCTACTAATATTATTATCGATTTAATGATCGATTCATTGTTTTATCCAACTTTTAAGAAGTTCCTTAACTAACTGTTGCTGGTATCTCTTCATTTCATCATGTTCAAATGTTTGGTTAAGAATTTCTTAGACATTCTTATCAAAATGTTACAGAAGCTCCAGTCTCGTTATGAGGAACTCAAGACAATAAACGTATTCAACAATAACCAAGCTGTGGACCATGCATACGCCGAGTATACCCGTCGGATGGACAAGCACAGCCAGCCTGGACTCAGCTCCATCCTTCTTGCACCTTTCATCCTCAAGGTATCATGGCACTTAATAATTCGCGAGAAGAGAACCGATTCAAGAATTTTCTTTATACCACTTTACATTCTACACACAAACGCATTTTTATTTTTTATTATGACCTGGACACTTTTTTTTTCATTTGGTCAGATCGAGGCTTGAATACTGTAGTCAGGTTTGGTCTCCTCATTACGAGGTCCACATTAATGCACTTGAGCGTGTTCAGAAGCGTTTCTTATACCATCTAACTTACCACAATCATAACGCTAAGACTCAAGCTTCGTACAAAAAACGCTTAAAGCATTTCAATCTGCATAGTCTCAAAAATCGAAGAAAACTATTAGATCTAATGTTTCTGTACAAAGTGGCGAGGGGAGTCCATGATTGCCCGTCTCTTCTTGCAAATATTACATTTAGTACCCCTAAGAAACTTCCGCGTGAATCACGATTCCATTTATTTGTCCCCAAAAAACCAAAAAGCAATCTAGGACTCCATTTGCCTATGAACCGGCTCCAACACACATACAACAATGTTTCGAAGGGGCGCGCTTTGGATATCTTTGGACAATCCTTGGCTAAATTTAGATTCTTCCTTTTAAACCCATCCCACAACTACTAGTTTTTTTAGGTACTCATATTAGTCTCAGTAATCTTAATTTCCATAATTTAGGTTTCTGTGTTAAGCAGATAATTTTTATGTAATTACTTTAATCAATTGTATTCTTGCTTCTCAATGCATGCCGTGGCAGCTTGTAATTGAGGTAGCACCAAACAAATGTAAATTAGGCTTAAGGTAAAATGTAATGTGCTGGTGTATACCTTGTAAGCTGCTCTTGATAAATAAATAAATAAATAAATAAATAAAGACACTCTTAAAAGCCCCCTGGACTCCAGGGGTTTGTTAAAGTACGTGTAGGATTTCATCATAGTTACATTTTCTAATTATTATTCAATATCTAATCTCTGATTACTGTCCTGTTCGCTCAAGGCCAAATTCTTAAGCCATAGGTCTTGGAAACATGAACAAAAAATTCAGAGATATTTTAACCGATGTATTTTCAAGTTCTACAAATATATGAGCAACTTCTTCGGCTAGATTTTTTACATAACATACTTTAGTACACTCAGTAATACAGTATTTTTTAACCCAGAAACACCATCGTCGTCTTTCAACTTGTTACAATTAATTGGGGTCGGCGCAACATGTCATCCTCTTCCACACATTCTCATCAGATGGTCGACCAGTGTTCATAAAGCCACATTCATATTTTGGACCTTTTTTACAACATTACTACCTTTTCTTCTCATAGTATGATTATATCACGAACCTGAATTGCAAATCATTATCTTAATAATACTGAGTTATATGTAATGGTAGGCGGTAGCCTAGTGGTATGGGTAATGGACTGCTGAGACGAGGTCTCGAGTTCGATCCCAGGTTACCATGGCACACACCAATGACTTTTCGATGCTTTTCGAAGTTATGTGTGTATTTATCGCAGGTTTATAAGTGCCTCGGAGAGCACGTTAAGCCGTCGCGTCGGTCCCGGTTGCCATACAAACATCTATGGCAGTCGTTACGGGTAGTTGGAGCCCTCAAAAGTCCAACCAGCCTAACTTGGAACTTCGATATCGCCATTGGTCATTAGACCATTGGTTGTGGAGGTCAGATGGCAGTCGCTTCACGGAAAATATCGAAGTTCAGCCGCATCACAGTTAGACTGGAAAGCCGACCCCAACTGAGTTGGGAAAAAAAGGTTCAGGGAATGATGACTGAGTTATATGTAATGGCGTTGTTTGCTAATATTTGTGTTGACATGACTACAGGTATTCAGATTGCTGCCGCAATACCATGCAGAAGCCAGGGAGGTCGCGATAAGAATCTTCCAGTGTAAACGTCGCGGTCGCAGTTTTCACGAAGACGACGATGAATTTTTATCAGCACTCAATAAGGTAACTTGAATGATCCTTAGTTAATAGACCAAGATTTAAACTCAGTTTTACACATTACATAAACTCACGTCTGTTTCCCCGAAGGTGTAGGCAGAGGTGCTAGCACATTTCGCCAGTTTATGTTTAGGTCCCAATGTAATAGGTGGCGAGCCTATTGCCATTATCCGGGCACCTATAAACCTGTGTTAAATACACACATAACTTCGAAAAGCATCGAAAAGTCATTGGTGTGTGCCATGGTAAAACCTGGGATCGAACCCGAGACCTCGTATCAGCAGTCCATTACCCATACCACTAGGCTACCGCGGCTCAGTTTTATTCTTCACACATACACTTTGTTCTCTGTCAGGGAGTTAATTCATAGATATCAATTTATTTGATATGCCTTGGGACAAAAAGCGCCATAATTTACATTATATCGACACCTGCAAGAAATAACATCATAACTCACTTTTTGGCAGTTTTGAGTTAGAATCATATTCTAGCTATAGAAAAAATGCAGATTTTTTGCTCTCATACCTGTGTCTGAATTCATTTCCGTGCAGATTTTAGTACGTGTATAAACATTGTAAGTCTCGAGTCAACTGCATCTTATAAAATGGTATGTTTAGTTACACACACATCACCGTCATTATAAACTGTGGAAACTCGTCCCAGAGCATCCAGTAATTAGTCTCAGTTTAAAAATTACGAAATGCTCTTGCCCCAAATCCACATTGGATTCAATCTAAATAGATAAATCAATTTTATTTAAAGATATATTATATTCTTAGAGGATCGGGAGCAATAGAGCCCATATTTAGTGAAGTAATGAACTGCAATACAATTTTTGTGTTAGTAAAATTCCAAATTCCAATAGTTAATGAAATCATAAGTGGAGGTGCCATATTTTTTTATATACAAACCTTTTTATTTCACGATTGTAACTTATTCACCAGGTTTGAACGAAATATTTATTTTGTCTCAGAGAATCGACGATGCGTTTGAAGTGTACAAGAGTCCTCTACAGGCTATAATACGAGAATTAGGTCTGCAGCCTCTGTTCGGCCAAGACACGGATCACGAGAAAACCTTTTGATAAGTAGTCAATATTATATCGAAGAAACATTACATCACACACTCTTCTAACTAAATCACGTCATTGGAACCAATACAACATGAAGTACTGATGCATCAATACCAATTTTTTTTTTGATTTATTTTTTTATTTTTTTGTATATAGAATATTAGCAACCGAATCTCTTAACATTAATATATACCAATAAAGATATTTCTAAAACTGTCATTTACTTTTTGAATTTATTCTTGAGACCACTGCACTGAACCTACATCGAAGTAAAAAAAAATATATCAACTACCTACTACAAGTGTTTTTTTATTGGTATAGGACACGTCAATGTTAGTTTACCTCGCCTGATGATAAGCTGAAGGTCAGGTCAGGAAAGAGGGTCACTATCACAAACAGCATGACAGCCTCATCAGATGCTTTTTCACGCCCCGCTTAAAGGACTCGTACCTAACCGTAGGAAGAAGGAAACACGTGAGCTGGTATAGTGTTGAGATGTATTGGGAATCTATCATACTACATAGGAGAGTTAATTCTCGTAATAAAAATCTGTTCAATATTCAGTCTCGGCGATCTAATCTCAATCTCCCTAATGTCTGAAATTATTAAGATGTCAATGTTATTTCTTGAAAATTGTGTTAAGAGTACCGTTTTCGACATTTGAGAGATTTATTTGTAACTTGATAAATCTGCCAAAGGTCGGCCCGTCCATCCTTTGTGCAAACACTCCCAGGATGCCGTTGTCCGGGTCTGCCGGAGTGCGAGGGATATGTTGGCTACTACCTCACCTCCAGCAACTGAAGACCCAAAGACGGCGTGTGTTTTAGTCGGTTCGAGTCCAACATAACCTACCCAACCGGCTCAGGTGGGGGGGTATCCGTGGGGATTGTTCGCACGAAAAAAAAAGGATGCCGTTGTCCGCCCAAGCATGCGCATCAAGGAGGCAACCTTCATGCGCAAAATCGTCCGTATGCGCATCAGTGAACATCTCCGACGCACCGCAAAAGGTGGGATCCTCAACAGCATCCTGAAAGTGTTATTATACCGTTCGCGCAGTGTGTTGCATCTATGGGTATTGACCAAAGGCTGCTGGTGTAAAGTGTCTGGTTACAAGCCTCGAACATTGCAATTTTAACTGATACAGTGCAACCAGCAAACCTCCTCCTAAAATCTTTTCCTTTAGATTTCTACCATTGGCTTTCTTTTACCTCTAACAGGCAACAGTTGCCATATAAGTGGGCAATATATTAGAAATGATCGCGTTAATTCGCGTATCGCTAACCATATTACCGTACGGATTCAAAATAAAAGAATAAAAACTTTAGACGAATTTATTTTTAAAGTCATTATTTACAAAATGTTAGTTTAAATATATTTTTCAAATTTAAACAACATAACAAAATGCATCAATGCTCAAATTGGTTGCACCTTGGATAATAACTACTTCCTTACAATTAGCTGTCTCATGCATACATACACAATATTGATGTATGCTTAGTCAACATATATATTCTTCACATATAAATTCTCAACCGTCTATTTTATAATGTGATACGTTAGTTAAATATCTACCTACCAACATTTTCACTTTACGAAAATCTGAATATATAATTTAAAAATCCAGAATGCCCATATTGTCATTTACTTCACACATCTTTACTATTAAAAGTCACTGTTCATCTCGTTTTTACAGTTAGACTTTACCATTCAACCTTTGGTTGCTATTTAAGTTTGGTTGCATCGGAGTTTCTCTTCTCGTAGTTCAGGGTTTAATTTTGCACAGTCTTTAGCGCCCCTAGTAGTTAGGAGACTTTTGGCACGTATAATATCTTCTACGACTTCAAACACAGCGATACAACCAATTAAATGTATTACCAATTTTTCAACTCTCCAAACCATAAATTTTTCACTTGGAAGAGAATGGAGAATGAATTTGAAAATACACTACTTAGTCAAGGAAGATAATTACAATAGGCGACAACAATTTGAATGTCTAAATTAATATATCATTTTCTTAACTATGTCTTTTAGTCAATAAATTATATTATTGTCTGAAAATCATATCAAACTGTAATTAAAAATGAATATAGAAAATCGAACAAAGAAATTTAAAGACTCACTAGTTATCGCGGATTTTTTTTTATAAATTGTTTAGAGTGGAACAAACGCCGAGTATATAGATTTCAAAAGATCAGAATTGAAAAGTTAATTAGTTCTAAGATTGTTCCTATAATAGATGTTTTATACAACATGAGGAAGCAAGTTGTAATAATTGATATTTTTATTACTTATTGTACCTAAGCATAAAAATATAATGCAAGAGATAATAGTAATAATAGTTTTTTAAGTTTATTTGTTTTACGTAGTATTTATTTTGTTAATACTATAATCTCTTTACGGGAAGAGCGAAGGCTAACACAGGGCATTTGTTGCTTAAAAAAGTCTTAATACACAATTTTTGTGGTTTCATATTTTTGACAAATGCAAGGTTTAGAAAATAACGGAAATATCATAGCGAGCTTACAACAATACACATACAAAATGAAAAGTATTTTTCGCAGTTTATACTTTTCAATAAGTTGATAATTTGCCTATAATAATTTATTTGAAAAAGTAAGTATTGTATTCTACTACATAATTACAATAAACTGCTTCTTAAACTTACATCTTGTTCATTATAAGCTGCACTAAATCAGCATCTGTTGTCTTGAATATAAGCATTGAACATTGAAGTGTACTAAACAGCATCATCATTAAAATTATCTTCTTGTGTCTACAATTCAAAAATTATCGAACTATACATACATTATATTTACATTTACATTATGTCTATACTAATAAGTCTTTCAACATTAGTTAGATTTTAAGGTCCATCCTCTAACACGACGGCACGGTCCGGCATTAATTTATAAACTGCAAGGTTACGTTACCGTGCCGCGCTGTCACAGTTGAACCCAAATAGAGTATTTATGTTACAAGAATATTAAAAATGGAAGTTACATTAGTCAATATGGCACAATATACTTTAAATATAGAAGAAGTAAATACCTAAATTACAAATTTTTGGCTATGATTTGGTCCGCTGAGCCAAACGAGTTACAAGTAAGAATATCGCTGTACCGTTCACTGTCACGGTTTGGACTAATACTGTCTTCTACAAATACAATACAAAGTACAATAAAAAGTGTTAGGTCGAATTATATTAACAGTATTTGTGAATTATTGATGTTGGCACGGCGTAGCACCACCGTGCCAATTGTGCCATTCTTGTAGCTTTAAATGAATGGCACGGTATAAATGCAAAAACTTACCTAAATTCCGATTTAGTACTATTTCATATCGATGATTAATGTCATATAATTAACAATTAAACATTTTATATTTGCATCCCTACTGTTGTTATACCGAGGCATTCGACTTTAAATTGTTCTTACGTTTAATTTATTCTCCCAGGTAATAAAATTTAATTTATACCACATTATTATTTATAATAAATGTTCATCGTTTGAAACTCTCATTATTTGTATATTTTACTCTTTCATTTATTGTAAAATTCTAATGCGATGTCAAGAAATTGGAAACGTTTTATGTTATACCTAAATCGCTATTATACCTTTATTTATTTTGAAAGTTGAATCTTATTCTTTACAATTTTTAGGTACGGTTTAGCACGCAACGAGGCTTATAATTCTTTACAAACCGCCACTAGGGTCTACATTATCTATCTATTACCTAGATTACACTTTCGAAACGACATCTTCCATCCACTGGCGACATATACAAATAAATATACTTCGTAGTAGAATCACTCCACATCAACAGTTTTTACATTTGTCTCTTAGGTATTTAGTTACATCACAATCGCACCAGGATGTACAGTCAGTACAGTTGCTACAAGTACCTAAGTATAACTTTACATAAAATTAAAATAAAAAAAATTAAAAATTTGTCCTTTGAAGAATAAAAAAGAAAAAAATAATATACTCCGTAGGTATACTCGCGTTGTGACTGCGATTAAAACTTATTGATAAGCAAAACAATACCACAGTATCGTTGGTGGGTAGGACCACCAACTGGATCAGACATCGAACAGCAGCGTGATGTTGTTATGTCCTTATTATTGGTCGTGACGTCACAAGACGGGAGAATACGTATCGTTCAGTATCAGTTCGGTTTGGTAGCTAGTCTAGTAGCACTCACAGCAGGGCTGGCTGGTTCAGACGTCGAACAGCAGCGCGATGTTGTGGTGCGAGGCGCGTCGCTAGTAGTGATCGTGTGTATGCGGCGGCGTGTGCGGCGCGCGGTACTGGCGCCCGTACGTGCCGTACGCGCTTTCGTCGCGTCTCATACCTCCACTTGCCACGCTACCCGACACGCTCACGCTCGTAGGCCCGCCCACGCTCCCCGAGTACAAAGAGTCGCGGCGGGGCTGAGCAGCAGCACCTGCAATATATAGGATGCTTCCTTAATAACTCAAGTTTGGTTGCTGATTGACGATAGAAGCTGTAGCGCAGGTATTTCTCTCGAGATTGGGATGTTAGATTGCAGTTGCTTCTATATAAGGTGTGTAAGCCAAACCACCGTGTACATCTGCGACCGGGATCACCCCTAGGATGATAATAATGAGCGGACCTATAACTGAACCTTGTGGCATTCCATTGTACTAGACGATTAAAATACTGAAAGTTTATTCTAATAGTTATGTCAAATCACAGTTCACATTTACGTTTATGCTTCTGATTAGTTCTGATACTATTAAGGCTTTCCCCCTTAGATGAATTAAAAAGGTTTTTTTAATTCATCTAAGCTTTCACCTCTATTTCTACCTTAGGTGGAAGCAGTCAAAGGCATTAAAAAAGTCACTGATTTGACAGATTATAGAAATACTCGTTTACTTCTCTTGAGTCCTATGTTGCTTTTCAGTAATCATATTCAAGAGAAGAATTAAGAAAAGCGATTAAACTCACCAGCGGGTCCAGGTCGAACTCCATTGGCGGTACCATATGGGGGATCACGTTGTGCGTTGTGAGCATTTTGATTGTGAGCGAGCGCATGATGCGCGTGAGCATGCGGTGGTCTTAACACGAGTGACTGCGCGCCCACTAGTGGTGCGGCGCTTCCTGCTGTCACAGAACTTGTAACACCAGCGACCCCTGATGTTGCCGAACTACCTTTACTGTACACTGATTGTGACCTGAAAAATACAAATGCAATATAAAATACACGTAGATTTTATAAAAATAAAGGATGTTGTTAAGATAGTCTTTTATTGACACTAGGTTAATCTTATTACCATAGATAAAACGCTCATAGAGAAGTAAATTGTGAATAGGTAAAGTGATTTATAACCAATACTGAAGTAATAATCCCTAACCATGCATGAATATAATATAGAACGAAATGAAAATGTCCATACCTGTGCAAGCCATGTCTAGCTGGTGGTGGAGACCTGCAGTATAGAGACT
Organism: Pelosia muscerda; assembly: GCA_963691645.1. Lineage (NCBI taxonomy): Eukaryota > Metazoa > Arthropoda > Insecta > Lepidoptera > Erebidae > Pelosia > Pelosia muscerda. The sequence goes on along the minus strand of OY829099.1, from coordinate 3,810,653 downwards.
TGGTTCCAGAATAAAGAGGTTCGGTTGTATCTGGGCGAGGTTGTGCAGCACAATAAGTAGGTGCATGGCGATAATGAGAATGCGATGGAAAAGTTGGCTTGTCCAGTTCGTCAAGATCTCGAGGAGACGATGCCCGCGATGAACTTCCACGTGGGCCCCGCCGTGCACCCCACTCGTGTAGGAGCGCACTGGCCACACCACCGCCTACACCACCCACCCAACAAACCCAATGACTTTCCCATCGTGATAGAACAAACGATGGACCCAATGAACGAGCAGGATTCAGAGACGGCATCTGAAAATAGTAAATAAAAATATATTTAATATCTGCACTAAAGACATGGTTATTAAGAGGATGAAACAGTGATAAAATATTAAATGTATGGATTTGGTAAGCAAATTCTTACTTTTATCTCTCAATTAGCTTTATTAATCTTTAACAGTATATGATTGTACTCCGGTGTACCTACATTATATCCGGTTTGATATCTACTTGAAAAGACAAAAATACTCGTGAATAAAAAAGTGCCTCTATTTAATATTTTTTAATATCTTAGTTTTATATTACACCAACCACGTCTCAAAAGTATTTATAGACATTAATATTTTAATAAAAACATAATCAAAGTACAGCCTTGATATTTTTTTCTTAACCAAATTAAGTTTCCATTCGTCTAGTTCAAAGAAATCGCAAACAAATCTTTGAATAGACATCTCAGATATTGCGTGGGTAGTTATTTTTTCTCGTACACTTTGTTCGTGGACAGATGTTTACAATCAGACAGCAGCTGTCCTTAAGGACTGCTGCACAAAAGGCAGGTAGTACGTCCTACATAATGGCCCATCGCAGACAATGACACGATCGCACTGGCAGCATGACATTTGAGGCGGCTTGGGCATTCAATGCTTCAGATATAAATTGATGTGAAATAATATAAACCAAAAAATCTAGTTAAAATCACTTAATGTAATTCTATTTAGTAGGTATTAAAAGACGACATAAAGATTTCATTAAAACTTATATGAATCTTGTCCATTGTTTAATCAATCAATAACTAAATATAATGTCATCGAGAAGTCTAATTATTTTATTTAACAGTGCAATATACATTTTAGGTTATGAGCATCAGATTTGAGTGTCTACCTCAAATCAATGTACCACTCACAAATTTTGTAGGTTTTTCACGATGACTTAGTTTACTTCCAGGAATAGGCTCCTGTGGGCTATCGGCACGGGATTAATATTCACGTAAGTGGACAATAGCCAGTATTCAATATCAGGTATTATATTATATTTTTGTGTTAACTAAATACTTACAGAGACAAAACTAGCAGCGCAATAGGCAGCTCCTAGAAGCGCCGGTGCTGCTCCTGTCCAGCGACGTTCCATAGCTGCGAAATGCGCAGCTGCAACTAATGCGGTCAACACCAGTTCAGCTCCAAGTCGCTCCCATGCAGCTGCGCCACCACCCGGTAAGGACGCTGATAATCCGCCGGCATATCCTGGTATGCTAACCCTGTAACAAAAGAAATGTATGTGTGAAACTAATTAAATCCTCGGTGAAGACGCTAACGTAAAGAAGACTTAAGTACGCTTTCCTTGAGCCGCTTTACAACTTCGTACCTGGGGCAAAGAGGCCAAATCATTTATAAGAGCAATAGGACAAAAACTAAACGAGGCAACAGGGAACTATCGGTTCGGATCGTTCCTGATCCAAAGGATGGCCATGGCAATCCAGCGTGGAAACGCGGCATGATGGACACTTTTGCACCGGGAACGATTAGGGACGACCTTTTCTAATGGACGAAATATATAGTATATTGACATGGTATTTGCATTTAGATTTTAAGGTGACTACTTTATATTATATTTTATTTTTGACATTTATCTAGATTATATAGTAACGTGTTGAGAACAATAAAAATTTTGGTTACTATACTGCAGAATGTAGTTCGGAAACACTATGGACAACCTTTCTAATGAATTCTTTGCGAACATGACGATGGTAATATGAAATTGTTTGGCTGCTCTATAGATGGCGCTGTATAATTCTGAACCGCGTTAGTGTTTGACTTATCGAAACGTACTTACATTTTCGATTATTGTCTGTGTAACATACTAGTGCAAATAAAGTACCTTAAAATTAGACCACCTTTATTTTATCTAGAAACTTCTAGTTGTCACAAGATAGATATTGATCAAAATAGCGAAAAAAAAACAACTAAAATGGAGTATCACGTTTTACTGAATAAGCTCATTGTTCGTATTCTACCTCGTCGGGTCAATGGCAACAATTAGAGTAAAGTTAGATACGCCCAGACTAAAACTCGGCGACACTAATCGCACTTTCCGTCGCTTCATTCAAGTCGGCATTGTGCAGGTGTGGGGGCAAAGTGAGCACGACAGGAGGTGGACCGTCGATTGCAGTAGTGCATCACAGTTCACGGCGATGGTACGATGCGCGAGTGCTTGGGCCGCCGCCGCCTCCTTCTGCGAGCAAGTAATGCTCGAAAAGGAGGAGGCGGAGCGGGTCCGGAGAAGACTCCGGGCCCGCACTGCCCGCGATGAGCGGAGGCGACTCGGACGTCGGAGGTTGCAGAATGACCTCCGTTCCCATCCCCTCCATTTAGGGATTTCCAGGTGTTCCATTTCAGTTCATGCCCGGGTAGTAGAGTTGGATGTAGTCTGGAGTGTTAAAAGAGAGATACCTACCTACCTAGTAACATCGATTGAAGTGAGGACCAGTCCTCAGTTTTAATAAATAGCAGGATATTTTCGTATGGATCGAACGCTCTTGGCCTTTCGTTATTATTAGATACATACGTAGGCTAGCAAACTAGTGATACAGCCTGCTGTCGGATATTTTATAGCTTTTAGGTTAGTAGACTGTTATTAAAACAAAAATAGTAGTAAAATTTCAATAAACCACTAGCTACTGTCCGTATCAGTAACTAAGCAACACATTATAGAAAACATTTACCATGTCAATTAAATATTTATGGCCTTAATTCTCTCCCTATTTCTCTATTCACATAAATTTGATTTTGGGTCACCATACAAGAGTTTTCACTTGCCAGGGTTGGGCCTATTAGATATGACTACAAACTCTAAAACTTTACTCTAGTGTTTGTAGTCATTATATTTACATTTTCGCTGTTAGCCATAAGTGAAATCAAAGTCAGCTTCCAGGAAAACAATGACAAATATAAAAAAATATATTTTGCTCCGTTTTCTGAATCACTTTCATGAACAGTGGGGCTGTGTGGCGTGAGCTGCGTGGCTGTTCATTTTAATTAAAAACCGCTAAAATTCTGCCCCGCCGCGGTTTCTTTTCATTGAGCTATAATGAGTCCACGGTACGGTATAATGAAGCATACATTGTACTGAATGATATTGTAATATACATGACGCAGTGTGAACATAATATAGCGGTAGATATGGTTTCTTCAAGCCAAGTGTTTATCAGAAAACTAGCTTAAGGAAATTACGAATAATATTGTTATTGTGTCAGCTGGACAATACCATCACTACATAGTATAAAACAAAGTCGCGTTCTCTGTCCCTTTATCAATATACCCCTTTTGTATGCTTAAATCTTTAAAACTACGCAACGGATTTTGATACGGTTTTTTTAATAGATAGAGAGATTGAAAAGGAAGGTTTATATGTTTATAACATTATGCTAAAACCAACTGGGCGGTGCAGAAGTGAAAAATGTTGCAAAAACGGGGTGACGCAGACCAAGTTTCGCGCGTCAGGTAGTCAAATAAGTCCAATTCTCGTTATACATATCTTATCAAAATTCAGTGGTCTACGAGTAGCTAATCTCAACTCTATTTCGACTATTAGTATACTACTATACTACTAATTATATTCTCGTAACACAATATTCAATGAGATCGTGATCGCTACTTTTAGCAGTTTAAGATTAGCTCGTGAATGAATTTTTAACAATTTAATATTATAAGTTGTAATGTTTTCAGATAAGTTATTGAAACTTGGTTACACTAGTTACACACTAGTGTAACCGAGTTTCGATTTGGGGAGATGACTTCAAAGGGAGTAGACTTCAAAAATAGAAAATAAAAATGTGTACGAAACGCGGATATCAATTCCCAATACACTAATAACATCAAATTACATCATTATATCTATTGGAATGTAAATAGATAGATAACTCTCTATTGTACCCCAAAAACAAAATAAAAAATACCAAGAACAAGTAGTGAGAGTTACTCGTAATGTACAACGGGCGGCCTTATAGCGGAAGTTTTAGTAAGATTTTAAGTCTGCTCTTTCGTCACCTTTCCATTACGAATTCGATAGTTTTTCGTTCTGCGGGCATAGTTACCAAAAATGTAAGTAGATAATTTTAAAACAACTTTATATAAATCGATGTATAATTATATAATTTGCGACTGTATTCATTAATAAAGATGAGTTATATAAATTGAGTATATTCGTTAGCAAGACTGAATAATGTTTCTTTGTGTCAACACAATATTACTGCAATAAATGGCACACTTTAAGTATCCAGTCCTACTTTATGTATGCCAACTGGGTCTGAAGTGGTCCAACCGCCAGCCGTCGCGTCCCATAATGGTAATAGCATCTACATACATAGATCTAGAGTAAACTAGATATTCTTTTATCGGGTTCGGGTCTATTATTCTTTTATCCGTTTTATCGAACTTATTTTAAACGTTCGATAACAATAACGCTAAATGTGCATACATAGTTGTTTTTTGACACCCCGCTTAAAGGACCCGAGACTGTAGGATGAAGGAAACTCGTGTGCTTGCAGAGAATTCCAGGACTTAATGATGGGACATATAAAGGAGTTGGCAAACCGCTTATATCTTGATGGAATTGTTTGTACAGTATGAGGGTGACATTTGGGCCCTGCACGCGTTGTCCTGTGTAGGATGGGAGAGGGTGGGACCAGATGGAAGAGCTCATCAGTACACTCATCATGGACGCTGACATTTTATGAAATGGGTCCCACCACCAATCACAATCTCTATCTGATTGGAAATTGTAACATAACGCAGTTATAATGCACCGAGTCCCACTTCTAACTAATTCATTACCCTTTTTTCTTAAGGTGTGTTCAGATTTGTGACCAGAAGAGCGGACACCGTGGCATCAAGACATGACGTTGAGTGTGGACGTAACAACTTGTGGCACATAGGTACACAAACTAGAGTTGCGCTGACACGACCACCAGTAGATCGATGGTTTCATTTAAGCTCAGTTATCACGCAGCTGAACGCAACGGACACGCACTTCTGACACGGTCACGGTAAAATATTATGTAAATGTAGATGTGGTATTACATGATGTAATGTCGGGCTACTTGGGTAATAAATGTCTGGTTATGACACCTCGGCCGGGTCCGGTAAAAGAGGTAGACCCAAAAAGTGTTGATGTGATACGTACGTACAGGATGATAATTAGTCTTAATACGTGTACCATGAATACCCGTACGAAGTGGAGAATTAAAAACCTGAATGTGGACCTCAGATTTCGAAGGACTAACGATGATGATGACCGCGGTAGCCTAGTGGAATGGGTTATGGACTGCTGAGACGAAATCTCGGGTTCCATCCCAGGTTTTACCATTGCACACACCAATGACTTTTCAATACTTTTCGAAGTTATGTGTGTATTTATCGCAGGTTTATAAGTGAACGGTTAATGGCAATAGGCTCGCCACCTATTACATTGGGACCTAAACATAAACTGGTGAAATGTGGGTGCTAGCACCTCTGCCTACCCCTTCGGGGATATAGGCGTGAGTTTATGTTATGTTATGTAATGATGATGATGATAATGAGAGAGTAACACTCTTGAAGTTGATAGTTATAGTACCTATATTAGTTTACCTAATATAATAATACTATTTAAATGTACTAAGTCTTTCATTGCAGAATTTCGTTTGAAAACTTGTGTTGATTTGGCAGATCTCACTTTAAAAGTCTTTACTACACTGCGGTAATAAAGAGAATATATACGACCAATTGGCGCGGTCGACTTAACGACGCCTTTAACATTTAATTAAATAAAATGAGAGGTCAGGTATAAAAAAGGTTGCGTACAATAATTTGTTTAATAAAGGAGATTGAATATATTTAGACATATGAAGGAAAAATATAAAAGCAACTGAGCTGTATTTCACCTGACAATTAACATACAGCCTATAAAGGCTTGGTTTACATGAATAGATTGTTTAAACACAGTGAAGGACCATACCTAATACTACCTAATACTGCATTATTATAATTACCTTAATGAATCGAAATAACATCACAATGCCATTTTAATATTAAGAACTAGCCTATGCCCGCGGCTATCGCGACCTAAGCTCCATCTTTGCAACTTAAATTCTATATTACTAATAACTCTGGTTCTACTTAACCGATTGCAATCAAACCAAAGAAAAAACCGCATCCAAATCCGTTCGGTAGTTTTTGCGTCCATCGCAAACACATAAACTTTCTACAATATATTTAAAATAGTATTGAATAGATACCTAGATAGATAATTTCTCTTGCCTTTGTGTGATGTGCAAAAGAATGATTGAATATTACTCTTGGATCGGTTTTTATTTTCTGACTAAATTTATATTTCCAGAATAACTAAATTCATTGTCAGTTTGTCGGTAGATGGCTCCAAAGTTTCACGAGTTCAAATCACGTCTGAATATTCACCCTTTTCAATTTTAAACCTATTTGAAAAATTTAGCACACTAATATCTCAAAATTATAATAATCATAACAGTCCGAATGCAATTGACATTTAAAATAAAAAATGTCAGCATGCGATCATTACTATTAGGCACACAATGGCTTCTAAACGTATAAATCAACTCCACCTTAATCAATTCTAACAGTACCTAACCCTAATTGAAACGTGTTTCAATACTATACTTATAAATAATGTAACGCACTTATCTATATTATTTACTGCAATATACAATTGCGTATTCTAACAATGATTAAACTTCTTACAAAACATTGCACACGGAGCGTTTCGCCGTATGCAAAATACTGCACCTGCGTTAGATACCATCTCTAAACAAATTCTAACATCGCTTCTAATGCCTATTAGGGCCTATTTACTCTATGAATCTTTTTTATTCGATCATGAGTTTTTTCATGGCATCACTATTCATGCGTAAGAGCAGATTTTTGGGGGAAAACATGAGATTTTCTGTTTGATAAAAAATGATTTGGGGTTTGAGGATTAGATGTTTATTTAATTCCAATATCTTTTTGGTGTGTGTGTAACGTGTTAACTGTGTGGCGTGGCGGTGGAGCAATCGATAGTTATCACAGAGATCGTGGGTTCGATTTACGCTTAGTGCTATTTAATGTGTACCTATAAGATCTTTGCATCGCTTTAGGTGCTTTTGTATAATATACCGAAAATCAGAGTTGGCGAAATGTGGGTGTTTAATACACCTCTGCCTAAAATACATGATTCTGTGATGAAACAATACTAAAACAAACTGCTGGCCAATTGGCGGTCATTAAATCGTGTGCGTTAACATAAGAGGGACAGTCAGCGTACTCGTCGATATTGGCTGATGATCATGCATAATTTATGCGCAGCTTAGGGTCAAGTGGCCATAAATGGAACACCCCATTGTATTCGATGTGGGGCAAATCTTTTATGCTTATTTTCAATGGTCACAATTTGCGAACATTCACACCTTATGCCGCGTGGCTGGACTTTTTTGACCATTGTGAGATTATTCAATATTTGCTTATCACTATAACACAATGCAGGCTTATTAGTTTGCTTTTTTGGCATGAAAGTGTGAGGTTTGTGACCATTTGGTGCATTTTTGTTTATTTAATTCTTTATTGCATACATAAATTTCATTTATGTAATAATTATGAGATGTTATGAGTGTACAATTATGAGTCTATTCCAGCAAACCCTTCTACAAACTGTAACAGTTGAACGATTTTGGATGAAATTTGTAGATAACTTTCTACAAATTAAATAAAATAAAAAAACATTATAGAAAGAAAATCCAATTTAGTTGAACTCAAATAAAAATATTTCCTTAGGAAAATAATAACCTAAAATTTCAATAATAAAAAAAGTAGTTACGATAACTTCGGAATATCAATAGCATTATATGTATAAAACAACAACAACAATATACGAAGTAATATCACTAATAAAGTAGCAAACAAACTCTTAATTTTTTATTTGTTCCACAGTTCAAGAAATAGTAGGTAGGTACGCATTAAGAATTCAGAAGACAAACTGGTTGGCACGACGGTACGTAGCCCACCGCAACAATCAATTGAATTTCAAAGAATCAAATATATCTTTCCTTGTCTAACTTGTACAGAACACATTCGTATCTCTCACTCTTACAAATTAGATTTAACAGATTCACTATTAAATTCATCGGGATATTTACCATGTTTGTTTATTTGTTTGAATAACCGATATTTCGGCGCTGTTGCAAGCGCCATGATCACGGTGTACTGATGACCGCCGAGCTAGTTGTTATTGAGGCCAACCGTATCGGTCTACCCTCTTTCTGACTCGTTTACTACGCGCGTCACCACTACCACTGTCCGCGTTCTCACATTGCACTCGATCCCGATGAATTTAATAGTGAATGTGTAAATGACCATGTCAATCTAAAATCATACATAGATTTAACAGATTCCTAACATTAGAATCATGATTATTATACAAACAAACATGTAGTTTGTAAAATAACAGATGAATAAGTACGGATGCCAGCATATACTTCCATCAATCAATTAGGTACGTAAGGTTATTTTTGCCAATTTTTGACCCCTTATCCATATTATAAGGAACTCTTCTTTTATTTATTTATAAGGAATTATAAGGAAATCGATGCTTTTCGAAGTTATGTGTGTATTTATCGCAGGTTTATAAGTGCCTCGGAGAGCACGTTAAGCCGTCGGTCCCGGTTGCCATACAAACATCTATGGCAGTCGTTACGGGTAGTTGGAGCCCTCAAAAGTCCAACCAGCCTAACTTGGAACTTCGATATCGCCATTGGTCATTAGATCATTGGTTGTGGAGGTCAGATGGCAGTCGCCTCACGGAAAATATCGAAGTTTAGCCGCATCACAGTTAGACTGGAAAGCCGAAATTTTGAATGCATAATTTTAACTTAGGGCATTTATGTGATCGTAAGAACTATCACGACTGCCTCCTACACCCTTGTGAGAAAACATAAGAATTGGTCGACTCCTCTCCCTCTAAATCTGATAAACTAAAATATTTATTGCGTATCCTCAAGGATAAAGACCTTATTCCGTTTACAGAACGCAAATGACTTTTTTACCAAGCCATTAAATCGGAACGATGTAAATGCCATATTTAATTACCGTACCAGTTTCATGTCGGGCGGTCAGAAACTCGTTAATTGCTGACTTTACCTACTGAGTTGTGATAGAAAAAACTATTATAATCTTTAAAAAAAAAAGATTAGTATTGTTAATTGAAGAAAGAGGTAACTAAGTACATAATTTGTCACTTATTTTTAATTTTATATCTCAAGCGAATGTTTACGAGATGATGAAACCATCCTTAAGTATAGTTTACTTACTATCATTTAAGGTACTTACGTACTTTTTTGCAATATAAGAGAATAAAAAATCAAATGATCTTACTACCATGGACGCCCGAGATATTGTGAAGTGGAAGAGAAAAAGTATGAAGGCGGAAACTGGGCGTTGGTGAGGAGAATATAAAATCAAACAATAAAAACAAAGGCAAGAAAACAAATCAAAAAAAAAATCGCATCGAACATAAAATCTGTCCGGAAACAGTTGGTCCAAATGAAATAGATAATAAAAAAATACAAAACTCCCCTATCCTATATAGTTAACAACCGAACAATTACGTTTAATTTACGGATGAGTTTTTAAAGTACCCCAATATGGCGGCCCTTCCCGCGATATTAAACCGCTATCATTTTCTATTGCGATAATCTACCACGACATTTGTTAAAAAATAAATTCGAGAGGGTATCGCTAACTGTTACTAAAATTTCAATTGTCCCCAAGTGCCACTTGTCATTGCATCCTGTATAATCCCGTTTTAATAATAGAACTGATTTCTTGTAAAATAAACTTTATACTGAATGAAATAGAGGTTATATTAGAAGGTAACATTACCGAAATGTAAATTGATAAAGCATTGTCGAATGCGGGGTAATGAGTGAACGTATTAAAATCTGAAGTGCACAGTGTAATTTATTTGAAATACTATTGAATTTTCATATCGGTGTTAATTAAAACAGTTTTTTGTGCGACAAAAGTAACGACCATGTGTTGCAGTCGAAAGTAATTAACCGACTTCAGATACGGATAGTGTAAACGACTTTTGTGCTTGATGTGTCAAGTTCAAAAAGGCTAGTAATTTTTCGAGTACAAGTTCCAAATGGTTACTTCTTAATGTGGCCAATCCCTGTGTAACGTGGAGTTTAACTAATCCAAAAATGTATTATGGTAAAGTGGTAGTTGAATGAAGTACTTCTGACCAGTACCTTCTTAGGGATATAGATAAAGATGTAGATACACAAATTATATCATACATACCTTTTTAATTTTCTTTTTACAAGGTTAAATTGAATAAACTGTTGATAACAAATCATAGCATGCATTACCTAAAAATGCGTAAAATTATTACTTCGGATTAGAAATAAATATACCTAAACGTCGAAAAAACCGCAATTGTCATTATGACACCCTTACAATCAATAATAATATGACGAAAATAGAATAAAGATATCAAATATTTTTCCGACGTTAATCCGTTTTTATCAAAAAAAGTACAGCGCTCAGCGGGCGGTAGGCGCGAACTTGTTACCCTTTGCCCTTTGTTTAGTTAAACCATAAAGAAAACAACAGTGTTTTAACCCTTGAGTTAACCCTTTGTAACACATGTCATAACCCTGCGGCCGCTGGAAACCGCGAACCAGGACTGTCAATAGTGTCACTGTCACCCTAGCTGCGAACAACTGGTATTCCACAATCAAATTGAAACCTTATTCCAATGTGATAAGGGTCATGTGTATTTAATAATTAACTGTCATAATAATAGGTGAAATATGTAGAATATATTTTTATGTGTATTGTTTGGGAATGGTTTTTATTGGGAGTGTCTGCGCCGGTATTAACAGATTGTTAGTAGAGGATTCGCTGTCCAGATGTTGTTTGCATTATACTATTGGGATTGAGTTCGTTTCCTAATATTTTTATTGGTAATTGTTCTGTAAATCTTATGTATATTTTTCCGCTGCTTGGTAACTAAGTAATAATATATCAATGCACGGTCTAATATTTCCATGGTAACTGTATACGCTAATTACACATTACACTAATGATATTAGGAATTTACATAAACATAAATTTAATATTTTAATTAAACGAAAGTTATGCCAAAAGGCTGTTATTAAATCCAAGATTATTTGTCTGATAAATAAGCCTGGAAATGAGCTGTTCACTCAATTTGCTAGTCAAGCCAGATATTGTATCTGGAATAAGTACCTACCTACCTGTCTAAATGTTTGTAGGTAAATAGACCAAAAAAAAGAAGAGCCCGCTGAATTTCTTGTCGGAGTTTTCTCAGGTTGGGACCGCGTTTCGAACCGGTGCGGTGGTTCATTTGCTAAACTAACCAATAACACAGCCAATAATGTACTATTAAATTTTTACGTTTTGTAAGGATCGTTTAAAGTTCTATAGGTACAGAATAAATTATGTTTGTATATTTAGTCACCTTATTTACAGTCGGCAAAAGAGATAAGGTACCACTTTTTCACACAACGTTGTATGTAAATGTGGTACGGTATATCTTTGGTTGACTGAACATGATGTCTTAATTGGTTCGATTCCATCTTACTGGAGGAAATCGAACTAATTAAAACCATTGTATTTTCTGTCACAGATATATCTAAGTATAACGGTGCGAATTTAGCGCTACCATATATAATATAGAAACTGGAGTAAGGACTATGATATACATTCTAAAAATGTTTTTGTTGTAGATAAAATATATGTACTAGTTACTACAAAAAATTACATTTACCACGAATGAACGAGCAAATACATATATAGCTGAATCAAATGTTAGTCAAATTCAATTCAAAAATTATTGAAAAAAATTAGGTTGACGTACAATTTCAATTTGAAGAAACATTCACAACAATATACTTAGATACATTGAATTACCCATTGAATTCAGCGTCTCCAAAAGTATTCATTAAAACAAATTTCATGATAAAATTTGTGATTCAATCCTTGTCCATTAAGTACTAAAACATTTTATTGTTAAACGGAAAAAGCGAAACGTTTTCTTTTGATACAATGTTACGTTTCAATTTGACTTAACATCATGCCCGTACAGAATGGGAAAAAAACTTTTTTAAGCCATTATTCCCCGTTCATCAGTCGTATCCATCTAGTTTTATAGCCAGTTTGTTCCATCGACGGCAATTCCAAAATATTAAGACGTGTTTCACTGTTGAGGATCTTAATTTCCTACTTTTAATTAGGGTCTGTTACGATAACGTTTATAGCGGAGAGCGTAGGACGATAAGTGCGGGGAGCTGATGAGAAGGTCGCCAAATAGCGGGATTACTCATAATCGCTGTTGGACCTTGGACTTGATAGCTGTTTCTACTGCTTTTTTACAGCTTACAGTAGAAATAACAAAGAACACGGGGCACTAATGAATGGTTAATTTAGTAAATGGTGACGGTAGAAATAAGGATTGCTTTAATACTAACTGATTATACACTATTGATAACACACTTGTACTTCTCCACGATATTCATTATTGTACCTAACCGGTTTCACCTTGCGGCATTCTCAAAGGTTTACATTGGCTTGACAGTTTGGCCGTTGAAAATGACGCGAGGCGAAACCGGTTAGGTGTACAATAATGAATATCGTGGAGAAGTACAAATGTGTTATCAATAATGTATAACAATAAGTTCCACCAAATTGCCATCAATCTACAGTACAAATGGTCGAAATGATTATCTCTATCGAAGTTACAATAATATTTCGATTTGATATTACGAGTATATACCTAATAGTATTAAGGAGTTTAAATTCTGTTAACGTTTTTTCTTCAAATCAAATGGTTTTCTTTCTTCTTTATTTGTGTTATTTCCTTTTTCTGTTTTCAGTGATTTTTTTGAACATTGAACTAATTTACCTAAAGTTTTACTTTCCGACGAAGTGAAACACAAATCTACATAGTTATATAGACCTCTTCTGGTCTTTCGATGCTTAGGGAAATAATAAACATGCATCTGTTCAACTGCATCAGTAACGGCTTTAGAATGGCCATTCATCAGATAAGACCAAAAACATTTTCAAATGCAGGGATTAATACCTATCTATCTGCCTCGAGGATTTCAAGGAGAGTAGGTATATGATAGTAAGATAACTATTATGAACCAACCATCGTAAATTGCCAGCGAATGTTGCTAATGGATCGTCTCTGGCCAAAGGATGTGGCAATTGGTGCGCCTTTACAGCGTTTAGCGCAATATAATGACCAACATCTGTGGTGAATATTACGTTGGCTGAATCTGAATTTTGGGCACAAATGTTCCGCACTTTTTGATACGATTTGCAACTGTGAAGATGTGATATTGAATACCTAGTTCATACATCTACAAGACAAGTTTTTAGTTCGGTAGGGATAACGAGAATATCTGTGGACTTTATTTTAATTCATAGCCGCGGTAGCTTAGTGGTATGGGTAATGAACTTCTGAGACGAGGCTTCGGGTTCGATCCCAGGTTTTACCAAGGCACACACCAATGACTTTTCGATGCTTTTCGAAGTTATGTGTGTATCTATCGCAGGTTTAAAAGTGACCGGTTAATGGCAATAGGCTCGCCACCTATTACATTGGGACCTAAACATAAACTGGCGAAATGTGGGTGCTAGCACCTCTGCCTACCCTTTCGGGGATAAAGGTGTGAGTTTATGTTATGTTATTCATAGCCTTTTGATTAAGTATCTAGGGGTTATAAAAAGTCTGATACCCTTTTTATGTCGGAGTGTAGTGGGTGGGTACACAAAGTCTTAGGTTCGACTGTTAGGTGTTATTGTAATCAATAAGAATTCCAGGAACGTGTGACGCCCGTCACTATTTTGTATTCCTACTTATATTATAATGCTAATTTTGAAGAGATTATTGTACATAACGGCGGCGGTATAACGAGCATTGGGTAAAACTGCAATTGTAGCAGCAATTATCACTACACTTCACTCACTAACCAGTGTCCTTCCATGAATGGAGAGTCAAATAACACACTGTGTGACGCGCCGCTCAATGCGCTGCACAGTGTTTCAAAAAAGAGAAATTTAAGTCAGAGATATCTAAAAAAATCCCAATACGGACTCGTGTACGGTGGGTTCCATTCTTATGCTACATTAACTGCAATATATTTTGATTGGGTTCACTTATAAGCTTGATATTTGAAGTCTCAAGACCTAATAGAACTGAGTAAGTGGTATGAATTTAAACTTAATACTTCTAGGCATTCTTGTGAAAAGGTCTAGACAGACAGACAGAGGAACGGACGGATAACAAAGTGATCCTATAAGGGTCTATTTTTCCTTTTAATGTACGGATCTATAAAAAATGTCTAAACGGACGTTAATTTATTTCTTTTTACTAGAGTTCGTTCACTTCGTTCGCTGCGTGAAGTGCTTCACCACAACCAAATTAGCGATATCGAAGTTCGGTAGATAGGCTAGTCAGACTTTTGAGGGTTCCAACTACCCGTGAGCGGTACCGACCAACTTAACGTGCTCACCGAGGCACGACCAGACCAGTGCAAATAATCATATTCATGCATACAAATATTTGCACAGAGCGGGTATCGAACTCGCGCCTCCTGCGTAGCAGTCACGTTTACTTCACTATCGACTTACTCTACGCTCATTACTGCGTTCACTACCGCCACGCCATCGCTACAGAGGCTGCCTTATTACGTGTACTGTATTTATCTCAAATCAATAATTCGGACGTACTCTTTGCACTTCCAAACACTGTGCACCGAATTTCCATAACGGCTTTGCCATTTTAGCTTCGCAGTCTCGTTCGATAGCAAAACATCGCACATTTGAAATTGCTAGTAACGCTATACTATCACCCCATGGCTTCACTCGATTGAGATTAACCGAGATGTTTCCACACAATTTGCTTCCTAAATACCGGTAACCTTTTAAACCTGAACGAATATTCCCTTTAGGTCAGTAGTTAATTGAAATCGCTCCCTTGTCGAATGTAAAAGTTGAAGTTTTTTAAAAAAATATACTCTAGATGATATCATAATTTGTCAAATAATAAAAATATTTCAGCGTAGTTAACAGTCCTTTACTAAAATATACGTGTAGATTGTCCATATTTCCGCAACACGAGCAATCTAGATGCCACATATTAAATTGCGAATTCATTACAAGCTATGACACATCATTCTACGGATGTCAAAGTAAGAATTGATGATCGTAATTACTGTGAAGGGGTCAACCCTTCAATCGCCTCTTTTCAACGGTTTGAGATAAAGCGGATATATTTATATAAGTCCGTGGGTATTCTATATCAATTTGTATTATACAAACAGATGTTGAATCCCTTGGGAATGCTGAGATAGTCTATGAATGAAGTACAGTGTAAGGAACTTATAGAGAAGCGCAGAATTGTTTAGATACTTGATGATTTTTTTTTAATATACTCACGCCTTTATCCCCGAAGGGGTAAGCAGAAGTGCAAGCACCCACATTTCGCCTGCGATAAATACCGCCTGGTTGATGGCAATTGGCTCGCCACCTATTACATGGGACCTAAACATAAACCGGCGAAATGTGGGTGCTACCTCTGCCTAGCCCTTCGGAGATATAGGCGTGAGTTTATGAGAGAGAAAGAGAGTTTTTTGTGCCGTTAAGAGGTTATATGTAGCACAGCGCGTGTTGTCTCGTGTAGGGAAGGATTTTGGTAATATACCTAATAGCTTCTGCACCAAAAAATATGCTCAGCTGAAGATTTAATACCTATTTTTGAAAACTTTATCTTTGAAGTTATTGCCATTTATATATAAGTGTAATTTAGCAAAGAGTATGGTAGATATTTACACTTTATAGCACTATACGTGGAAAAGTTATACACAATATTATAACACACTGTGGCTCTTAGGACCAGAACAAATACGAAAGAAGTTCGAAAGGTCCTTGTTTTCCAGCTGATTATGACTATAGTAGCACTAGCATGAACTCTTATAGAATAGGTTTCGAGAGAACGGAGAATCGTGATTGGCAGTCTGCCTCTTGTGTGCCTCTTGTGAACCTGTGTATGTGTAGCCGCCAATGGCAATGCTCCGTTCTGTCGATACCTTTACATTACGAATTCGATATGTCGCGCTAAGGCTACTGAAACCGCAGAGCACAGCAAGTACATGAATAAACATAAGTGAAGTTATGAGCAAAAGTTAGTGTAATTTAAAATCAATGCATTTCAATATAATTGTTTTAAATTCACCCTCGCTACAGCGTACAGGGTATGGCCCGGCGACCCTCGAGCCAATTTGTACAGCGTCCGAGTTGAAATTCAGTCGGACCCGCATGAGAACAAATGAGTAGATGCAGCCTAATTGAAATATCCTGTTAAATTTAAGGGTCAGAATAATGAATATTAGTTTAGAGCGACCGCCTTTGCATTACCATCCGATATTGTCTTCTGTTATTTTTTTTTTTTTTGGCGATTTTATGACATGGTAACTAGGACCTTTATGTCAAGTATTATTTTATTTTATAACACTTTATTCACTTATCTAGTTGGAACGATTGTTAATGATGATGGATGACGATGACGGATGATAGTTGCCCCAGTATAGCGGTGGAAACTTTACTAGAAGCTTTTCTAAGGGAGATTTTGACACCAACACGAAAAATCACAATTCACTACAATATTCCACTTGCCTACACTTGTGCGGTTTGTCTAAGCTGTTATGTTTAAAACTCCACCATTTTTACACATAATAACTCGAATTTACACCAAATATAGAAAATGCAACACGGGAGCGTTATGACACTTTTCGCGTTCCCGCCAAAACTCAAATAGTGAAATAACCTTTTTTTTCGATAGAAGCTTCGTAAATATCCATAGAAACTTTAATAACATTGAAAAGTCGTTTTTGTGGTCACTTTTTGCTTTTTAATCTGCACTACTGTTATAAAGAAGAAAGATTTGTTTTTTTTTTTCGTTTGTTTGTAACGAATAGACTCCGAAACTACTGGACAATATATAGGAGTAACATAGCACGCACAATGGCCCAAAAGGGGAGGCTAGGTGCGGAAAAAGGAGTCCCAATACAATACAGGAGTAACATAGGCTATATATCATGACGTTACCCATCCAAGGAAGCGAATCTGGTAGATTTCTATACATTGGCGCTAATATTGCTATTTCCGTTGTCATGACAGCAAGGAGAAGTAATATAGAGAGGCAAGTAGAGAATCCAGTAGAGTCACTACTCGATAATCGACATCCATGCGGGCGGAGCCGCAACAGCTAGTTGCATATAAGTTAGCACTCTAGAATCGTGGGTCCTCTGCTACACTTTCCTAGTTACAATAATGTACTTCATTTTTACGTTTACAGAGCAACTATCATCTGATCTTCCAATCCCAAGAAAAAAGCATGCCTGAAAGGGGACGACCCTTTTGCTTCTTTCTTCTCGACTTTGAGTGGTCAGGGGCCGTCAGGCAGCCAGTGTATGAGAGTGAACCCTGGGTGCCAAAGTGTAGCTTTGAAACTAAGCGGTTTTGATGCTGGGTCATGATTATATACAGGGTGTAAGGGAAACACTCCCGAAGCAAAAGGTTAAATTCGATTAGGATTTTTTTTATTATCTTTTTTACATACCTTTTAACTATCGTTATTCACTCTCCATCGTGTTAGTTAAGCTAAATGAAACAAAAAATTCATGAAAATTTATTAGGTACATTATATATTACATTATTGCGGCATTTGCTTTTTTTGCAATGACGATTTTTTTAAATGTTCGTATCAGTTAATTTTACTGATAGTAAATAATGGAGAGTAAATAATCTAAAATAAACTAAAAAGCAACGAATACCTTTCTAATTAAGCATTCCAACCATATTTTAAATGAAAATATATGTCTATTCTATGTGAATCCAATGAGAATGAACTACAAAATACATTTAAGTAAAAAGGTATTTTTTTATACAAAATGGCGTGGGTTACCGAACGACCTAAGTTTACTTGGACGTGACTAGCATGGCCACGCAGTAGAAAATAAAGAGGATTTGTTTGTCAAGTAAATTAGACAATTAGCTTAATTTACTATTGTATTAAGTGTGGTTTTCAGCGATAAAATACAAGAACCAATTCATTTTTACCATAATACAAGGTCGATCTGTAATGGTGACTCTCTTTCTTGAGACTTTAGCTTCAGCTTACTATCAGACGAGATAAAGTTATATACATACATACATACATACATAAACTCACGTTTGTTTCCCATAGGGGAATACAGAGATCAAGATAAAGTTATATACATACATACATACATACATAAACTCACGTTTGTTTCCCATAGGGGAATACAGAGATCAAGATAAAGTTATATACATACATACATACATACATAAACTCACGTTTGTTTCCCATAGGGGAATACAGAGATCACGGATATCCATTTGCTACGATCCCGACATACTATTCTCGCTTCGTTCACTCTCATTACCTTCTTCATGCATGCTCGTCGGTTTAGAGCCCTGAACTGCCCCTTTTCGAAAACTTCCCCGATTTTGTCCAGGTATGTACGCCTAGGGTTTCCCCTTCCAACGGTACCCTTCACACTCGCCTCATACTGCCCTTTCTTAACAAAGCGAAACACCTTCGTGCCTTGGTGATCATGTTATGCCGTCGTCATAGTCGGTCTAGGTTGCCATTCGAATACCTGTGACATTCGTTAAAGGAACTCATAAATAGTTGGAACCCATAAATATCAACAACTTGGTGTAACTACAGAACATTAAAAGGTACCGCCAATAGATTGAACAAGTCAGACGCTTTACCTATAGAAAATTTCAAAACTCGGTCGTATTTGTACTAAAATCGGGATGTCACTTCAGTCTAAAAACGGCCGAACTTCAAAATTTTATTGGGAAAAATAATTTAATAATAAATGTGCAACTATAGAGTGAATCTTGGGTTCCGAAGTGCAAGCTTTGGAGACAACTGGGATTCGAGGACGTATTTAGGGCAGTTTTTCGAGATTGAATAGAATAGAATATTCAATGGATATAATTAATACATGCCATGTCCCGGTTGCCATACAAACATCTATGGCAGTCGTTACGGGTAGTTGGAGCCCTCAAAAGTCCAACCAGCCTAACTTGGAACTTCGATATCACCATTGGTCATTAGACCATTGGTTGTGGAGGTCAGATGGCAGTCGCTTCACGGAAAATATCGAAGTTCAGCCGCATCACAGTTAGACTGGAAAGCCGACCCCAACTGAGTTGGGAAAAAGGTTCAGGGAATGATGATAATTAATACATGTCATGATGTTTATGAAAGTCGTCATCGAATACGTGTCAACCCCATACACGCCCCCTAAAATCCAACCACGCGTCCTGTTCGACTACCTGATCTCGTGGGGGACAGACACGTGGAAACCAATTTACTGGCGTGGCTAACGTGGCTCTGGTAGAATTCAAAAACTCGTTGGCATCTCGCCATTAATAATTTTGTATTACATTTACCACAAACTGGACATTGGCGGAATCTTTGGAATCAATAAAGAAAAATAAAAAAACCACCACAAAATGACGAATACAAAATTGGCACTTGGGCGCTGTGCTTATGGAACATAAATAATAGGTTCTTTGACATCACAATATAGGTACATAGTTCACTTAGTCTTTTGAGCTATATAACATAACATAACATAAACTCACGCCTATATCCCCGAAAGAGTAGGCAGAGGTGCTAGCACACATATTTCGCCAGTTTAGGTTTAGGTCCCAAAGTAATAGGTGGCGAGTCTATTGCCATTAGCTGGGCACTTATAAACCTGCGATAAATACACACTTAACTTCGAAAAGCATTGAGAAGTCATTGATGTGTGCTATGGTAAAACCTGAGATCGAACCCGAGTCTCAGTAGTCCTTACCACTAGTCTACCGCGGTTGTACTTTCGAGCTAAAGCGTTATAAAATTAATTAGAGAAGGGAGAATAATGGTCCAGCTTGTAATAGAAACGTCTGGCATCGTGACGAGGGTATGATTTTCATTATTATGTTGCATGAGATAACTATTGGGAAATTTCAGTTGGACAGCTGACTATATATTCTGGTCATAAGAGATAATTTTGAACGAAGTAGGTATATTTACGAATTTGACGGTGTTTATCAATTTATTTCTAAATCATATAATGGTTTAAATTTAATAGTATATTTCTTAACAAACCATAATTTGTGTCATTATGCTACTTACTTATAATAAACTAATTATTGGAATAAAATTAAAACTAAAATGAAAAGAAACGGTGTTTATTAAATTCTACTATTGTTATCATTATCACAACATCGATCCGACAAATATGTTTTCAAATCGCACAGAATCGAAATCGAATTTGAGCATATGTACGTACGTACGTATAGGTACATCGACATACATATCGTATATATAAGAAGTTCGAAAGTACACAGTATACTTAAAATAGTTTAGCTTACCTCGTATTGAAAAATGTACTAATGCTTATTTATTCAGCTATCATCAGCCATTTTTTGTATAAGAAACTCTGTGAAAGTTCCTCTTCTTATGTAAACGGAAGTTTGTGATAGGCTAATTCATTGAATAATTGAGTGATTGAGTGATTGAGTGTTTGAGTGATTGAGTGATTGAGTGATTGAGTAATTGAGTGATTGAGTGATTGATTGATTGATTTAGCACCTACTTAACTACAAAATCTAAAACGGTAGATACGAGTATATTCGTTATATTCTACGAGTATATTTATTAGTAATCGTATCATTTTTATTTTACCTTTTTTTCACCAACCGTTTAATAGATTTTGCTACGTTTGAGTATAAGTGAGTGCTTTTGATTTATTTTTCTCTTTGATTTGTGCTCAGGGCCTAGTACTTGGTATATTTATAACTTGTATATATATATATATATATATATATATATATATAACCTTATATAACCTTTATTTATAGAAGCTTCGCAAAAAAATATTTTACCGTTTAATTATGATCTTATTCCAAAAGGAAAACTTATTTAACTTACATTAGCAATAGAAAATTATATATGAAAAGATGCCATTTTTGTTATTATATTTACATCTTACTGTACCTCATGACAGCCAGATTTGCAGAGTAAGCCTGTGAGAATAGAATTCAGAGTGATAGTGATAACAATTAAACGTCTGTATTAGTGTTAGAGGCGGACACAGCTTTCCTCACCATCTCCCGCCATCTCTATCTATTCGCATACCGTCTGGCGCAGTCTGACACGCCGATAAGTAAAGCACTAAAAGATGACGGCACTAGATATCTCCCGTCCGAAATGAGCTGTCCAACTGGGGAAGTAACTCCGCCCTACAGAAGACATGCGGTCATAATAACCACCGTGTTGTGTTCCCGCCGGTAAGTAGGGTAGCCAGTGCTCACTATACCCCTCCTTCCCCTCCCCTCTTCCTAGCCTCCCCACCCCTTCCCAGCTCTCCCCCTTTCCCTTCAGGGTGGGCAGCGCGTGTGTGACACCCTTAGTGTTGCACACGTTCATAGGCCACGGTGGCCGCTTTCCATCAGGTGGACCGTGTGCTTGTCTACCACCAACGTAGTATAAAAAAAAAATAGGACTTTTATTTCTGTTTATTTATTTTAGGGTAATTATAAACATTTCATAATTAGGGATTGTAAAACACGCATCTGGTCTGGGATAAATTGTCGGGTTAGTACAGTACATTAAAAACCTAGTACAGTAACGCATAAAAAAAAATGACTACACTACAGATTAACCTCTCTTTTATTTATGGCACGTCAATTTGACTTCACGTCGCCTGATTTTAAGCTGAAGGCAAAGTCTCATGAAAGACGATCACCATTACAAACACGTACAGTGCTACAATGGTGGCGCTCAGCTTGACGGCCTCATCAGATGTTTTTCCAGCGCATTGGTGACCTACTGCGTGATCTGGTTCACTCAACTTTTCCTTGTACGACTAACCGTTTTATGGGGTTGTTATTACGTTTATGAACATGGTCAAAGTACTGCAGTATGCGCGTTTGTACTAGCTCGATAGCAAAAATAAAAAAAAATAAAGTGTAACCGGCATTCGAAGGAGGAATTCAAAGGAGTTCCATCTACTATTAGTCCAAGTAGGGTAAACCACCCAATTGTTGGCACTTTAAGGGTGAACTTCGTGTCGGTCTAAAATGAAACTACCATAAAATCTTATTTACAAAAGCTACTAGACAAAACATATCATAGAATTAAAGAAAATGCTTTAATCTTTGTTTTTATAATCATTTTTATGATTGAATAGTATTAAATAACAATTTTATACTTAAATCCGAAAGACTATAGAAAATCCTATTATTGGCACAGAAGATATCAATAATACTATTTATTTTTTAAGGCATACTAAACCTGAATAATCTATGGTTTCCTTATTTTTTTGTACTAAACTCTTAAGTGCCAATAATTGGAGTAGTGCTAACGGTTGGATGGATTACCCTAGATGCTCATTTATGAGATGTAATGTTAGGTCAACTATTGGTCTAACAAATAGACAATGAAAGAAACGTCACGAAGCCAACTATTGGTCCACCTAGTGACCAATGTATCAGATGTCACATTAACCCAACAAACGTGTATCGAAAGTAAATCTGGTATCGACTTAAAAAGAAGTAAGCTCATCTTGTACCAATATGAACAGGTTGTGGTTAACTTGAATATCGAAAATAAATTGAATGTACGCCTGAATAACAATGACAGATTATGCGACTTACCAGGATACCGCGAAATAAGACTGGATTACTATAATATTGGGCGTAATATTGAATTTAAACTATATATATGTATATACAAACAGTTACAGGCTTTGTCGTAATCTTAGCAATTGACTTATAGAATGAATTTCTTCTTTCGATAGGAAGTGCGCGAAAACTGATTTAATCAATAATGCTGTTAAGTTAACCTTCAATAATGCACCTATTTAATATATCTCTGCACCACCTTTAGTTGACTGGTTAGAGAATGGCATTAAGTCCGCCTATGTACTTGTGCATAAAGTTCAATAAATAAATAAAAAAATATTGTGTTTGATTTTACATTGCCAGCGACAAAACAAAATAAAAAAAAATATAAAGAATAGATTAGAAATTTTAAAAAACGAATGTCAGCTTATCCTATTTTAAAATATCTAGAGCACCTTCATAGCATAATGACACATTGTGGTGGTAAATTTAAAAGTTTCTCGACAGTATAAAGCCTTGTGGAATAAATAGCACGGTAGATAAATTCGCGCTTTGTCTCGAAGACGCCCCTCTGCCGACAAACTGTGCCTTTTAAGAGCAATTTACTTTAAAAATTCAGAAGGTACCTACTGCCAGTAATTGAAGCCAGCCCAGCCTCTTCACACAGATACATTTTATTTAGTCAGCCACCTAATTTACGGAATAAAAAATAAATTCACGGTTAACGGGAGATTGTCTATGCATTGAGCGCGTAAATATTTATTCACTTTATTTTTTATTTATAATTGTGTATGTAACCCTACGAGCTGATGCCTACGTTTTAGTGATAAAATGTAATAGTCTCTTCATTTGAGCTTTTTAACTGTTTGTCACTTTTTTAAACACTAAATAGTCTAGTAGTTTGAGCTAATTCCAGTCGCATTCAAAACCTGCACTGTGAACCTCGAAGGCCACTCTTTTACTCCTTCATTATTGATTTTTAGAGGCACAACTACCACTATCCTCAACTTCAATAAGAAAACCTAATGCCAGCACTAATGCTTCGTCGGTGTAGCGGTTCTCCAAGAAGCACATTAAAAGGTGTCTCCAGCATCAGCAGCGCCAGTGTAAGACCCTTGATGTTGAACATGTCACAGTAAACACTTTCCATCAGGTGGACTTCTGTCACCTAAGTGGTGTAGAAAAACCCAGAATTTTGATGGTACCCTTGTAAACCATCTTCTAACGAATCACAATTCCGAATTTGAAATTTAAAAAAAGAATGAAATCATTTCTGCTGAATACATAAAAATAATCAAATTCATCGCTAGTAAAACAAAGGAACCAAATCATATTTGTTCAATGCAGAACCGGATTTAACCGGTATAACTGAAGCTGCAGCTGAATATTACCGGATATGTACCTGCCAGGCCGCGTAAGTGAATTCTCCTCGATGCCCAACTCGATTACCAACTAGTGGTACACACGAACAATAACGTTGTTTATGGCGATGTTTGTTAATCTGTTTGCAGTAACCATGGAAAAAAAAAACAAGTGGAAGTGTGATGTAGTCGGTGCATGCGTGTCATTGGTGTGCGTATTTACGCAACGAGGGATGAATTTGACACTATGAAACTTTCTGTAAGAAATATTCAAGCTTGGTCGATCCGAAGAAACGCCACTAATATCTTTTCTCTAAGTATAGCAAAGTAAAGTATATCTATTTTGAACGGTTGAAAAAAGAAAAGTTGGTAGCAGTACAGTCACCACTACCTTAAAAAGGGTTGTGTTTTCGTTCTGTAGTACGTATGATAGCTAATATGGCATTAAAAGTAGTAGTAAATTCCACGAATTAAAGCAATTATTTACTAGTAATACACGGTATTATTAACGGTTGTATGTGTGAGTTTGGCGACATCGGTTCCGCTACTGAAACTATCGTGTAGTATTTCTACTAGTGTTTTTCTTTTCTGTGGTAGCCACCAACAGACACGTGTTTATCGCCTAAATAGTATTAGTGTTGCCAGTTTTGATTTAACCTAATTAACTATAGACACGGGCAAAAATATATCTGATTTCGAAGTTAGGAATCTGGTTGAAATGCAATTATTATGAAGTTTGGTATTCTGTGTTTGTTAGCTAACTAACAGACGTGTTTATAGTTTAAACGCTGTTAGGGTTGCCAGTTTTGATTTAATTCAATCAGTCACAGACATAACCGACGGCCTCTGTGGCGTGGCGGTAGTGTACGTGACTGCTGCGCAGGGGGCGCAGGATCGATCCTCGCTCAGAACAAATATTTTTATGCATGAATATGGCTATTTGCTCTAATCTGGTGGTACCTCGGTAAACAGGTTAAGCCGTTCGGTCCTGGTTGCCATACGAACTTCTATGGAAATTCTATGGAATTTAAAAAAATCTTAACATACATAACTTAACACAAACTCACGCCTATATCCTCGAAGGGGTAAGCAGAGGTGCTAGCACCCATATTTCACCAGTTTATATTTAGGTCCGAATGTAATAGGTGGCGAGCCTATTGGCATTAACTGGGCATTTATAACCTGCGATAAATACATACTTAACGCAAAAAGTCCTTGGTGTGTGCATTAAAAAGTCCTTGCCATGGTAAAACCTGGGATCGAACCCGAGACCTCGTCTCAGCAGTCCATTACGCATACTACTACATTACATTACATTAATTAATAACGCTAACCGACGTTTAAGGTTTGAAGAAGTAACACTCATAATTCTCTGATCCTTTTCCCAACTCAGTTGGGGTCGGCTTTCCAGTCTAACTGTGATGCGGCTGAACTAACGACGGAAGAACTAACACAAACCTACGTTTAAATTGAAAAAAAAACTATTCAATTAATCACGATAACTATATGCCTACAAGTAGAATGTGATTTAAACCCAAGACATAGGAACGTGGATCCACAACCCAATATCAAACCCAAGCCTGGACTCAACGTGGATTTGTTGACATTACCATCAATGCACCCTTTTTACTTAAGACGGTATTATTACCCAACCCTTATCATACGAATAACTGCAGGGACAGCATTGAGACCGTTATTAACATAGTTTATATTATTAAGGTAAGATTCACAAAAAAAATCCAAGTTCAGCCGTATCGTTAGAATAGAAAGCCGACCCAGAGTTTGGAAAAAGCACAACGTTTGAAAATACTTTTTTTGTTTTTTTTTTTGACGTGACAACGTCTTATAAATTGGCTTGCCGGGTGACACTTCAAGAAACTGCGTTACGCTCCGCTCACGTTATGCGCTCACAATGAGAGCGAGTGAGAGGCACGCGTCCCTTCCACTCGGGCATGGTTAGCCCGCCTAAGAGCGAGAGAGACAGACATAAAAAGTCATCCTTCTTCCTACTATACGAATGAATATTCACATTAAAATTATTTTACCACTCAAAGTCGTTGTCACGTAAAACTTTCGCCCGTATACCGACTTTACAGGCAACCAATTTTTTTTACATAACATAACATAGTAACATAGTGAGTTTATCACGCCTGTATTCCCGAAGGGGTAGACAGAGTAACATTTTTTTGTAACATTTTTCACTCCTACTCCGCACCAGTTGGTTGTATATACATATAAACCTTCCTCTTTACTTTTCACTCTGTCCTTTAAAAAAAACTGCATCAAAATCCGTTGCGTAGTTTTAAAGATTTAAGCGTCCAAAGGGACATAGGGATAAAGAACGCGACTTTGTTTTATACTATGTAGTGATTATTGTAATTCCACGTAATTAAGCTGTATTATAGAAGTACCGCAGCAGCATATTCTGTAAAAGAAATACACTGTCCGGCGTCAACGTCTACCGAGGCTGAGCCACTAACCTCAGGCCTCAGATATTCTGTTACTAAAGTGCTGGGATACGTTTATCGCTGAGAAGTTTAACGCTGGTATCTGAGACTTGATTATAACTTTGGAAGAGTGTATATTATAGGGGTTTGTTTGAATCTAAAAGAAAAGAGCATTATTTTTTTTAAAGACAACTCAGACTCAGAACAACTATTTGTGGATCACACAAATTTTTGTCCTGTGTGAGGATCGAACCCCTTTCGGCCTATTACTTTTCGAGCATTACTTGCTCACAGAAGGAGGCGGCGCGGCGGCTGTCCAAGCACTCGCATATCGTACCATCACCGTGAGCAAGGTGGCGAGCGAGACAACTCCCACCCCTAGGGCTGTCACTAGGACCCGCCTTGGCGTCTTCCACGCCGGGCACTCGGTCAGCGTGTGCAGCCCCGAGTCCTAGCTCGCATCACAGTCACAGTCCGACGCAGGTAATCCCCGAAGCACCCGTGCCCGGTGATCACCTGCGTGAGCCGTTACGAGAGGCTACCGTGTGGGGCCGCGAGCTTGCCTGCCGCCTAAGTGATATTAAAAAATATATATATATATACTAGGGAAAAATGGCATACAATCACGGCTATTCTTGATATTCTTATTTAATTGTTTTTAGAGCATCATTATTCAGTGATCTGGTTTTAGTTTTTATACTTAATTTTTTATTTACATTAATATATTGAGACAAGCAATAACTAATATTTTTATACATATCTGCGATATGTTAATTATGCCTTTTCATTTCATACTAAATACGGCTTTTTAACACAGTATTTTATAACCGCTGGAGGCCGCTAGTTTCCTTTAATATAGACTTTACTTACGACTGTACTTCACTTCCAATCTCCATCCTACCTTAAATGTTACCTACTTAATTTGAAGACGGATTCATGAGTCTGGAGTAAATATTTGAGGCTTTGATGAGCTGGATTTATTCATCAGCTGAATAAATTAATCTAAGTACATTCTTGTTGGTCCCGTCCGCATTTAAATGATAAAATTAAATATTGTTTATGGCTTCACCAAAATGCTTGTTGTTGTTAATGGCTATGAAAATATTTGAATTTAGAATACCGAGTCAATTACTGTAAGAATTATAATTATTCAGTCTTATTTAGTGTTCTGCATGTAAAAAAAAAGCAATTTACAAATAATACAAATAAAACTTACTTAGTAATATTATTTAATGCCACAATTTTCAAATAGATTTAAAATTGAAAAAAGTATATGTCTAGACGGGACTAAGACCCGCGAAAAAGTCTAGTAGCTCAAATCGTCAGAGTAGTCTAGAGATTCACTTCTCCAATTTTAAATTTAATGTTAATAAAAGTTAAAAAATTACGCTGTCCTAACTGCGTCTATTGACATAATATAAAAAAAATGAGAGTTACTCTATTCTCTAAATATTTGACTAGTAAAAAGTCCAATAAATTCCAAATGAATTTTAGTTTAAATGCCGGCAACCTAATAAATATCTTTGCTTTTAATTAAATCTGGCAATAGAGGTGGCGATTAGTTTTAAAAGTACCTATTGTCTTTTCAATCGTGTCTATGGTACCGGTTTAATTATGTAAACCAGCTTCTTAATATGTAATTTCTTTTTTATTGATCTTTGACAAAAGAATTCTATTATGGCGCTTTACAGACCTCCCAATAAGAGTCAGTTACACGGGTAGGTCTTTTCGTTCTCTATTTGGTAAGTACGTTTTTGAGCTCGTATTACAAAATGTCTCTCCCACAAAGGACATCTCGCATAAGCTCCAGGTCTTCGTCAACCGATGTCTTCGCAGAATCCTGGGTATTTACTGGCCAGAAAAAATTTCCAACGAGCAGCTTTGGGAACGTTGTGGTGAAGTCCGGATCGACCAGCAGATTAAACGCCGTAAATGGAGTTGGATAGGCCACACTCTCCGAAGGGATCCAAACCACATACCGAGGCAAGCCCTAGACTGGAATCCCCAAGGAAAGCGCAAACGTGGTCGCCCAAAACAGACCTGGCGGCGGACTATCATTGACGAAGCGAAAGCCATTGGAAAAACCTGGAGCGAAGTCAAACGCGAAGCTCAAGACCGTACGGGATGGAAACTCACTGTGGACGCCCTCTGCCCCAGTTAGGGGACAAAGGGCCTTAAGTCAAGTAAGTCATTACAAAATGTCTAACTTGAGATCACTGTTGTAATTATCATGTCGAGATAAACCGAAAATAATTGTATTGAATGGATTGTCATGTTTGGCCTTAAAAGCAACGGATGAAAGAAAACTGCATGTAGCGGAGATGCGAATGTTAAGATGGATGTGTAGTGTGACAAGAACGAATAGAATAAGGAATGAGTATAGTAAAGTTATAAAGTGGCACCAATTTATAAAAAAATGAGAAGTGAACGTCTATCGTGGTATGGACATACTATGAGAAGAGATGATAGTAATATTGTAATAAAAACGGTCCAAAGTATGAATGTAGAGGGCTTTATAGAGGTCATCCCAAAAAAAGATGGATGAATTGCGTGAAAGAAGTTATGGCAAAGAAGGGAGTGACTGAGGAAATGACATCTGATAGAAATGTATGGATGAAATAACATGTTGCGTAGACCTTAAATAATTAGAACAATGGTAAGAAAATGATGAAATAAACCGCAAATAACTAGCGTAAAAACTCTAAATTTGAGGCAAGTTAGGGTTATAAATTGATTTGAAGTAAGTAAATCCATAACCACCTAATAGCGCTATAAATTCTTAAAACAGATTAATAATGAAACGGCTGTCATCCCATATAAATATATTTATATCTGCCTTATTTATAGTAGGATCATTTCGATCACGGAGTCGGCCTTACGATCGAGAACTCCTGGGTTCGAATTCTACCCATTACACTACCGACGTGAACCCACTTCTAACACAAGTCATCGAGCTGGGTTTGGACACATTCGTACAATTTTCACGTTCGTACAATTCTACAGGGGGGTAAGAGGGAATATTAGTAATTTCGGTTGCCATACTGTTATAAAAAAGAACAAAAATGTCCTTTACTCTGAGTTTTTATTTCATTTTGTATCAATATTATTCGGAAATTCGAGTTGTTGCATGAAGTTAGTCGTATATTCAAACGGACTTCGAAACTCCGAATTAGAATTTTGAAAAGTAAATATTATTGTTTCAAAAAGTATTCGAACATACGGTATGGTAGGTATATGAATATATGATCAACGAACAAACACAGTTTTGATGGTATTGAACATGTATGTAGACATTTTTTTGTTGAATTTCACTATTTCGACATCGAATTTAAATATTTTAGCAGTAACGTACGAGCGGGCAGTTAAAATATGTGCACATACGTGTGTGTGGTACAGTATACAGTTTTAAATTAATAAACAATCGTTAATTATAATGTATTTTTGTTTTATTTAGGACACATCAATTTGACTTCACCTCGCCTCGCGCCTGGTAGTATGCTGAAGAAAATCTTTTTTTTTTTATACTACGTAGGTGGCAGACAAGCACACGGCCCACCTGATGGAAAGCGGCCACCGTGGCCTATGAACGTGTGCAACACTAAGGGTGTCACACACGCGCTGCCAACCCTGAAGGGAAAGGGGGAGAGCTGGGAAGGGGTGGGGAGGCTAGGAAGGGGAGAAGGAGTGTAGTATAGTGAGCTCCGGCTACCCTACTTATCGGCGAGAACACAACACGATGGTTCATAGAGTTTTTAAGTTCCGGGACTTCACGCGATGTATTTTTTCAAAATTCAAAAGCAAAAAACAAAAAAAAAGTGTTAAAAAAATATATCGCGTGAAGTCCCGGAACTTATAAACACTATGAGTAAACGCCGCGATAGTTTAAGAGTTACAACACGATGGTTATTACGACCGCGGTCTTCTGTAGGGCGGAGGTCTCAGGAAAGAGTGTCACCATTACAAACACGTTAAGTGTTATAATAGTGGCATTATTTGGCTTGACGGCCTCTTCAGATGCTTTTTCACGCCCCGCTTAAATTCTACCCTTCCTGCTTCCTACAGTCCCGGGACTGTAGAAAGAAGAAAACACGTCCGCTGTTTATATTATCGATTTATTTCTTGAAAATATATTGGGAGAGGGAGGAGTACCTACCACTCACACCAATATTCCGCAAGGGCGAAGAACAAACCTCGACACGTGTTTTGCCTCTACACGAGGCATGTTTAGGACCGTGACAGAGAGATCTTCTTCTAGTCCCTAACATTTTTATTTGTAACTCTGCCAAAAATCCTCATGGATCCTCCCCTGCTGAGGCTGCTTGGAGAGACTTAAATCGGGTACAACGCACTCCATCTTTGCGTCTTTAGTTGCCTGAGGTGAGAGAGTAGTAAAAATATTCTTATACATACTCGTAATTTAAAGTGAAAAGAAAATAATTTAGTTATGAGTGGAACATTCTGACGTTTATAAATATACACTTTAATAATCACTAGCCTATCATCAGGCAGGGTGAAGACAATTGAAGCCTAAATAATAAAAAAACTATTTTTCCTACTATTCGTATATTGACTGCACTATATTTCCATTAATGCGTCGTAGAGCTTACAAGAAAATTGCCAGCCAATAAAATTTTATGGTCACAGTTTTCTATTCGACAAATGATACTGTTTTCGTTCACTATTGAATCTTGCAGCCAATATACTAGATTTAATTTTATGTATTTTCTGTTGCAGGTTAAGTATAGTGTAAATAACTGAGACTGATCTTCGGCTAAATATCAACTAACATTCGTGGCTCAAAATAAGACGAACCCGGAGCTCCGAGTTCACCTTGGCCTCGGATACAATAAAAAACATGTCTGCATGATAATGATGATGATTCACATAATCAATGAGATTGTGTATATGCAATATAAGCTACTAGGCCTGGGCTCGAACGTCGAAGTAATGTCTATACCTATTTTCTTGAAACCTATTCGACCTAGGTAAACTCACATAACTCTTCCACAATTATTAACTGAGAGGCGATTAACTATCGTAAAAGCGACTAAAGGAAAAATACGCAAATGATATCATTGCGAGAGTAGGAACATTCGAAATAACGGAGGTAGGACACGACGGTATCTCCCGTCCGAAATGAACTGTCCGACTGGGGAAGTACCTCCGCCCTACAGAAGACCGCGGTCATAATAACCATCGTGTTGTGTTCCCGCCGGTAAGTAGGTTAGCCAGAGCTCACTATACCCCTCCTTCCCCTCCCTTACCTAGCCTCCCCACCCCTTCCCAGCTCTCCCCCTTTCCCTTCAGGGTGGGCAGCGCGTGTGTGACACCCTTAGTGTTGCACACGTTCATAGGCCACGGTGGCCGCTTTCCATCAGGTGGGCCGTGTGCTTGTCTGCCACCTACGTAGTATAAAAAAAAAATTAAAAAAAAATCCTGTCTACGTGTCTGGCCAGAGCGTGGAAACAATAGCCCAAAGTCTCCCAACATTAGGAGTGGCCTATGTCCAGCTGTCAACTTCGATAGGATTAACTAAAAAAATAACATTAGTAGAAAATGTTTGCGTGTTCAGAGTGAATACGTGACAGTATATTATTTGCACGTGTTTTTTTTATACGACTTAGGTTGCAGACAAGCACGCGACCCACCTGATGGTAAGTGGTTACCGTGAGCTATGGGCGAGTGTAACACCAGAGGAATAACACTCGCGCCGCAACCCCTGTAAGAACAGAGACATTCTGTGTCGTCAGCGCAAAAGATGTAGGATAAGCCTTTGGTTTTCCCACGGACAACACAAAACCTCTCTAGTGAGCTCTGGCTACCCTACTCACCACCGAAAACACAACACAAGGTTATTAAACGGCGATGTTCTGTAGGGTGGAGGTACTTCCCCAGTCGGACTGCTCGATTGGGACGGATATAACGTCGTGTCCTACCTCCTGTATGTATATGTATATGTGTATGAATGTAGGTATTATTTCACTTTGTCCTGCATTCCACCCTCGAGACTAGGGGTGATTCGTTGCTCGTCGTCCAACGCATATTTTGATGTTTATGACATATCAATCTATTCGATTTCATTCTACGAAACGACGGTCAACGAATTGTCAATTGTCTGGGAGAGCAGTGTGGACGGGGCAAAGCGGAAGCACCCTTGATTATATGTACACTGCTCGCTTGTACTAACAACACAATATTTACGACGCCATTTTCTAGAATGACAGATTTATGTATCAGAGTCTCGTTTTTAATACAGGTGTGGTACGTTTGCTCGATCGATCATCAAGTTTCCTGTTTCCTTCCGACTTCCGGCTTAAACGCAATAGTATACCGGATTCATCTTAATAATCTTTTCATTTATCTGAATTGCAAATATAGAACCATTGTTACATCTACATTATAATTTTTTTCCCTAATCTTACTTTCTAATAATCTATATAAATAAAAGTGATAAATATATTTTCAAGCGCATAACTCGAAGACGGCTGGACCAATATGACAAGTAATTTTTTTTATATTAAGGAAGATTTATATGAAGCAGCAGGAATGGGATCAGAAGTTCACGCTAGCGGAGACGCAGGCAACAGCTAGTATATTATGAATGTGAAAGTTTGTGAAGATATTTGTATGTATGTTATTCAGTCACGTGCTAACGCCTGAACGGATTATGCTGAAAATTGGTACATGGATAGATTGGAGCCTGGAATGACACACTACTTTTTATTGACGGTAACGGAACGGTATCCGAATTCCACCGCGAACATCAGCTGGTAAAACATAAGTGGCCAAATATAAATAATTCTACTGACCATTCAGTAGAGGCTTATATTCATTTATTTATTAGTAACAGGGTGCACCCAACACTCGCACAGTTAACCCTTGAACGGCCATTAATTCGTATCACACACACCACAGAACGCATCTCATAAATTCATTTAAATATTGAATTAACTACGCTTTGAATATTCGGGGCCCGATGAAGGTGTCTCCACTGGGCCTCGGTAGGAGTGGTAGACCCAAGAAGTGCTGGCTTGTCGTCATGGAGGATGACATGCGTGCCAATATGCTTACCCTCATGGAGGCCCAAAACCGTATGAAGTGGAAGAAAAAAAGCCGGAGAGCGGACCCCGGTCTAAGAGGATAAGCTTTGGCGCAGGCTTGCCATTGGATTGGTAGGTCAGATAGTGGTCGCTAACGCGGCTACTCTTAGTCTTATATCCAAAGCGTAAGGTTTAAATGCAGTCGGTGTGAGTACTGGGGTTATTTACGCTTTTGGTACATGTTCTACAAGCAAAAAGTAGCTGAAGATGAAAGATAATAGTCGGTTTTCATTACAAATTCCATTCAAAAACGTCAAGTTGCTTTAAATGTTGTGGAATTACGAACATACACGCAAACTTTTGTAGATAGTAGGAGAATTCACATTGATTAAAAGGCTTACCTATCAAGGCAGCAGAACAATCATATCTTTCCCTTTTTTCTTTATTCTCTATGAGATATGTTACGAATATGAATAACATTTTAAACATTAGGTATGCACTGCAAATATAAACTTGTAGAAGTATTTAAGACCCTTATAACATAATATCTTAACTAACTTAGTCAACAGATTGCAAGTCGCAGACAGTTTCTACGAACTCGTAATAATAGCACACAAATTCACGCTCACACATTTAATGGTTATGTCACATGTTACAATTAAATGAAATCGGTTGTGTGCAGCTGGCCTTAATCTTAGCAGATCTGTGAGCACGAGCGCAATATTATATAGAATTGTAGACAGTTTGAGAGTCACATCTCAAGTTTACTAGGCAAACTTAGGAACAATAGAATGGAATATACTCATAGTTCAGGAAGTTCGAGTAACTACGGGTTTATCGAGAATTGAGACGTAAATTTAAAACTGTTTGGTGTGCTCAGATTCATTATTCGAGTTTCACTGAAGTCGGTTGAATGAATTCATTGGGTAAGCAAAATACAGTAAACCCAACGTTTATTTTGGCTCTGTTGGGGAGGGGGAGTGGCTATATTCCCTGGCAGAGAGAATTATTTTTTATTTATTTATTTATGATACACTTTATTGTAGTAAATGCATTTAATAAAATCTATAAGACTACGGATACAATTAGATTAGGCAGTGGCCTATGTCTGAAATGAGGGTAAGATTCACGGAAACATACACGAGTTAACAAACTGTGACGTCATACTCTAATTCTCTGTTCAAAATTAGGATTAATTACGCCACTGTGTTATTTGATATGATTAATGACATTTGTTAGAGTTTCGCGGCACTAGTTTCACATAATAAATATCGTTTGAGGCATTGATATACAAAAAACCCACAATGCACAGTCAGGGTGTCAAAACTGCCCGCATAAAATGAGCGCTCAATTCGATACTTCGTACACTGCTTTGTAAAAAGAAATTTAAATCATGTTCGTAAGGTTGAAATTGTAAAAAAATATATTTATAACATAGCTATAACTACTTATGTGTTTGTATATCAATCGTTTTGATTCAATATCTACATAGCCTAATATAGTCTAAGTAAGACGGTAAACAAGAACATGGTCATCTGATGAAAAGTGGTTACAGTGGCCTATAGACATCTTTACCACCAGGAGTTCATTCCACACCCTGAGCTTACGTGGGATGAAGTTTTATTCTTACCGTTATGTGTGAGAATGAGTTCCCTGCTTATGGCGAGCTATGATAGAATGAAGCTAGTCTAATTAAGTTAAGCGGGTTTGCAATATCCCCGACGTTTTGAACCAGAACCACTATGAGCCACAAACCAATTATGACTCTACCAAAACTAGCGAAACTTAATCTTCGATCTGCTCTAAATTTAGTCAGACTAGTAGGTTTGCCGTGTGTGAACGGAGTGACGTATCTGGGCTACATTAGTTAGTACTGTGTACTAACACAATTATGAACCACATGAAAACTTTGCTTCCACTAATATTGTTTGGCGCTCTCTCTCTCTATATAGGATGTATTTTTGAGATGGGGCAGTAAACCGTTATAGTTACAACAAACACTTACTTAGCGGTAGCCTAGTGGTATGGGTAATGGACTGCTGAGACGAGGTCTCGAGTTCGATCCCAGGTTTTACCATGAAACACACCAATGACTTTTTGATGCTTTTCGAAGTTATGTGTGTATTTATCGCAGATTTATAAGTGCCCGGTTAATATCAACAGGCTCGCCACCTATTACATTGGGACCTAAACATCCACCAACAACTTGGGAAATGTGGGTGCTAGCACCTCTGCCTACCCCTTCGGGGATATAGGCGTGAGTTTATGTTATGTTATGTTAAACACTTTCTTAAAAAAATATTCGTGATACTATAAGTTAGAAAGAAAATTAATAACGTACATAATTCTTTTAGGAACACCCAAAAATGTAACGCCCCTGGTGTTATAAACGTCCATAGGCGGTAACGATAGTCTCTTTCCATCAGATGGGCCGTGTGCTTGTCTGCCATCTAAGTGGTATAAAAACTAATTTGATGGTCCGGTATCGTGTAATTTCAACATTCTGATAATCGTAAGGTGTTTAATACATAGGAATTATGATACATCGGAAATCTAATATTCGGAATTTCGCATCATTCGGAATTATGCCATTCGAAGTAATGCAATTCGTAATTATACAATTCGGAATTATGCAATTCGTAATTTTGAAATTGGTGTTTGTGACTTTCGGAATAAAGTAAACTCGTATATAAGGTACGAGTACTAGACATGGTAGAAATCGTCAAAAACGTTTTCCTCCATAAGGAAAAAAATATATATATAAACTTGCTGTGTGATTTGAGTGGCATATCTGGGCTAAATTAGTTACGAACATGTAAGTTCTAACACAAATTATGAACCGCATCAAAACTTTGCCTCCAAGCCACTATTATTGTTCGGCGCTCTATATACAGGGTGAACTATGAAATGTGACATTTACAATACAGTGTGTACTGTAGCTAATTACAAAGTTTGTTGTTATTGAATGGTTTCGACTGAAGTTTCAGTATATAATAGGTACTCTTATTGTTTCTCTTGAGCCTGTAAACGATAAGACTTAGAGTAGAGTAGACGTGTTTTAGTAAGTTAGAACCAAGTTATAGGTAAACTTAATGGCTGTAAATATTCTTAATTCGTACCCGCTCCGATAAAGGTTAATGTAATCTATTCCTGTACCAAACTCCAACCCGATTGGTTCAACAGTTGGAGCGTCATTGAATAACAAATATCTGAATATGTTTTTTTCTTGACCTTCCCATTTTTTATGTGGCTGTTTGTACTTTTGTGGAAGCGACTACCGGCTGTCCTCTTAAACCTCTAGGGAAAACGTACGTCAAAGCTCTGTCCGTTAATTAGCAGGTGCACCGGCTTGCAGGTGAGGTTGTCTTGGGTCTGAGAGGACCTCAAAATAACCAAGTTTTTCAAATAATACCGATGATTTATCCTTCTTCATATAAGCGCTAATTGCTGGCGCATCCTGAACTTGAACCTTTGTAGCTCACCTACTTCTGCTTACCACAATTTTTGAATCCGTTATCGTAACTGCTTTAATAAACGACGAAAGCTTTAAGACTGTTCTAGTAAATTTGGTTGATATAAATTTTGTCCGGCTCATCTTCTTGAAGAAAACGTGATACTAATTTTATATCACTTACTCATACTAAAAATAAGATGTAGATTATGTTTCCTATATACATAAAGTGAATCAATTTTATGTTTCACTTATTTTTAAATTGAAATCTTATTTAAGCACACCGATAGATTTATGGCGAGAAAATCTTATGAGTGAACTATCACGTGTTATGTGCATTAGTAATGAAAGTACCTAATATTTTACAAGCCTTTATTTAGCACTGAAATGGAGTTCTAGAACTGTTCCAATAAAACGTAGGTAATCAACCTCGTGACTCAAAATACGCATATAATTTACGTTCAGCAGGTCTAAAAAGGTCACAATCGACGAATCGTCTAGTGGATTTTAATCGAAAAATCCGACAAATAGAAAATGTTTAATGTTAATATGTTTAATGTTTAATAAAAATTACTGTTTGTATTGAAATTAGGGCGCTTTTTAAGGCGCTGTATGGTCTGGGGGCCTAAAAAGGCCATTTCATGAAACGATTCGGATTGCAATGCGTCTTCCAGTACATCCGAAATCCGAAAAATCCGACAAATAGAAAATCGAAAATCGTTCGCCTTAAAAGGCGCCCTATTTTCAATTCAAACAGTAATTTATCCTTGCACGTAATTGCGTAATAAACTGCCTGACATCTTCATAAAATTTCACAGGTATAATATTACATATCATGAGTATATAAGTTCAGTTCGCGTACATTTAGAGCTGCCAGCTTCCACAAACGTTAGACCAGAAATTAGTTCTACAATCTACATGCTTTGTTCTCCCGCTTAAGAGCATAACTTGCACCGCAATACAAAGCCAGGGGCGGATTGTTGGTGTCGACTTCAAAAGTTGTTGATATATTGCGCTTTTGTTCGCTACCTAACGTCCCGAAATTCGCAAGCGAAGAGAGATGTTCGTTCACAACATTAGTCGCCACGAGACGAAGAGCCTCCCTTCTAACTCTTAAACATAACATTCTGTCACGTCAATGTACTGTCATCGACAAAAGTGGTGTAAGCTGCCAGTAGCACGAAAAATTATCGAATTCATAATGTAGTGAAAAGAGATCATTGCGATTGGCGGGCTCCACACACACATAGGTACACAGCCTGTACCTATATCAATTATGAGCAGTGCATTAGCACCGTTCTCTTGATACATTTACATTTCGAATTCGATAGGTTTACGTGCTGAGATATATCAGTTTAGTATTTGACATTTACATAATTTTAAAAATTCGTATTTTTTGCGACTGAGTCACGCAATAAAAGCTAAATGAATTAACTTACATTTAACAGGGTATACTTTATGTCCCGCTAAATAATAGCTATTATTACGTCGCTGGC
Organism: Pelosia muscerda; assembly: GCA_963691645.1. Lineage (NCBI taxonomy): Eukaryota > Metazoa > Arthropoda > Insecta > Lepidoptera > Erebidae > Pelosia > Pelosia muscerda. Next base: position 3,771,806 of record OY829099.1, on the reverse strand, counting down.
GATTTTAAATTCCATACAAACTAAGCCAGCTTGTAAATTACGAAAGAGTACAAAGTTAATATACTTAATTACGAATAAATTAATCTTGTTCTTAGTTAAACCTGTACTAAATTTATCCATTTATTTACTGTAACTGGATGGCCTCTGTGGCGTGGCGGTAGTGTACGTAATGCGCAAGAGGCGCGGGATCGATCCTCGCTTAGTGCAAATATTTATACGCATGAATATAACTATTTGCACTGGTCTGGTCGTGCCTCGGAGACTGGTCGTCGCGTCGGTCCGTATTACCACACGAACGTATTATATGGCAGTTGTTACGGGTAGTTGGCCCTCAAAAGTCCAACTATTTGGTTGTCCTCTAAAACCATCGGATGGCAGTCGCTTCACGGAAAATCGCGAAGTTCAACCCCATCTTAGTTAGACTGGAAAGCCGAACTCATCTGAGTTGGGAATAGGCACAGAAAATGATGACTTTATTTATTTACTGTAAGTACAATAATGACAAGTTTGCAGTGCCGAGGGCTTCCTATAACCGGATTCTTATCGGCATCTCACAAGGTAGCATGGTGCATTAAAAACTAGAACGAGGTGACTATTATTCCACAGGTATCCCTTTGGAAAGCTTTCAACTTTCGCGACTGAAAGTTTGTTTTTAAAATATAACTTTTGTAGTTCACTGTACAGTAGTAATCTTTTGTTTCCCTGAAACCCCTTTTTAGGAACCTTACATTAGACTGCCCTCACACGAAGAGCGAACGCAGGGAACCGCATCATGATTACGCAACACGCAAGTTTTATTTTGTCCTAAGTATGTTTGTTATTTTAAAAATCACCGCATTGCAGTAACAATATGTTGCCAGCTAGAAGCCAGACACTTGCGTCAAAAAAATATAAATTTCAGATCTGTACCAATGATCTTATTTTAAGGATACCTTTTTCTTCTATGTGCGCGAAATCCCTACAGATACGAATCCCACTGGAGCCGATGAAAGAGGTTATGTCGAACTTGAACCGACTAAAACGCACGCCGTCTTTGTGTCTTTAGTTGCCGGAGATGAGATAGTACTTAGCGTACTTAGCCTCTCTTTCAAGATGACCCCCTTCGAGCGCTTTGTAAATGTTACTCAAAAACAGATCAATTAGTTAGCTTAAACAAAAGCATAAGTGCAAGAAGACATGTAGGTGCTAATCAGTGAATATAAAGAGTACAATATGACTTTTGTTATAGTATAATATTCATTTAACTTATTTCATTGGCTGCTAAGAATTCTTCTACTACTAGGTGTCAGTGATAAAATCATGATACCATATATATTACAGTGAGCTGGTTTATGAGATGAAGTTCTTGAATCAGTAGTCAGTTAGTTCTAAGCCATTTAGATCGACAATAAGTATGATTGCTGAGCCACGGGGTACAGCTGCAATCGCAGATCGATACATGATCGAAAATGGAGTCCGGTCCTCCATTTCTGTGCGTAAGCGTTAATTTATATTGTTTATACCCTAGGAACATGCACCTGTTTATATAAATCACACTCATCATTCCCTGAACCTTTTTCCCAACTCAGTTGGGGTCGGCTTTCCAGTCTAACTGTGATGCGGCTGAACTTCGATATTTTCCGTGAAGCGACTGCCATCTGACCTCCACAACCAATGGTCTAATGACCAATGGCGATATCGAAGTTCCAAGTTAGGCTGGTTGGACTTTTGAGGGCTCCAACTACCCGTAACGACTGCCATAGATGTTTGTATGGCAACCGGGACCGACGGCTTAACGTGCTCTCCGAGGCACTTATAAACCTGCGATAAATACACACATAACTTCGAAAAGCATCAAAAAGTCATTGGTGTGTGCCATGGTAACCTGGGATTGAACTCGAGACCTCGTCTCAGCAGTCCATTACCCATACCACTAGGCTACCGCGGCTATATAAATCACACTACACTATAATAATAATATTATAAAGAAGAAAGATAGATTTGTTGTTTTGTTTGTTTGTAGCGAAAAAGCTTCGAAACTACTAAACCGATTTCAATAATTCTTTCATCTATGAAAAGCTACAATATCTAGGAGTAATATAGGCTATATTATCATCACACTACCATCCAAGGGAACGGAGTAATAATCATAAATCTCAATCGATCCGGCCTATTTCTATACATTGGCGCTAATATCGATAGCAAGGAAAAGTAGTATAGAGAGGCAAGTAGAGAATCGAGTAGAGTCGTACAACGTGATAATCGACATCCACGCGGGCGGAGCCGCGGGCAACAGCTATTACTATATAATTCCATACCAACGGCATTGAACATTCAATCTAAGCATAAAAAAAATTATAGTCTATCTACTTTTATAAAAAAAAACATATCTCGCGAACGATTTCTAAGAATATTCATAATAGGGGTGCATATTACGATACACCCTCGTTTTTATATCGTTTTTTTCGCACTTACATGGACGTACCTCGCAGCTGATGGCCTCTTTTTTCAACATTCCTGAGCTCTACTAAATTTAGAAAGGTTGAAGCAAAAACTGAATAATACGGCTTGATTGAAACTGAATATTTCGCTGAGCGGAACAGTCGACGTTTAATGGATGCGGACGAGCGGAAATTCCGCTTGTGTTCATAACGGGTACCTTGAATAATGAAAGCAAATGTGAGGATAAGAAGAGTAAGTACATTATGTTTAATATATACGATTACGATGCGTTGTAAAGTAAGGTTTTAGGCACATGTTTAAGTGAATTAAATAATTTAAATCAAAAATGGTTACCACCTACTTAGGACTCGTCGCCGAGCAAAATGCTGCACAAGTTGATTTTTAGTAACATCGTATTATTTTTAAAATAAGTACAAGTTTTAAAATTCGACGACATTGATAACAGAAATGTTGACTACTTTGTGTTTATGATTACTTTACAATACTTAATATTAATGAAAAGCGAAAGTAATACATTCTTACCACAAAGGGTTTTGAAGGTGATTGATTTTGAAAATTTAATTTTACGTCCGGTCCAAAAACGCTCTATACTAACTCGACATATATGCAGTTGATGTCACGCACATATCGTACGTTGTATGCAGCGCAAGATAATATTGCATTATTTGTCTCGGTTTGCGTTGCTTTTACTCGTGTATGGTTTATATAATAAAACGAATTTGAAATTTTATTAGGAATCTAATCTAATCTAATTTTGACCTTAATTTTTCACTATATATTTTGACCTATTTTGGTAACTTTAAATAACGAAAATTTATGTTTTCAGTTTAGATAAGCAATACCTATATTATTTTGCAATGCATATTTTTTCAGTAAAATCTAAGAAATTAAGCAGTATCTATTGGAGTTGAATTAGACGACCATATTAACATCCCTATTCCCTCAGTCACTCCGTTCAAATCTTCAATTGAATTGGGTGCGATAGGAGGTTGTTTATCGTTTGCACAGGTTGATTACTCTTTCAACCAATAGGTACTAGTGAACCCGTTTTACCAGATTTACGATAAAGGCACAGTCACACCGGTTTCCCAATTGCTACGTTCCCAGGATATAAATTTCACTTCTTTTACTTTCATTATAATTGTGTTTGTTAAAAACTCAAACAAAATAGTTACCAGCATTTTTTTTTAATTTAGAGCACGTTGATATGACTTTATCTTGCCTGATGGTAACCTCAAGGCAAAGTCTTAGCAAAGAGAGTCACCATCACAGATACGTACAGTGTTTAAATGGTGGCGCTCAACTTAAAAGCCTCATCAGAGGCTTTTTCACGCCCCGCCTTAAAGTACCCGGGACTGTAAGAAGAAGGAGACCCGTGAGCAGGGAAGGGATTCCAAGACTTAATTGTGCGGTAAAGACTCATCGAACCACTGGTTCTTGATGGAATATTTTGCACCGTATGCGGGTGACATCTAATTGAATATTTTGCACGTCCTGTGTAGTAAAGGAGAGGGTGGGATTAATTGGAAGAACTCATCAGAGCATTCACCATGGTAGAGACGGTAAAATATTGTAAGTAACACAAACTTACAAGCAATAATAAAAAGTACAATTTTCTAACTTATTCTTGAATCTTTTCCTTCACTCTTATGAGAGAGATTAGTCCTGACATCACTCACTAACGGCGTGTCGCTGACACCGCTCTTGTGAACCCTAATCCGGGTGATGATAAAATTTAAAAGAGCTGGCTTTACATGGTGCGGGGATTATCTCAACGCACCCGCCCGTACATGTACTAGCAGATTAAATATTATTTTGCACAGTAAAACCCTCCCTTATTCACAAAGTGATCAGATAAAAACGTAACACATGTAGAGATAATTTATGTATAAATGTTTGAAGCTGATTCACCGATTATGTCATAATTTAGGCCTCATATCAAAAATTCTGAAAGAACTAAGTTATATGTAAAACAGTATTTAAATTTATTTCATAAAAAGGTTAACAGCTCAAAACCATAAAGGTTGCAATGGATTAGTGCCGAATACAACAAGTCAAAGCCGAGTGGGCTTTGACTACTGGTAGGCATTTTGACTACTTCACGGTAATTAGAAGTCGTGGGTTTGATTTCTGGTTAAAGAATGTTTATCCGTCATTCTATGGGCACAATAAAACATCAATTTCCTGACAGTAAAGTACACTAGTAATTTGTCCAACTCGAATATCGAAGTTAAATCCATGAGGTAGTAAATCTTTGCTGAAATACTTCTCCTAAAAAGAAAACATGTATCTTATAATTTATTTAAGGACACGACAAGAACCAAAAACGTGTAAGCAATCTCAATGAAACATATCCAGGATTGAACTGACTGTAATCCGACTTGCTTCCGTCTTCAAATATCCATTTCTTCGCAAAATATTCCACACAAAAGATATGAAGCCAAAGGACATGGGTCAGAACGTACCCAGTTTGTAGCAAGTTGAAATTGGTACCATTCGAAAGGTCTTTGAAAACGTAGATATTTTTTGTATTGGAGCAACTTTGTAACTTATGTAGGAAAAAAGATATTTGATGTTGAAAATACCGAAAATCCTTAGTAAAATCGACCCACGCACGTTCAATTTTTTTTTGATTTTATCGATTAGGTGGGTAGTTCGAATTATTTTGTGCTAGCGTCGTTGTGTCGTCAGTAGTTAGTACCTGTTAGGAACTGATTTTGAGCGCTCGCGCATATCTTAGTTTATTTTATTCTTACTTTTATTTACAACTTCGGCTTTCACAACGGACTTCAGTGTATTACTTAACGATTGGATTATTATTATTACTCATCTGCTTCAAAAAAATGGAAGGTGAACGCCGTATACAGTGTGTTACATGTAGTACAAGATCAGTAATTCGTGACCGAAACCGGCATATACTGACGCGAACCTATTTGGAAGACAATCCAGGCTTCACAGAGTATGTGATGGCACGGATTAACATAAATGAGGTTAGTATAACAATAGCTTTTGATCATCTGTACTCGACACGGTGTCTTTTTGTTCACTCTTTATTAAGTTATTGTTTTAGTGTAACTTGAGGATTTGGTTTTTCTTTTAGATGGCCCTCAATCAATTTCAGGCTATGTGTCATCGTTGGCACGTGTCGAATAAAATATATTACACATATATTTTAATCAATGTTAATGTCCAGGGCAGAGAAGCCATCGAAGCGTATTATTGCTCCTGCATGACGGGTATGAGAACTCTAGGTGCTTGTGCCCATACTATTAGCATAATATGGTACTTAGGTGTTGGCAGGCACCTAGATAATCGTAGGTCCGGCAAGTGCCTGAGATGATATATTCATTGAAAGTAACAATACAATTTAATAAAACTGTGCTATTTAAGATTGATAGTTCTTATTTAATATTTTTTCTGGACCAAAAACCAACGATAGGAAGCTATATCGCTCTCTTAAGACAGAAAAAATGACTGGTTACCTATTTATTTAGTCCAAAAAGCAGAAAAAGTGTGATTATTGGCAATTAAAAATGTTACAAAGAAGTTATCATAACTTCGGTCTTTCATTCATTCATTCATTCGTTCACTTATTTTCGAGTTACTCAATTAGGCCTCTTTTAAATTACACCTAGTCTAAAATGCTACAAAGTGGGTACGGGTTCCATACAAAATTACCCATTGTTCTTTGACGGAGATTTATTCAAGGAAAATAAATTATGCACCTATATCACGTTTGTGTCCAAACGTAACGTGAGCCGTACCCGTACGACCTTATAAGTTTGGACCTCATCCGTAAGGCCTCACACACACGGGCACGTTCATTAAAATGCGTTCAAATAGAGTTAACCTAACCTAACCGAAAACGTTGTATCTAAGTAAATTATTTTTTGACCCGATTCTTTGCTATGCGGTGTAAATCACAAGGAAATTACGCTCATACTAATAACGTCATGATATACCACCCAAACTCAGTCTCAGATGCATGGCCCGAGTCAACTCGGAATACGGCAATAGACTCACTCCCTATTACGTGGAAATACAATGGTTAATGAAATGTGAATGTAAATTCACCTCGCCTTGCTTATTTTTGAAACAATGTTTAATATTTTATAATTCACCTAGCCTTTTGTTTTTTAATACAATGGTTGGTGAAATGTGGGTGTTAATTCACCTCGCCTTTCTTTTCTTAATACAATGGTTGGTGAACATGTGGGTGTTAATTTACCTCGCCTTTCTTCTTTAAATACAATGGTTGGTGAAATGTGAGTGTTAATTCATCTTGCCTAGCGTGAATATGTATGTATGTTAAAAAGAAGCTTCTGTGTGTGTAATGCCTAAGTGGGTCTAAAAAACATGAGGTCGTACGGGTACGTGACAAACGCGAGGTCTCCAGTGCGACCCCTACGTACTGCTTCATTTCATACCGATTATGTAAATGTCTGTACGTTTTATGATTCGGACAGACCACCGAGAGACTTACCTATAGATAGCACATATATTTCGTTAGTTGTACGTGATATTGTCAAAATTTTACCCAAATATTGTAAAAAACTTACACAAAAACGAACGTTAATGGAAAAAAATGACTCTTAGCAGCAGGTGTACCTTTTAGTTTACATGTAAATTTGCTATTGCATGTAAAATTGTTATAGATTTTGTGGCTTAACATAAATAGGTATTTTAAATATGTATTTGTAGTGGAATATACCTACATGAATATGGAAAGAATTTCAGTACCTTTCCACAAAAATTCGTGGGAGTTACTTAAAAATTATTGCTATATTCTTCCTAAAGGGCCGTATAGTTTTTTTTTTTTTTTTTTATACCACTTAGGTGGCAGACAAGCGCACGGCCCACCTGATGGAAAGCGGTCACCGTGGCCTATGGACATTTGCAACACCAGAGGCGTCACACACGTGCTGCCTACCCTGTAAAACTTTACCTTACCTTTACCCTTTTTCTTGTGTTAATGTTAACAAACATGAAATAAAAAGCGAATAACGTGAAGTAGTGAGAAAAGTGGACTACTTTGACATCATTATTGTTCACCAGGTTTTTGGGGGCGAATACTGCTACAAATATAATAAATATACTTAAAACATATATCGTCGGATTTTTGGGGGGTCCAACTACGACCAACCCAAATCATTTTTCCATTCGTGTATTGCAAATAGCAACTCTAACCTAAAACCATATTCACAATTACAACTGCGTGATTACTTTTCAAATACCGTCAACGTTCATTACGCGAACGTTTCTTGAATATTGCAGTTCGTTAGGTAATCAGTGGCACAATAAATAAAATGTGTACGTATAAATGTGACCTGAATGAGGCAGCCTTGAGGTGAGTGAATAGCCGGAATGAATGCTCGTGTTGACAAGTTCTAGACGAATACCGCGGGATGTATCCTAGTTCCAGGCAACCAGGATGAAAGTATAATATACCTATATAGTTTCGTGAGCATCAAAGTACTTTAAATAAAGTAGACCATGGCATATTTTTTAGTTTTCCGTTATTAGTTTTTGGCGTGTGACAGACAAGCCGAAGGCCTATTGTTTCGTAGTACATACATACATACGCTCATGCCTGTAATCTTCGAAGGGGTAGACAGAGGTATATTAAACAGCCACATTTCACCAACTATGATTTTCGGTCCCACGTAATAGGGGGCAGCCAGGCACTTAGTAACAAATGGGTATTCCAAAAATAAATTTCTAACCGAAAAAAAAATTGACCCGATTCCTTGCTATGCGGTGTAAATTGCAAGGAAATTAATTACGTGCTTAGCCGCACAAGTGATGAATGAATCGGGAAATATTTTTATCAAGTAGATTATTTTATCGCTGAATTGATTTGAATTGAATGATATTCGATATTGAACGTAGGACAATTTTGATTACTCGGAATCGACTGAAAATAACCAAAAATAATAAAACGTTACAAATTATATTTGTTCAACGAATCATTATAGTACTTAACAGATATAATTGGATGACGTCATATCCAATTATTTTGAGAAGGAAAAATGTTATTGAAGTTTTTTTTTCCTGTATTTGTGTCAAGTTTATGAAACGAATACGGTGGGACTCACTATATTATAGTAAGTATTTCTATCGATTTAATTACTTTGCTTTCTTGTTTTGAGAACCGTTACGGTTAATATACTACCGAAGCAATCGTGATTCACAATTTCTGATGCTTTGTTTTTCAACATATTCTTCTAATTAGCAGAATGTGAAAATTTATTGTTTCCGAAATGTTGACTAGTACTGAGATCAATCAACCAATTAACCCATCACAGTCCACTGTTGGACATAGGCTTCTCCCAATGTGCACCATTTCTCCCAATTCATGTCTTTCGCATCCAGTGTACAGACTTTCAGGTCCAGAACTTTCAGGTCGTCAGTCCATCTGGCTGGGAGGCATCCTGACTTATGTTTGCCTTCTCGCGCTCTCCAACGGCCATCTCTAAGACTCGTCTGTTGGTGGTGCCACCGGTCCTTCGACAGATATGGTGCTACTTCAGCTTATTTATACTGCAAGGTATGTCGGTTTCTCTAGCTCTACGTCGGAAGACATCGTTACAAATTTTATCTTTCAAAGAGACTCCAAGCATACCTTGCTCCATAGGCCACTGCACGATTTTCAATTCATGGATTAGTCCCATTATCAGAGTGCACTTTTCGGCACCGTAGACCAACTTATCTATTCCAGCCATACCCCGCCCTTTGACTTGCAACCCTCACCAGACCTATGACTGCAAGAAAAAGAGACTAGTCCAGTCTGCCCGCCAACTATAGGCCATGCACTTTTACGCAAGTAAGTAATTACTTACAATATTCTTTAGAAATGTTAATGTAACATTCTTGCCAGTGTGATTTTGAAATAGCTTCGAATCTCACAGAAAAAGAATGCAAAAGTAAGATTTAACTCAAAGGCCTTTTGCATTCGATCGAGATAAATGGATTAAGACCGATACCGACGATTTAAATGCACGAACTCACTACGAGGAGGGATTACTTACCAACTAAATGAGGGTTGGATTACGGTTGGTTCATCCAGATGCTGATCGAGCGATATTAATGCTTATTACTTCATTGGTAGTAATAAGTTAAGAGCTGTGAAAGCTTATAATGAGAAATATACCGATATTCAAGAAAGATTTATAACCCAGAGACTTCTATACTGAATAGACGAAAAAAAAAATGTTCAGATGTCACTTTCAAAGGCACAAAATTATAACAGACGTAATCGATTTTAAATTTAGCTAAAGTGCGTGTATAACACTACATTCTTCGTAGTGTGATTTTGAAATAGCAACAAGTTATTAGCAATAGTATAGGTGTGTATGTATTTTGTATATAGTTATTAATATTCTATCTCATGTAAAAACAATTGTATATATGTTACTTAAAAATAAAAATTACCTACGTTATCGTATAACCTTATTGGATATTCGAATTAGGTAAATTACAATTCAAAACCAATTAATACGAGAATAAGGAACACTTTGAATATCCTCTACATGGGAACGGCTTATATAAACCTTTATGATAAGTTAAAAAAAGAAAAAAAGACTGAAACAGATCGAAATAATTCCAATTTTATACCCATTACTTGTGCATATCGTTTGATAGTAAAGACTCTAATTATTGCAAAAGAACACACACACTGCAATCTCAATGTTGCATACAAAGACTTTTAGATTTTCGATTTAAAGTCTCTTGATTGTATTCTGTTTGAGGCAAAGCAAACTGAACTCCATAACGGTGACCCTAACGAAGTTTTAATTAAATTAGGAAATGTTCTAATTGAGAATCGAAATGGGCCTTTTCATCGATTCCCTTTCAATATTCGCCAAACTTAAGTATCTAAAGTAACTTAATTCATTTGATTTATATTTACATTACATTCGTATTCGTATATGCTTCGATTGATGCTCTAAGTTTTTTTTTTATTTCCGAAGTTCGTCTTAAAGCGCGCTATTCGTTTAAAAGTTTAAACTACCAGCAATTTGAGTTGCATAGGAAATTGATCCTTATCTTATTGCTTATACTTCTTACGGGCTGTATATACATTATGTACGTTCTGGCTGCGTTTGGCCGCGATGATAGTTCCTGTCCTTTAACAACTTTCTTAGAAAAAAGTTTATTTTAATTTGGATTGTCAAAACTTAATTAAACATAAACTCATCGAACATAGCAATGATTACGTCGCGTCGAATAACCCACCCCGTATCGTTCCCGGCGCGAATGTGCCCATGATGCTGGCCGCGTTGCCTCGTTGAATCGCAATGGCCATCCTTTGCCCCAGGAACGAGCCGGAGCGGGAGTCTTTCTTAGACTGAGAAAATATATTATTTGGGGTAGGGGTATCCACCCACGATTTGACAATCCCAACAATAGCAACAGTATACTACTAATGTCACAAAAAGGAATCTCACAGAGTCGCTCTATCTGTCTGTAACTTTCCTGAAGATTTTCTTTTTTTTATTGTGCGCAAAATCCCCACGGATACCACCTCCACCAAAACGGATGGAGGTGATTATGTCGGACTCGAACCGACCAAAACGCACGCCGTCCATGGGTCCTTGATTGCCGGAGGTGAGATTATACAAGACATATCTCTCGCACCACGGCAGACCCGGGGACATCTCTGTTGAGATGACCCTCTCCTGAAGATGCCTGGCAATACACATACTGACGGAATTAATAAAAATTTGAAAAGGACAGGTCAGAAGTACTTGAAACCGTTCTTACATGAAATACAATGACAGTAGAGGAAGCGTGATGAGCAAGTAAGGATAGAGTAAATTAACGGGCTGTTGTCTATGCCTCGGAGGGAAATAGGCATAGTATATACATATATTACAGCTAGGGGGTAAAGCTGATAACCTAAACCTAACTGGGGCCTTACTAAAAAAATCAAAAGAAAGAACCGCATTAAAAACAGTAAACCGACTGCAATCTCATCTTTGGACACAACTATTCACAGACTGGTTTAATCTACGGATGAAAAAAAACCCGCTGAGTTTCATGCCGAAGTCTACTCTGGCTACTCTTACTATTTGCTAAATTAACCTATAATGCATTTTTAATTTACACGTTTTTTAAGTTCCGTTTATGGTCTGTACAGTCCAAAGACCTTTGTAACCAAAATCACAACCCAATGTTTGTTAGTCATACTATTAATTACAATAGAAATTGTACAAACATAATCATAACTCCAAGTAAACCTTTCAATGCCTACTGTTTCCACGGCAGTACTGTTAGTTAGACAGCTCATTGTAATTGTAACAATATTCATATCATAACAGTCAAAGTCAAAGATAACTTTCGGTCTCATCTGTACTTTGTTTACGAAACAGATGTTCGCAATAATAATTATTGTCGAGGTTATTACTTAGTTGTTCAACTGGCTTTAATTACCTTCCAAACAAATTGTCAGTAAGAGAAAAATATTCAGAAAACAAGCTATGCAACGCCTTTGAAATTTTTGTAAAATTATTATTCACTAATTTCTGCTTCCGTTCCTACTGCTCCATAAAAACCTTCCGTAGAGTTCAAGGAATAAATAAAAAAAATAATTACTCGAATTGGTCCAGCCGTCTTCGAGTTTTGCGCTTAGCAACATATTTCGGGATTCAATTTCATTTATATAGATTTATATAGACCAGCCTTTTTTCTTGTGTGTTAACAGTATTTACATACTACCGCAGGTTGCAGGATATTGTAAGGTAGTAAGGTCTACAGGTCCCGGGTTCGAATCCAGGCCATTACACTACCAATCTGAACCCACTCCTAACACTAATCACGGAAATTAACTGGAGGCGTTAGAAGTAATATTAGTAATTTTCGATTGCAAACATTCCTTTAAGTAAAATTCTTGTTATTTGTTCAGTAACTCTAAAAACCACCCTGTTTCACGTGCGTAACTGAATCTGTAACGAATATCTATAGACTTGAAACCCCCAATAACTCTATTAAACAAAGAATACTTACAATTAGAGTATCTGTTGAACTTGAAACTAGTTTTAAACTTACCTGAAACAAAAAATAACACATTAATTTATATTCCTAGCAACACATATTTGAGGTCTAACATAAATTTATCGCCACGTTTAAAAACGATCCTGTTCTACAAGTGCCCTACTGTGGTTCTCAAGCAATCTTAATTGACTATCAATATCAGTAGAATATATTTTTTTATGGCACGTCAATTTGACTTCACCTCGTCTGATGTTAAGCTGAAGGCAAAGTCTCATGAAAGAGCTACAATGCTACAATGGTGACGCTCAGCTTGACGGCCTCATCAGATGCTTTTCACGCCCCGTTTAAAGGACCCGGTTCTGTAGGAAGAAGGCAACACGTGCGCTGGTAATAATATAATTATAATCAAATTCTACAGCATAGACGTGCCCGACAAATTGTCAAACTAAAGATACAAGAGATAGAATACTTTGTATGACTATTTTTACCTAGACATCATTCTTATAAAACAGTACATTTAGCAAGTTTGGCGTGGTTTTCTTACTACTTCTTACTTGTACAGTGGCTTTCATCCTTAGACATTATTACACTGCATCAAAGTTCATCAAGACGGCTCTTCTCGTGAATGGTTTGCTTAGGTCTACCCTCCTAGCAGTCCCCACTTATGTTGAACTTTCCAATGTCTTGCGTCTACACTTGTTCATTTAATTATAGTTCGCGAATTCTTATTAAGTGTAATCTTTAGGGGTGGTTTCTGAAGTTCTGAAGCTTTTACACACTTCGGGAAAGCTCGTTTGGATCTTTTATTTTTCTTTTCGGGGCTGTAATGACATCGGCGGAAGCCATTTTGGATATATAATAATGAAGGTCAATGTTTGAAGTTGTCGTTTTAACTTTATTATTTGTACTTTATTATATAATATAAGGATATTAAATAATTTATGCTATAAACAGAATATATAGATACAAAATATATACAAACCTATATTATTTATAATATAAATACAAAAAGTGGAGAGCTGCAATTTTAGGCATCCATCGATGCCATCGATCTTTACCGGAACCATGCCCAGAAGGCTGGCAGCATTACCACGCTGAATGGCGATGCCAATTCTCTGAGCGAGGTAAAGGCCAGACTTATGATCACGGGAGGCGTTGATGAGTCGCTTTGCTATTTCTTTGAATAGCGCGCGCGCTTGGAGGGAAGAGGGACGGGGTAGGAGCGAGTGATGAAGCACGGTAATACTGTACATAGATAGTCTTACCGTGGATGAAGGTTAAGAGTGTTTCGGTACTGTCAGTGTAGAAGACAAAGCAGGGTTTCATACCATCACATAACAGTGTCAACTTCAGCCCTCGTTCTTCTAACTGACAAAACAAAACCTCTTCGGTAAGCCCTAGCTACCCTATAAGACCCTTTTTTTTCAAATCTTATCACTATGAAACATTATTTATGTGAAAGTATTACCTACGTAATAGTTAGTTTACAATGAAATACATCTGAAACAAACAAAACACGCTGTAATTCAAGACAGCCATCCTTTAGAAAGGTGCCCTTGTAAACAAAATTCTAATTAAATAAATGAGACGAAGGAAACTCGAAGTTTAAATTGGCAACATTATTTTAGGGATCTTATTTTCATTTTCCTTGTAAGTAACACTAAAACTGTATTTATTCATTTATACATACATATACCTAAAATTCGCCCACATCGACTTTCATTTATTCTGTTTGTACGAAATAAAAAATAGTGTCATTAAGACCACAATACTTTTAATCAATCGTCATAATTTCAGACATATTTTTGACGTCAAATGCTGAACATAAGTCTGCCCTATAGACTTCCAATTCGACCAGGTGAGGACGGTCTGCATCTAATGCGTACCCGCGACTCTGATTAGTCCATCTCGCGGGGGGAGGGGGGAGGGGCATCCTGCGCCTCATCTACCAGTCCGTGGTCTCCAATCGAGAACTAAACTGACGGAAATAGTGATATAATATTAAAATGTAAAAAAAATAACTTATAATATTTTTTTTAATCTCTATGTGCCATTAGGTATTTCGCAAATGCAATTGTGATCACTCGCATAATGACGCTTTGTAGTAAAAACTTATTATCTGTAGCTACGTTGAAATTATGTTTTATTGGGAAGTTGTACTTTTTGCTCTGTTAAACTTTTTACTTTTTAATTTGCCGAATTTCAACTTCAATCATATAACTCAATAGTTATGCAGCAGAGTGTAGGTACACGTCACGAGAATATATAAGAATAGATAGTATTCAGTAATAGTATTTATATATCTAGTACAGAATGTAACATAATATTTGGAAAAAAATGGTTTCCTTCAGGCGGCAGTGCCACAATTTTTTTATAGCCCATGTTATACCTCTAAATATGGGTGTTCAACCTTGACCTCGTAGGTGTCACACACGAGCACGCTAGTAGCAAGCTAGTTCCGATTCACTGGGTTGAACTTTTCCCTATCTGTCTTTTACTTTAGCAATATTTTTTCTAGCCTAAGATGAGAAGATGATGCCTATTATGATGAATTAATAAAATAGAGAAAGTGACAGCTTACTATAAAAATCCTTTTTTTACTATGCTGGCAGTGAAACTGCTGATCGATATGCCGATACCGCCTCGCTGCAGGAGCTGTCATATTTTATATAACCATAGTACCAATACCTGTTTGGTAGTTTTTTTTTTCTATTTTAACAGAATATTGACAACCGATTTTTTTTTTTTATAATGTCACGCCTATATCCCCGAAGAGGTAGGCAGAGGTGCTAGCACCCACATTTCGCCAGTTTATATTCAGGTCCCAATGTAATAGGTGGCGAGCCTATTGCCATTTACCGGGCACTTATAAACCTGCGATAAATACACGCATAACTTCGAAAAGCATCGCAGTCATTGGTGTGTGCCATGGTAAACCTGGAATCGAACCCGAGACCTCGTCTCAGCAGTCCACTACCCATACCACTAGGCTACCGCGGTTTTTTCCTTTTCTAACTTATACTTGTATGTACCAACTATCGATTTAAATCTCGAGCAAGTGAAACTCCACACGGGATCTGAGCCTGCGACCAGTCTCTTATAGGGTGAATGCTTGGACTACTGAGCTACTGGTATGTATACGTGTAGACTAAATTTTCTTTTACGTCTTAGAGGATTTTATCTTCAATGTTAGTCAAGTTATCTTCAAAATGACTTTCATCGGCTATTTGAATCCCTATAACTTTTGGTAGTAGAAGTTAGCTTATGTCCTTTAGATCTAGTCCATTCCTGTACTAAATTTCATCAAGATCGGTGGTTTAGACGTGAAAGCGCTACAGACAGAGTTCGTCAAGATCCAAGCGGTTCGGTGAGTCTTTCCTCTGCCGTACCATTAAGTCTTGGAAGTCATTACCAGCACACATGTTTCTTTCTTCCTACAGTCTTTTGAGGTCCCGGGTTCG
Source organism: Pelosia muscerda (assembly GCA_963691645.1). NCBI lineage: Eukaryota > Metazoa > Arthropoda > Insecta > Lepidoptera > Erebidae > Pelosia > Pelosia muscerda. The sequence goes on along the minus strand of OY829099.1, from coordinate 3,755,910 downwards.
TCTGACGAGGCCGTCAAGCTGAGCACCACCATTGTAATACTGTACGTGGTTGTAATGGTGACCCTATTTCCTGAGACTTTGCCTTCAGCTTACAGGCAAGGTGAAGTCAATTGACGTGCCATAAATAAAAAAAAGCATTTAATAATATTAATATGGAAGTATGGACCAGTGTGCGAACACAGAACATGGAATCTATGGATGTGAAAACGCTAATCGTCCGTTAGTGCAATGAGAGGTATAAACCAAACAGTGATCTGTGCCACTGCACAGCAAATTGTTACGGTTCCGTATTTTTTTAACTCTTTGTTTGCAATTCACACTGTTAGTTTTGGCTTGGCTAACTTGTAAGCCTATTTTTTTTATTCAGGAACAGCATTTGAAACCTGTGCTTTCAAACATGATACATTTTTTACCTCGATAACTATTCAGAGACCCGTTCAAACATACACACGATAAAAAATTGACTTTCTATACTTATACCGGCGGCCATACATTATTTTACTGCTCAAGGGTGAGGTTTCTCAAAATATTTTCTTAGTGAATTCTTATAATATAACACATCAACTGCCGTTTCAAGTTTATAGCTTTGTAGTTTAAAATATAATAATAATAATATATGTCTTTATTGTACACCAAAAAATTACATCATGATATGGAAATGCAGATTATTAGGTAGATTCAATATACGGCCTTATCGCTCTGTGGCAATCTCTTACAGGCAACCATGGAATGGAGAGATGTATTTGGAGATAAAGGCCATATACGTTGTCAAGTAATGTCAGGTCCCTTCGACCTAACATGCCTTTCATGCTGACAGCGCTTTATGTACTTATAAGATCCCTAATGATGGGTGTGCCATACTATCTTCTATGATATCATTTAGCTCAAGTTGTTAAGGTAATTCGTGAAAGAATGTCACACAATCACCTCTAGTAAAGCTTTCAATGAACCCGACAAAATAAATTCTAATTAAGAACCTTTTTTATTTTAAAATTGTCCTTGATGAAGACTACAGGATGAAGCTAATAGTCTTTTTATCCTTAATGTGGGTCACTTCATCGTTAACCTTTATCGCCTCGTTCTTAGAAGCGTCCATTAGCAAGGTTAAAGCTAATGTAAAAATTTGATTGTAGGTCAATTCAATTTCCACACTAAAAATTACACTTTCTTACATTTTAGCAATATTCTTCCTCCTAAAATTAGATCCAGGCTCTTGCATCCTTAATCAAAAAACAAACAATATTGTTCGCTACTGTTTTTCACTTGAAGTATCAATGAAATTGATACATTCAATATTTTATATAAATAGTGGTTGTCCGCGGCTTCACTCTGTAGAGTTCAAGAAACAAATAATAAAAAGATTCACTCGAATTGGTCCAGCCGTCTTCGTCAGCAGTTATGCGCTCAACATCATATTTCGCGATGAATTTTCATTTAAATAAATATATTGCCTTACAAAACTATATAGTATAAATTGAAATTATTGTAACCAAGTAGTTACCTACAAACTACAGCTCTCGAAAATTTTTATTGATTAAAAAAATTGTGATGAACACATAAATTTGGCTAAGCAACAAGAAGTAACGTGAGATTATTTAAATTTTCGGTTAAACTAGGAACTATCCTTTTGAAGACGACCGAAGAGTTTTACTTTGATGTAGGATAGTTTGCCCTTGGCCAATTAATGCGGTCACCCGGACAGGTAACAGATCAAATTCTCTAAGACACCGTAATTTATAAAATTGGCCCAGCTGCCTCAAATGAGGTGAGGTACACCACCTTGTGTGGGCTTAAGACCTTTTCGAGTAATTTATAAGTAGTAATTGAAGGTAATTTATGTTAACTTTGCAACAAGTTACGACGACATAACGGAGCCTGACATACCCTTTGGGAAAGCGATGGGTAATTTGAAAATTTACGGCTAATTTCACAAATTTAAATGGGCTAAACGTTTGTGGGTGTTCAGCTCAGGAAGCGAAAGAATCTAATGACCGTATGTAAATGTTGTTTTGCGTTCGTATTCGGCCAAAGAACATAACCTCATTGAACGTAAAATGATGACGAATTACTTAAATACATACATGTGCTCATGCTAATTTCTCTTTCGAGAATTACTTCATGTGAATTAACGCCCGCATTTCAGAGAGTGAGCCTATTGTCGTATTCCAAGCACTATTGTTGTGTTGAGCCATGTATCTAAGGCTGAATCTAAGCTGTATAAATTTATCTGATGTTAAAAAGTTCTATCCCTTAGTCGCCGTACGGCACCGTATGGAAACTGCCGAGAACAACGCGGCGTGACGTGTTGCCTAAACCTTGGTGATATAGACTGGTATTAGTGCAACAAACAAACTCTTTTTGTTGTATCATAAAAAAAAATATTCTAGGACAATCTACACAACATCACCTAAACCCATGGTAAGCATAGTTTAGCTAGCTTGTGTGTATTCTAGAATACGGATAAACCTACTTAGATACTTTTTTTATAAATACATACATATTATACAGAGAAACACCCAGACCAATGCAGATATTCATATTTAATCACACAAATATTTGCACTGAGCGGGATCGAACCCGCGCCTCCTGCGTAGCAGTCGTGCTCACTTCCGCTACGCCACGGAGGTCGTCTGATGGTAAGCATAGTTTATCTACCTTGTGTTATGGATTCTAGAATGCGTATAAATTTACTAAGGCCTGAAACTGCGTTAGGCGGGCGCCCGCGCGGTTCCATACAAAAGTGCCACGTCGCGGGGCCCCGCGCGGGCACCCCGGACGGGCTTGGTGCGCGGGCGCGGGGCCTTTGCTATGTAATAATATATTAAGTTCTCCATAACTACACAACTGTACTCGCAGAAAGTCAAAATAGTACTAGCAACACCGCGTAATCTGGGTTTGCGACGGATGAGGCGCCGCGTACACCCGTAGCCGCGTACCGCGTAGACCCATTCAAATATTTATATTCATGCACACAAATATTTGCATGCACTCCTTTTTTTTCATCGTGCAAAAAATCCCCACGAATACCTCCCCCGCCGGAGCCCGTTAGGGAGGTTATGTCGAACTTGAACCGTCCAAAACGCACAGTCTTTGCATTGCAACAGTTGCGTTCACTACCACCACGCCTCAGAAGTCTTCGTAAGTATATTATACGACCTCTAAAGTCCTTCCTTATCAAATCCTTTGAAATGAGTATTCTCTATCATTTCAAAGTTTGGTAAACAGTATTACACAAAATAATAAATGAAAAATGTTTCCACAATCCTTTTCAAAATAGTGTGTTGGTATAGTAAACATTTGGTATCTTTGCCGGGCCGCTAACAGAAAATAGCGGACTCGTAGACCGCACTCCGAAGGTTGAATATACCTGATTTAGGGTAATCATGCGTGAGCTTCTTTTGTTTACGGCTCAATGAGTATTGGTAGGTACACGCCTTTATTAGGTGTGCGTTTTTTGTCTCTATATCCTACCTATCGATATTTCGTTAACAAGTATTGCGATTGTATTTTGTTCCACATTTTTCTTATCAATATTTGTTTCTGAAAGCGTATTGCGGGCGGATTATTAGAAATTCTTTTTAGCTTGTGATTTTTTTTAATTTTATTTATGGCACGTCAATTTGACTTCACTTCGCCTGATGTTAAGCTGAAGGCAAAGTCTCATTAAAGAGGGTCACCATTGCAAACACGTTCAGTGCTACAATGGTGGCGCTCAGCTTGACGGTCTCATCAGATGCTTTTTCACGCCCCGCTTAAAGGACCCGGGACTGTAGGAAGAAGGAAACACGTGCGCCGGCAAGGAATTCCAGGACTTAATGGTGCAGGTCAATGTTATATAATCCTAATAATAAATATTAGTTTTAACAGAACTTCGATATCGATAATTTGGTTGTAGAGGTCCGATGGCAGTCGCTTCATAGATAATATCGAAGTTCAGCCGCATCTAGGTTAAACTAGAAAACAGACCCCAACATAGTTGGGTTAGGAATAGGTTCAGAGAATAATGAATAATTACTCATTTCAATTGGGCAATTTATGATATTAGATGTATGGGTTATTTTGGTCTTTTGATTTCAATTCTTAATTACGGACACAATTTTTTTTTGTATTTTCGTGCGCGAAATCCCCACGGATGCCAATCCCACCGTAACCGGAGAGAGAGGTTATATATCTCGAACCGATTAAAACGGATCATGTAACTTTCTACAGAGTACTCAGAGTACCTCTCATATACTACATACATAATTGTAAAAAGTTCACATTTGTCCGCGATGGCCGCAAGCAAAAACTACTGAACAGATTTCGATACGGTTTTTTTTGTTTGAAGGGTACACCCCTTCAAACAAAAAAAAACCGTATAACTTGAAACCGTCCAACTTGAAATCTTACGTTTGTTTGATTGTCGGTTAACTAGAACCAGGGTTATGATTAGTAATATATAATTTAAGTTGCACAGATAGCGCAACTTAAGCTTAACTTAAGCTTAGCACTGCGATTAAACGCGCGCGGTTTAGGAAAAGCTGAAAACGCAAAAACGGGCATCAACACGCACTGCGGCTAGCGTTTTACTTAAATTTATTTCATTTCACCATGGATTTCTGTCAAGCAGCATGTGTTGTAGCTTTGATATTGAAATTAAAAAATAGAAAGCATAAACATAACTCCGACAAGCTAGTCCAATTTCTGCACACATTTTGATACACCTCCTGCCAAAGCCGGGCTTTAATATTTCTGTCTCTGTATTGATTTAACGATTTGTCATATAATGCGGGCCTTTTTTCCACTTCAATAATAATGTTTTTTGATAAATTTTCGTAGTCTACATTCGATGTTTCTGAGTCGGACGACATGACTTAACCTCTGCAAAAACGTCTATCCTCCGCACTCGCACAGTCGAGACTGAATAAAAACCGAATGCGTTTAACCGCCGTGCGTGCGCCACAATACTGTTCTTATGGGACACAAAAAAACCGCGCGTTTTCGAACCGCGGTTAAAACGTAACAAGTTGCGTTTTTAAAATCAGTCACTGAAAAAAGTCACTAATGCGTGCGCTTGTATAGAAAGCTATGTGTTACATTTTTTTGCGATTTCAGACCTGCGGTTAAACGCGGGCGTTTAATCGTAGTGCGTGCTAAGCCTTAGGTCGGAGCCACGGAGCCTAGTATAATATATATACTCAAAGATTTATCCAAAGTTAGGTATAAACAAATAAACTATAAAGACTCTTTACAAGTGCTCTCAGGGCTTGTGTTACAGCCCACATGTGTGGCATGTGACTTAGAAAAATAATCACAGCGAACGTTGTTTATGATCTTAAAACACGTGCAGATACTGTGAGGAACTTTTTCAATTATGCTGTGGTTTATTTAAAAAATAAAAACAAGATGAGAATATTGTTCTTTGTCTAAGGTGGAACGTACTTTGACCCTACTTGTTGTAGCGAAGAGTTATTTTTTTTAAATTCACGCACTGTAATCATAATTCTTGTCATCATCATCATCATCATCCATGCGTTACTCTCGGTCGCATCCAAAGCGTTCACGTCGAACTCCGCCTTTCGGTTTTTCTCTTCCACTTCGCATGGTCTTGCGCATCAATGATGGTGAGTCCATTGGCATGAATGTCATCCAGCACTTCTTGAGTTTACTCCTCTTACCGGAACCATGTGGAAATAGCATGGCCAGACATTTGTTACCCATATAGCCAAGTGCCTTTTGTCTGCAATGTCACGGGCAGAAAGGCTGCCTCGGATGCGAGAGCTCCTCACGCGGTCCGTAAGCCTGACTCCACACATCCATCATTCCATCCATGGTACCTTTTCGTCAAATCTTTTTAAGAGGCAAACAAAACGAATACCTATGAAATTACTGTAAGAGTTAGGTACTTATCATATCTATAATTATTATCAAAGGATTAATCTTTGAAATTAAATATCAAAGGTCTATAAGTTATCAAATAATTATAATGCTTAACTTGTTTACGAATATTATAATATGAAATGGTCGTATTATACTGAGTTGAGATCGAAAGGGCAAAGACTCGACACAGCTTTAGTGTTGATTATTTTCTCCATAACACAATAATAGTATTATATCAAAGCTATGTAAAATAATAGCATAGTAGTATTATATATATTAGTTTAGTAGTGGAAGCAGTCGCCCTTTGTATCATAACACAGGCATAATATATATTAATGAACCAGTTATATCTACCTAATAAGACTACAAGCCCATACGCCCCAGGAAACATAATCTAAAATTAAGAATATCTATTTTTTAGAACCCGTATACCCATTTTGCAAGTACACTAAAATTATACAGTCAGTAGAAACAGTCTCGAGTAACACGTGTTCTGGTAAAGAATTAAAGAACTTAATAGTGCCTCATAGAAAATAGTTGCCGAACCGCTTAGTTCTTGATGGAATTGATTGTATGAAAGGAGGAAAGGAGAGGGTGGGACCTTTTTTTCGAGCGGTACTCCCCACAGATACTATTTTTTCCCCCCTGCATTTATATTATACCGTTGTAATCACTAACCTAACCCACTAAAAATACGCAGACGATATCACTGCGAGAGAAGGAAAACTCGAAGGCCCTCCCGTCTGACCAGCGTGAAAACAGTAGACCAAGGTTTAACACATCTACATTTAGAGAGGCCTATGTCCAGCAGTGGAGTGCGATAGGCTAATTGATTGATTGATTGATCCACGAAAATCACATTTGCGATACCTCGCAAAAACCAAATTGTACGAGAATAATATAGTATGTATCCACGGTAGCCTAGTGGTATGAGGAATGGAGTGCTAAGACGAGGTCTCGGGTTCAATCCCAGGTTTTACCATGGCACAAACTAATGACTTTCCGATGCTTTTCGAAGTTAATGTGCGTATTTATCGCAGGTTTCATAATTAAGTGCCCGGTTAATGGCAAAAGGCTCAACATAAACAGGCGAAATGTGAGTGCTAGCACCTCTGCCTACCCCTTCGGGAATATAGGCGTGAGTTTATGTTATGTTATCTATGTAATATGTATGTATTTATGATATAGAGAGTTTCAATTACTCTCTGCGTTCAATAACACAATATTGAGTAATTATATACTCCCGAATTATGTAAAGCTACGCATCATGGAAATTAGTTGTAGCTACTACTTACCTACTTAGGTGCTATAGGATATGCTATAACCTTTGACCATATACAACTATATAGACATAGTATTTGGACATAGTAGGATACTGATAAGATGGATATAGTTTTGTGTTCGCAGAGTGAATTCACGGCAGCCATTCTTAGTAATTGTGTACATAAATTTACTATAGTTTTATTAATTGTACTACTCCATTGTATTGGGTGTTTCGGAACTGTCATGTATGTGATAATTAAATAAATAAAAAAATATTGATAACATAAATTGCTTCCTAAATAAAGGCTAGAAACAATTATGTGTGAGTAAGCTAATGTCATTTTTTTATATCAACTATCAATGTGCACATGTTATAAGATGTATGTATATTGAATTCAAGTTAGAAAACGTTAAAGTTTAGGGGTGAATTTCAACAGGTCCGTTAAAATCCTCATTTCCGTGGACTTTTTTACCTTAGGTTTTATGATTTAAAAAAAAAGTGTTTATTAAAGGTTTTGGTAATATATGTATTCTTGCTTAATATCTAGCAGATAACTAAAAAAACTAACGAGATACACGAGATTAAAAATTACGTGCCACGGCGATGAAACATGCGTGCACGGCAATGAAACAAGCGTCCACGGCAATGAAAGAAATGTGAAATGGGAATGAAAGAATCAACCACGGAAATGAAAATCCATATAAAACATAATATTTTATATAGGTACCTAATTACAATAAATACATATTTCGTAGGTTCAAAATCTGCAAAAGGAGTACAATTAAACAAAGAGAATAAAATCAAAACTCTCCGATTTATTTAAATTCTTCCACAACCTTTCAAACTTAACATCAAATTAACACAACAATATAGCTCTAATAACAGAAATATCAGCCTTTCAAGTTCACTAGTCTCTTTATGATTAAGTAATCTATTAACTTCTATCTTAATTTAGATCACAAATCACAACTATATATTTTTGCACTTCACAAACCAAAATAATCTTTTCACAAACATATTTTCAAAAAATATTAGGTACTAAAAACACAAGCATACGGTACTATGCTTATAAAAAATACGAACCTTTCAGGTTTATCTTATTAACCTAAGAACGCAATTTGAGCGTATGGCACTAGGAAATTCAGCCTATCAAAACACAAGCATACGGTACTTGCTTATAAAAAATACGAACCTTTCAGGTTTATCTTATTAACCTAAGAACACAATTTGAGCGTATGGCACTAGGAAATTCAGCCTATCAAAACACAAGCATACGGTACTTGCTTATAAAAAATACGAACCTTTCAGGTTTATCTTATTAACCTAAGAACACAATTTGAGCGTATGGCACTAGGAAATTCAGCCTATCAAAACACAAGCATACGGTACTTGCTTATAAAAAATACGAACCTTTCAGGTTTATCTTAATAACCTAAGAACACAATTTGAGCGTATGGCACTAGGAAATTCAGCCTTTCAAAACACAAGCATACGGTACTTGCTTATAAAAAATACGAACCTTTCAGGTTTATCTTAATAACCTAAGAACACAATTTGAGCGTATGGCACTAGGAAATTCAGCCTTTCAAAACACAAGCATACGGTACTTGCTTATAAAAAATACGAACCTTTCAGGTTTATCTTAATAACCTAAGAACACAATTTGAGCGTATGGCACTAGGAAATTCAGCCTTTCAAAACACAAGCATACGGTACTATGCTTATAAAAATACGAACCTTTCAGGTTTATCTTATTAACCTAAGAACACAATTTGAGCGTTTGGCACTAGGAAATTCAGCCTTTCAAGTTAAACTTACAACTGACTTATACTAATCCTGTATGCCTAATGCTGGATTCGAAAAAAAAACTAAGTTTCACCGGTATTAACTACGAGTACTATAATGGCCATAATTGTTACTGTCTAAATTCAAGCTTAGAAAAAATATTTTCGTTATAGTTGTAATTGTGTAACTTCGTGTTTGGTCGAATCCAGCCTTAGTCAGATAGGTACTAGGTCATCATCAGTATCAGTTCCTATCAAGGTTTCTAATTATATTTTTTTGGTTTTAATTCAAAAATCTCTTCGTCGTCGGTATCATTTTGGCTAAAAAAAGTAGTTCTTTTTTTAGGTTTAATATTTTCGAATATGGGTGAATTTCAACATCTACGAAATTTTACCTAATTTTGGTGTTTTTTTTTGTTACTATATATATAGATAATATTATTCTATAATCAGGTAGAATACGTATAATAGTTGCTTGAAAAGCCAGAAAAGTCTAATTAAACCCGAAAATTACAAAAATATTATCGACACCTAAATTGTCATTACACCAAAATTGGTATGTTAACACCAAAATTAGATGAGTGACATTATGAAGAACTTCTGAGGTGGAATTTTCTTTAATTACCTCATTATTTTTCAAAGATAAAACTAATTAAGTCCTTGTTAGCATGCAGTTTGCACAAGCATCTGTCACGAGACTGTGAGCTAGGTTGTACAATCCAAAAGGGGTCGTTATCTGGTGAATGCTACGAGTACATAACTAATAGCCGGGTTTCCAGAGTCTAGATATTTTCGATGGAGATTCTTAAGGGACAGCCTCCGTGGCGTGGCGGTAGTGCACGCGACTGCTATGCATCTTCATAGCAGTGGATGAGTGATACGCGATCCCCGCTCAGCGCATAAAATTGTATGCATGAATATGGCTGTTTGCACTGGTCTGGTTGTGCCTCGGAGAGCACGTTAAGCTGTTGGTCCCGGTTGCCATACAAACATCTATGGCAGTCATTACGGGTAGTTGGAGCCCTCAAAAGTACAACTAGTCTAATTTGGCACTTCGATATCGCCATTGGTCATTGGACCATTGGTTGTGGAGGTCTGATGGCAGTCGCTTCATGAAAAATATCGAAGTTCAGCCCTATCACAGTTAGACTGGAAAGCCGACCCCAACTGAGTTGGGACAAAGGTTCAGACAATGATGATTCTTAAGGGAGTCAGTTTCTGCTTTGCCGACAAGCGCTAACACGGCTGTATCGCCTCTTTTATTGCTCAGGATCGGTCCCGCGGGTTTGAAAGGAAGCGAACGTTCAACGAGTCCCCAAGAAGGGGGACTGCTCTGAACCCGGAAACTTTCGACCCATAGCTGTAACCTTATACATTTGCTAGGTGTTAAGCAGATCATCAACGTACAACTCATACGTTATCTAGAGAATCACTCCATAATTAACGACCATCAGTACGGATTCAGGCCGAAACGTTCAACGGGTGATCTTCTGGCGTACGTCACACATCTCTGGGGTGAGGCTATGGACAAGCGGGGCGAGTCACTGGCCATCAGTCTTGATATCGCCAAAGCTTTCGATAGGGTCTGGCACAGTTCGCTTCTATCCAAGCCCCCGGCTTACTCTATATAGGCAGCATCCACTGCTATGAAGATTTCGGACAACCCGCGGCCAAGCGAGCTGACATTGAGGAGCAGAGAAGGCAACTTGTCTCTGAGCTCGACCGAGGCCTGGATCACATTTCCCAATGGGGCTCCGCCGGAGCAGCGATGTCTTCTGTACAAGATACAGGATGGCTCCGCACAGTATCTACTAGACGCTCTCGATAGACTGCAGCGGCGTGCAATCCGAATCATAGATAGTCCCGAGGTCACCAAAAGTCTCGAATCTCTACAACTACGAAGAGATGTAGCCTCATTGGCAGTACTCTATCGGCTGTACCATGGTGAGTGTCCTGGTGAGCTCTTCCAACTGGTCCCACCCTCTCCCTTCCTACACAGGACAAAGCGCGCAGGACTTAGATGTCACCCACATACGGTACAAACAATTCCATCAAGAACCAAGTGGTTCGGTGACTCTTTTCTACGTCGCACCATTGAGTCCTGGTATGCTCTGCCAGCGCACGTGTTTTGCGGTAGATGCACCGGAACAGTATTCCGGTAGACGCAGGTTCGAATCCTGTTTCGAGCAGAATTCTTTTTCTACATTAATTTAATGAAAATAAACATAGAATTGCTAAAATATCCCTATATAAAGAGAGATAAATCTAACTTTGGTGTAACTAAGCAATTTTGGTGACTAGTCAAACACCACCAAAATCACCAAAATTAGGCCACCAAAATTATAATTGTGCCAAATAAGTTGATTTGACAAAATACTATTCAGAATATTATATTTACATTACTATTTTTTTAAACAAATACCGGACCCTTACGCTATACATTATGTATTTAAACAAATAACGAGCTTAAAACGTCTTAAATCATCAACACAAAAATTACAGAAATTTTGTCCGAGGGCTTACGAGAGTATTACTTTCGTTCTTAGCGGGAAATCGGAGCAAGCTGGTACACCACTGGGACTGGTGCGTGACAGCACATAACTAAATGATTCGAACAAAGATAGTAACGTCCCAGTAACTATTTTCAGTACGATTCACGGTATGATTTTATTTTAGACACCAAAATTTGCAACTTGTCGCGGACGCACCTTATACATTTTTTATAAGATAAAATATAGCACTAAATACTCGACTTAAATACTCAAGGGGTAGAAAAACTAATACAGAATTAAAATAAAATTAGGTATATCCTGTAAACTGACGGTGTGTTGATTGGGATGTGATTTTTCTTTATAAAACAGGTTGTGGACGCGCCACCAAACTTATATTTTATGTGGAAAATATTTTTTTTAATATTTATTAAAATAATGTCTTATAACTTAATGTGTATGACTTTAATAAGATAATTAATTGCTTTCTTACACAAAAAGAAGATTTGCCGTATCTTAACTTTAAGGTATGATTTTCAGTGCCGCCGCGTCATTTTTACGTTTGAGAAATTCACCCATATAGAGATACTTTCATCTGAATCACTACTTAAGTCTATATTTGGTATTTTTGATGTTTTTGTATAATTTTCCTCGAAAGTGCCAGATTTTTCCAACTCTTTTAAAACTTCAGTGTTAACATTATACATGAATAAATCGTTAGACTGTGGTACCTACTACCTTTATAACAGGTAAAGATGTTTATAATGCCTAATCATACTATGGCGATGAAAACATAAGTCACGGAAATGAAACATCTGGCCACGGCGATGACACATCTGGCCACGGCAATGAAACATTTGGCCACGGCAATGATTTTTTTTTCATTACCGTGTTTATTTTTTCATTGCCATAGCAAATTTTGGCCACGGAAACCACGGCAATGAAAGCACGGCGATGAAAAACAAGGCAAAAATATAAAATAACAAAAAATCCAATAATTATTCGAAGTAATAAACACTTCACAAAAATAAACAAGAGAAATGGCGTTCTACTGAATGTTTAATCAAGAGGATAAATTTATTGAAATAGAGAGTTATACCTATCCACGGCAATGATAGAAAAAATGTCCAGAAACGAAAAATTGGTATACTTACATTTATGGCGCGAAAACGCAGGCACTTGTGTACATCCTTCCACGTCGATCACTTAGGCGGCACTAATAGGCAACGTTTAGCGCATATGAGGGGGGACGTACGTCGTTAGATAAAACAATATTCTAAAACATGTTTAGAACACGGCGATGAGAGGTAGTTCTGGGACAAATGATTTTTTATTAACCATTCGTTGTATTGTTTAAATATTTGAATTAATGTATTTCGTAACAATACTTTAACTATTCACGTATCAAATAAAACTAGGTATTAATAAAAATAACCAATAGATTTTTATCAATGAGGCATAACGTCATAATACGTGACGTGTGGACAAACACGGCAATGAAAGATTTCGAGGTTTAATATTTTTTTTTGAAGTACCTATTATCCTATTTAATAGAATATTTAGTGCTACACATAGATCACTATTTCATCTAACCAGAAAAAAATACCAGAGCATTATAACTATAATTTATAGTACCGATTTCATCGATGCCACGCAATTTTTGGCCCCGGGAAATTCACCCTTAGATGAGATGAGACGTCTAGAGTTTAACCTCTTCCAATTTTAAACCGATTTAAGAAGTTTCTCAAAATTTTAATGAAAATGTAAGTGGCAACTTGTACCACGCGTTATAGTAGCAAGCACTGCATCTATATAGTTCGTAGTCTAAGGTTATAACGCTGCATATTAGTGAAGCACTGCAGACCGAAATTCATTGAATGTAAATGAACTGCTCATTCGGACAAACATGATTAAAATGGCAGCCATACTATTCATTTATGATCTTATAATAAGGCAAGTGAAACCTATATTTTTATATGCTATTGAGGTGGGTGGTTGGTACGATTTTATATCATTTTTAACCTTACTTAACTTCCTTTTATTAATAAACTACAATGGCAGACAGAATTCTTTTAAAAGCAACAGATACAAAACCAAAAGAGATTTTCATAGTATTTTCCTGGACGAATTTATATTTTAAAATAGACGACGAGAAACATTTGCAGAGTAGGAGTACATTACAGCATTTCTTTTTATTCAAATCAGTATTTTTATTTTTACCCATCCGGTCCTGTGATTAATTAATGTGATATATTTTATATTCTTTGTTTGCATGTGATTTGAATACGCCCGGACAGAGAAATGTATTTTTCAACTTGCTTAAATAATTTTACTAGGTAGGTACCTGCACACTTGCGAGGGCTTTCGCTGGCCCTGGGTCAGCAGGGCGTAAGAGATATGCTAGAGGATATCTCACCCTCGGAAACTGATGATCCAAGACGGCGGCCGGCGGTGTGATTTTCCCCGGGTCTGCCGGGGTGCGAGAGATTGTCTTGTATAATCTTTCCTCCGGCAATCAAGGACCCATGGACGGTGTGTGTTTTGGTCGGTTCTAGTCCGATCTAATCACCTCCTCCGATTTTGGTACAGGCGGCATCCGTGGGGCTTTTGTGCGCGATTAAAAAAGGACGGCGGTGCGGTTTTGGTCAGTTCGAGACCTTTTGCGCTCAAGGGTTAATTTCATATTATGTAATTATGACACAACGGGACTTAGTCATAAACTTTAACTAGGTAAATGTCAGTATTATGGTCTCAAAGCGTCGCGCGTCGGGGTAAATATGCCAACATTTACATATAGTTCACAATTAAGTTCCATTCTGTCATAATTATGTGTAAGTTAAAATCAACATAATTTCGGTTACACCCGAAGCTATGGAGCCCGGTAATTTATGCCCGGGGTCCGCTTTCCTATCCACAATATGGTTTATTTTGGATTTACGGCTCTCTGATGAAGTTTAAATAAAAAAAGAAGCTGATTTAATTTTACAGCCAGCTACAAAATTACAAAGGTCGTGGTTTAATAAAGTAAATCTGCACGAGCCATCGCAGTAATCCTCTAAATGAACCAAATCTCTGAATATAAACAGGCGCATTAACTCTATTTTTTAATGTGCCTTTATAAATACATAATTAGCTCATCAGAAGGGAATCGCTGAATTATGTATAAGACAGCCGCGTACACGGTCGGCATTCGTTATCCTGTCGATTCCTGGTACACTATATAAATTTACATAAATCACTGAACGCTAATGTGTGCTATAATAGTATGCAAATATTGTTGTACTAAGACTACATTTACACGTTTAAAAACACTGTTTAAAAATATTTTATTGAACTTTAAGCCTTACACTCAGCACTTAACGTTTAAAATGCAAACTGATCGAAAAAAAGCGTCGCGTTTTAAAAAGCGCTGACCTATGTTTTGAGCAGTGTTGTAATTTGAGCGTTACGCGTTGAACGGATGGCCTAAACTACAATAGACATTTTTTTAACGCGCCGTTTTTAACGTTCGTGTGAATGAAGTCTTTGTGTCTAGTTCGATTCTTTTGTCAGATAAAAGATTTATGTAAATACTTCGGATAAAAACATTCGTCTTAGTATCTGGAAACAGTGTACTGTTCATTTGACTTTTGATGTATTTACCTACTTTTGTACCTTAAACTTAAAAAAATCTCATATTAAAAAAGTTATGGAGGGAAAACTCTTTTTGCTCTCAGACTTTTCGTTCAATTTCCCCTCGAAACTAATCAGCTCTAGTTATGTAATTTTGGTAAAAGTTCGAGTAACTTTGGGAGGATCCTTTCATAATTACAACCGCTTCCGTCCCACAAGTAAATATATAAATATTTATAAACATATTAAAATCTCTAATACCTTGGTACCTTTTTCAGGAGATTCTCGCACATACAATTTGTATGGCGACTCGCATACTAGGCAACCGCAGTCGCGAGTTTCTTGAAAGCGAAACGTGAAACCTGACTTAGGAAACTGGAGTCGCCCGTAACACGCTTCTCACATCTCAAAACTAAACAGCATCTCTCAAACAAACAAGATTGCAAATGGCAGGGATTGGTCGAAATTCAAATTGTAAGTACAAGAAATTGAGAAAACTCTCGTCGCGTAATGTATGATTCTTGACAACTACAGTTGCATTTTATTTATTTATTTTATTTATTTATTTCTTACATATCTCTGTCATTACAGGCAAACCCAATGCGACAGAGTAGCAACACAATTATTAAAAAAATTACATAATCAATTAAAAAAATAGTACAAAATTCATAACAATACATATACCATAATTCATTCATTAAATGTTATAAGAACCATAATTCAAACCATATTGACAGAGCAGCAACACATTATAAATTACATAATGAATTAAAAATGTACAAAATTCATAAAATCATAATTCATAATTCACTCATTAGCATGTCAAAAACCATAATTCACAAAAATGTCCTACAATAAAAATTCAATTAACAATTCCAAAAATAATAATGTACTTAGTAATTTGCAATTCATTCTAATACTAATTCATGATGTCATAAAAATAATAGGTAATTATTTCATTCAATTCATATAACATAAATATTGTATTGTGACCCTTGCGAACTCGCTCTGTGAACACGAAAATACGTCTAGTTTATCTGCAACTACGTTGAGGGTGGTGACAGCGCGCGTGAGGGGAGAGTTGTCCAACAGCTTGGTTCTACCCCGCTGTACCTCGAATAAGTTCGGCCGTCTGCGGCGGTGTACATACCTATCCGGCACGCATAAGCTTATCGTCTGTAATATATTCGGATTAGTTATGTATCCCCTGAACACCTTCACGATATATGTTACCGTTGCCATGTCCCTCCTCACTTCCAGCTTGTTGTATCCGACCATACCTAATACAAATAAGGTTGGATACATCAAGGGGTTTATAGGAACGCAACTGGAATTCACAAAACTTCAGTTTATTTCTAGTCGAATAATGTAAGAAGGGCTTTATACTTGACGGAATAATAATAATGTCAATTATTGAAGAAGAAGTTGCCTGTTGCCTCAGCATACCCTGGCACTACCCTGATGGGAACAAGGTATGATGATAAAATTGTGTTATGTAAGTAGATATAAAACAAAACAAAACATTATCACACAAAACATTATTCATCTTTAATGTAGGTACCTACACTTTACACTGCCTTCAATACAATCCTTTGATACTCAAAGGTTTGCTCGTAGAGATCTCATTGTGAGTTAAACTCGCTTATAAATAAATTATTCTTGCAAATATTTATATATTATTTCTATACTTTATATGTGCAAATAAAGAATTAATAAATATTAAATCAGGCACAAAAGACCGATCTTAGTTTAAAAAAAGAATAACAAAAGACGGTTAGAGCGTTCGATTTCCAATTTATCACGATTGAATCGAATACGCCACCATCAGTCTACTCGGATGAAATGTCTTCAGAGATCTTTTTACGAGATTTTCAAGTTATATTAGTCTACCGACATCTTTGGACGAGACGTATAACGGATCGGGTTACGCGACGAAAACATCTAAGTCTCAATCAATTACGTAATCGAGAAATAAAATGTTACTTTTTGGGTAGCTTACGATATAATTTGTTTTACGATTTTATCTGTTTGAATAAAACGTAGAGAAACCTTTTTGACCATTCGTAGATAGTTACTATGGAATTAAAGAAAATAAAAAGATCTTTAAGTATATTTCAAGACATTGAATAAAGTTTCGAGAATTTAAAACGCGGTGGGAGTTTTATTTTCCTGTTTTTCTGCCTACGTATGGAGTTTATGAGACTCAATTAGAAGCTGCGGGACCCAATTAATCTTACCTACTCGCTTCTGGTTACCTGCCTATCATCAGACGAGGATCCGACTTGGACACTAGACAGCAGTCACTATCGTAAAAGTCAATATTAACCAAATTGAGGAAAGAAGTCAATTTAAAAGTGAGAGAGCTGGCCCTCAGCTTCAAATTACAAGCTTCAGATGCAATCAGTATTTACGCTAGGGCGATAATGACTTTACTTGTCAGAAACCTTGGCAGATTTGAACCTAACAAAGTCATACTTTTGGTAATTCCTCCTTCAAAGTGTCAGTAGCTTAGTGATTACCTAAAGACGATTCCGGGATCGAATCTTGGCCATTACACCGACGTGAACCCACTCCTTACACAAGTCATTGAGCTTAGCTGGAGGGGTTAAAGGTAATATTGAAAATTCCCATTAATAGTTTCCATTGCTAATACACTTTAAAAAACTATCTAGATATCATCATCCCTCTGCCACTTATCCCGTACACTGAATTTCAGCAATTTCTTTAGATTTAAATATAGAGAGTATTTTTTCCATTGGGCGTCAATAGCCCACTCTATATAAAAGAAACACTGCTCTGTTCAACCAAATCTCTTTAACTAGGGTTACTCGTCTAGTTGCAAAATATCTACGATTATTATGCCCTGTCTCTGTTAATCTCAGCGTGAGAAACAAAGACGACACTATCATAGCGTAAATGAACTTTTGCTTCATTAAGTTTAAAGTGCTACTCCGGAATATTGTCAATGGTCCTCGGTACTTTGGAAACAGCGAATGAAATTTAAATGTAAGCTGAAGACACGAAAAAAAAGGTAAAAAAACTTGACATCGTTTTATAAGATTACGAACTTGTACCAAATAAATACAAGAAATGCAAATACACAAATAACAGCTTTATATGTAGGTATAGTATGAATAGTAATTCGTATAAAGTCATATAATATAAATGCAGTGTCATACACAAAAAATACATCTTTAAGCGGCTTGAAAAAGCATCCGATGAGGCAGTCAAACTGAGCGCCACCCTTGTGTTGTAAGATGTTTGTAATTGTGACCGTCTTTCCTGAGACTTTGCCTTCAGCTTACCATCAGGCAAAGTGAAGACAAATTGACGTGTCCTAGATAAAAAAGTGTAGTTGCTAACCGTGCTGACGGATGTCAAAGGATATTTTTCCTGGCCGATGTGCGCAGTCTGTGGCTATGATAAAAAAACAAAGTCATATGTAGAATACTATCATCCCGACAAACATCTCATTCCTTTTTCGTGCAACAACATTAAAGTCATTTCGATTAATTGTTTCAAAAACTCAAATAAGATCGATCAAGAACATGTTTTGTAGAATAAATTGGGGTCGAACACGTACCTAAAATCGGGTCGTACAGAGAATTTTGTCTGCGGCTCCAAACGTCCGGGTCGTACGAGTACGTAGCCAATAAAACCAACTCAGGTACCTATTTCGTTTGTAAATTGTGAAACTGAACAATTTATTGACTTCAGGATTCACAAACGCACTACTTAGTTTCAAATACATGCACATACACAAAGCTTACTTCATTGAATATATGTGAGAAGTACAAACATACATATATATTCCTATATATATCTAGGAAAGCAAGAGATGTATAATGAAACAGATTTTGATTTATCGGATTTCGATATACACTGACGGACTCATAAACTGCATCAAAGTAATAGACGACTTTGAAATAAATATTTTAACCAAGTATGCATACTTTCTATACAGATTTAAATTGAAACCTCTAGATTGGTTCGTGAACTTTAAAACAGCGTAGGGTCATATCTTTAAGTTTAAGTTTATGTACTGGAAAGGACCTTAAGACTTTTTTTGAAGAAAAAACAGAAAGGAGACTGAAATGATTTCATACAATCTTGGGCCCAGGGTGTAAGAAGATGAAAGTGGTGTCAATTTATAGCTTATATATATTATCAACCTTTTACTGAATATTCTGCGGATTTTGTCAGTCTGAGAACAGAGATATAAGAGATTATGTAAAAGTGACATTATGTTACAATCTTTAACCAACAGCTGATTCCTGAAGTGCAAAATGTGTTCTTTTGCACTCATAATTATTATATTTACTAGAAAATGTTTGAAAAATCATATGAACTTCAAGCTATAGGTAGGTAACAGGTGAAAAGATAGGGAAAGGATGTCTAAAATAAAATAAAAAATCATTTAATATAGTGTTTTATTCGCCTTATATTATAATTAAAATGTCGTCTAGAATATGAGCGCAGCAGCCTATAGGTCGTTTCCCTACAATACAATTCAGTACCAGTAACGCATTACTATAGCCTCCCTTCTTCTACGAGAGCCGTCGACTAAAATATTAATAAAATAAGTTTTATTAATCTTCAGCTACATTAAACAATACATAATTAACTGTTCCGTATTAGGGTAATAAAACATTGTTTGATAAATAAATAATTCTTTGCCATAACTGTAAACAATCTCCATAGGCCTTCTAAATATATATGTATGTATTTTACACCTGCCAGGATGGTAGCTGGTTAGATGAGGTTATATTTACTCACAGACTGAGGTGCAAGCCATTGCCGGATCACTGACAGAATTGTTTCATCGTGTAAGGGTGGTCTACCCAGTGTATTGCAATGAGCAGTGGATATCCCACAATTCACACAGAAATCCATAGTTTCAATAATATCCAATTCACAAGCCGGCGGTAAAATCCAAAATAACAATCAAAATTAAATCAAGTCAAACGTGTGAGCGATCTTCGGTGTCCAACGTAGTATAAGGTAGGCAGGGTCAGAATCCGTAAAATACAAAGCAGTGGTCGTAAAAAATTACAAATAATCGGGAAAGCAATCAAAACGCATTGGAAAATACGAAACTAGAGATGAAATGAATATATTAATATTAGTCAAAAGATTACTTTCAAGATTCAGGTATTAGTAATCCGACCGACTATGATATGGTAATATTGCTGATATCAGTAATATTTCAGATCTTGTTTACTATCTGACATGGTCGTGTAATATCATTCTGTTTTCGATTGGTGAATATTAGTCTATGGAATGGATTAGTGTGTGATGTATTCGCTCGGATCGTATTAACTTCGTTGCTGATTGGTTGCTGACTGAGAATAAATATTCATTACTTGGTACCATTTTTATAAACAATAATTTGAAACTTGCCATCGCAAACCATGTTGGTTAGACTATTCTTATACACAGACATAACTTGTATTCTAAGTATCAAGCAAGTCTTATATTGGAAGCCGAGGGCAACAGCTACTAGAAACTAATTTACTTACTTACAAAAAGAAACACAACTGGTCCTAACCTACCTATATCTGTATTTAAAATATAAGAAAAATGTGCCACCGACTTCGAGTAGGTACTGTAACTATGTTTGTTATTATTATTATTCCAGTCCTCAATCACGATGTGTTGCTGTACCTACTATCATACATAAATCAAAATCATTATTAAAAATATATCAATCTTTCATATCTTCAGCGATAATAATAGGTACCTACCTAATCAGTCTATTCAGCGCAAGAAGATTGACCTATATTTATTAGTGCAATAATATGTCAATATTAATACGATCATAGATCACCGCGGTATTTGACGATTGGTTGTCGGTAAAACATTACTAATATTCAAATATTAGTTAAGATATTATAATATCATGAAACTAATATATTAAGATTAGCTAATACCAACGAATATCGGTACTAACCCATCTCTACACGAAACGAATGAGCAAACAAAACGGCAACTGTCAGTGTCAATGCTATTATTATATTTTTATTTTTTTACTGTCATGCCAGTGACAGCCTAAAAATATAAGAGAGATTTGAATCGATATTAAATCGATAATCTTTAATATTGGTTTTTCAGTAATTAATTGATATTTGGTTTAATAATATGACTGTAATTATATGCACTATATTACATGTAAGTATATATAGTGCATTTAATTACTTTGAGTTAATTATTTACTGCAAATGTGTAATCGATTACTTAATCGATAATCTACCGAAAACTATTTTCTCATATTTCTCCGCTTCCAGACTGAGAATTGAGGTGATTTTTCATATTCTAAGACACAAAAATATGACTGATTTTTTAGATCATATCTCAACTTATTCCATTTTGGGCCCACCGATTTCCGTCTCCTTTAAGAAAAATTGGTTTAATTAAAAAATTGGTTTTAACAATAGACACAAACTTTATGCAAGGGTTTATTTGTGTTTTAATAAGGTGTATTACCCCCACGTGCCCTTATTACGGATTCTAATCGGTTCCGCATAGATTTTATAAGGGTTTTTAAAAGATCTTGCGGAATATTGTCCCATTCTTCTGAAAGTGCTGTTCTTAGTGCTGCCACTGTCGTGGGCGAAGGGTTTCTCGCATATACAGCTCTTTTTAAATTGTCCCAAACATGCTCGATGGGGTTAAGATCCGGGCTGCGTGCTGGCCAATTCATTGTACGTATCCCAACCTCTTCGCAATAATGTTGAACTTGTGCAGCTGCATGCGGCCGGGCATTATCCTGCATTAAAGTAAAATTTTCGCCTATGAATCCCATGTAAGGCACCACGTGATCTTCTAATATCTCTGTTATGTAGCGATGTGCTGTCAAACCCCCTCTATTACCGTTTTGACGGACCATGTCTATGAACACAAGTTCTGTTCGCCCGTTCATCGATATGCCACCCCAGACCATACATGAACCGCCTCCAAAAGGAACACGCTCCTCAATGCAACTTTGAGCATATCGCTCCCCACGTCGACGATAGACTCTTCTGCGACCATCTGCACCATATAAACATGTCCTACACTCGTCCGTAAACAATACAGAGGCCCACTGCTCTTCTGTCCAATTCAGGTGATGACGCGCAAATCTTAAGCGAGCTTGTCTGTGAGCTGTAGACAACTTTGGACCATTTGCTGGTCTAAAAGGGGTGATATCCGCTTCCTTTAACCTTCTTGTTATTGTTCGTGCACACACGTTTACTCCACGCACTTCATTAAGCTCGGTTTTGATGTTAACTGACGTGAGGAAACGATTTCGCAGGGAAGTTATAACAATAAATCGGTCATCACGACCTGTGGTTGCTCGAGTTCTGCCTGTACCACGTCTCCTCCTGTAAGAACCTGTCTCTACAAACCTTCTGTATATTCTAGAAACCGTAGACTGGTTTAAATTTAAATTTCTACCAATCGTTCGTTGATCCAAGCCCTCCCGCACCAATGCTACAATTTGTGCCGCTTGTTAGGACGAAGTATCCATATTATGGTTCAAAAACTCTCGATGTGTTAAAAAACTAACCCAACAATTATGCTGGTAACAATAATTCAATTGACAAAACAAAAAAAATCAATGAGAATCAATTTAAAACTTTGCTATAAATAACACGCAAATCTGATACTACAAGTAAATTTTCTTTTCCCGGCTATATTCATTTGTTTTACTGCAGTTCTATTTTTAAATTTAATTTTTTTTTAAGATTAAGAGCCAGTCTTTCCATATTTATATAATTTAATCTAAAAAGTTTGCATACTTATTATAAAAAATCCTTTTAGAGTAAACCTGAACTTTGATGCAGTTTATGAGTCCGTCAGTGTAGTCATTATTGCACGTGAGGCTGTCAAAGACCCAAAGCATTAACCTTACTAATCTTTAGTCTATGACCTTATTCAATTTTGAACCAAAACCATGTTCCAAATAGTTATATGAGTATACACATATATAGGTACGAACATCGAAGCAATAATAAAACGCGGCATCAAAACATGAAAAACTAATATTGCCAATCGCATAAAATACGAGCGATAGACGTCACCGTTTGCGCAGTCCACTGAAATTTTCATATTGTTGAAATAACTATTTTTATAAAAGGTAAAATATTGTTGACATTGGAGAAATAATTAAAAACTTCAATCGGTAATACTTTTTTTTTTATACTACGTAGGGGGCAGACAAGCACACGGCCCACCTGATGGAAAGCG
The DNA here is from genome assembly GCA_963691645.1 of Pelosia muscerda. NCBI lineage: Eukaryota > Metazoa > Arthropoda > Insecta > Lepidoptera > Erebidae > Pelosia > Pelosia muscerda. Next base: position 3,732,676 of record OY829099.1, on the reverse strand, counting down.
GCCACCGTGGCCTATGAACGTGTGCAACACTAAGGGTGTCACACACGTGCTGCCCACCCTTAAGGGAAAGGGGGAGAGCTGGGAAGTGGTGGGGAGGCTAGGAAGGGGAGGGGAAGGAGGGGTATAGTGAGCTCTGGCTACCCTACTTACCGGTGGGAACACAACACGTTGCTTATTATGACCGCGGTCTTCTGTAGGGCGGAGGTACTTCCCCAGTTGGACAGCTCATTTCGGACGGGAGATACCGTCGTGTCCTACCTCCGTTAGAATACTCGGATTTCCGCCATATAACGCCTACTTCAAGATCTTATACTTACTATATTTGTTATAATTTTTAGCAGTAACGGTTCGTGCTTCAATCGCTAGAAGATGATCGCTTTATCGCAATACGATATCGAGACCCGTAGCGATCATGAAGGACCGAATATATAACTTTATTCCTTCATGGTGACGACAAACCCGTTAATATTTTGTAAACTTTCACAGATTTACAATTCAGAAAAAAAAAACAATAAAAGAAATCCCAGTATTCTATTGGACCGACATAACAATCCTCGTTGACTTTAGGGGGGGGTTACCGTGGAGATTTCCGCACGGGAAAAAAGATGTTATATTGGAAAAGTGAATTGAATTATGATATGTTTTAATCCCCATAACATGTACGAAATTGGCCTTATCTTTTACTGGGACAAATAAAATTGGACATAAAAAGGTATCAATATTAATTTTTCACCTGAAACAATAAAAATGTGATATCTTTTATGAAGGCTCGGGATTTTAGAGTCTAAACCAGTGGAGTAGAGTCTATATTATATTTACGTACACTTGATCTTGTACAGAATGTGTTGCGGGGCTCCTATTTCTTCGAGTGCTATACCTATCGGACCTTGGATCTACGTCGCGAGAGAAATCAGGCCCCGCGCGGCGACTGTTTTGACATAATCTATGATTAGTAAATTAGAGTTCATCCTCACCGTAGCATCCCGTACTATCCTCAAAAGACAGCACAAAAACGCGTACAGCTCTTATAGAGCGAATTTTGAGCACTGATGAAGCCATCAAACTGAGCGACACCACACTATTGTTATTGTAACACTCTGCGTGTTTGTAATGGCGACCCTCATTCATGAGACTTTGCCTTCAGCGTATCATCAGGCGGGGTGAAGTCAAATTGACTTGCCCTAAGGAGAATAATAAAAAAACATTTTGAGTCTACAACCTATATTTGCACACAAGCACCTAACACAGCGTTTTCAAGTTCTAGTCCGAATATATGACGTAATCTGAAAATTTGTCAGAGGCCTCTCCCATCATATTTAAATACAGATATGCCTCAAATAGAGCTTTATTTTACCGGAGTCAGTCTTACCTATAAAATGTAAGAATTCAAAATGTTAAATTTAGTTCCAGCTTAATAAAAATCTGACTTAACTTCATTATACCTCACTACTTATCTTGCTATATTTGTAATAACGGAAAAATACGCAGACGTTATCACTACAAGAGACGGAATCTAAAAATAAAACCCTGTACCAACCCATCTAACCTCCATGGAAACAAAAAATCAAAGCCTCTCAACTTTGGGCGAAGCTATATACAGTAGTGCGATAGGCTTATTTGATTGGAAGTAGGTAAAAGTTCGATGAATAGATTAATGTCTAAAACCAATATTATTACAGACTTTTCGTCTGAAATGGATATTTCAATCATGCCAGAGTAGTTGAACTTCTCTAGACGAAATGAAATCTCAGCACAGAGGTATAACTTTATCCCGGCCATGTATTAAATTGCGTGAACTAGAATAATATTTCACGCACACGGCAATTTGAATCTTGCCTTTAGAGGGTAACTTTCAAAATTATCGACAAATTAAATATTATGTAAGGTGCGTACTATGATTTGGTCCCCTTACGTGTGTAGCCATATAATTAATTTAACGGGTAGCGAACGTTTTTGTATGTTTTATGCAAGAAGTTTGGTGAACTAAACGTGTTATTACTCCAAGTTGACTCGTGGGAGCTGTTAAAAAAGAAAAAGTGTTGTCATTTCGCATGCTCGCGTGAACGTTGCTTGTGGGTCGTGAATGGTGGCGCACTGGGGCTGACACTAGTCCAGGATTATGAATGAAAACTGTCTTCGAAGAGTTTTACACTAACTATTTAAGGTAGGTACTTAAGATTGTTTCCTGCCTGACCCCAGATTTTTATACTACTTAGGTGGCAGACGAGCACGTGGACCACCTGATGGAAAGTGGATAACGAGGCATATGTACGTTTGCAACACCAGAGGCTTCACATTCGTGCTGCCGACTATATAGACAGGATAGGGGAAGGAGAAACGGGGAGGGGAGAAGGTTAAAAGAATCTTTGCACCGTCAGAACAGAATACAAAAAAGGGTTTCTCGGTCTCCCACTGACAATGTCTCTGACTCAATGGCTCTGGGACAACGACAGTGAGCTCTGGCTTACTGGAGAGGTTTTGTGTGGTCAGTGGGCTCACTTGTATCATATTTTCAGACAATATTAAACATAGCGAACCGTTATAACCAGTTCTAGTCCGTCGCTCCCGTCGGTTCCATGGGGTTTTCCACACGAACAAACGCTATTAAGAATGTCTGTCACGTGTTTGTTGAATGTTTGTCAATAATAGCAACACCAACCAGCCAATTAGCCTACCACAGTTCACTATTGGACACAGGACTCTCCTAATATTGAGATGCTTTGGCCTGCTGTTTCCACGCTGAAAAGACTTGATTGGTACAGGGTTTTATTTCGACTTTCCCTTCTCTCACAGTGATATCCACTACATATTTCTCTACCCTTTATGAGTTTATCCTCTTGCGACACCCTACGGATGAGATGGGGTCGTGATATTCTATATTCTCCATTACAACACGGATGTCATAGAACACCTAACACCCAAAAAAAATAACCAGCCAATAACCCAAAACCAAATAAAGAGAAGATTCAAAATGTCGGATCATCCCACGCTACGCACAGATCATTAGTAGGTATATATTCCTCCCCATACCCGGGGACTAGATGGGGACACCGTGGTCCTTATACCCTGCCGAGGTGCGAGGGATATGTTGGCTACTACCTCACCTCCGGCAACTGAAGACCCAAAGATGGCGTGCGTTTTAGTCGGTTCGAGTTCGACATAACCTACCCAACCGGCTCCAGGGGGGGAGGGGTATATCATTAGTATATTAATGTTTGCTTCAGAGCCTTTGACTTAAACATTCGAGACACGTGATATTGAATATCATATATGAATATATAATCCTACATTATATTCTACATATATTGTGTAGCAAGGATTTGGTATAACATGACGACATTAAAGGTGTGTCTTACTTATCCATTTGGATCAATAATATTGTATAAGTTATATATTATACATAATTGTAAACCATTTAGGTATTGGAAAAGGTGTGTGGGTGTATTTTATTAATCATACATTATGTAAGTTCACAAATTGTATGCCTGAGGAGGCAGAAGGGTATCGTGCAATAAGTAGCTAACCTGAAACTGGCAATACTGAGCACTTATTTCTAAAAACGTGCTGCGAAAGAAAATTTTCAGACATACAAAAATATATATCAACACAAATATATATATCACTAGCGTCACTATTGTATTAGGTTTGATATGTACCTGTAATGATAGTGTAAACGTTATAAATAAATAAATAAATAAATTGTAATTTTATTTCCTTAATAGAGTATACCCACTGTGATGAACTGGTCCTGTATTGGGGTATTCTTTCGTTTTCCATAAATTCATTTGCACTAATTTCGTTTGCCATAATCATCCCCGGTCATAATATTTACTTGCACTATTATCATTTATACTAATAACGTTTGACATAACAACTCAACAGTCATAACGTTTATTTGCCATAAAATCACTTTCTATAACAACATATATCATAATAATTAGTTTCCATAAGTAACACATCTCATAATCCACTCTTGACATAATAAAAATTTGATATAGTTATGAAAAAAATACATTTTTTTAAACCACCCAGAAGTAGGAGCCCGCGAAGCGGGCTCCGTCGAGCTTATTTAGTAGACGTCATATGAGGTTTATTTTCAGGTTTAATTGTGAATAAAAAATCTGTGTCGTATAATTGACATTATTGAAAACGAAAGTTATGGCAAATACATTTATGGATTTTAATTATTATGACATTGATCGATTATGACCAATGAAAATGAAATTATGACAAATGAAATTAGTGAAAGTGATTTTATGTCCTTTCACGATTATGGCAACTGAAACGTTATTTCTAATGAAATTATGGCAACTACCAGTATGGCGTATAAAATTATGGCATTTAAAATTATGGCAAACATTAGTAAACCCTGTATTGGATGTGGACTTTTCCGACTGTATCGACTTCGTGCATTCACAAAACCTAAAGAAATGGTCTCTCCAAAAACCAGTCGAGTCTATACAGTGAGTATTGTATGAGTCGCGATCGAGTACGAAGTGATAACGCGGACAATGGTAGTGTTAACGCACGTAAAAACGAGCGAGAAAGAGGGTAGTATATATAAATATGAATAAATATTCTAAGACAATCTACGCAACGCCACCTAGACCCATGGTAAGGATAGTTTAACTAGTTTGTGTTATGGGTACTAGAATGCAGATAAACATACTTGGATACTTTTTTTTTGTATATACATACATATTATACATAGAAACACCCAGACCAATGCAAATATTCATATTCATGCACACGAATATTTGCACTGAGCGGGAATCGAACCCGGCGTGGCAGTCGCGTTCACTATCGCCACGCCACGAAGGTCGTTGTTATATGGTTGGCCTCAATAAGAACTAGTTTTCATCTTCAGTACATCCCTGCTCATGGTGCTTGAAACAGCTCCGTAATATCGGGTAAACTCATAGTCCCAACAAACTACCGTTATGTATGCCCGTATATGTAATTTATTAAATAAAAGAAAAAAAAACCAGTACATATGCCGTTGATTTTTATAAAGTTTGTGTAGTTTGTACATTCATTCACTATTACTACCATCACTCACAAGCTGCAGTAGTTGTTTCTATAGCCCACAACCAAGTTCCCTTTAAAAACAATCAAGACTTTTCCTTAAGCTGAGTAAATGAGTCTTAATTGAAACAAGACGTCTTTAATTAAACCTACAGACAAAGGACGGGGTACCTTCTCGCTTCAGACTTTAGACCAGAGTATAAAAAAGATGGTAATAATGATAGTCTCTTTTATTTAATGCCTACCTAAGAACCTAAAATGCTGCGGTAGCCTAGTGGTATGGGTAATGGACTGCCGGGGTTCGATCCCAGGTTTCACCATGGCACACATCAATGACTTTTCGATGCTTTTCGAAGTTATGTGTGTATTTATCGCAGGTTTATAAGTGCCCGGTTAATGGCAATAGGCTCGCCAACCTATTACATTGGGTCCTAAACATAAACTGGCGAAATGTTGGTGCTAGCACCTCTGCCTACGCCTTCGGGGATACAGGCGTGAGTTTATGTTATGTTACCTAACACGTGGTTAAATGGGGACAAAGGTATAAAATCTTATAAGAAGCAGAAGAATGGAGACACCCTTAATTCAAAAAGGAATTTTAGTGATGAAAAAAATACATAAAAATTTTCCTTTTCCACATTCAGAATCTCTGTTAAGTATTCAAAATAAATAAAAGCTTGAGTTTTTAAATATTAACTTCTTCTTTTATGTTTAAATTATGAAATAGATCAAGAAAATACACTTAGCTCCACGTAATTACAAATATGAAGATGAAAATTTAGTAAGTAATAAGACTTCACCACTCTCACACAAAAGCACACTCGCGAAAATTTAATTATTTGAAATTGGAAACAGAATGGTGTACATAATAACTTGTAGGCACCAAACCTAATTTAAAATCTTTTCTCATCTGCGTTTAAGAAGGTTAGTCTATGCAGTAATAGGAGCTAAGAGAAGCTAATGGTCGAATGTATAATTTATTTGTTTAGTTGAAGTTTGCGGGCCGTCGTCGTCGCCTGCAACGTGGGAACGGGCCTTCTGAGCAAGTACATTAGGTACACTCCGCTGCAGAAAAATACCTATGTGTAAATACGGCCAAAGAAATGTGTATGCACCTTTATATGTGAAGGTGTATACTTATTTTCTTGGCCATGTGTGTATGTACTTGTGTTCGTTTATATTTTGCTAAAATAAACGAACAGCTAATGGAAGCGACACACTAGAGTGAAGTGTAGGGTACAAATGTTTGCGGAAATTTATTTTCTTTAGCAACTTTCCCTTTTAGTCCTGCTTACTTTGGGTCTAGATAGCGCATTATAGAATGGCTTATACGGAAGAATGAAGGTTTATTTTGAATTTTTAGACTCGCTTTTCACAAGATATACATATTTTCAATTTTATGCTGGATTCATTACCTTTGGTGTTGCTACTGAAATTTTTCTGAAAAATAAACTCACACAAATTAAGATAAGCGGTTACCATAGCCTTCAACGCTGGACCAGATGTGGTACTCGCATATTGCAACATTTAAATATAAAATGAAAAACAAAAAAGGGTAGGTACCCACTGAATCACCATCACCTACTCAATAATGATACACATAAAAATGTACTGAGACGAAATTAAATCAGTTTTTATCTTAGAACCTCAATTGTGTGTTCAAGAATCACAGCGATAACCCGAGTGAAAATTGTGCAGACATCGAAAAATTACATTAATTGTAATCTACGTCTCATCTCCTACAAGGTGGGTTAATCTATTTCCACACTTCTCCTCTCGACTCAGTGAGGTTCTTTAAAGAAAATATAGAAAATGGGGCTAAATTTATCAAACAAAAATAAACTGCGATTGCGGGGCCCCATCCCAATTTATGTCACATTTGCTCTCTTGTCCAATGTGCTCCTCCAACTACACTGCCGAGGATTTTATATCGGGCAAAGTACAACGCTGTAGCTGTGGCCAACTATGAAGCCGGTAACATTTAAAAAACGCAAGAATATTGCTCGTTATTGTCTAAATGAAGAAGAACAAGGCAGTGTGAACGCACCCTAACACAATGACATTCTATTTTTCGTCGAAAGTGTTTGTTTATCTCATTAACTCTTAACGATATAAAAGTTAAATAGAAATCTCGTGTAGCACAAATTCCAATATGGAGAGAATGCAAATTTTACAGGCATTATCATAAATCTACTATCCCCAGCAACTGTAGCATAAAAAAGTACGCATTTCAAAACGTTCAAGAACAGAAATTATGTTCTTGTCGTGGAAAATAGATTAAACGTCAGTCAGAGTCTGTTCCTGATGGCGAAGTCACTGTGTTATAATAAAAACTCAATGCGATTTAAAATATAAAATCAAGTATCATCACTCGTTAAACATGAACAAGAATTACAACGCGCGTGCTGAAAAGGACATGGAAAGACATCTGTGTTCGGAAACCGCATTCACGAAACATCCCGCGGCTTCGAAACTCGGTCTAACACGAAAGTTTCAATTTTCCTTTTACATTGAAAACGTATTAAGATCAATTAAAAAGTTTACGTGTTTCCACGTGCTTCCGACTTAAATTTAGTAGTCTCTTTTACCGAGACTCCTCCTATAATTTCAGTAAAACTTTATACTTGAATTCACAACTTAATTAGTCGTACGAAAACTTGACAGTTTACTAATTAGAATTCGGTTTGCATTTCTTTTTGATATTTGTATCTATGGAATGCTCGCGATTGGTTAGCAGGGTGTATCGACTTGCAAACGAATCTTAATGGGAGGCGCGGGTTCGATCGTTCGAGTATGGCTATTTGCACGTAAAGCTGTCGGTCCCTGTTGCCATACGAACAACTATGGTAATGAATGGGAAAAATGAAAAGTAGTAAAACCCGCTGCTTTTAACCCTCGAGGCAGTCTAAGAACTGTTTCATATGATGCAAATTGCAACAAAATTAACGGCATAGACTAAATATTACGAGTCTAGCGCGAGTCGTTAACATTCGCGCTAGTATGAGTTTAATAGTGAAATGTTTTGAAGTCTAATGAGGGCCTGCACAGCACCGAGCGTTGACGCGTTCATTCATTAGCTATCTAAATTACACTGCGACCCAACTTACATATTAATAAGATTTCATAGCGTATGCACGCTGCAACGGCGTGACAGTTTTGCACAAATCGAGAATACTAGTTCCAGTTTACTTGCAATACTTCAGTAATAAAATACTTAGTACATATGTACAGTCACCTGCAATAATCTGTATACACTTTGGAACCTTGTCACAATAATAAATGACAAGTCAACATTATGACATGAGGCGGTAAAATTCGACAAGTTTAACGCGAAAAAGTTCTAAAACGTATACATATTACTGCAAGTGACTGTACTGTATTTGGTATATTTGACTTGAATGCAATCAATATATTGGGGGAGGAAGGGGAACACTCACCCACCGTTTAGCAATCCTTACGATGTAATAGCAAAATATCACTTCTTCTTCTTCGTGTCAGTGGCAACAATGAGAAATGAAGTTAGATACTGCATCTTCCGTCGCTTCATTCAGTTGGGCGACTGTGCAGGTGCGAGGGCAAAGCGGGCACGACAAGAGGTGGTACATCGTCTGCAGTGGTGCACCAAAGTCCCAGCCACCACTCCCCGCATTCAGGTAACCATTTTACCAGGTTCGCTTTACAGCAGCCGACCTGAGACCTCAACCTATTTAGGGACTTCCATGGTTTTTTTTTTTTTTTACTACGTAGGTGGCAGACAAGCACATGGCCCACCTGATGGAAAGCGGCCACCGTAGCCTATGAACGTGTGCAACACTAAGGGTGTCATACACGCGTTGCCCACCCTGAAGGGAAAGGGGGAGAGCTGGGAAGGGGTGGGGAGGCTAGGTGTGGATTACCATTTCGGTTTATGCCCGGGCGGTAGACTCTCAGGGGACTGGATGCTGTCTAGAGGGATTTTTTGTGAGCCACCTCTGGCACCGAACGCTATTAGATTGTAATATCACTAATTTTCATAGAAAGGAATGCCAAACCGAACCGCTCAAAGCAAGTAAATATACTTCTTACCCATAGGTGGTTAATACCCATCTGCCTACTCCTTTCGAAACTTACAGATTTGAATATATATGTGACTCATTGCGTGTAGTATGCGCCGGTTGTGCACGAGGTTATGGGTTCGATCCCCACACAGGCCAAACATTTATGTAATCCACAAATAGTTGTTCTGAGTCTGGGTGTACTTTGTGTCCGTTAGTTGTATGTTTGTAAAGTCCCCCGCGATACAGTGCTTGTTCCCTAGTACCTACGGGAGTTGTCTTTTAAAAAGTAAAAAAAAATACATATATATTTATGTAGGTATTACGTTATAAACATCCCGACGTACCTATTAAAAGTCAAAGGCAACTACTAACGATGTTTCCAATTTGCTATCGAATTTTGAAACGACAATTAAAAAGTTTCATTTGCGTAGCGTGGGTGCGGTCATGCTCGTGGATGGGAACTGAACATGACTGAAGAATACATGTAGTGCATGAGAATATGCGTGGGCTCACATGTGGGTGAGCGCGTGTTCTTAGAAACTGAGAAGAATCAACTTACTGTTGGTACGGTCACTTAGTACCGAGCTAAATTGACACGGGTTGAACAAATGGAGGTATATTATTACTACACCTACTTAGTACCTACGTTGATATACCTCAGGGCTTATATCATGGACCATATAAAACACAGACAGGACATGGTAAAAGGTGCTCTATACGCGAGTACGCGTCTTTTGGGTGTCTTTTGAGGACTTAGAGGTTTAAGTAATCTAATTAGACGGTATCAAAAAAACGAACAGTTTGAGTAAGCTAATGTCAATTGTTTAATTTGGTAGCCATCACTTAAGTTACTCATTTATGCACAGACGAAATAAGTAAATACACTTTTGCCTATTCTATCAGATGCTTTACCTCATTGTTGAAATGAACAATTAATTATTCTAAACAATTTCTAAATCTCGCGTAATTCTCTCAACACTCGCGGGGATTGCTGGAAGAAAACTCAATTATGAGATAAGCCCTCTTATATATATGATATTTCATTTATAAGTACAGTAATGACTCACACACATACGAGATTTAAAAAACGTCTCGTTAAAATACTGGCTTAATGAAGTTTAGACCTTAGGAACGGCTGAATAAAATACAACCAAACTCGAAAGTATCGCAAAATTATGAACATATACTTGGAAATGTATTTAATTTTGTTCTATTCTAACACTTTAGGACAATAGAATAGGACAGGGAGCAGTAGCGCACATTGTGAGAGGCCTATGTCCAGCAGTGGACTGCAAGAGGCTAATTGATGATGATTTATGAACACTTAACGGATATTAAAAAATCACTCGTTTGTGTGAGGACTAAAGAACATATGGAAATGACAGAAAAATCGATTAAACATCGGTATCTAAATGGAATATTAAACATCTTTTGTTTTAGCATATTCTTTTGTGTATGTCACGTATTCAATCAAAGGTAGATTGGAAATCGTTCCAATGATAGGTTGGAAATCGAAATTCTAAAAATAATTTCGATTTCCGCCAAAGTTACTCTTTACCGCAAAGTACTTATTAGATGCTCTCGACAGGTTGCAGCGACGTGCGGTCCGCATTATTGGGTGTCCTGAGGTCACAGAGTCCCTCGAGCCTTTGCAGATGCGTAGAGATGTTGCGTCCTTGGCAGTATTTTACCGTCTCTACCATGGTGAATGTTCTGATGAGCTCTTCCAACTAATCCCACCCTCCACTTTCCTACACAGGACAACGCGTGCAGGGCTTAGGTGTCACTCGCATACGGTACAGAATATTCCATCAAGAACCAAGCGGTTCGGTGAGTCTTTTCTCTGCCGTACCATTAAGTCCTGGAATTCCTTGCCGGCGCACGTGTTTCCTTCTTCCTACAGTCCCGGGTCCTTTAAGCGGGGCGTGAAAAAGCATCTGATGAGGCCGTCAAGCTGAGCGCCACCATTGTATCACTGAACGTGTTTGCAATGGTGACCCTCTTTCATGGGACTTTGCCTTCAGCTTAACATCAGGCGAGGTAAAGTCAAATTGACGTGCCGTAGATAAAAAAAAAAAAAAAAAAAAAATTACTCTATGGTATAGGATCCCGCTCAACAAAGACTCTCAACGAACTGGTTAATGACTAAAACATTGGCTATAAAAAAATAAATAAGTATGTTGTGTACCAAGAGTACTACCTCCTTAATAGTACTATACCAGCCTTCACCTTCGGGAGTGTTTCTCTTGCACCCTGAATCTTAGACTATTCAAGGTGCAAGGGAATGAAAATTATTTATTCCCACGGGGCAGGTCGGCTTGTTTGACATAAAATACTTGTCATCCATTAACCAGCTCGGTGAGAGTCGGACTATAGTATATTTTTCTCTCATTTTGCGGAGTGATTTTTCCAATACATAAACGGGTAATTTCACGCATGTCTCATTTTTTGCTAATTTCGGTGGTATTTTTCAATCATAGGTTTACCGATGAAAAAATTTAATGGTGTTCTTTTAGAACACATTAGTATTCTAGATATTTAGAAGGAAACAAATAACTGCATTTGTTATAAAAATAGAACAACCACCGAAATTGTCAACCCACCGAAATTGCAAGATCACACCGAAATTATAAATTGTGATATATTTATCTAAACAATATGTACTAACGGCTTGGATGCATGATGCAGATGCTACATCATGCTGCCAAAGGCAATTTTGCTTTTGTCGTCCGTCCATGGAGGCCGTCCCACGCTTCGTCTACCGGTACGCGGTCTCCATTCAAGAACCTTTCGGCTCCAATGGCCATCTGTTCTTCTTGCTACGTGCCCCGCCCACTGCCACTTCAGATTACTAACCCTGTAGGCTATGTCGACCACTTTCGTTCGTCTGCGGATCTCCTCATTTCTGATTCGATCCAGCAGAGAGATTCCGAGCCTAGCCTAGATTATAGCCCTTTCCATAGCTCGCTGTGCGACCTTGAGCTTTCTTATGAGGCCCATAGTGAGGGTCCACGTCTCGGCGCCATAGGTCATCACGGGCAACACGCACTGATTAAAGACTTTTGTCTTTAAGCACTGAGGTATTTTGGACGAGAAGACGCTGTGTAACTTCCCGAACGCTGCCCAGCCGAGTTGGATTCGACGATTGACCTCCGCCTCGAAGTTTGATCCGTCTAATCGGACCATCTGTCCAAGGTAGACGTACTTGTCTACAACTTCGAGGGTCGAGCCTTCAACTGACACTGGGGAGGGCCTTAGAATATGAGCATTCGCCATAACCTGGGTCTTGTCCATATTCATCTTGAGGCCCACCTGTTGAGAGACTCGGTTGAGGTCGTCGAGCATTGTGTTAAGATCCTCCAGCGATCCTGCCCTGAGCACGATATCGTCGGCAAAACGAAGGTGAGTGATGTATTCGCCATTAACATTAATGCCAAGACCTTTCCATTCCAGTAGCTTAAAGGCATCCTCCATTGCATTGGTGAAGAGCTTCGGGGATATTACATCTCCTTATCTCACTCCCCTCTGCAACAGTATCGCCGCTGTGCTCTGATCTTGTACTCGGACTGACATAGTGGCGTTTTTATACAAACACTTCAGCACTTCGATGTACCGGTAGTCTATATGACACCGCTGGAGATATTGTAGCACTGCCCATGTCTCGATCGAATCAAAGGCTTTCTCGTAGTCCACAAACGCTAGACATAGTGGCAAGTTATACTCCTGAGTCTTCTGTATGACTTGCCGCAGCGTATGAATGTGGTCTACGGTACTATAACCTTTTCGGAAACCGGCTTGTTCGGGCGGCTGGAAGTCATCAAACCTGCGTTCGAGACGATTCGTGATAACCCTCGAAAACAGCTTATAAACATGGCTCAGAAGCGAGATGGGTCTGTAGTTCTTAAGAGAGGCTTTGTCACCTTTCTTGAAGAACAAGACTTCTACGCTTCTGTTCCATGCTTCCGGCGTAGTACCTTCGAATAAGACGGAGTTGAAGAGCTTCTGAAGGACTTTAAGTATCGGTGTTCCACCCGCTTTCAGAAGTTCCGAAGTGATTCCGGCTTCTCCTGGTGCCTTGTTATTTTTAAGCTGCTTGAGGGCCACCCTAATCTCGTACAGGCTGATGTCCGGGATATCCTCAGTGTAGTGTCGGGTTAGCTTGGCTCTTGGATCTTTAACCGTATCAGTAGCAGGCTTAGTGACTGAGGTATAAAGCTGTCCATAAAACCCCTCGATCCCCCTCAAAACATCTCCCTTAGTCGACACGACACTGCCGTCCTTCCTCTTCAGTTTTGTCAACTGGCTCTGCCCAATAGACAAGTCTCTTGCGAACACTTTGGAGCCTTTATTTCGCTCAATCGTTTCTTTAATACATTGAGTATTAAAGGCACGGATGTCGTGTCGCAAAGACTGCTGGATACGTCTATTGAGCTGCCGATGTGCTTCAGCGTCATTGGTAGACTGCAGCCTCATAGAGCGTCGTTCGGCCATGAGTTTGAGGGTGTGATCGGTGAGCTTCTGTGGTCTATCTCTTCGACGGGGCCTGAAGAATTTGGAGCCCACTGAATGGACAGCTTCAACCAACCTGTTATTTATCTCGTCCACTGTACTGCATTCTTCTAGGCAAGAGAAGCGATTCGAAAGTTCGAGTTGAAAGCTCTCGGGGTACTGTATATGGGAAGCTCTAGGTCGGAGCGTAGACCTCATCAGACGGGATCTCTCCAGTTTAACATTAATATTCAATGTGCCTCTAACCATTAGGTGATCACTTCCGGTTTTCACCCCATGGATCACTGAGACATCATTGAATATCTATGCATCGTCATGATGAAGTCAATCTCATTTTTGGTACGACCACCGGGGCCCATCCAGGTCCATTTCCTGTGGGGTGGTTTTTGAAGAAAGAGTTCATCATAAAGAGTCGGTCTTTCTCAAGAAAGTCGGCCAGCCTCCAACCCCTTCGGTTACGCCTCCCATACCCATATTGCCCCACTCTCAGTAGTAATAGTAAATACGTTAATTATAACAAAAAAATGAGTAATTTTATTATTTATTACCTTGTGAGTAAATATCTTACCAAAGATATGGAAACTCATAGCCATTTTAGTATTGATGCAATATAGGTGGCAATAAATCTACCACCGAAACCACCGATATTGCACCACCGAAGTTAGAAACATCAAGAAAAAATGAAATTAAACAAAACTCAGTGATGCATTCGTCACGTGAAATGTATGATTGCTGAGGGTACCTAACAACACACAACATACTCGCAAATCGTAATGTTAAAACCAAATATTCATTCATACAGTAACCCACCGTGATTGTAAAATTTCGTACTCCCTCTTAGAAATAAGAAGGTACTTACGTATTAGCGGGAAAACTGGGCAGAATCGGACATGCCATTACTGCGTAAACGCAAGAGCATGACTGGAACTCCGCGTGCGTAAGAAGATAGATCGTTTAAATTGACGTGTATACGTTGTATAAGGGTTTAAAAAAAACACACCGAAATTGCACTTTAGGCGCGGACGTTCCTTATCGACATTGTCACGATGTCTGCGTTATAATAGAAGTAATGAAAGCAGTAAATATGGTTGCTTCATATATTAATTAACATAATAATCTTAATTTAAGTACTAAATTTGCAATCATAGCGGACTTAAAGAGGTAAATGCGCTTAAAGGTACATCGCGGACACGCCACCGTTATTGGAATCTAGCATGTTTTAATTTTTTTTTAATTTTATGTTTAAGAGAAATGTATTTTCAGTAGTGACTTCATATAAGCTAGTGTTCGTATTACATGAAAAAAAATAGAGTGGTCATAGATAAACGTTTTACATAGTGATTTCATGCGAAGAAACTCTAAAAATGCGGTCGGTGAAATTACCCAAACATAAGGGTCGGACATAGAATATTGGAGGTAACATCTTTTTATCTGAGATCAGTAAATATTCGACTTTCGTATCCATGATGTTCGCCATGGCGGGGAAGCGAATAGTCTCTCGTAAACAGACCATTTTGTAATGCGATACTATATACGACTAATAACATACACTGTGTAACAAGGTAATACTTTTTTATTTGTAGCTGGCTAAGCTTGGGAAAGGTACAGATTCAGAGATTAAGTTCGGAGGAGATCGTAGATTATTTATCTATATAGATATCAAGTTCGGAAAGGGTTATAGATGATCTAGAGATCAAATTTAGAAGGATTTATAGATAAATCCAGTCAATTTCGGGAAGTAGGGAAGAGGAAGAACCCACAAATAATTAAATAGAAACGAATAGCAAAAAAAATTGGTATGCCGAAAATAAATTACTTACCGAAATTGTTGTAGTTAAATAAGTTTGGAAAAAAAAATTGACTCGATTCCTTGCTATGCGGTGTAAATCGCAAGGAAATTAGTTACGTGCTTAGCCGCACAAGCACTACCAGTTAACGTCTTGGAGAGTATCAGACGACTTCTTCTTCTGTTTTCTACCCTGTCGTAATGTAGTTGTAGCTACGCATTTCTTTTATTTTTGAAGTAGCTATATTTATCAGTGCTCACCGTCAGCCAATAAAGTAATACGTAATTTAAGATTTAACTTACGACCATTTAGACTAAGGAAATAAAAAAAAAACAGTTTAATGGTATGCCCTATAGGACCAGAACAAAGCGATAGAATAAATATGCCTTGGCATATTCACGAAACAACTGCTTGTTTATGAATATTAATGTAATTAAAGGCTTTTCTCGCCCAAAGACATTTTGTCACTGTTATTAACAAAGCCAACAATTTGTTTCTTTTGAGTAGATGTTGCTTTTTCATCAAAAACATGTTGGTTTTAGAATATTCTTCAATGTTGACTCCGATTGTATATTTTTACTATCGGAAGAAGGTTCTTTACCCAATGAGAGATATTAGAATATAAACCGGTTGAAAGTTTGTTACAGTAAAGCTTATCATGTTTACAAATACACTAGTTTTTGTTGTAATAAATTAACATAACATTCCATAAACTCACGCCTATATCCTCGAAGGGGTAGGCAGAGGTGCTAGCACCCACATTTCGCCAGTTTATGTTTAGGTCCCAATGTAATAGGTGGCGAGCATATTTTCATTAACCGGGCACTTATAAACCTGCGATAAATACACACATAACTTCGAAAAGCATCGAAAAGTCATTAGTGTGTGCCATGGTACAACCTGCTGGCCTAACACGGGCGCGGGACAAATATCTCTCTCCACCGCTTATGTCAAATTGACGGGGACAAACGCGTTTGTCCCTAATTGCTAGCATGGCGTCGAAGGAGATAACTTATGTCCCTCGCTGTGACGTAGACAAGGGACTTTTTCTCCACTTGCTTAGCACGGCGGCCGTAAAGTGGACAAGATATGTCTCTTTTTGACAGATTATAGAGAGATATTAGTCTCCGAACTATTGAGGTGGGGACAAAAATCGTAACCGAAAAATAAATACATTGAATTTGATTAATTAATTAATGAATTAAAATTTTAATAATATATATATGTATATATATATGGGGAAGGGGGGATTTAAATATTTTTGTCAAATAATTTTGACCTTCAATATTTAAAATCCAGTAATAAAGTATTAATATTATATATACATACATATACATATATATACATATATATATGTGTATATATGTATATGTATGTATATATGTATATATGTATATATGTATATAGGTATTTATATATGGACTCTACAATCGGTCATAGTGGGACCCCCCCCCCCCTACAGCGGTCAGCAGTACGAGTGTGACACCCTAGGCATTACAAACATCGATAGGCTATAGTAACCATTTTCCAACAGGTGGGCCGTGTGCTCGTCTGCCACCTAAGTTGTATAAAAAATCCAAACATATAATCCTATATTATTACGACACATTACGTAACACAATACATCCCATTACAAAGTAATAATACCTACTTACTAACTTAGCTGCATCTACATTATTTGAAATTAAAATAACACCGACAATTTAAAAAGTCAATGTTGCACTTATAAAATATGCACGTTGCTAGGTTTTATCAATTTGGTCGAATAATACTTTTTCGTATATTGGTAGCATTGAGTGGACAAACGTTCTCCCCGGTGACAAACTAGTCTCTCCTCGACGCCATGCTAGCTAAAGGGAGAGAGAAGGAGGGGAAGACAAATTTTTCTCCACTCCCCGGGGACTTTTGTCTTCGCGCCATGCTAGGCCTACTGGGATCGAACCCGAGACCTCGTCTCAGCAGTCCATTACCCATACCACTAGGCTTCCGCGGTTATAAATTAATATCGATAAATATCAGAGATGTTCAGTCTGGGCACTAGCGGCGGTAAGACCCATCATGGGGGACTGGCTAGAGAGGCCACACGGTAGCCTCTCGTACCGGCTGACGCAGGTGATCACCGGGCACGGGTGCTTCGGGGATTACCTGCGTCGGATCCAGAAGGAGTCAACGTCCGACTGCCATCACTGTGATGCGAGCGAGGACTCGGGGCTGCACACGCTGACCGAGTGCCCGGCGTGGGAGACGCCAAGGCGGGTCCTAGCAACAGCCCTAGGGGTGGGAGTTGTCTCGCTCGCCACCTTGCTCACGGTGATGGTACGATGCGCGAGTGCTTGGGCAGCCGCCGCTTCCTTCTGCGAGCAAGTAATGCTCGAAAAGGAGGAGGCGGAGCGGGTTCGGAGAAGACTCCGGGCCCGCACTGCCCGCGATGAGCGGAGGCGACTCGGACGTCGGAGGTCGCAAAATGACCTCCGTCCCCCATGAGCGCGGGCCTGGGGGTGACGGGTGGAGCCGCCGGTCACCCTAGCAGAAGCAGGCCACGGCGATGGCGCAAATGCCACCCCATACCCAGGGGCTAGATGGGGACACCATGGTCCCCACATTAGGGGAAGAGGGTCATCTCAACAGAGATGTCCCCGGGTCTGCCGGGGTGCGAGAGATATGTCTTGTATAATCTCACCTCCGGCAATCGAGGACCCATGGACGGCGTGCGTTTTGGTCTGTTCGAGTCCGACATAATCACCTCCATCGGTTTTGGTGGAGGTGGTATCCGTGGGGATTTTGCGCACGATAAAAAAAAAAAAAAAAAGTCTGGGCACTTATTTTGTTTGCCTAACAAAACGTAGTAACGCGCGTTCGTATTAGCCGATATATTGAATTAGTCCAGTGAAGGTAGTTCTATCTTCTATGTTAACCAATTGATTGAAATCCACCGTATATTCACGTTACGACTGCGTTTGAAACTCAAGTCGAATAATACGCTCGAATGTCGAGATTTCTTAATGTGGGCCATTAAGCTCGAGGTTTATTTATCTCCGTGCTATTGTGGCGTGATAAACAAAGGCTCTCGGTCGGAATGCACGCTATTCTCTAGGAGCAAGTCGTAAATACGATTAATTAATAAATCCCTGGTTTCCTGGCTCCACAGGTTTCGCAATATTCGAACGGAAGTAGTGAAATTCAAACAATCCATGAATGTAAAAGGAGGTGCAGTATTGATCGACTACCCTATCAACAATTTGAATTATTTATTAACAGATTGAATCAGCTTTACCTACGTAACGTAGTGTAACTTATATGGCGTAGCGGTAGTGGACTAAATCAGAGGTTGTAAGTCAAATTTCCGTTGAGTTTCTGGATGTTTCTATATATTTCCTTTTTTTTTCTTATAGCGTAAAGTATTAATCGACTTCTTTTCTTATGCTTAAGAAAACCCAATCATATTTTTGCCGCAACGTACGCTTCTCCATTCCCGGGGGGCTAGACGGGGTCTACCGTGGTCAATACACCCGGATCATTTCGAAAGAGGTGGCCCCAGGTCTGCCAGGATGCGAGGGATATGTTAGCTACTCTATCACACCTGCGACAACTAAGACCTAAAGACGGCGTGCGATTTAGTCGGTTCAAATCCGATATAACCATTCCAACTGGCTCTAGTGGGGAGTATCCGAAGAGATCTTCACACGAAAAAAAATCTAATAGTATTTACAAAGTTGATTAATTGCACTTACGGCGCTATACGAAAGGAGTGCCGAAATTACAACTGTATTAAGAATAGAGCTGAGATTCAAAAGATTAAGAGATTTACGCAGAACAGGTAAAAGAAAACAAGGGAAAATTAATTACAATTCTAAGCTCTATTAGTTTCTTTCGCAGTGAACGTCATTCTGTTGTATTTACAAATAAATTGGCTAATAAGAGTAGCAAGTATCTGATTTAAATGGAATGGAAATTAGCTGTATGATTGCTGAAAAATGTTATGGTACGAGCTGACTGTCAAAACGCCATCGTTTAGAAGTGAAGGTTGTAATAGGGTTCCGTATCTTGCGGTGTAAAGATAAATCAAATATGAAGAAACTTCAGTCGTCGGAGTATATTCAATAAGTATGTATACTTCGGCTTTTCGTACTCCACTTTGCACGCTTCTGGGCGTCTACGGTAGTGAAACCATGGGCACGCATTTCACAACGTCAACGTCACGTCAACTTTTTTTTTTTATACTACGTAGGTGGCAGACAAGCACACGGCCCCCCTAATGGAAAGCGGCCACCGTGGCCTATGAACGTGTGTAACACTAAGGGTGTCACACACGCGCTGCCCACCCTGAAGGGAAAGGGGTAGAGCTGGAAAGGGTGGGGAGGCTAGGAAGGGGAGGGGAAGGAGGGGTACAGTGAGCTCTGGCTACCCTACTTACCGGCGAGAACACAACACGATGGTTATTATGACCGCAGTCTTCTGTAGAGCGGAGGTACTTCCCCAGTTGGACAGCTCATTTCGGACGGGAGATACCGTCGTGTCCTACCTCCGTACTTCTTGGGTAAATCCCTCCTGCCGGGACTCGGTGGAGGCGCCATAATCAGACGTTTGTTACCCACGAAGCCTGGCCGTTTCCGCAAAACGTGACCGCACCTCGTTGGTGCTAGGCGACTTTCTTGCATTTTATCTACACTTTTGCATTTTATCGATGTCACGGACACGAAGACTGTCGGGTGTGTGAGAGTTCATTTTTTTATTACTTATTAATACAGTGCCTTTATTACTTCTTTTACAAAAGTATTTTTTGAGTACACAGTCTTATAACTTGTACTTATGGTACTGAAGTACGGAACTCATCGTGAGCGACTCTAACTCACACAGAATCGGTTCTTTTTTCAAATGAGCGCGCTTGATAGCTGTACCATTGCTCAGTTAGAAGAACGTAACATGAAAAAAGAGGTTGGCGACGTTTTCACGTAAAAGTCAATTTGCATGTGCCATTTTGCTTCATTTTTGTGAGCAGTTGGTCATTTGGCTACGCCTTTAATTGAAATGCTTTGCTTCTAAATAGGAAGTTACGTCATTTAACACTTTTATAGGTGCCTTGCTTCGTGTTGTTAGATTTTTAAGCTTTTAATTTATTTTACAGTTTAATTAAATACTGAAATAAAAATACCGTCTTGAATTCGAACAACTACACGAGTTGTCTTAAAAATGATAACCTTTGATATGGTATTCAGGGTAAAGGATTTTACGTGCTTTACGAGGCACCGTAACTACTAACTTAAGTTTAGGTATTTTTGAAAGCATTTTTTTAGCTTCGAATGACGTCATCACGCGGTTCATACCACGTTGAAATGTATTCAGAGACTTGCTATTAACGAATGTATAGAATATTCTAGAAAAAGAATATTAACATCGTCGATTTGTTCGATGAAAAATTCAATAGTACTATTGGAATCACGTCCCGCGTAGTTAAACTCCCTTCTCCCCAGTACACCCCTTCCGCACTCTGTGAATATTTAGACCAGGTCTGGTGGTAAAATGCAGTGACCTCATTAATACCCCAGTAAATTAGGCTAAACAACTTTCTGCGCCGTAATTTCCTGTGATATAAAATGATAGAGAAAAATACAAATTAAACCGTTTCTAAAATCATAGACAATTTTTTCAAATTTTTAGTTACTTACATTTGTCTATTGTTGTATTTTTACGGCCGTAGCTAGGTTAGTTCCAGTTTTTAATGGTGTAATAAATAGTGTAGTAGTAGTTGTAGAAGTCAAATTGACGTGCCATTAAAAAAATAACATTTGTGCTATTTCCTAAGTTATACTCTTTTGTTTATTAAAAGAGGATTAGTTTACTTGTTCCTACTTATACAGTATACTTATTGACTATATCATCTCTTCCTTTCTTGCCTTTAATCTTCTGGTTTACCTAAATTTTGTTCGTCGTCTAATTCAAATAATTTGAATCGAATCAAATAATTCTTCTTCTTAATATAGATCGAAAAAAATGAATGCTTGGACGGGATTCGAACCCGGATCCCGGAAAACGAACTCCAGATGATTGTATAGGCAGCGGTTAGAGTACTCTCCTTGTAAGGGAAAGATCGCGTGTTGAAGTTCCATCGAAGCATTTACATATTCCGCTCTAAATCGATTTATAAATTGCTTTAAATTTCATTACAAGCTCGTGTTCTTCTAAACTTCTGCAGAAGTCCTATCAAACTGTTAAATACATTCTAGCAATGGTTCTACTATTGGCTCTATCCTTGTGAATTTCTCTACAACTTTTGCAATCGTAACTTTGACAGTCATAGGCGTGGTACTTAGCAGTCTAAGTGTGAGAGTAAATTTAAGAAAACCAATTAAACTAATTACATTTAAAATTAATTTCGGGGTGTCAAGTTGCTAAACTAAACTGTGAGCAGTTATAACCGAGGGTTCTAATGGTGAGCACCTTAGACCAGTGTTAAAGTTCGATTCCGCTTCGATAATGCATCTTTTTTAGAGTACAGACGAAGATAGAAAGAAAAGTAGTTAATACAAATGTTCCACCGTAAATCTTCATAAGGAAAGAGTGGGAAAAGGGACAGAAATTATGTTTATCCACACTCTAGAGCCCATATTACAAGTCATGACTTCGTTTACAACTAGAAGACGCTGTATAGTAGTCCTACCTACTAATATTGACGTTATTTAAAAAAAAATTGGGACAGTTAAGAACCTCGTTTTTGTATGAAAGTCAATTAAAAACATGACTGGCAAAAACTACAACATAACAACACATAAATATTCAAAACTTCATAAAGTGTTCTACGAGATGAAAAAAAATTGATTCATAGAGGTGTCATATTTATTATCACAATTTTATTTATCAAAATACCTACTGGCCATATAGAATTTATAATGACTAATCTTTTTATCGCCATACAATTTTTTTTATTTTTTTTTTACTCTTCCAACAAAATTTTATTTGAAAACTGCACCTAGGGTTTAAAACGTTTTCACTTCCAAAATCGGGAACATTTTTATTTTACAACCAGAATCAATACCAGGTGCTGTAAACCTTGAATATATCTTAATAAAACCCCAAGTCAGACCGGAAACCATTAGCAAATGGCCGACATTACATCAACTACGGTTATGTTACTTATGTACCTAGAACCGCTGGGCCTCAGAGACCATAGCACTTTGCCAATACTACATAGTGTAGTGACCGGGTTCGCTTGTGCTGTTTGTTAGTTATTATGCTCCCTGAAGAGAGAGTTATGACGTCACGCACATTCTAGAACACAATCTGCAATATTCTATAATACTCAATTGCGTGAGAAAAACGAGTGGTATACAGGTTATTGAGCGGAGGTGACTCGGACGTCGGAGGTCGCAGAATGACCGTCCTCCATGAGCGCTGGCCTCCATGACGGGTGGAGTCTCCCGCCCCATAACCGGGGGCTAGACGGGGATACCGTGACCCGTACACCCGACGGGGGTCATCTCGAAAGAGAGAGCCCCGGGTCTGCCGGGGTGCGAGGGATATGTTAGCTACTATTTCACCTCCGACAACTACAGACCCAAAAATGGCGTGCGTTTTAATCGGTTAGTTTACTTTCATAGTGAGATTCAGACCGTCAGCGTCCGTTCATCGTACTATTGTTATGTGATTGAAATGGGTCAAACAGTATCCCTTACTGTAGTGATACATCTACATGTCTTTGAATTTACATTATACACGGTGATTTTATAGTGGTTTCGGAAAAAGAATATTTTGTTTCACACACAGTTCGGTAGCAAAATCGACTGGAAGCTTTTTATTTTGAAAGAAAAAAAAAATTGGTTGCCTGTAAAGTCGGTATACGGGCGAAAGTTTTACGTGACAACGACTTTGAGTGGTAAAATCTCGCTCTGTCTCTCTCGCTCTTAGGCGGGCTAACTGTGCTCGAGTGGAAGGGACGCGTGCCTTTCACTTTTTATGTCTGTCTCTCTCGCTCTTAGGCGGGCTAACCATGCCCGAGTGGAAGGGACGCGTGCCTCTCACTCGCTCTCATTGTGAGCGCATAACGTGAGCGGAGCGTAACGCAGTTTCTTGAAGTGTCACCCGGCAAGCCAATTTATAAGACGTTGTCACGTCAAAAAAATACTTTATATATGGCAGTAATGTGCAGGTGAACAGAAAAATATACCTATGGGACGTGTAAAAAAAATTTTTTTTCGCCAAATTAGGACTTCCTTACGATTGTACTATCGAAATTGTGGCCAAAATCTTTTTTTCCGAAACCACTATAAAATCAACCGGTATAAAATTGATGAAAAAAAACGGTAGGAGTCCGAATTATATTATTTAATGGAAGTAAAGTAAGATTGAAATAATATTACTTTTAAGAGAAGAAGTGGTGGTAAGACCTCAGATATAGAGGTTATATTCCAATAACAAATCAAATAGCTGATCGCTATGAAACAGTTAATAATAAATCATTTAAAAATATATCAAAAGGGAAAAGCATCAAACGTCCTAATAATGATGTTTTCTTTGCGAAGGACTCGTCAAAGTGACTAACAGCAAGCACGCAGGAAATTTGAATATTTTGCGTAGGTATATTTTTCTTCTTGACAAGAGATGTTAAGAATCATTTACTGAGTAAATTTAGGGAAATTTGCTGTTTGTTTGATGCTTTGGCGTCCCCCCCCCCCCCCCTTTTTATCGTGCTAAAAATCACCACCGAAGAAACCGTAAAAGAAGTCTACAGTAATTAGAGATAGTCCCGAGCGAAAAAACGTATCGAATTCATAACGAAAATGTATGGAGAAACGGAGTATTACGATAGGCAGCCTACCTATACTGTGAACCTGCGTGAAGTTCATCAATCACAATGCTCAGTGCCCTTAACACGAAAAATTATGGAATTCGTATTGTGAAGGTATGGGGAGAACGGAGCATTACGATAGGCAGCCTGCCTACTGTGAATTTTTGCGTGCGTGAATCCCGCCAATCGCAATGCTCCATTCTCTCGATACCTTTACTTTACGAAATCGATATTTTTTCATGCTCGGGTATAGTACTAGATGATAATAAAATTACGAGTATTATTTTGTCATCATTAACCATTTTAGTAGATATTATACAATAAGAAATATAACAATATGTAAACATCTTATACAAATGATCACATCTTTAGTAATACATTATTATTCTCCATTTTCATAACAACTCATCCCTCGGGCATCCAAAATAAACCTCCTTTTAATACACGACTACATTATATTACGCACCTTTGTGAAAGATTTGATACCTCCGTACAAAGGTTTATTTTAACACTCATGATATTTTTCTTTCAATATTGTTAAGAATGTCTAATGGAAGCGTTCACTGCGATTTCTTGAACCGTATTATAATGACTTGCATAATATTTTATACTTTAAGTACATACATTCATACAGATGGACACATGTAAAAAGAAGTTATCCATTGCCTAACGACAAATCTAAAACCAAAGTTTTAACATAAATTTCTAACAGTTAATATTTCTAGCGGTTTTTTATCACGATTTCTTTCAGTTATTTTATTATTCGAATTTCAAAAATTTAAATTTCAAAAATCCCCTCAGAAGCAGTTCACCAGATTCGCATTTTACCAGATTCTCCATTCACCAGATTCGCAACCGACCAGATTTTGTACTGACAAACAGAAATTGCATAGCGGTGTGTAAACCATATTTGTTAAAATGCATATAAATATTAAAAAAAAAGAAGCAGAAGTGCAGGATATAAAAAATTTGAAAAATTCATTACATTATAAAGACAACAAAAGAAATAAATAAATTCTAGCAAAAATATGAAAAAATTTATGGCTTTATAACTGATTGCCAAAATGGAAAGATTAGTGTCATTGATTGCATTATGCACCTGGCTTCTATAAAGTGTTAAATAGCCTTATATGATATAATTTTTGTTCATGAATTATTTGTTTTATATTTTTTTTAAACAACTTAGGTCGCAGACAAGCACGTGGCCCACCTGATGGTAAGTGGTTACCGTGGCCTATGGGCGAGTGTAACACCAGAGGAATAACACTCGTGCCGCAACCCCTGTAAGAACAGAGACATTCTGTGTCGTCAGCGCAAAAGAAGTAGTTAGATGTGGTTTTCCCACGGACAACACAAAACCTCTCTAGTGAGCTCTGGCTACCCTACTCACCACCGAAAACACAACACAAGGTTATTAAAAGACGATATTCTGTAGGGTGGAGTACTACCCTAGTCGGACTGCTCGATTGGGACGGATATACCGTCGTGTCCTACCTCCTCTAATTTTTTTTTTTTAATTATTTTTTTAAAATGGCTTAGTTGTAAATATAGTACCTACTATAAGCTTAATGATTGTTGTTATTGGTTGTACTTCTGGTGAATTGAGAATCTGGTGAATCGAGAATCTGGTAAATTACGAATCTGGTAAATTGCGAATCTGGTGAACTGCTTCTGAGGGCAAAAATCATTTATTCTATACAGACCATTAAATGGTTCCTACAAAATTCAAATAAATAAAGTTAGGTTAGTTAGGAAACGCGGGTCCAGCCTGAGAAGAATACAGCAAGACACACAGCGGACTTTTCTTTTTTACAACCATTTACTTAGTCTGGATACAATAATTTACTTGAATAGCAAGTTGAATGAACAGCTCCGTTCCAATGTTTTAATGTCAGAGTTGGAAATAATCTTGGATTTATTATTTAATCTTATCCCGAAGTTTCGGTTCCTTTTCAGAATATATATTTCCGGTATTATTATGTAGTTGTTTAATAAAACATCAAAATACTCGATTAATAAAGAATTTCCTTTTTGCCATTGATATAATTCTCTTTTCCTCCTATTCTGTGATTGAGAACGGCTTCCAGGAAAGACGGTATAAAGATAAACGCCCCACTTGCTACCAAGTCGGTAAGTGATGTATACGCCCATATATAAAGGAATATGTCGTACCACCAAGGTATTCCTACAGTACGGTAAAATAATTTATTACTTTGATTCAACTAAAGGAAGACTCTATTTTACTTTACGTTAGAAAAATTGCATCACTAAAAACTGGACGGTAACACTGAAATGTTTTCTTAGCGCGGTAGTATTTTGTTTACTTTGATTCGAAAAGATTCCAGTTTGGATTTATTGAAAATCAAATATTTTTTCTGTTATAACTACTGTAAATATTTTATATAACTGCAAGATAAGTTTTTAGCATAACCTTTCTGAGACATATTCAAACGTGTCAGCTTGAGATAGGTGATGGACATAATATAGTAGAAGGGCTAAACAGATACACATTTGTAAATACGTGACGAATAACGTATTATATACGTGAAAAACGGATCCATGAAATCAAAGACCGTAAAAAGGCGATAGATATATATACCTACCTAGGAACAATCTCGGTACTCAACATTTTCATAACGTATTAATATAATTTGTATTATGTTTTTGTCAGCTCTTCATTCATTCATTGTCTATAGTAGTTGTTTTGCGCACGAAAAAAAACACAAATAGTTATCAACAATAAACTTTCTGTAAAGAGCGCTCAGAGTTTTACGTCTTGGGTCTGCAAGAGGATAAGGTAGGTGTGCATCATTTATACTTGTGGAAAACTTTAGAACGATGCTTTTAGGTAATAAATTACATAGAGAGCATTCGTTTCAAATTCATAAGTATAAAAGTATAATACAAAACTTACAAAACAAAGTCGCCATACTTTAAAAACAAAAGTAATTTAGCCACAGACGATAAATTATTACGCCTGTATTATGTTACCGAGAAAGTTAGAATTTCATAGATACATGACCAAATATCTGTACGGAAACTCAATAAAGAATGTATGTATAATGCATTTTGGTCTTTCTATTATTATGCAACAGAACTATAATAAAATATATCCGTTGTTCTTTCTCTCGACAGGCACAAGTTTATAATAACATATTGAAAACTAGACTTGATGTGATCTTGCAAATCACCAAGAAGGATTATATATTTTTTTTTTACTTTTTTTAAGTTTCCATTTTTAAACACGCCGTTCTTAATATTTATGAAAGGTAAACAGCACCCTTTCTTATAACCGATAGTTCATTGTCGTGGTAAATAATATAGCCTACATGCGTATACATTCCTTGTAAAATCTCAATAACAGTTATACCAGTAAGCCAATAATATCGAGTTCGAGCCAGTTAAATACTAGTTACGGCCCGTAGAGCGTGAACGAAGCACGATGCTACGGCTACAACTGACAAATGCTACGAGCTACACTGTATTATGATTTAATTTTAACGTCCAATCTATGGTAACGAGTGGTTAAAATAGTTTCATAGACCATGTTTTTTTTTACTTCTTTCTACCCCTGAAGAAAACTGAAAGAACAAAAGCATGTTGTATTAACTTGTATGTGGTTTACAAAATATATATTCAAATATCAAGTAAATCTAATAAAATCAACTTCAACGATTTGTTTCTGTGCGCGAAATCCCCGCAGATACCAATCCCACCGGAGTCGATGCGAGAGGTAATGTCGGACTTGAACCGACTAAAACGCACGCCGTCTTTGGGTCTTTAGTTGCCGGAAGTGAGATAGTAGCGTACATATCCCTCGCAACCCGACAGACCCGGGGCTCTCTGGCAGACCTGGGGCCCTCTAATGGACTCCAACTCTGAGCCCATCAATTCATTCAACACTTGTCAAGTTGTTGTCCTGTTCCTTTAGTTTTCTACCAATAGTGTGCACACCTATAAATGCCCAAAGGAGTAGGCAGAGGAGTAATAAGAGCTCATATCGCCAACAATTATTTTGCGGTTTTATGTTATTGAGTCCATTAGCATCCAAGGGTCCAACTAATTGGCTGTGTTAACCAGATGACAGCAACGTTTATATTTTGAAATGACACACCTCCTTTTAATTATTTAACCTAAGTAGACTGTCATCTTACACATGCTTGCGAAAATATTTTGCGAAAACAATAATGAATGTATTAAGATGATTAAATTGGTCAGTAAAGTGATCGGTACAGTTGATTGAAATGACTTTGTCGGCAGCTGACGCTTTAATTAACTGTATTATACTTGATTAACAGCTGTCAAGAAAACGAACTACTATTTGTTATACGCTGCTACAAATAATTATTATCATCAAAATAATACATGTATATCACGAAACTTGATAATTATTATCAAGAAATAATTATTATGACATTTCATTACATTATTATTTTTGGTTACTTATTCGAAAGTAGGTATTAATTGTACCTAATCATCACCATCTTTATTGACATTTAAAGTTAAGATGTCTAACTATACTTTGTAAAATGTAGCTTGGGTCCTATGACAGCTGTCAGTGAAATCCCGTACATGAAGTCTTGAATTTTCTATTATTGAATGTAGTAGCTGTCAATGCCATACTTTATGGGCACACCGAGCTAATTAGTGATGGGCGATGAATCATCGTGACCACATACTATGAACTATCCATATTTTGAATAAAGCTTAATTTAAAATTGAAATTAATATAAGAAAAAAATAATTAGAATTTAATCTTATTGCTTAGGTATTTTAATATCATAATAATATTTATATTTCAATATACTTGATCCTAAATAATATTGAGTAAATAAAATCCTACATTCAATCAATCAACGCCCTGAACCTGTTTTTGGATTTTGTAAGAAGACACGCCGCGTTTGGCTCTTGGGCCATGATATAGGTATAAGATACACGCGCCAACATCTTGTTTGATATGAACTTCCACTGATCCACTCCACTCATTCTCATCAGTACGAGTGCCGACGCCTTGTAGGCTACGTATATTCCGTTCTCATTACAATTAAATACATACATACAATTAAATTAAACTTAATTATATGTAATATGCATCAATAATAGCTGGTAGTATCGATATTTTCATCGAATTTCGGACATCCCTATGAACCTCATTTTGACATCTGTCATAGGACCCAAGCTATATTTTACAAAGTATAAATGCCAGGCATTCCCACTTTAAATGCTCCATTCCATTCCATAATATTCAATTTTTTTTCTCTTGCTTTATAATTTCTTTGATTTTATTCTAAGAAATGTCTGTCAGACTTGAAAATAAATTAAAATGTTTTTGAATGCCAGCAAGGTCGGCTGAAAAGGACTTGTACTCACTGTTTATTTGTAACATCTTTTATACCTTTGGTCAGTAAATAAATTATTATTCTATTCTATTCCTAATCGATTAAAGTAGGTATTCGGGGTAAAAAAATGGGTAAATTAGCCTAGCACCTGACGATGGGGTCGATAAAACAATTTGGTTTACTGAAGCAAATTACCATTTTATTTAAAACTTTCGGTAAAAAATTATTCAAAATTTTCTGTAAGTTGTTTAACACAAGGAATTAGGAAATTAGCTTTCAGATAACAAAATAACAGAGTTTATTCCCCTGGGCGCGTAACTCTTCCAGGGTAGACACGAAACTTGTAATCACTTTAATGTTATTTCATAATAAATACAAAGGAACTCCTCCCGCTCCGCTACCAGGGGAAACATGCCAGGATATAAGTTATTGTAATGTTACACAGGGGAGTACATATTAATCGAAATTTTATTTAATTCAATTCGCATTAAGATGCGAACATACCTATTTATTTTATGAATAAACATGTTCATTAAGGACTCATTGACATACATCTCTCCGTCCGCGTGTATTTCTGATTCCGTGCCCGCTGCCAATGCGAACCTATTTGCGGTATAAAAATTAGCATATGTGTTAGAGTTTAATCTAATTATGTAACAAATTTCAACACATTCAGTCGTTAGAATACATATAATTAACAGGACAGTATGATAGAATATCATGTGTCTATACGAATATACAGTGAAACTGAAATTCTTCCAGCTACGACTACTGTGTAAGGCCAGAACAGCAGTCAGCTGGATATATAATATAAAATATGTTTATGTCAAAAATAACTTGCCATAAGTAATGTGTCCTAACCTAATTGAGCAGTCCGAATGGGGAACTAATTCCCTATAGAATACCGCAGATATTAATAATAAGTTTGTGTTGTGTTTCCGGCTTTGAGTACGGTAACTGAAAAGCTTACTAAAGAGGTTTTGTTTTGTCAGTGGGAAGACCAAGGGGTTAAGATGACACTGTTATGTGGTACTGGACAGTACTGAATGATGCTCTTGATATTGCAAACGTCCATAAGCAACGGTACCTATTTCCATTCGAGTGAACCGTGTGCTAGTGTAAAAATTGATATATAAGTTTCGTGTCTACCCTGGCAGAGTTACGCGCCCAGGGGAATATACTCTGTTATAAATTGATGGGATTGGGTTATACTTCCATGCCAGGTTTTGTACTTAATTGGTTTACTGTTTGTATTTTTTGTGTCGCACAAAAATAAGTTCTTTTCTGTCTTTCTTCTTTCTCTCTAGTGTAAAACTTAAGTTGTATAAAAAAACAATACTACACTGGTTTCGTACCAATTCTTAAATAAATCATAGTATCCTACAGCCATTGCTTCCCGCCATTTTTACAGACAACTCGACGGAAAGCCAATATCTCTAAAAGCAGGTAGGTAATAATGAAAGAAAATGTCCGAAATCCGCTGTAAATTATCAGAATACAGAATACAGGTGTACATCGATCAAATAAGATGTATCGACACTCCACCCTATATTTTACCTTATCAAAATGTATTACTTCCCGCATAGATTGTACGGGAAAATTCTGAAGAAATCGTTTCCTTAATCAAATGTTCAAGTTTTCTTTATAAACGTAACGTTCTGCGGCCAAGCAGTCCGATATAGCGGAAAAGAGGCGACTTCTTGTCACTGGGCTTGACCGGATCCTCAATCACGTTTCCCAATGGGGATCTGAGAACCTGGTCGAGTTCAATGCCAAGAAGACGCAGGCATGCGCGTTTTCAGCAAAGACATCTCCTTTCCTTCCTCCTCCCACTCTTCAGAGCACACCACTGCCATTACAGGATAACCTCAATATACTCGGTATGGACGTGCGCTGCAAACTGAACAACAAGAACTATATCGAGAGCATCATCAAAACAGCTTCGCGTAAACTCGGAGTCCTGAACAGAGTGAGACGTTTTTTCACGCCGGAGCAGCGGTGTCTTCTTTATAAGACACAAATTCGCTCCTGCGTGGAATACTGCTCGCATCTCTGGGATGGCTCCGCAAAGTACTTATTAGATGCTCTCGACAGGTTGCAGCGACGTGCGGTCCGCATTATTGGGAGTCCTGAGGTCACAGAGTCCCTCGAGCCTTTGCAGATGCGTAGAGATGTTGCGTCCTTGGCAGTATTTTACCGTCTCTACCATGGTGAATGTTCTGATGAGCTCTTCCAACTAATCCCACCCTCCCCTTTCCTACACAGGACAACGCGTGCAGGGCTTAGGTGTCACTCGCATACGGTACAGAATATTCCATCAAGAACCAAGCGGTTCGGTGAGTCTTTTCTCTGCCGTACCATTAAGTCCTGGAATTCCTTGCCGGCGCACGTGTTTCCTTCTTCCTACAGTCCCGGGTCCTTTAAGCGGGGCGTGAAAAAGCATCTGATGAGGCCGTCAAGCTGAGCGCCACCATTGTAGCACTGTTGTGTTTGCAATGGTGACCCTCTTTCATGGGACTTTGCCTTCAGCTTAACATCAGGCGAGGTGAAGTCAAATTGACGTGCCATAGATAAAAAAAAAAAAAAAAAAAAAAAAAAAAAAAACGTAAAACAATAAATATTGTAAGAAGAAATTGAGTTAGAAAAATAAGGGAAACAAAGTAAGCCGCACCACAGTTGTGTTTTTCAGGCGAAGTACAAATAAATACGATTGATATTAATTATATCTAACCGCGGTAGCCTAGTGGTATGGGTAATAGACTGCTGAGACGAGGTCTCGGGTTCGATTCCAGATTTTACCATGACACACACCAATGACTTTTTGAGGCTTTTCGAAGTTATGTGTGTATTTATCGCAGGTTTATAAGGGCCCAGTTAATGGCAATAGGCTCGCCACCTATTACATTGGGACCTAAACATAAACTGGCGAAATGTGGGTACCAGCACTTCTGCCTATCCCTTCAGGGATATAGGCGTGAGTTTATGTTATGTTATTTATTGAAATAAAACTGTATATAACAAATTTATCACAAGCAGAGAAGAATTTGGGCCACCCAATCTCATGCGGTATCGTACAACGCAACTAGCCCTAGGGCCTTAGGGCTGTTTAACATTAGGTAGACAGATATTTACAGACCAGACTCAGCCTCAGGTGCATGTCTCGAGTCAGCAATAATGCCTGGAATACGGCAATAGGCTTACCCCCTATTACGTGGGACCGAATACAATGATTGATAGAATATGGGCGTGAATTCATCTCGGTCTAACCCTCCAGTGATAAAAGCAAGACTATGTACTAATGTTTTACTGTGATCACGTGTGCCCATAAACATGTAAGGTCACAATGCAGTTATCTTTGTTTACCTACTGTGGCAAGATTAGTTTTGTACTTTGTTCCTCTTGAGCTGTAAAGACCTTGATGGGATCCAAGAAAGCCTCATTTTTGGAAACTGTCATTCAGTTACCATAATATATTTACCTTTAGCCCCATTTTAAACTGACCAGGTGCGAATCTCACTCGCACACGAAGGGTTTTGTACTATTACAACAACAAATACAAACAATTTTTTTTAGGAAATGACATTTATTAGTGAAAAGACATATATTAGGTTCGTTCAGTTTACCTAACTTTAAAACCTAATCGTTATCGTATCGTTATCGTTATAATATTATTTAAAACCTAAACTATAAGTTACTTTATTAGCGCTCTACACTATTTTTAAATTGGAATTCTAATTAAGTTAATGACGGAGTCTTAGTAATACGGTTCCGTTTTCAACCTTTTCATATGAAACCCTAAAATATTGGCATAAGAGAAAATATCGTATTCTGTAGAAATATATATTGTATTTTTTATATTTCTTACAAAGAAAGGTTGTATATATTTCACCTTGCGCAGCGTTTTACTCGAATACGCGCCCTAAAAGCTAAAATATGCCTAATGTAAGAATCAAGGCTTTTAAGATGGCGTCAAAAGCCGGAAAATAAATGTGAGTGATGGGCGAGCGAAGAATATACAATTACACGATATCATATCGCTCATGAATTAAATATGGAGTCGTTCCCAACACCGTATTAAGTACGGTGCCCAGCTCATATTTTCCATGTCTTGCATCAGGATGAAGAGTGAATTGGCTACATTATGACTGCCTGTCCTTTTTATCTAACCCAAGAGGCTGCTTTTTTTTAAACGTGTGAAAAATACCCACGGTTTAACCCCCTCCCCCCTCTTTTTTATCTAATAATGGACAGCGATATGGGAGAAAGAGGGTAGCTGCTGAAGTGTCAAAAGCTGTTGAAAAAGCTCTTACATATTTTAAATTTAAATAATATTATAGTCGACTGTTTAATGCTCAATTATAGTTAAAAATTTTCTCTATCCTCTACTGCACCCTCTCATAATTACAATCTCATTTTATCATTTCTCAACTGCAACTTTTCGACACTATAAAGTATGGATCTTTACACCAATTTGTTTACCTGCATGGAGGAGCTGTCAACCACTTTCTCGAGGCGCATGGCACAGTACGAGGAAGACTTGAAGAATGCCGGGGGTGAGTCCACAATACATAAGAGTATAGCAAGCATCTCCCGGGATTTCACAGATTTCAAGGGCCTTGTATGGAAGACCTTAGGTGCCCTGAAGTCGCAGATGGAATTACTGGTGAAGGGTCTCGACCGACATGAGATGGCATCAAGAGCTAAAATCCTTCTTCTTCATGGTCTCTCCGAAGAAAATCCGGCGGATCTCACGGGTAGTGTCATTAAAATATTCACAAACAAATTGAATGCCATCAGTATCACATCCAAAGACATAGCTGTCTGTCATCGACTAGGAAGCGATACTAGTAAACCTCGGCCAGTGTTAATGAGATTTGAGAATCGTGCGTTGCGTAATGAGGTATGGCGTAATAAGTCTAAACTCAAAGGCACTGGTCTAACATTCTCCGAGTTCCTCACAAAACCCAGACACGACCTGTTTGTGTGCGCTAGGAAGCACTTCGGAATAAAACAGTGCTGGACCTCCGACGGGAAGGTGGTTATCCAAGTCATGGATAATTGCAAGAACGTGCGGCATAAGATCGAGTCAGCGGATGAACTACATCAACTAATGGAGAGGTATCCTGCATCAGAAATGATATCTGCCAGCACGGGTACAGCTTCGCAGAGGAAGCCGCGCAAGTAGACGATGACAACACCGGATTTGCCTTCATACTTTCTGTATTGGCGGTCATTTTTCAGTTTGACGTAATTGACGTTTCAAGTGTCATCATGTGTCATTCGTTCGGAAGCGTCAATAATACATGTTTGAGTACTGGTCTTTTCGCGTGGTGCTTATAAATATTGTATGCAACTAGCGAGTGCATAGAGGATTGATACCTTATAAGTACCGTATTACTTATAAGTGAATTTTGGACGGTTTAAATATCGTATAGTAATATTATTTAGTGTTTATTAATATTTATATTATATATACATATATTTATTTTTTGTATGTCTGAAGATTTAGACAATACTTCAGACTCGGATGATAGTTTTACATCTTGTTCTTCTTCTGCAGCTTCTGGTGACAGTTTTGTCAGTGCATCTGGTGACAACAATGCTGTACAACTCTGTAACGAGCTTTCCTCTATTTTTTCTGCTTTTCCTCATTACTTTAATGTCATCCACATAAATGCTCAAAGCATTCCTGCACATTATCCCGATCTGCTGGCTTCTTTCAACTCTGACTGCATTCACGCTGTCCTCGTCTCTGAATCCTTTCTTAAGCCCCCACTTCCGTCCACCCAATACTCTTTGCCCGGATATAAGCTTGTGCGTGTTGACAGAACGGGTAAGGCATGCGGCGGGGTTGCTGTGTATCTTCGTGGGGATATTTCTCATAAAGTTGTTGACCAGTCTCCAGGTGTATACTCAAATTTTACAGAATATCTTTTTATTGAAATCGATTTTAAGCACACCAAAACACTACTTGGCGTATACTACAGCCCTAATAGCAGCATAGACTATTTCACTGCTTTTGAAACCCAACTTGAGAATTATACCTCACTGTATGAGCACAGAATTATCCTCGGGGATTTCAATACCTGTCTCCTAAAAAATGATGCACGCAGCCGTAAACTCTGCTCCCTTGTCTCGTCTGTGGACATGCACATTCTTCCTTTAAAAGCCACACATAAAGTGCCCAATACGCAGCCTTCGCTGCTGGACCTCATTCTTGTCTCTGACTCTCACAAGGTGGCCTCACATGGTCAGTTATCTGCTCCCTTTTCTTATCACGACCTTCTATACCTCTCCTATAAGCTTCGTCCTCCGAAGCGCAGGAGTAAATTTCTACTTCTTCGCAATTTTAAAGACATTGATCTCGAGCGTTTGCGGGGTGACGTGGATAGTACAGACTGGTCGTTGGTTTACGACTGCGATGATCTGGATGGAAAGGTGTCTATATTCACCAGTACATTGTTGGCCATCTATGATGTACATGCTCCTCTAAAAAAAGTAAGGGTACGACATCGTCCTGCGCCATGGCTTTCTCCAGTCATCAAAAATCTTCATAAACGCCGTCACTAAGGTTCTAACCTCGCATTACCATCTCTATGCAGACGATCTGCAGATATATCGTCATTTCAAAGCCGATGAACTAACTGAGGCTGTGGTCGCCATCAACAATGACCTTGACCATATCAATGCTTGGGCACAATCCTTTGGCCTGCTGGTCAACCCAAAAAAGTCTCATGCACTCATTGTTGGTGGCCGATACATGCTCCGCCTCTTGGATCATGATTCTCTGCCTCCAGTGATGTATGACTCTGAAGCCATTGAGTACTCAAAAAGTGCTAAAAACTTAGGCGTACATATCGACTCCATGCTTGCCTGGGATGTTCACATTGCGGAGGTAAGTAGGAGGGTGTACTGTTCATTTCAATCCCTCAAACGTCTCCAGAAACTCCTACCTCTTCAGACTAAAATTACTCTTGCACAATCTCTTCTACTCTCGCTGTTGGACTATGCTGATGTCTGCTTTCTCGATGCTTCGGAGGAACTGTTGAACAAACTTGAGCGCTTGCAGAATTTGGGAATTCGCTTCGTGTTTGGCCTCCGTAAATACGACCATGTCAGCGAATACCGGAAAAGACTGAACTGGCTCCCTATTCGGCAGCGCCGTAACCTTCACATCTTAACTCTTCTCTATAATATACTTCATAATCCTAATGCTCCTACTTACTTGCGGGAACGCTTTGAGTATCTTGTACCCAGGGGCAAACCCTGCCGCCTTTCTTCGTCTCTTCTACTTCGCACACCTGGGCACAGTTCTAGCTGCTACGATGGATCTTTCACGGTGCAAGCTGTGCGTCTCTGGAACTCCTTGCCTCACTCCATTCGTAGTAGTAATACTCTTGATATCTTCAGGAGAAGAACTAAGGATCATCTCCTTTCACAATAATATTGTAGTCTATATATTTATTTATCTAGGTAGGTATATATACGTTTAAGTCTATCTATATGTGTGATATATATGTATGTGTGTAGGTATATTTATATGTATGGGTCGTATGTATGTATGTATGTATGTATGTATGTATGTATGTATGTATGTATGTATGTATGTATGTATGTATGTATGTATGTATGTATGTATGTATGTATGTATGTATATGTCTATATATATATGTAGGTACCTGTTTAGGTACATTTTTATGATCTTGTGTTTTTATCTTTGATGTACACTTCAGACTGCCTTCATTACGATACATACTCCTCTAAAACTCAAAGGTTTGCTGGTAGAGAACTCATTGTGAGTTAAGCTCGCCTTTGTACATGATTCTTGCAAATGTATGTAAATCATCTCTGTACTTTGTGTGTGCAATAAAGAATTAAGAATTAAGAATTAAGCGATAGGCTAATTGATTGTAGCAATTTCTTGTCCAACGCATAGATATTTTACTTTAGCTTGAACTATTTTGAAACAATAAAGTACTTACCTACATCAAATAGATCTGTGGTCATTCACCAAATTTGTAACTTTGTTAATGATCTTGTTGAGCCAAAGTGTACTTAACGAACGCCACAATATCCGGTATTGGTCGCATGACAACTGGCTTCCTTTACCGACGACAACCTACAAGTAGCACTTTATTTGTTTGTACAATTTAAAATCTTATCTCAATGGCATAGAGTATATTTCAATCAAGCATATAATATTTAGTATTCAATAATTATATATTTTCTGTAACTAACGACAAGCCATTTTAGTTCTTATGAACTTTGCTTTAGAGTTATTTTTTTCAGTATCAAGTTCATGTGCATTATCTACACGTGTTATGACGTCATGACAGTGCACGTGTACAGTGCGCGCATCTGTCGTCTAAAGTTCACTGCACCTTTCCGTAAAGGCTTCTTAACGCATCTGACGACTGTGGTTACTTTTTGTGAGGATGGGAAGCTGTAATTAATATCTTAATGTGAGTTAGCGGCTGCAGTACTAAAATAGAACAGCCCTACAATATTACTGAGGGTTGTAATGGACCTTGGAAGGTATGCACCTGTTCAGAGATTGCTAACCTCTCGTCTTCACTTTGTAAGGGTAGAATTAAATTTTTCGTTCATATTGAGTAAAAAGTAAGTTAGTTTGGTCTCGCTAAAGCAAATGAGTCCTTGTGTAAGACCGCAAGAAGATTTCCCTTTTAAGTTAAACTAAGTTCGGACTCTCCCCAGTCAGATGCACCGATGATCTAAAAAGGCGGCTGGGACAGTCTGGATGCGGGGAGCTTATGTCCAGAAGTAAACTGCAATAGGTTAATTGATTAATTGGATTTCATTGATTGATGCCTTGATTTTAATTCGAGGTTAGGGAGTTGGCCCAACGAGCGAGAGGTTCCATGTTCGAATCGTGCCCAATATTCTATCACGGAGGTGACATAACCCACTTTTAATACAAGCATTTTCATCATCGAGTAGATAACGCAATAGGTACCTACTGAAATATTCAAAATTGTTCACCTATCGACAATTTGTCTACTTCTCAAATAGCATTAATTTGTCTCTTATGAAAATTTATTTTTCTCAAACTCGACTGCTAAAAAACAGCAACACATGTAGCTGTATCCTTAAAAAGACACATTCAAGCAATAAATCTAAGCTGAAGTAAGCTTATATTTATTACTTTAAGGTTTTAAGTAATTTCCGTATGCGTTTTAATCAATTATAATATAAAAACTGAACCGTGAAAATGTAAAAAAAAACATAGTATTGAAAAAAAAATGGTGAATAACGACAATGTGATGTATGACAATAGAAAAATGGTTAAATCCCGTAGTTGGCAACACTGTTACCTATCTGTGTTGCCAACTCTGAATTTTCCTCACCTAAATTTGATGGGGAAAAAGTGTAAATGAGGCGTTTAAGAGTGTTTAATTTTTGAGGGGTATTGTTGAATAAATTGTGTCATTGATTTGAAAATTACGCAGTCTACCCCATACCATAGTGTAATTTTTATTACTTATTCCCGGAAAAACCTCAAAAATGTAGGATAAGTTGCCATGTCTAGTTACATTAGATTTTGGTAGCCATATAGGCACTCAAGTTAAATAACACAATACCTACACAATATCATGTGAACACACAATCATTTTAGAGGTTTTCCAAATATTTGTGGCAATTTAAGAGCTTTTTGACCTTTGATATTGGGATATAAAATTCTTCGAGTTAACAACACTGATAGCGAGGCGTTCCAAGAACCTTATTCATAAAGTTTATGTAACTTATGGGAGAAAGTTTCACATGAACGATAATAGGATGCTTGTGAAAAAGATTTGCGTTCCTTACCAATGTCGTAACGTAACATTTATTTCACGAACGATTCTAACTCTAAGTAAGTACACGTTATGTAGTTTGGGGAAGACATGTTTAATGTCACATTCTTCGTAAATATGTAACGGTATAGTTTGTTTATTGTGTTTCAAAACGATTGTTTCAGGTTTAAGGAAGAATAATGTCTTAAAAACTTAGATCATGTTGTACCTATACTTTGTCAAATATAGGATGATAATTTTGACAGGTCTAAGTAGGGTACCCCATACAGTACAATCGTAAATGAATCCATTCGATGTTCGATTATCGTTCCCGTAGAATATGGTATCGATGTTACATAAATAGTAAAACATTTATTTCTTATTATTTTATGTACGTAGGGTATTATAATTTTATAAATATTTGTTTACTTAAGGTGACACTTCATTAGTGCGGCGCGGCATTACCTAATCGAACTTTACTGCAAATATAGATTGATACCATTTATAGTATAATATTTATGTTTTATATTATATCTAGTTAATTCTATTACCAACATTGTAGTAGATAAGTACTTAAACATAAAATTATTTTCATAAATTAATAGATTATGTTCGAATTATTCGATTCGTTTGACTGCAGTCAATTATGCTATATTCTTGCAAGGCACTACTCTACGATAAGTGGGCGGTACTTGTCTATGAATTACGATAATTTTAGAGGTATTAATTTGTTTATAAAAATACGTTACTTCATAGACGTGAACTGTCAAAATTATCATCCTATATTAGACAGAGTATAAGTACCTATCTACAGAACATACATATGTCCTCAATTACGATTTCCTAAATGATAAAAACCATCACATATTCATTGATAAAAATATAATGTTATAAAGGTGTTGATGTCAATGTTCTTTCTTCAAAATTGTATTAGGTACGAGAATACTGTTTTTGACATTTAATTTGATTTTGACAGATCGAAACTTGAATTTTGAATATCATCTGTGGTGCAATATCCTGTTACACTTTTATTAACATAAGTAGCGGTAATAGCCACTCACCTCACATTCCTTTTCCAACTAATCTCTGTGTTCCACCCAAATATGTAAAGGTCCAAGCCAAGGTTAGTCGCCGTGTTGCAACACCATTCCTTTTTTTTCACTTCAAATTATTGAACCGCGCAAATTGAATTCAGGTAAAGATCCGTTGCACTACAAAGGGATTCTTTCTACTTCTTTTGAAAGAGGGTGGTGATTGTAAACGTTCCTTTGTCATGTGACGTCACTTACCTATAAATCACAAGGTGTATTGCGTGGGACAATCAATGGGAGAGTGTCATGGTTGAATTTATTTTCGTGTGACAGTGTCACAAGAAATGTCTTTTATGATAGAAGTTTCATAGAAAATGTTTTAATGCACGTGTCTTATACAAAGGCTCAAATGCACAGACATTTTATGGGAGGCTCTTTTTGAGAAGACAATTGGGTAAATGTAAATGTCATAGGTTCAGTCGTTACGGGTAGTTGGAGCCTAACAGCAATACTTCAATATCGTCAAAGAGTTTTGGAGGTCAAATGACAATCGATTCAATATCGAAGTTCAACCGAAAAAGCGGACCCACTCCGAGGAGTCCACTCCGAGGTAGAGGTTTCGGATTAGACCAGGTTTAACACCAAGATAATGCTAATGAAAAATAGTAGAGATACATTTTCGCATGTGTATATTTTTTAAGACCAGGTCTAAACTTACCTAACTCTAGGTTACTTTGATTGATTAAACTAACTAAGTACCTAGTACGAGTACCTACTTAAATACTTTCCCAAGAGCTTATTTTATCCAACGTATTTATTTTATCCGTCACATCTAACCTATAAACGTGAAAGTTTGTTTATTTGTTTATCCTGTATACATTCCCACACTATTTTATCCGAATGTTGATGAAACTTTGATACGTTATTAACCGTATGCCCGCTTACAAGTCACTTATACCGGAAATTTGTTAGACTATCGATAAAAATATATTTCTAGTGGTTTGTCCCAATTGCGTTCCCTTAACATTGCATTGGTTTGATTGCGATGAAATCTTTTAAAACAGCTGTTGCTTGACACTTACGTACACATTTTCGATAAAAAAAAAATATCAAAATTG
The DNA here is from genome assembly GCA_963691645.1 of Pelosia muscerda. Classification (NCBI taxonomy): domain Eukaryota; kingdom Metazoa; phylum Arthropoda; class Insecta; order Lepidoptera; family Erebidae; genus Pelosia; species Pelosia muscerda. The sequence continues at coordinate 3,691,257 of OY829099.1, read as the reverse complement.
GAAAGGTCATTGCACCGCAACATACACCGATCACGCGGGTCTGGGTTGGGCGCTGATGTTTTTATAATCCATCACCGTTTTCTTAATAAGGTATTTTTTTACTTCAATGTGAAAACTGCGATGTACCTATGGCAAACGACCGCGCTCGACCCGCACCTGCGATATGAGTGAATCGCGCTTAATTCTTATAATATTTAAGATGATTGCAGTTGCAGTTCGACTGCGACCAATCAAATTGTAAGGTGACGTTTTTTGTCCTATGATCGCTTTTTTATATGATTTTATTGGTCGAAGAGATATCAATGTCAATATAACTAATATTTAAATGGATAACATAACTTTAGCGGAACTTTTATCTGATACTCTCCAAGTCGTTAATTGGTAGTGCTTGTGCGGCTAAGCACGTAATTAATATCTTACGATTTACACCGCATAGCAAGGAATCGGGTCAAAAAGGTTTATTACAAATTTATTTAGCTGCAACGTTTTCGGTTAGCAATTAATTTTCCGGATAAAAAAATTTTTACAAAGTGCCCGATTGGCGCTAAAATTTATATTACGTGGGACCGAAAATCATAGTTGGCGAAATGTGGGTGTTTGATATACCCCTTCGGGGAGTTACGGGCGAGAGCATATGTATGCTTTGCGGTATAAGGCCTCAGATTACATACTATGTATTATTACATACCTATCTACGTATGTACATATTGTAGGTACATACATATAAACATGCCTATAAATACCCGAAAGTGTAAACGGAGATGTATAACAACTAAAACTTTTGCTAAATAAAAGAAGCAAAACTGACAAATGATTTATATTTTTGCTAACTTTGAATATGGATATAGATATTCAAAGTTAGCAAAAATATGAAACAAAAGGTCATATTATTTTTATGGGCTTGGACCCTGGGTATTCTAAAATTGAAAATTTATGACATTTAAGCTCTAAATTTGTGCCATAAACTGACATAACAGCAACCAACCAAATCAAATCTTAGAACGAATGAGTAGAGATTAGGCAGTAACTATTTATTAATCTGTGGTAGAGAGTGGATTGAATGCTACCAAGTGCATATTTGAATGTGATCGGAATTGACGCTAAGATAAAAAGTGTTAAACCAGTTTATATGAATGTTATACTTTGTAAAATATAGCTTGGGTCCTATGACAGATTTCAAAATTAGGTTCATAGGGACGTCCAAAATTCGATGAAAATATCGATACTATCAGCTATTATTGATGCATGTTACATATAATTATGTTTAATTTCATTGTATGCATGTATTTAATTGTAATGAGAACGGAATATACGTAGCATACAAGGCGTCGGCACTCGTACTGATGAGAATGAGTGGAGTGGATCAGTGGAAGTTCATATCAAACAAGATGTTGGCGCGTGTATCTTATACCTATATCAAGGCCCAAGAGCCAAACGCGGCGTGTCTACTTACAAAATCCAAAAACAGGTTCAGGGCGTTGATGGGTTGAATGTAGGATTTTATTTACTCAATATTATTTAGGATCAAGTTTATTCAAATATAAATATTTTTATGATATTTAAATACCTAAGCAATAAGATTAAATTCTAATTATTTTTTTTTATATTAATTTCAATTTTAAATTAAGCTTTATTCAAAATATGGATAGTTCATAGTATGTGGTCACGATGATTCATCGCCCATCACTAATTAGCTCGGTATGCCCATAAAGTATGACATTGACAGCTACTACATTCAATAATAGAAAATTCAAGACTTCATGTGCGGGATTTCACTGACAGCTGTCATAGGACCCAAGCTACATTTTACAAAGTATAGTGACGAGTACGCAATCGTCTAATTAACACCATATGCTAATGATATAAAATCACGTCACTTGTTCCAAATTTCAATTCAAAAAATAATAATGTTAGGTGAAACATTCAACGTACCGGGCAATAAAACGTAAACCCCTTACGTAGACGTTTACGTTACTTATTTCTAACGCACCCTTTGAACAATAATTCATACTAAATTGTTTGACTGTTAGACCACTTACGCACTGGGTTCAAGCCGAATGTATGTACTTTATACACGGTGATTTTATAGTGGTTTTGGAAAAAGAATATTTTGTTTCACACACAGTTTCGGTAGCAAAATCGACTGGAAGTTTTAATTTTGAAAGAAAAAAAAAATTACCTTACGTATGGCAATAATGTACAGGTGAACAGAAAAATGTATGGGAAGTGTAAAAAAAAAAAATTTTTTTTCGCCAAATTAGGAATTCCTTACGATTTTACTATCGAAATTGGGGCCAAAATCTTTTTTTCCAAAACCACTATAAAATCAGCCGGTATAATGTTCCCAAATAGTTGGATAACTGTCGTAAATCTTGGCAGAAATGTCATTTTATACTCTTGTTTTGTACCTACTCCCTAGCTTTCCACGTGTTTGTGAGTCAGTGAGCAGTTGTCCAGGTATCACAGAAGTTGGTTTTTAAAATAATCGGGAGATGGCGCTAGCGTAGCTAGTGTTACTTTTTTAATTTTTATTATTTTATTTTACTACCTTTACTTATTTACTACTGACCTATGTCCAGCTGTGCACTCCAATAGGCTACTTGATTGATTTCGATTGATTGTAATAGGATCTCCAGATCAGTTCTGACGTGACAGATTAAATAACAATTATCCATTTCACAGGTACACATCCATTCAACCTTCTCCACAGACCTTCGCATTTAGTTATAATATTCCTAGGAACCATTAAAACGTATACAATTTAAAAAAGTTTTTAAGTTAACAACAGCTATAGAACAGTACCTATTTCACAATGATAAAGTGAAGTCTATAGAATTACGTTCTCTGTGGTAAAGAATAGGCAGGCGGGGGTAACGTAACATGGCGTCAATGATGTTCAAAAGCTTTTGTTGTGTAACAGACTTCAAGTTTACGATACTAGTTCAAAATACCTCGGGGTACGTCTTAAGGGTTGGTTTAATTCAGGTGGAAAATGCTTGAGCAGTTTTTTAAATGTCAATTAAATAAATATCTTATTCCAGCCCAGCCAAGCCGCGGTAGCCTAGTGGTATGGGTAATGGACTGCTGAGACGAGGTCTCGGGTTCTATCCCAGGTTTTTCCATGGCACACACTAATGACTTTTCGATGCTTTTCGAAGTTATGTGTGTATTTATCGCAGGATTCATAAGTGACCGGTTAATGGCAATAGGCTCGCCACCTATTACATCGGGACCTAAACATAAACTGGCGAAATGTGGGTGCTAGCACCTCTGCCTATCTCTTCGGGGATATAGGCGTGGGTTAATGTTATGTGATGTCATGCTTATTCCATTCAGTAGTATAGTTAAAAAATACCCCTCAAATGTTTTTAGTGGTATCGTTCTGATAATATAGGTAGTATCAATTCATCAATCAATTAGCCTATTGCAGTCCACTGCTGGACATAGGCCTCTCCCAATATACGTCATTTCTCCCAATCCTCCATCCTTCGCATCCAGTCTATCCCAGTCACCACCTTCAGGGCTCCTGGCTAGGGAGCGTAGTACCTTCCTTTTGCCTTCGACAGATGACAGCTATCTCGGTAACTTTAGTTTTTGTAGCCTCATTACCAATTTTGTGCTTAAACGAGGCTCCAAGCATAGTTTTGCTCCATAGTACGCTGGGCGACTTTAACTAGTGCACTAACCATGTATCACACTCAGTACTCAGTATTCACGTTTCGACACCGAAGGTCACAAAACAGGGCTTCGGTTCTACTAATTTTCAAACCATTGCCATTTACTTTTGGACTCTATTTTAACTCTGTTAAAGTTCAAAATTAAATGGCATTGTGTAGAGTGAATGAAACGATGTAATTTTTCTTTCCTTTTTGAACTTTAACGCAACGAAAATTAAGCCGAAAATACAATGACAGTTTTTGTGATCTCTGTCGTGTGACTATGGTTAAAGATTGGTAGAATTGAAGTCCAGATAAGATCTTTGTTGGTAGGATCTTCGAGTACGTCTTGTGAGTGCGTTGTGTTGCGAGGAGAAAATCCGACCCAATACTAATGAGACGAGTTGTTATTTACTATTCTAGATTCTGTCTTAATGGAATAAGGTTGATATTTAAGTATTTAATTATCACTTAACAGCTCGAGCATTTTGCCGCCAGATTTGAATTGACCGTAAAAAGTAAACGAATTTTCAAACTGTATACTATTTTCTTGGCAAACTGTATCAATATATCACTTTAAACTTAAGTAAACATGCCAAGCCTGTTTACATCACTTTGACCCGTCATTTTATGATTGAGGTTATCATATTTCTGGATTAGAAATATTGAATCTATATTGTAAAAAATGTCACTTTACAAATATAGATAAAAGTTTTTAATATAAATTCAGATAACATATGTTTATGTTGCAGATAAAACTTTTATAAGTCCTTTGATATCTGAAATTCTGTTCATGTTTCTTCTCGCTAAAGTGCGCACGAAGCGATATTAAGAAGAAAATGTAATTGATCATTAGTCCTGTGTACGTGTGTGTAAATGTACAGTCAGCATCAGATATATCTTCACTAGTGCTAGTAGTACCAAAGTAATCAAAAAGGACTTGATATTGAGCATTTTTTTTATATCTTTATTTATTATAGAGAGCTTGGTACACAAAGGAAAGCGACCATGTCGCCCTCGTAAGATCTTTTTGATTGTCTTGCTAGTCAGCATCGATCTCATGCATTGAACTTAAAACATTTGCTATATCCAAAGTTAGATGGTCATCTTCGTAATCCTATTTCCAAATATTTATTTTACCTTTATTTACAATTAGGGACTTTTATACAAACGTACATGCCAGCATCATCGTACCTACCTTTCCATATAATTCATTAACTCACAAATCCTAACATAGTAAATTAAATAGACCATAAGCAGCTTCAGATTTAGATTCAGATTCAGTACACAATATCTGCTGACAGATACCTATATCACACAGACTTAAATGCAGCTCATGAAATAGCTCCCCTCTAGCAGTCATTACAAACCTAAACTCAAAAACCACATCATAAAGCTCTATTTACATTCCTTCTGAAAAACATTTGGATCAAATCAAATCAATTCAAATAATGTCACATAATGTATAAACAAAACTAAAATACTTTTTAGTATGTATATGTAGCTAGGTAAGTCATAAATACTATAGGCTTAAAAAATATTTCGCTTTCTTACCTACTAATCACCACAAAGAGTTATTAATAACAAATTAACAAAAATAAATAAATAACTATCTACTTATTTGATAACACACTTGTACTTCTCCACTCCACGGAAGTACAAGTGTGTCATCAATTATGTATAAAAGTGAGCTCCACCAAGTGCCATCAATCAACAGTATAAATAATCTATTTTTCAATGAATTTTATGAGCAAGATTTATTACGATTAATTTATTAAAAGAGTTTTCAGTTGGTTTGTCGATTTATTTTCTGTTCTTCACGTTAATTCTCTCATTTCTTCTGCTTCTCATTCAAAATTCAATAAAAGTATAACTTTACATTTTTTTTCCCCAACTGAAGAAATACACAAAATTTACTATGTGCTACGAAATTCTTAAACATTTCAGCAAGGATATGAGAACTATTTTCATCTAAAATTTCAAGTTAAGGATTCTGCTCTGAGAAAATTTAACAAATTATGTCGCGAAAGTCCTAACTCTGGTTTATGACGTAACTACAACGTCACTGTTGTTGACATTTTGAGTAATTATCTGTGCAGATGTTCACATCTCCTATAACGAGAGGACCGTAAATGTATCTGCCGTCAGATAAAGATATATAAAATACATCGCAATAAGCTGTGTAGTTTCCTTGTTTATACTTTTGAAGAAATATACTAGTTAGAAGGAAATGGGGCAAATACTTTTGGCTAGGATGTAATCTCACAAATCAAAGTTCAAATATCAATGAATATAGGTAATTAAATATACATCTAATAATATAAATATTCTAGGACAATCGCCACCCAGACCCATGGTAAGCATAGTTTAAGTAGCTAATGTTGAGGGTTCTAAAATGCGGATGAACATGCTCAGATACATTTTTTTTGTATTAAACATAGAAACATCCAAACTAATGCAAATATTCATATTCATGCACAAAAATTTAATATATTTTTGTGCATGAATATGAATTAATATAATATATTTTTATAATATATTTAATATTTTTATAATATATTTAATATATTTTTTCTGTATTAAACATAGAAACATCCAAAACCAATGCAAATATTCATATTCATGCACAGAAATTCAATATTTGCAGTGCACTGGGCGGATCTGAGGGCATCGAACTCCATCTACTTAGATACATCTTTGCTGCGTGCTGTCTGTTTAGTCGTGAAAATGTACCAGAAGTATCTACATAACACAATTTTTGTTCATAGCTGCTTGTCTAGTAGGTACTTAGCGCTTCAAATGAAGTAATGACTGTTAGAACGACATTTTGATGCTTGCTAACTTTTCGGTTCTATTTATTATGAAGAAAGCTAATGTTACGAGCACAACAATTAAAAAAGAAAAGAAAATAAACATTACGGCCGGGTTGCACCATCTTACTTTAACATTAACAATGCAATTAAAGTATCGGTCAGGTATAAAACAGGTTGCACCATTTGACAATAATTAAAATGACGTCGTAACTTGACGCTTACAGTAACCGGCCGTAGCCGGAAGCCTTAATTGTTAACGACAAATTCTATACTTCACTGGTGCAACATATTTAGCAGAAACCATTAGAATCAATGTTACTGTTAATGTTAAATTTGACGTAAACACTTACTTTAACAGATAGGTGGTGCAACTAAGCAAATAAGTTATTGTCACTCGTTGTTACCATACACGCATGGATCTATGTGATATGAAAATTTTGTAGTTAGCTGTACAATTTCGATGAGTACGGAGTGAAGTTGCCGCGATCGCGATTATTTTTTAATTGAAACACGTAGTAGGTCATAGCAATAAATATGTGTCAATCAATAAATTGAACGGTCATCGGTCAATTTAATAGTTATAAAATGAACAGATTTATTAGTGTTTTCATTGCGAATAATTCAAATTTATTTCACGAGAATGTTTTAACGAACCGACATGGTATAAAATATATTAAAATGAACAACGAATGAACAAAGGCAATTCATCTGGCATAACGTCCAATATGTCCATTCTACCTATATTGCATCAACATTGTGCACGTCCTCCAAAAAATAAATGCGCCAAGATAAATAATTACCCTCTAGGTTTAAAGCAAATAAATTACACACACTGTATTTTAAGTATCAAATTATTTACTCTCGAAATTTACAACTAATTTTTTTATATTATTAAAGGGTTTTACACATTTCATCTTATATGGTACCTATGATCTACTCTAAATCGAAATCTGCTAATTTATATGAAATCTTGTCTTCAACCGACGCAGGGTTGGCCAACACCAAAATGCATAAATCTGGGTAAGGTCTGTTACAACTAAAATTGTGTGCAAACCGCTTTGAAAATATTTATATACTTAATAATATTGAGTTTGTTATTGTATTCCAAAACCTAAAATAAAATAAAAGTTGTGCCAGTCGATCCTATTTCGATCGATCGATTTGTGAAGTTTTGATAACTCTATAAACCCGGCCGTCTTAAGCAGACCAGCGGTTCGAGTCTGATATAGCCACTCTGCTGGACAACGGGTGGGAATTGGGAATAGCCGTGGGAATAAAGTTACACGTACTTTATTTTTCTATGATTAAAAGGTACCTACTTCTTTTATCGATTTGTACGAATACCTAAATAACATCATCAATGCCATAAAAGATACGTAACGGTACTGAAGTACCAAGTAAGTCCGTATTAATGGTTACAGATCGTTATTATAATCTTGTGTCAGCCGTTAAGCCGCTCGAAGTCCCAGCGTGCACCTGCGTCATCATTAACAGAATTTTAGTAATATCGCAGTATCTTTCTATATTCTCGTTAAATATTTCACAATATAACGTCATAATTTTAATTGTGACATAACTTACTATTTTTAGTTTGGGCGGATAATTAAAAATATTGATGTAAGTATATCTATAATAAAAATAAATAAAAAAGATATAGATATGGACTTTTTTTTATTTATGGCACGTCAATTTGACTGCACCTCGCCTGATGTTAAGCTGAAGGCAATGTCTCATGAAAGAGGGTCACCATTGCAAACACGTTCATGCTTGGACGTATGTTTTACCGCTTTTTTACTTTTCTTAATTTAATAAACCAAGCTATATATTTTTTCACTATAGTACAATCAACAACATGACCATTGTCCCAGTTCAAATTACGAAAGTTAAAAAAAATAAATCACACAGAAACTACTTTCGAAAATGGTTTTATTCTATTTTTAAATTTACTTCGATAGAATTAATCTCATATTTTTATTTAATTATAAGGTTATCTAAATAATAAATTATGTTACCTACTCACCTTTATTATTTTCTGAATAAATTTCCGTAGTGTCACCTCGTCAACCCACTTTCTCAAATTGAATTAAAGACCGCTCTTTATTGAGAGTTAACAAATAGCTGTCAACTTTGAGTAACTACTTGTAGGTACCAACCTCATAAATTTAAACTTTGTGACGTATCTATAATGAAAACACATTTAAGACGTCCTTTTGAGACAAAAGGGCAAGTATAGAATTCCAAGTAGATGACGGAGACTAAATGAAACATAAGTATTAAACAATAATACAAAATGTAATTACATTTTTCGATAGACTATTTTGATTTTTTAAGGTAATGTCTTTAATACTCGTATAGACTTAAAAAGAGATATTTTTTTATAGAGGCGGCAAACATAATAATTTACTAAGATCCTGTGTAAAATGCTTAAGATTTTTTTATACTTATAGGTAGGACAGGCACGGGCGACATGATGGAAAGTGAAGTTAACACCAGTGGACACGTGCTGTCAACCCTGTAAAAACCTTCTAATGCCCTTTTTGAAGAACTGTAGTCACTTGGAAAAACCACAACAGTCCATTCCACAGCTGAAGCGTGCGTAGGATAAAATTCCTTTCACACTGCACAGTGATTTTAACATGCACGTAACGTGACGCTTTCAGTGAGGATAACGCGATTCCATGACTTTTGTTTACCGAAAAGTGCTCAACGCGAATTAACATACTTTCTCTTGAAAAAATATAGATTGAGAGTTAGAATTATTTATTATAGGTAGTTGATTGGTGGCAACTTATTGTTATACATTATTGATAACACACTTGTACTTCTCCATTGTATTTATTATTGTGCCTAACCGTTAACTTGACAGTTAACCGTCAATGTAAACTTTTGAGAATATGTAATGCGAAATTGGTTAGGTACAATAATAAATACAGTAGAAAAGTACAAGTGTGTTATCAATAATGTATGAGAGGTAGAAATAGAAAAAATTTCGACCTTACGCGGGGAATATTATGAACGCTATGACATTGACAGAAGTCTGGGGCACAGATAACGAAGAGTTTGCTACAGTGCCCCCTTGTGGCGTTCATGGTAACTATATTATGTTCAAAAGAAGACGGAAAGGTATGAATTTGAACATAATTACGCTAATAAAGGGATTATTAGAGACAGTTTCTTCAATATTAACACTGTCTTTAGGAAGGCATACAAGTAAACTTAAAGTCATAGAACATAGTAATATACCACTTACCCATATATCGCGGCTGCACCCGCTATAGCACCCCCGCATTGTGCAGCGACGTATAACGCAGCTCGTAGAGGAGACACTCGTCTCCGCACGCACAGTGCTGCAGATACCGCTGGATTCACGTGAGCACCTGTCATTGAAAATGTAGCTTAGTTTTTGATTTTTTTTAACTAAAGGACCACTGAATTTTAAACTCTATGAATATAGTTTTAAAGTTAAAATTAAGCGAAAAATAGTTCATTGCATTGTTTATGAAGATTACATTTAATTTTGGACTTTGATTGAAATTCAAAATTCAGTGACTTTTTTAAATTTCAATGACTTGACAATTATTGACAATTAATAGAATCATAATTGATTCCAGGGCTGTCAACTCATGATGCCAATTCTGTAGGAACGATGTAAAAACCCACTCCTCACACAAGCCATTGAGCTTAGCTGGAGGGGTTAGAGAGAATATTAGTAGTTTCGTTTACTAATATTCTTTTGGAAAATAAGATCTTCATGGCATCCAAGACCGTAGGGAAATTATGCCTAAGGCACTTAATGCACTATTGTGTAAAATTTCAAATAAAAAAACAGAGACGATTAAGTGGTTATTTTTATAAGAGAGTAGGGTTTATGCCGATTTATTTTTCTTACCATCAGCTTACGTACATAAAAATACAATTTTATTTATATAAAAATTCTCAAGAAAATGGTAAAGACGTCCCATAAAATGATATTTTATGGGACAGTTTTAATTTACAAGCTATAAAAATTTACTACACTATACCTACAGACAATTCTAAGGTATTTTATTACTATTTATTTTGTGTATCACACCTGTGAACTGAAAACGAACCAAAACAACCCTTCAGGAACGGCGTAAAGAAAATAATTGATCAGGTTTAGGCTCATTGTGCATAGATTTTGTTTGATGAAAATTTTGGGTAAGAAAAAAATTTCAAAGTTACATTCTTACCTAACGTCACACGCACGCTAGGATACCGCACAACGATAACAAAATTGGATAATTAAATTCTATATAAGTTCAATGGTCGGAATGAACATAACTGTTATAATTCAAATTGTGATTGTGACACTTCTTTTAAGCGAAAACTTTTTTAGTCTCGTTTATTCATGGATCATGGACAATATTATGAAGTTATGCGCGTAGGCACGTACCTATAGGCGATATTCTTTTTTATGTACCTACCTACAGCCACCGATTTAATATAATCCTCCAATCCCGCCAAAACCGTAATTAAAATGAAGCTCTTTCATTAAAGGTGTAATGTAAAGGTTCTCTTAATAACAGAACAGATTGCGGAACGATTTTACTCGTTGATAGGGGTAAAACACATAAAACTGATTCTGTACAACAATGTTTGTTTCGGAAACAATTTACATTATCAACAGTATGCGAATTTATTTTAAGGTAATGCTTTGCTCAGTTTCCCAAGTACTTACTTGAATAAAGTTAAACAATTGTGATGTGTTTTTCATACAATTTCATTGGTGAACAATAAAGTATTTTTATTTTATTTTATAGAAGAAAAAAAAATACTGACACGCGGGTCATGACCAAGTGTGTTAGTTAGAAAAAGAAAAAAGAGAATATTAGGATGATGTGGGTGATGCAACTTGTACAAACAAGTTGTACTTGACTAAACTATGTTATAAACAAATACCTACCTAATATGCCGGCCGAAACAAATAATAAAAGGCCTATCCGATTGTTTAAATGGTAGCTAAGGACCTTTTATTAGGGACTTAACCAAACGGAGCATCAAAATCAGTTATTGTGCATCCTGAAGCGATGAAGAAATTTTAAAAAAATGAAATATAGTTTCGTGCTGTTAGAACAGATTCGGGACTCTTTTTTCGTTCGTTATCCAGCTGTTAAGTATATAGTTTCTTTAATCTGTAGAGTTATCGTCAAAGCTGTAAGTTCTAATATTATGACGTCTTACTTATTACTGGCAACAACTTGGTTGGAGTGATAATTTATAAACAATATAAAATCAGAACGGACGTACGTTTTGCCACCCTTTATTTATTTTTTTATTCAACATGCTCCAACAACTTGAAGTATATAAAGTACTAAATTACAACTGGGGGTCTAAAAAGGCCATTTCATGAAACGAATCGGATTGCAGTGCGTCTTCCAGTTCGTCCGACGAAACGCTTTCCGATTTGTCGGCTGTCATAAAATGAAACAATGCTTCTACAATGCGGTTCGTCGGAGGATTCGGATTAAGATGAAATGTTGCAAGTTTAAAAATATAAACACCGGTAACTTTCCGGTTATTTTAATAATACTTATAAAGACGAAAAAAAAAATACTTATAAAGAAGAAAAGCGTGTAGATAAGAATTTATTCATATTATATCAAAAAATAGACTTTAAGAACTATTTTATACTATAAATATATATTTTAGCATAATATTTAATTAACTGGTAATAAACTGTGCTTTGTCAACGAGTGTCAATTTATGAGCAAGGGATATGAGTTTCATGATTAATCGCTAGATGACGCTAAAATAAAAAAATAATTCAATTCAATTGAGATATTTTTTTCGTATTTCATTACTTTGTTCATGTTCATAATTCTGTAAGTAATAAGAAGGAACACTAAATACGTTACGATGAAGTATAGTGTCCGTTTTGCTGAGTGAAGTCGTCTTGGGCTATTGCATGTTGCGATAAATTGTCTTAAAGAAATATATCAGCCATATTTAAGCTATATCTATTTAATTTCAATCAATTGAGTCAAGCAAAACAAGTCACAACGATCGACGAATTGTTAGACGCAATGTGGAAGTTGCGTCTTTCAATACTACCATTTGACATTTAGGCGATTCGTATTTGGTGAGCCGTTTTACGATTTTATAAAGAAACTTGTCAAAAAGGCGAATTGCCAAAAAACGAATCGCGCGGCGAATTGCGCTGTGTGTGACCATTTTACGAAATTAAATCCGCTTCGTATTTCAATGCGGATACGATTCGTCGTTAGTGGCCTTTTTAGACCCCCAGCACTTAAAAAGAAACTTATTTGACTTGATCTTCAAGTATGGGTATACGTTGTTCCATATTCAAAATATTGTTTTATTAAAATTTCGCTTATCGTGTCGTGATCGACCTTACCAACTGAATAACAAATTCTGGCTTAGGATAATATCAGTTCATCTTAGTATTCGTGTTGGATATTCTATCTCGTGACAAGAAAAGAAATCGCCACAGTAGCTATTCGATAATGGCAAAACGGATGTTTACCTGCGTTCGGGTATTATACGGAATACCGGAGAAATATTGCATAGCCTCAGGCATCTCTATGAGATTTATAATATCTATACACGATAGATGTCTGCATAGGTGCTACTCTACCATTAGATAGGCCCATAGGCTAACCTGATCACAGTTATGTAGGTGCGTTGTAGGTATCATACAGATATCAATACAAAAAGACTTTGTGTCCAAGCTATCAAAATTCAAAAACTCATTCATTTACTTTTTGATCCGGTTCATTTGAAATTTAAAATTCGTTCCCGCCTCACCCAGGAAACTCTACACTTTCGTTCATATAAATAGCTGGTCTAAAGTCATTGAGTATAACAGAATATAACCAATAATAGTTGTTTATCAGGAAAATGATATCCGCCCCTGCCCCCGTTATTGAACCAAAACGATTACAAATCGATACCAACTCTCAAGACACAGGAAAGACCCTAACTAAGATTCATGAATAATTCAATCAGTAATTAGTCAGGATTGGTCGAAATGGAATAGAAATTGATTGCTATTGAATGCGATACGACCTTACGTAGAATTTTAATTAACGATTTGTTATCAAAATGATGTTGTGGAGGAAATAAATTCATTAAAGAATATCAGAATTCACTAGAAGACGTGGGTTGTATTCTGTATCCCAGTTTCATTCAACATCAAGGCAGACGAATAATCGTAATGTTTTAAAACGTCAGACAATTTACAAAGGAAGCTCCGTTGACAATACAACTCGAGCCAGTCTACTTCCTGAGCACGCATTGATAAATGAACACAGCATCAAGCTCACGAATAAAATAACACGCTTAAAACGAAATGTAAGTTGTATTAAGAACATGAAAAGGCTCCTTGACAATGCTGCCTGTGCCTCACAAAACTCCAGTGCTTTGACAATCAGCATACAGCCTACTTACTGAGCGTTTATGTAGTTGCACAGAGTATACCTACTTATCATTGATGGTATTACTATATTATAAAGAATAACATAAAAACTTTTGTACGTAACTGGTAAGAATTTAACTAGTATGTCTATATAGACAAGCCGTTGTAAATCCAAATAATAAAAAAGAAGAAGAAGCAGCAAGAATAACTGTCTCTCAGTTCAGGAACATGAATGCGTCGGCGAAGTGATAAGTAATTCCAATTTCAAAAAAAATGTATAGAATAAACAAGGAGAGTGAATACGAGGAAGCACGGTTTTTGTCTTGTAGACATAGACTTGTAAATCTCTTGTAGAGTGAGAAAGTTTCCACTAGGAGAGAAAGACCTGCGTAATTGTTAACAGGTGCTCTGACTGACAGGTAAGTTTGATTTAAACTGCGAAGGGGATGATAGGACCCTGTACCCATTTCATAAAAAATGTAACTATTGATTATTTTCGAGCCTCTAAATATTACAGGTGAAGTGACACTGTAGCGACCCAACGTATTTAGATTATTGCACATAGAGTCTTGTATTATTATGCATTATTATGCTAAAACTGTAAGGGTACATATTTAGTATAGTACGTGTTCGAAATAGGGATGTCCACTTGTCCAGCCATTAGTGAAAATTAGGGCGTGATCGGGGGTGTATTTTAAAAAATTATTCACGGTACAATCGTGAACATTATCCGTTCAAAAATTAGTGCATGATTGTGAGAACTTCCTCAGCCTTTGTTATTATGATATAATTTTAAAGTCATTGTCCCCGCATCATGTGATCGCTATTATAAATTTATAACTAGGGGACGAAGGGTGAAGAGTGCACGTGTAAGGTTATAATAATCCCGCCTAATGTCGTGTTTGTTGAAAGTGACGTCACACTTGTGTGCATAGATCATTTAAATAAGAATGCTTTTTGGATCAAATTTAAATAGGAAAAATTGTATGCTTCGATGAGATTCGAACCCGCGATCGCAGCGTACTAATTGCTTTTCAATCAGGATACTAATTACTTTAAAAAAAATTAGTACGATGCTTTTTGGAATTATGTTTTGTTCTTCTTTTTTTGATTAATGTCTTGGTGTTTAAATATACATCTAAATAAATACAATGTATAGTTGAAAGTTCGATGATCATTTCAGATTTTAAAATATGTTTCTAAGTAAAGTACTATTTATAGTTCATAATGAAAATGACAATTAAATTACTTAGAAGACTGTATAATCAGTATACCGGTATAACGGGATGAATAGGAATCCAAGGAGGAATAGGTATAAAATGGTCAAAGGAATATTTTAAATAATTTCTTTTACTAGATTTCAAATAATCCTGCAATCAGATATTTAATGATTCTGTTATTACAATGAACTAGTCCAAAGTTTCGCTTTAAAGAAAATTACTTCAGAATTCAGTTGACCATTTTATCCCTATCCACCCCTGGATAATTCATCCGATCGATCCGATCCGTTTTACGACAATAAATAATTTACATTCAGAATTTTATTTTGAAGACGTTTGAATTGTAAAATCATTCCAGTCAAACATAATTATGATATTTACAAGTATATCATGTTGTAAATAAGTATTTACATGACACCTATAAAAAACCTGACATAAAGCTGAGTAAGTCGCATACCAACCTAATTATAAACAGTGAATGTCGTGTAAACTCCATTTAACTGTATATTATCAACACCGCAACATTTCTTACTACAAAACTAAAAAGAATACATACGAACCTACTTGACAACTTGAAAAAAGGCTGGCTTTCGCTTCGCAGCCGCCGATCCTTAAAAAAAAGCGGATAATTGTGAACATCTGCACGGTGCAGACGCGGGCGGTAACTCATCCAAAGTGTATCTGAACGGACGGCTGTTTTATCAAATGGGTAAAAATATTTCAACGATACCAATTTAAATGATACCTTCATTCAGGGCATGCTTTCTTCTAATAGGTTCTTTGACCATCACGCGTCAATAAAAAATAAAGTAGTTACCTAAGGCAATAATAACCGACATGTCATCTTATTAGCTTGTTCACGCTCTATGACCCTTATAAATAATATGTAGGTAGGTATATTTAAAAATGTGGGCAAGCTTCGTCATCCTTGGATCCAATTCGAACTAAGTTGGACTCAGATTTCAATCTAGTGACTGGCAAACTATATTTCTCGTGAAGTACCTCACATAGCTCTTAGAATTAGCAAGCTGAAGTAGTACCTAATCTTGCAAGCAGAAGACGAATCCTAATGTAGGGGCCTCGAGAAGGCAAATAGACTGATGACCTGAAAAGGATGATTGAAATAGACTGAATACTGAAGGCGGAGCAATAGGCTAATTGAAAGTTTTAATACGAATATGCATAAATATATTGAAAATCGCTTTGTGTTTTCCTATACCTACATAATATTATTATTGGCATATACAATTATTTGGTACTAACCAGCAAAAAAACCTGCAAGATCTTGTTTAAATACTACAAATTGTTTATCTACTTGATAATGATAACAAAGTCAATTATGGAAAAAACGCTAAGAATAAAAAAAACTGTTCACAAGGGATAATGGACTCGCCCAACTCGCGGAAATTACGGAAATCAATGTTGGCGAAATGTGAGTGTTACCCTCTGTCAACCCCTTCGTGGATTTACAGTCGTGAATGTGAATGTATCGTATACAAAACGATAATCGAACAATGAAAAATTCCAATTCATAACATTTCTACTTTAGTCATGACATGTCTCATAATATCATCGTACCAACCAGAAACTGAGACTTGTTTCTAAAAACGTTGAGACTTGTTAAAATGTTAACGATTTTAATCTCCAGTTTAGCTAAAAAGACCAATTTCCATGCCAAAGAATTTAAAAAAGAGTACCATTTATCCTTGCAGCAACAGTTTGAGATCATGTGTTCTACATTTAAATCAGATTCATAAAAGGGGTATAAAAATGCAAATGGCCTTGTCCCGGTCCCATCTCGCATCACATTTATAACATGATA
The DNA here is from genome assembly GCA_963691645.1 of Pelosia muscerda. Lineage (NCBI taxonomy): Eukaryota > Metazoa > Arthropoda > Insecta > Lepidoptera > Erebidae > Pelosia > Pelosia muscerda. The sequence goes on along the minus strand of OY829099.1, from coordinate 3,674,350 downwards.
AGTTAAAATAACAACCACCGCACACGTGGGTATGTTATTTATTTTCCTCTTGCCAATTAGGCACTGTTGCGCATTCCATGTTACCAGTAATTTCCAGTTCCCAGGGTAATGGCAGGTTCTTATTATTATTTTTTCTTAAGTGCTATTTTAGGACCACCTTTTTTATTTTATTCGCAGCATCGAGTGCTAGTAAAGAGCTACCCTAAGTATTATGACTCTAAATGACTTTATGGGCGTACAGTTACCGATTTATGTCTTTACCGGTTCACTGCCTACCGGTTTACCGAAGTATTTTTCATAATAATAACAAATTGGTTTATTTTCTGCCACTAAAATAATTCATTATGCATTTCTTACATAAAATAATACTAGTTGACTAGGTAGTATCACTACTGTATAAGCCGTTATTATTTATACAATTTTTATGTCAAAAGCACAATATGTAACTCTCAAAGTTGGGTGCGCCAAAGTTCACCTAAAATTTCAACTCCGAAAATCGGAACTCCGAAAATGTTCTTCCTAACATTTTTCATCCTAACAATCACAATTCCTAACTACTCTGTCTCTAATGTTTTAATTCCGAATCATACAACTTCATAATGTCGGTAGCAATAAACATCTATTATACTATTATTTCTTTTCCTATATTTTGTCAACATAACCATCTTTTACACTATTATTGAAAGTCATACCTTTTTTGTTTAGATTTTTTTTTAATAATAATCAGTATTGTTTACATTAATTTTGCGTAACTGTTACAGTTTTAGTTATTTACACGTACAATCTCGCTGCGGTCATTCAGCCAAGTTCCAGAAACGAATCGGTCATATTTATAGTTCTTGGTTTAGGTTAGGTTAGAATTGTGACCAAACAACGCACGAGCCGAGCGAGCGAAGCGAGCGTGCCGCGGTAGCGGCCGGCGAAGTGTCAGAAACGAATCGAAAACGAAAAAGGTCATAAACATAACCGTAAATCAGTCGTATTTTATGATTTTCATTCATTTAAGCCAAACAATCAGTGAAACAACATTCTTCATTCTAAACAGTTTTCTAATTAATAGTAATAAGTATGTAACAACAAATAACCGAAAAAAATTAAAACTATAAATAAAATATAATTCTACCGACATTATATTTTTATTACATTTGGTAGATAAATGTTTGTTTCTAAGTATGAGTGATAGTATGGTAATTATGTTTAGGGATAAAAACGTTAGGATAAAAAACAGTAGTAGCTTTAATATTGTATGTTAACGATTTTATTGATAACAATTTTCGGAAACATGAGTGTTATGAACATCGACGGTAGCACTACAAATAGTATGAATAAAAACTTTAGGATGAAAAATTTTAGGAGGAGTGATTATTCGGATTACAAATCGTTAGGAAGAACAATTTCGGATAAAGAACTTTAGGTGAGTCAATATGGACCCCTCAAAGTTATATCGCATTACTCTATAGATCCCAGCTAAGTAGGTATCTTAAATTGTTTGGAAATCAAGACCGTCTCTATACATATGCAACAGACCAAATAGATAGAGACCATAGATTAGCTATATTTGACCTAATGTGGGTTTATCAACTTACCAGATATGTTAGCAAAACACATCGTCAGTGTTGCTATAGCACAGCCGGAAGCAAGTGCCGTGGATAGAAGCACAGCTGAAGCGGACGCTCCTACGCCCGCTCCGCCTGCCGCTCCGCACACGATGAACACATAAAGAAAAGAAGCCGCACATTCCGCTACCACTGCTTTCCACAAAGACAGAGTCCTCAACTCCAACCTCGCCGGAACTCTGCCTGACAGACCCCCGTCACTGTGCGAGTTCGCATCCTTCCGTAAACACTCCAATTTTTCAAACAAAGTTACGATATGCTGTTCCAAATTTTCGTCCGAAATATTAAACGTTTGCTCGCCCATTTTTTAAAAAAAGAATTAATAACTTTCTCTTAAACTCTATGCATTATTTTTTTATTACGAATCGCGCGCGAAAATTTACGGACGCGTTTGGGAGACCGGTGCACCCGGGTACGACGTGGTTCGCTCGGCCGTCGAGCTCGCAATGTGTCGGGTAAGCGACTGAATGGAGAACGAATGAATGAGCGGGGGCGCCGCACATGTCCCGAGCGCCCGACACTTGTTACACCCCGCCCCCGGTACATGGAACCTGCACTTTCAGCGAGGGTGTAATCAAATCACTATCTTGGCACACCACTATCACATCACAATACCCTTTAATTAGATGAACGTTATTATGTTCGATTTTTTAAGGGCTTTGAAGCTGCCTTTCTACCCCATATGTTTTAATAGGAGCATGCTGCGTTTTGATTCACTGCACGAACATGTACCTAGATAGAAGAATGAAACTTTCAACTCACTAGTCTTTTAGCAATTAAATAGATTTTGAAAATTCTTTTATCAATAGAAATGCCATAAATTGTTTGTGAGTGTCATCACGCTATCGGGGAGAGTCAGCTGTGGGAACGGGCTCATCCGATGATGACCACTAACGTAAGGACAATGCCTTACGTTAGTTTCGGTTGCCTTTGCATCCGATGCCGAAAGTAACTAAGTACCTGACTAATAATTAATTCTAATAAACTGCGATTGTTTTCAGAAATCATTCTAAAAGTTTATTAGGCCTCTAAAACAAACAACAATGTAACTTTGTTCTGTGAACGTGACTTTTGTAAACGCGATCTAAACCAACATGAATTAAATATTACCGTCGACGTCTCTACAATTGAGAGCCGTCCAGAAATTTCATTATTTCTTGGCAATGATTGGTTATTATTAGTTATATGGATGGCGTTTTGGTTAAAGGGATACTGCTGTTAAGGGTTAGTGCTGTTAAGGGATAGTGCTGTTAGGATTTTATTACTCCCACAGGTATATAAAAAAAATGACAATATGAAGTGTATGCGGAGTACTACCAGGTGCTTTCGGCTTCAGGAGTTTTTATTTTTAGATGGAAAATTTTCACGAAAAATCTCATCCGTGCCCAATGACGTGACACTAGAACGACGATGCCTGGATTCTGCCTCTTTCTGACGTCACCCCGACCGTAAGACCGAATTCAAGGCTCAAGACCGGATTGTCGTTGCAACAACTATGCCCACCTACTTCATTACTCCATGCCTTAAATCAAGTGAACAGAGTACTTACTTATAGTTATAACATAAAAAAACTTTTCTCCAAATACGTGTCTGTCTGCCTCGCAATATTTCAGACATATTCATTCCCGGTTTACTGCTCTACGGCCTACGGTAGTCCATTATCTCTTGAAATAAAAGCGTGTCAAGATAAAGACACTTAACTGAAGTGCTTCCATTACACTTCGGTTAAAGACTGGTAGTTAGCACAACTTGGAGTCGTGTGAGACACAAGGTCTGTTGTAACTCTAACACAAGTAAGTACAGAGACGGATTCGGCTGACTTAAATAAGATATAATCTATGTTGATTGTAATGCGCGCCCTTCTGTGAACACCCGTTCTTAAGTCTTGAGATTTAGATGAGAGCAACGAGATTACATACTCAAATCCTGTTATGACGTTGATGGTTATCGGGCAGCATAAGGTAGGTATGTTACTCGATATAATAATGTTTATATTTAAGTATCTGCAAAGCCCTACTTCAGCCTTTAGGTAGGTAACTTTTTGTAGATTTTAATATCTTGCATGCATGTATATATAAAACTTATAAACGATTTGATTTACATATGACATTGGTCGTATTTACGTTACTATGTATAATTTAATAGTCCCTTCTCCATGACGTGGCGCTAGTGAACGTAACTGCTACGCAGGAGGTGTGGGTTTAATTCCCGCCCAGTACAAATATTTGTGTCCATGAATATAAAAATTTGCATCTGCGGTCTGGGTGTTTCTATGTATAATATGTATGTATTTACAAGGAAAATGTGTCTACGTATGTGTATCCGCATTCTAGAGTCCATAACACAAGCTAGTTAAGCTAGGTGGCGTTGTGTAGAATGTCCTAGAATATTAAAAAAAACTAATTACAGAAATAAGCCTTCTCATTCTTCAATTGCTAGTATAGGTCATAAAAAATAAAGGTTCATATAAGCAAATACGCCTATACAAATTATTGAGCAACAAATTCGTGGATATTTTAACTTCAACAACTAAGGATAATATTTAGCCCAGTCAAATTAGGATTTGTTCTCGCAAAAATTGCAAGTAGCAATTTTCTTACAGGAATCGTTGAGGTAGGTCACTGACAATCTAATTATCTAGATAACTTTTAGGGCAATTGGGAAATATTAACTGCAACAGGTGTTCAGATGCTGTATCATAATTTACAAAGCAAATAAAGCCTATATAATCATTTTATTGTACGTATTGTGAGTTTAAGTGGACCCCCTCTGAACCTGAAGTAAAAGCCTCGGATGCTTCCGGGACTAACGCTAGAATGATGATGTTTTGTGAGTTTATGCTGTTCTTTTTTAGAATTTATGGCATTAGTTTATGAGTTTTCATAGTTAGTGTAGCAATTAATTTAAAAGAAATTCCTTACCAGCGCACGTATTTCCTTTTTTCTACAGTCCCGGGTCCTTTAAGCGGGGAGTGAATAAGCATCTGATAAGGCTGAACGCCACCATTGTAAGTAATACTGTTTGTGTTTGTAATGGTGACCCTCCTCTTTCCTGAGACTTTGCTTTCATTCACCATCAGGCAAGCTGAAGTCAAATTGACGTGACACAAATAAAAAAAAATAGTATAATTTATAGAATACTAGCTGACCCGCGCGACTTCGTCTGCGTCACCCCGTTTTTGCAACATTTTTCATTCCTGCTCCGCACTTGTTAGTCGTAGCATGATGTTATATACATATAAACCTTCCTCTTTAACCATTCTATCTATTGAAACAAACCGCATTAAAATCCGTTGCGTAGTTCTAAAGATTTAAGCATACAAAGGGACAAGAAAAATAGGGACAGAAAACGCGACTTTATTTTATACTATGTAGTGATAGTGATAGTGATTTATTTAGTTTTGTAAGACAATTAGACGGTTGGGTCAAGGGCCAAAGGCTATGCTCCTAAATACGGCGCGCATAGTGAGGAGGTTTCTTTCTCTGGAGCCCTAACCACCGGTAGCTTGGTTCCTATACCTGATACCAGTGGTCTACTACTTCTATATTTTTAAATGTATTTAATCATTATATCTAAAATATATTTGTAACTTTTTAAAATCAATAAAAAAGAATAATAATAATAATTATTGTTCACCGGGGACATAGATATGAATTATGTGTTATGTATATTAGTTTAAGGGTACACAATTGGCGCCCTTATCGCACTAAGGCAATCTCTTCACACAATAATTCATTTTCAAGCAAAAACTTATTTTCTGGGCTATATTTCACATAAAGATAGTATAATCTTATTACGGCCAATTCCAACAATTGATAAAACAACATAAATTATCTCTGTTTTTCAAACAGCAGTCCTTATTTCAATATATTTTGTTATGTCGGAAGAACCATTAGAAAACTATAATATAACAAAATTAATAAGTGATTACAATAAAGTCAAATGAGAAGTTAAATTATTTACAATTATTAATAAATTAAATCAGTTTTTTATGTCCAATTTTAGCGTGGCATCACATCGTTCAATTGTTTCCAGAAAAAATGTGATAATTATCACTACATAGTATAAATCAAAGTCGCGTTCTCTGTCCATATATCCCTATGTCCTTATGTCCCTTTGTATGCTTAAATCTTTAAAACTGCGCAACGGATTTTGATGCGGTTTTTTAATAGATAAAGTGATTGAAGAGGAAGGTTTATAAGTATATAACATCATGTTAGAACCAACTGGCTCGGAGCAGAAGTGAAAAATATTGCAAGAACGGGGTGACGTTGACGAAGTTGCAGGGGTGAGCCAGTATACCAATAGTGTTTAGGTATATCATGCTCGTGAACGTGTGCCAGTTGTGGCGAAGTGAATGCTTCGATGAGATTTGAACATTCAGCATACTAATTGCTTTAGAAAAATGTTCAGTACAACTGACGAAATAACTTGCTGTAGCCATTGAACGTCTATAAAGACCTTCAATGGTTGCTGCAAGCTAGATTTGTGGTAAAGTTTTGTGTTAGCCATATGTTTAGGTTACTTATTGAACTAGAGTCCAGCAATGGAATTCAGTGTGGTATCCGTGGGGGTTTTGCGCACGAAAAAACAAAGAAAAAAAGGCTAGTTGATTGATTGAATATTTTCAATTAAGTACCTACTTATTATACACATATTTCTAAATGAACTCTATTACTAACATACCTATCATATTATAAAATCTATATATAAAAAATGAATCGCGAAATATGTTGGTAAGCGCATAATCTCGAAGACGGCTAAACCAATTCGAGTACTTAATTAATTTTTTTATTTGTTCCTTCAACTCTATGTCAGGTTTTTATGGAGCAGCGGGGACGGGATTACAAGTCCAAGCAGCGGGAACGGGATCAGAAGTCCACGCAGGCGGTATAACAGCTGGTATCTATTAAATCAACTCATACCTGCGACACATCATCGATCTATTTTTCACCACAATAAAACTAAGTTCCGAAATCAATTTGGACAAACTCCAAACTGCCTCGGGTAAACTTTTAAATGGCCATAAATTGTTTCATCATTGTTACCTGTTAGAATTGTAACATTCCTTCATTTCCAAGCTTAGTTAACCAGCTTTAGTTGTTTTTTTTATTTTTGCGCGCCAAAAGCATGAATGGTCGGTCGAACATTTTCGGCTAGGGTCATTGTGCAAATCATTGTCCGACATCAATGAGTCTTTTATTGTTAAAAAATTTAGGGGTGGTCTTGTATGTATGTGTCTATCTAGTGACGGTATCCTGGGAAAAACATTAAAAATTTTAATGTCTCACACATATTGATATTCCAAGACATTTATGGACGAATAAATCTTTATGTCTAACCAAAACCATTACTTACTAGCGGCCCGGCTTCACCTGTGGCATACTTCGAAATATGTATATATGTACCTATGCAATTTATTACTTTGCTTTTAATATGCTAGCTATAGCCTGCGTTTCCACCTGTAAGTGTCAAGAATTAAGGAGAGGACGTAGTAAGCCTTCCCGAAGAGCGAAACCTATGCTCGGGCCCTCTCCGTGAGTAGCGGCGCTGCCGTGAAACAAATTACTACACCACGATGGCAACACAAAAATGCAGTTGATTCGACAGAAGAAGTGTCAAGAAATTCATCATCATCATCATCCTTCCATTAATCCCGGTCGCATCCGAAACTGTCACCTCAGAATCCGTGGTCCGCCTTTTTCCAGTCTAAGTGTCATGTGGCCTTCACAACGTTTAGGTACAAGAAATCGGTACCGACGTAACTTGGCTAGACGATTTTTGGGTCTTTCTTGCGGTAAAGCAAACATAATTCCAAATAAATGATGGCATTCTGGTGAATGAATAGAATAATGACAAGCACTTTTTGTGTCTCTAAGTGTACAATGCGTGAACTTACCCCAACTACAACAAAATCTTGCCAAGTTAGATGCCGTGCACTTATATCGATATCAAACTACTACAGTTATACTACTTTTTGGACCTTTTAGGGCTCTAACTACCTGTAACTGGCTTAACGTGTTCTCAAAGGCACGTACAAACTAATGCAAATATAAGCCATATCTACACTGAGCGGGGATCGACCCCGTGCGTCCTGCAATGCAATAATTTTCGTTACCCACTCCACAGTGGCTTTCGTAAGCATCTATTTCTACACTCCCCGGTCCTATAAGCGGGTCGTGAAAAAGCATCTGATGAGGCCGTCAAGCTGAGCGCCACCATTGTAGCACTGTACGTGTTTGCAATGGTGACCCTCTTTTATGAGACTTTGCCTTCAGCTCAGACGAGGTGAAGTCAAATAGACGTGCCATTTTTAAAAAAAATAATCAAGAATACGTCCTTGACCAACGGTCTTCTGCAATTTAGGAAGTCATCTTAATCAATTGTGATACAAAATCGTCCATCAAGTTGTCAAAGAAAGAGGTCAGCATCCAATCAAGACCAGTTCCTTGTATCCTGAGATCTCAATTTGATAAGTCTAACCGCTCGCTGCGTCGCACTGAGCCGCTCCTAAATCATTGAATTTATAGTAAATCTTGGTGTAGATTTCCTTGTTAGAATTGATTTGAACTAAATAATAAATATTCTAGGACAATCTACACAACGCCATCTAGACCCATGGTAAGGACAGTTTAACTAGCTTGTGTTTTGGGTTCTAGAATGCGGATAAACATACTTAGATATTTTTTTTGTAAATACCTACATATTATACATAGAAACACCCAGACCATTGTAAATATACATATGCATGCACACAAATATTTGCACTGAGCGGGAATCGAACCCACGCCTCCTGCGTAGCAGTCGCGTTCACTACCCGGAGATCGTCAGTGAATTGAAACATTGTATTGGGAGGAGACGGACCGAAGACCTGAGACAGCGTGCGTTTTAATCGATGATTTTGTGTGTGTGTGTGTGTGTGTGTGTGTGTGTGTGTGTGTGTGTGTGTGTGTGTGTGTGTGTGTGTGTGTGTAAACTGGACGTTCTTGTGTAAAATATCTATTCCATCCATTCTTTGAGGCTACATATTCCCAAACTGACGATATCGAAGTTCTGTAGTTACGTTAGTCGGACTTTTGAGGGCTCCAACTACCCGTAACGACTGTCAATAGATGTTCGTATGGCAACCGGGATCGACGGCTTAACGTGTTCTCCGAGGCACGACCAAACCAGTGCACTGAGCGAAGATTGAACCCGCGTCTTCTGCGTGGCTGTAGCGTTCACTACCGCCACGCCACAGAGGCGCACATTAGGTATATATAAAAATATATACCTAATGTGTAAGACTTAAATCTGAACCTAATTATGATAAGTTTAGATTTGAGTCTTGAGAAGAAACCTTGGATCTAGATGTAGATGAAGCATGTAGTGAATCGAGAGGACTTTTAGATAATTTTAGAAAATTAAAAACAATGCTTTGCACTTTAGTTCAAGTGAGCCTTTTAGAGATAACATCAACAGTGCCTAACACAGGGATAATAAAGGTGGTAATGTAAATTGCTCTTAATTTTAATGTAGGCACTTCTTGCCCGGTTAATGGCAATAGGCTCGCCACCTATTACATTGGGAACTAAACATAAACTGGCGAAATGTGGGTGCTAGCACCTCTGTCTACCCCTTCGGGGATATAGGCGTGAGTTTTTGTTATGTTATGTTACTTCTTATCAAGATGATGACAGCAGCAGCATATAAAGATAATTTTATTAAAAAAATAAGTAGGGACCTATCTCTATTTTATTTGTATTTTATACAATAATAAACTACATTGGCTTGCATGATATGAGGCATGAAATCTCGCTTATGACCTTTCAAAACAAGCAAGATCACAAAGGGTGCCAACTGCCATAGCAGACTTGAATACAAGTTTGGCGTAAATATGAAAGTTTATAAGACATTGTTGCAATATGTCGCTGGCAGACTGCCATATGCCAGACCATCGTCTAATTTAGTTTAACCACAATATGTAACAATATCTGATAATCCCCAAGACGTTAATTGGTAGTGCTAAGCACGTAATTTATTTTCTTGCTATTAACACCGCAGAGTACGGAATTCTTTTTCCAAATTATTTTGCTGGTACATTTTCGGTTAGAAATTTATTTTCAGCATACCCATTTTTTTGCCCAATTAGCGGCAATAGGCTCACCCATAAGGGGTGTGGGATCGTAGATCATGGTTGGTCAAATGTGCGCGATTTACTTATGCGATTTATACGTACCACACTTTGATAAGATATGCACTTGGTGTGGGTGACTGAATATTAACATAATTATTGAATTGAGGAATATTATGCAATGTATATGTAGTTCAAACTAACTCACTCTGAACCACAAATTACGTAATAAATAGTTGTCTGAACATAATTCTTCGATAAATACTATGACATGAGATGTCGCATTTACTTATAACAAACACTGATTCTAAACACTGTAAATGATTAAATTGTTACGAACAGAATTAAATAGGTCTTGGCGCGTGGTTTTAGTTTTTTAACGGTTCCATGTAATTTACTTAATTTATATAGATCTTTTAAATAACATTTGATTTGATTTTTCAAATATTTAACAACCATAAGTTTGACATGTATCCGAACACCCCAAACTTTTTTTGACGTTTGAATGACATCTCAGCGCTGCATGCGCCCTCTCGAGGTAAAATACCAAAAACTAATTGTAATGGTGGTGACTCTAACAAGACTACTGACTGATTGCTTCTATTTTTATTTGTATTTTATAGTTAATTAGCGTTAATCGTAATATTTAGTATTTGTGGCTGCGGCCATATCATGCTTTCTTATGTCGGGATTAGCTAAAACGGCAGTTTTGGCCGAGGAGGGCGGTAACAATCAGAATAGAAAACGTTCTCTTCACATCAGCGAACAGTGCAATAATAAAAGAACAAAATTTGACGAAATGAGTGCCAACGAGAAGAAATCGAACTTTTCCTTGTTAACCCCAAACACTAATGGGTCTATTAAGATGACATCGTCATCTATGAACAAACCTGGTGCGACGACGAAGAAATTGGTTATAAAGAATTTCAAAAGTGTGTTTACGCTATCATCATATTCTATTAGTCGTCATTATTATAACCTATTTGACATTTACAAAGGTAAAGAATGAAATTTTTCAGGTAAACCGAACCTTCCAGAAAATTACCAAGAGACGACATGGAGCAAACTTCGAGAGGCTGTGATTGCCATCCAGACGTCCAAGGCGATCGCCTATTCGCTCGAGGAGTTGTACCAAGCTGTCGAAAACATGTGTAGTCACAAGGTAATCAATAAAAATATACAGAAAACCTTCAAATATGCATATTTTTAATGGACAGGCAAATTAATATCTCTTATTTTATATAATTTCATGCATAAGTAAGTATTATTATTATTATATTTACAATTTGATGTAAACTTTGGCACTTTATAAGGGATCTGGCAAAATAAGTCTATATTTATGTAATGAAAACATTGCTAGGACGTTGTATGCTATCATAAAAGTTATGAGGCACTTGTGGGCCAATTCTTGTTACAACAATCATAAATGACTAAACACTCAAATTCAGTCTCTATCTAAACTTTATCTCTGAAAAGTCAAAAGTGCGAGGTATTCCTAAATGAGAATATCTATGACTAGAATGGAACTTCAAACAGTTAAATTGAATAGAATATTCCCACTTAATGAAAGTTTTGCTGGTTCAGTTGCCTGTGATGTGAAGTTTTTGCCAATTAAAATTCAGAAGAATTAAAAATTTGAATTAAACATTAAATAATTACCTGAGAGACACATGATCCTTATAAATAAATAAAAATCTGTTTATTTCTCACCACAAACCAATGAAAGTAACAATATGACACAGCAGGATTAATGTATTACACATTGGGTTGTGGATTGCTGATGCCTGTGGTAGGTAGTAAAAACCTGAATTACAGGTCACCAGTTACCCTTAACTTAACTTAACTCCCCTTAACTTGGACATAGTATAAAACAAAACATTTTATTCTGTTATTCATTAATTACACATGTAAATAATGCATATTCAGTTATTAATTTATATAAACAATACATATTGGGTGTTCCTATGTATAATATCTATGTATTGAGAAAAGAAAAATGTATCTATGTATGTTTATCCACATTCTAGAACCCGTAACACAAGCTAGTTAAGCTATGCTTACCATGGGTCTAGGTGACGTTGTATAGATTGTCTTAGAATATTTATTATTTATTTATTTATATTGTACACAAATGAAAGTGTTCAACTATTAAATGAAGATGTTCCTTTTTGGACCGGATCACTAAATACTAGTCATCATCAATCATCATTCTTGCATTAGTCCCTGTTGCATCCAAAGCTGTCATTCCAGACTAAGTGCGTCAGGACTAGCATCAGGTCTACCCAACCTATAGCAATAGGCCCTCAGTTTGACTAATTAGGACTAATAATTGGACTTTTTAGGACTCCCAACTACCTGTGATGACTGTGATTGTATGACAACCGGAATTGACGGTTTAGCATGCCATCCGATTCACAACCAGACGAATGCAAATAGCCATATTCATGCAAACAAATTGAACTCGCTCCATCTGTGTAGCAGTTGCTTTCAGTACTGCCACCCCCATAGAATTGCTAAATACTACACAACTGGTTTTGCAACTATAGTGTCCTGACCCAGAACCCAGTATAACTTTAAATAAGAGTTACATTATAAAAATATTATTCAAAAAAAATAAAATCAAGAAATCACAATAGCAAGACGAAAATTATATCCCTGACAATTTATCAGAACAGAATATAAGATAAGATTTGTATTAAACTGGGGCTATAGGAAACAGTAGTAATCTGTGTCCTGTCCGTAGCATGAAGACAATAATCCTAGCTTTCGAGAACTCACAAGTAACTCGATAATGACATCATCCTGAGAATAATTGCTATTGAATTCGATACGAATACTTTCTCGCAAGTGGTTCGTGCTAGAGGCACAGAGCGGTCGCGAATGTAGCTGTGGGTTTCTTCGGAGCGAATGCATTTTGTCTAGACCCCCATGTCTAAAACAGACGAGACGTTGACTTGTTCCAATTTTGAATCGTTATGCAAAAACGAAGTCTGATTTACTAGGAAGTATTCAATAACAGTAATTGCATCCTACCTAACGGAGAAACTCAAAAATACGTAACTGGGACCTTGTGACCAAACAGTCAGAGTTACTACTGCAATGGCATTGAGCTAGGTAACAACTATAAATTTATAATGTTCTCACTGTAAGGGACCGTTCAAGTATTTCGTGAAGACTATGATAGGGTGGTCGGCTTTTTGTTTTGCTTATTTTGGATGGCATGGGGGGTAGGGTAGTCTAGATAATGATTACGTCATCGGTAGTTTACTTTATACACGAATGGCAACCCTCACATTGTCCATGCTGGAAAAGGAATGGCTGAATTTTGCTTGTCTTGTTGAATACTGTATCAGTAAAATCTAATCTGTACCAATTTATTTTCTTATTTCATAATTATAAAATAAAAAAAATACATTTATAATTGAAAAGTATTTACGTACGTGAGGGAGTAAGAGCTTTGCTTACTTTTACTTACAAGGGGATTTGGGGATAAAGAGTTGTAATAAATCTGCTTACGTAATATTTGAAGGCGCCTAATGTAACATATATTATATGATATTGCCATTTTAGATTGCCGTATATTTTGACCCACTATTAAGTCTTGGAATGTCCAGCTCACGTGTTTCCTTCTTCAGTCCCGGGTCCTTTAGACGAGGTATTTTGTATTGTATTGTATTGGGACTCCTTTTTCCGCACCTAGCCTCTCTTTTTGGGCCATTGTGCCTTAGATGGGTATGAAAAAGCATTCGATGAGTGCGTCTAGTTGAGCGCCACCATTTTAACACTGTATGTGTTTGTAATTGTGACCCTCTTTCATGAGACTTTGCCTTCATGTTACCATCAGGCGAGGTGTCGTAATAAGTATAATGTGCTCTCCACAGATGGCATCACAACTCTATGTAAACCTAACAAACTTAGTGGAGGCTCACGTTAAAGCCAACATCGAGCAGTTCCTCTCGGAGAGCATGGACCGACAGGTGTTCCTCAAGAGGATGGACGACTGCTGGCGCGCGCACTGCCACCAGATGATCATGATCCGCAGCATCTTCCTTTATCTAGACCGCACCTATGTTTTACAGAACCCTAGTATTCATTCTATTTGGTGAGTTAACTTAGAAGTACTACTGAATATTGTTATATGGTGTTCAAATAGTAATTCAATTCAATGTGATCTTCTGTCGAATCGACGGCATTTTTGAGCTCCCATCGTGGCGTAGTAACTTGTTTCACGGCAGTGCCGCTACTCACGGAGAGGGTCCGAACATAGGTTTCGCTCTTCGGGAAGGATTACTACTGGTGACTAAAATCGACCATATGAACCAGTTGCAGGCGATTTCCCTGCATTAACAACACTGATTCAGCACCAAGAGTTATCCGATTTTACTCACCTGTATAAATTAGCTAGCGATGGGATTAAAGCGATTGTGTAAATAGCCCACAAAGCTACACAAAACTTTTGTAAACACAAAGCCTCAAGCTGTAGAATGAACTCCCTGCTGTATTTTTTCCAAGCGAATACAATATGGGAATCTTCAAAAAGGGTATTAGAAGGTTTCTACAGGGTCGGCAGTGCGAGTGAGACGCCACCTAAACATCTATAGGGCAGGGTGACTAGTTTCCATCAGGTGGTGCCCTGTGATTGTCCTCCACCTAAGTGGTACAAAAAAGACTGTGTAATCTGCCTATTTTGTACTTAATCAATTACGTGATTTTGTTACAGGGATATGGGACTGGATTTGTTCCGACACCACATAGCAATGAACACTTTAGTTCAGACACGCACAGTAGACGGTCTACTACTCCTCATCGAGCGGGAAAGAGAAGGCGATGCCGTAGACAGGTCGTTGCTCAAGAGTTTGTTAAGGATGTTGTCGGACCTGCAGATCTATGAGGATGCATTCGAACACAAGTATGTAGATTGTGATTAATTTTGTTATAATTTAGATATATGTTTATTCTTAATAATATGTTACTCAGAGGTATATGGGAGGCCACATAACGATGTTCAGTTTCTAAGCCAACATGGTCTCCTACTCCTCTCTACTTCCAGTGCGGACTCCGCTGAGACGCTTTCCCCTTCCTCTTTCCCCTTTCCACTTTCCCCTTTCTCATTTCCTCTTTTCCCTTTCCCCTTTCCCCTTTCCCGCTTCCCCTTTCCCGCTTCCCCTTCCCAGCTTCTCCTTCAACTTGTTTCTTGGTGTAAACGAGAGGTAATCTAATATATAAAATTCTCGTGTCATAGTTTTCGTTGCCATACTCCTCCGAAACGGCTTGACCGATTTTGATGAAATTTTTTGTGCTTATCCGGTATCTATGAGAATCGGCCAATATCTATTTTTCATACCCCTAAATGCTCGGAATGGAGCAGCGCGAACGGGATCAGAAGTCCACGCGGGCGGAGCCGCGGGCAACAGCTAGTATATTCAAAAATATTTGTATAATCATTGCAGGTTCCTACAAGCCACAGAACGCCTTTACGCGGCCGAGGGCCAGCGGCTGATGAGCGAGCTCACCGAGCTGGCCGTGCCCGAGTACTTAGCACACGTCGAGAAACGACTGCGTGAGGAAAATGAACGGTTGCTGCATTATCTAGATCCTTCTACTAAGTAAGTGCGGTGTTTGTTTTTTTTTTTAATTCGCACTGTAGATGACAATGAACCATCTGTTTTATACATTTTTTAATTTTCTACCTTCTATTTGGATACTAAATATTTGATAACTTGTGTTATTACTTCGTACGATGACCGTGACCGCGGTGCGAGAGATATGCCAGTCAGCAATCTCACCTCCGGGAACTTATGACCCAAAATGGCGTGCGGTTTTAGTCTGTTCGAGTCCGACACCACTAACCAAGGGGTCAGTCCAAGGAGGGGAGGTCCGTACGGAGGGGTTTTAAAAAAAGAATTATCCGTCGTCATTTAGAGACTCTACTAAATGTTTCATTTCAGAAACCGACCAATAGTTTATTTATAATTTTTTTTCTCATTTCAGATGGCAATTAATTCACACGATAGAGAGACAGCTCCTTAGCGAGCACCTGTCAGGTATACTGGACAAGGGACTGAGAGCTTTGATGGACGGCCCTCGGCTCGCGGACCTCACTACTTTGTACAGCTTGTTCAGCCGCGTCAAGGACGGGCTCGGCGAGCTGTGCAAATACTTTAATGCTTATATAAAGGTTAGTTGTATTTTGATTGAAAATCCATTTGTATAAAAAAATAACTCCGTGGCGTAGCGGTAGTGAACGCGACTGCTACGCAGGAGGCGCTGGTTCGATTCCCGCTCAGTGCAAATATTTGTGTGCTTGAATATGAATATCTGCATTGGTCTGGGTGTTTCTATGTATAATTATGTATGTATTTACAAAAAAAAATGTATCTATGTATGTTTATCCGCATTCTAGAACCCGTGACACAAGCTAGTTAAACTATGCTTAACCATGGGTCTAGGTGACGTTGTGTAGATTGTCCTAGAATATTTATAACTGTAAAATGTTTTGGCATAAAAGAGGTATCTGTTTCAATGCCAAAAAACTATGGCAAATTCATTGTGCCGAAACATTTCATAGGTTTTTTTTTTGGCAAATGGATAGTGTACCAAAATTTTGTACCCTATTAAATAAATAAATTAAACTTCATTTATTCAATTAATAGGATACTTTTCATTTATTTATTTAATTTGGATGAGATACAAGCCTGAAAATGAGCTGTTCACTCGACTTGCTACTCAAGCAAATTATTGTCTAGATAAAGACGTCGCATCTGCTAAACTAACCTATAATAAATGATTAGATTGTGATGTTTTGTAAGTTCCATTTAATGGAATATACAGAATAAATTATTGTTGAATTTGAAATAAATAATTTTGGTGTGTCTAAAAGTTTCCTCATATACTTCTTACAGAAAAAAGGTCGCACGATAGTAATCGAGCCGGAACGCGACAAGACCATGGTGGCTGAACTCCTCGACTTCAAGGAACAGTTGGACCACGTGGTCAACACGTGCTTCCAGAGAAACGACAAGTTCCTATACTCGATGCGAGAAGCCTTCGAGTATTTTATTAACCAGCGCCAGAATAAACCCGCTGAACTTATTGGTAACTATCGTATTTAGGTGCCTTGTTGCCGTTCATTCTTGGAGTCGGGGGATCCCCTTAAATTGTTCTGGAGGTGTTCTGGAGCTTTCGCGGTCACTTCGACCCTATTGGATCCTTTGTGTTAGATTAGTTATATAACTTAACCTACTGATTGTTTAACGAGCTCTACTTCTGTGTTGCAACTCAAAAAATACACAAATTTTACCGTTTAACGTCTTCGTAATTCGTTCGTATTATAATGTTAAGCTTCACAAGTGCAACCTGATCTATTTTTATTATAATCGAACTGCTAATCATCTAACTTCTTGGACCGGAATAGGAAAGAATATCTGTCGACTATACGTACGTAAAAAAAAGACAAGCGCGCTGAGTTTCTTGCCAGAGTCTTCTCAGGGGCGCTAGCCAAAATGCATTCGTTCCGAATCTACATTCGTCATCGCTCTGAAATTGTATGGGAGTGACATTTGTTGTCAAATGTCACGTGATCTGATTCCGACAACAAATGTCACTCCCATACATTCTCAGAGCGATGACGAATGTAGATTCGGAACGAATGCATTTTGGCTAGCGCCCCAGGTCGGAGTCGCGTTTCGAACCGGTGGTGGTCCATTTGCTCACAAATCTATAAAATATGGTTGATATTGACGTTTTGTAAGTGCTGTTTAATGGTCTATACAGAATGAATGAATTTTGATTTTGATTGTTTGATTGATTTATCCCCACAGCCAAATTCGTGGACGTGAAACTTCGCGCCGGCAACAAGGAGGCTACAGAAGAAGAACTAGAACGTCTACTGGACAAGATTATGGTCCTCTTCAGGTTCATCCACGGCAAGGACGTGTTCGAGGCGTTCTACAAGAAAGACCTCGCCAAAAGACTGTTGGTCGGGAAGTCGGCATCGGTGGACGCGGAGAAGTCTATGTTAAGTAAACTGAAGCAAGAGTGTGGCGGCGGCTTTACGTTAAAACTTGAAGGGATGTTTAAGGATATGGAGTTATCGAAGGATATAAATATTACTTATAAGCAAGTAGGTATTATTTGTAAATGTAATTTTTTTTTTGAATAACAAAACGTCAGTGACACACTGGGTAAACATCAAAACTGTACTGTACCTGTCTAATGGTAGCTATACACGTTTCGATATGCTTGCGCAAAATTAGGCGTGCACAAATTTATTGTAATGTTGGCTATTTGCGCTGGTATGGTCGTGCTTTGGAGAGCACGTTTAGCCGTCCCGTCAGTACCGGTAGTCGTACAAACATTTATGGCAGTCGTTACGGGTAGTTGGAACCCTCAAAAGTTCGACTAGCCTAACTACAGAACTTCGATATCGCCAATTTGATCGTGGAGGTCCCATGGCAGTCGCTTCACGGAAAATATCGAGGTTCAGCCGCGTCTTAGTTAGACTAGAAAGCCGACCCCAACTGAGTTGGGAATTGGCTCACAGAATGATGAACAGTTAAAGCCTATTGAAGTAAACACATTGACTACAATTCCTATACTGGAGGATAGCGAAAAAAATATTGTTTAAAGTATGTCGTCCCTTCCCAGCACTTATCAGCCGTGTCCGAGGGCGCGGGGCTGGAGCTGTCGGTGTACATCCTGACCATGGGCTTCTGGCCGACCTACCCGCCGGTGGAGGTTCGACTCCCGGGCGAGCTCACGCGCCACCAGGAGCACTTCTCGAAGTTCTACCTCGCCAAGCACTCCGGCCGCAAGCTGCAGTGGCAGGCCACGCTCGGACATTGTGTGCTTAGAGCACACTTCACACAGGTATGATTTTTGTTTGTGATCCCTCTTCTTCTTCTTCTTTTCTTAGATGGCAACACGTCAACCCAATTTAGGGGACAATCTTGCCAGTGTCGAGTTGGGAATTTTCTTATATTTTGTCATAAGTATTGTTGGAATGATTGTTGCTGATGATGATGATGATGATGATGATGATGATGACGATGGCGGATGATAGTTGCCCTAGTAAAGTAGTGGAGACTTTACTAGAAGCTTTTCTTAGGGAGATTTTGACATCAGCACGAAAAATCACAATTCACTACAATATTCCACTCTCCTACACTTGTGTGCTTTGTCCAAGCCGTTATGTCTAAAACTCCGCCATTTTTACACATAAGAACTCGAATGAACACCAAATTTAGAAAATAAAACACAGCAGCGCTATGACACTTTTCGCGTTCCCGCCAAAACTCCTTTGTGATCCCTCATTAAATTTGAAATGAGTGACTCGGAGAGCGCGTTAAGCCGACGGTCCCGGTTGCTATACGAACATCAATGGCAGACGTTACGGGTAGTTGGAGTCCTCAAGAGTCTGACTAGCCTAACTACGGAACTTCGATATCGTTAAATTGGTTGTGGAGGTCCGATGGCAGTTGCTTCACGGAAAATATCGAAGTTCAGCCGCATGTTAGTTAGACTAGAAAGCCGACCCCAACTGAGTTGGAAATAGGCTCAGGGAATGATGATGATAATTAAATTTGAAATGATGCAACGCAAACCAAGATAAATGCGATATTCTCTGGCGCATCATACATTTGCGCTACGGTATAGAAAAGCGTGCCATCACGTTTTTGTAACGACTTTGTATAGAACGTTTTCGAGCGGCTCGAGACATTTAATTTTCATAATCCAATATCTTCAAAACTGTTGCCGTCAGAAAATTTCAATTTATCAGTTTATTACATTAATATAAACTGATAATTTTTCTAGAATAATAAAGAATTAGACATCATTATTTGCCATATAAAGATATGTATTTCCTATGTTCCAGGGTAATAAAGAGCTACAGGTGTCACTGTTCCAAGCTCTCGTACTGTTGCTCTTTAACGATGGAGACAATTTATCGTTTGAGGACATCAAAACGGCCACTAACATTGAGGTAAGGTAACAAAGCCCTTATATCTAACCTTTATCCGCGCTTAAAGGACAATGATGGAAGGAAATACTGGTAAAGTATTACAAGACTTTATGGAGCAACAAAGAAAAGACTCACTGAATCATTTGGTTCTTGAAGAAACTGTTTGCATAGAGTGCGGATGACATTTAAGATCTCCATGTGTAATCATATGTAGGAAAAGAGAGGGGCTAGTTGGAAGTGCTCATCAGAACATGGTATAGGTTTTTATACCACTTAGGTGACAGATAAGCACACGACCCACCTGATGGAAAATGGTTACCATGGCCTATGGACGTTTGCAACACCTGGGCAACACTCTCTGCTCGTGATGCTGACCCTTTAGAGAACTTCTTGAAGAACCCCATACTGTAGTCGACTATATAAGCGCCCTGTTGTATCCCAGGAGGGCGAGTTGCGCCGCACGCTGCAGTCCCTGGCGTGTGGTAAAGCGCGAGTGCTCACCAAGACTCCCCGCGGCAGGGAAGTGGACGACGCCGACCACTTCGCGTTCAACGGGGACTTCACCAACAAGCTGTTCCGAATTAAGATCAACCAGATACAGATGAAGGAAACTGTAAGTAGCCAACTGCTGAAAAGAGTTTTATACCTTGTAAACAAATGTAAACTGTAAACAATACGTTGGCGTCAGAGTGAAAGACCCAGTTGCACAATGTAATCCTAGGTTCGATCGATTAGATGTGCTGGCTCATGCTAAATCAATATAATATACTAGCTGTTGCCCGCGGCTCCGCCCGCGTGGATGTCGATTATCGCGTTGTACGACTCTACTCGATTCACTATTTGCCTCTCTATACTACTTTTTCTTGCTGTCATGACAACGGAAATTGTTAGCGATATTAGCGCCAATGTATAGAAATTTACCGGATCAATTGAGATTTATGATTATTACGCCGCTCCCTTGTATGGTAGCGTGCTGATATATAGCCTATGTTACTCCTAGTTATTGTAGCCTTTTAGAGGTGAAAGAATTGTTTAAATCGGCCCAGTACTTTTTGAGCCTATTCATTACAAACATACAAACATACAAAAATAGGTACAAATCTTTCCTCTTTATAATATTAGTATAGATGTACTCCCCTGTTCAATGAACATTATTTCTATAAAACGCCAGTTACATTTTCACTGGATATACCTAAAAAAATTGGATTCGCGATGGAATGTTGATATGAGTTGCGAGAAATCCTTATATATCGATTGCTAACGGCTTCTCAATAGGTCGCATGGTGCATGGCAAATTAAAACGAGGT
The DNA here is from genome assembly GCA_963691645.1 of Pelosia muscerda. Classification (NCBI taxonomy): domain Eukaryota; kingdom Metazoa; phylum Arthropoda; class Insecta; order Lepidoptera; family Erebidae; genus Pelosia; species Pelosia muscerda. Next base: position 3,653,353 of record OY829099.1, on the reverse strand, counting down.
AAGTTGTTGTTTTCCACCGGCTTCCCTTCTGAAAATGTTCTTTCAACACTGCAGATTAGTCCTATTAGAAAATTGTGACAGGGAAATTTCAGATACGATATATATGTAGGCGTTACCTGGCGGAAATCCATTACAAAATATATATTGGAATGTCAAACCACCCTCTTCAAAGTAAGATGACATCACTCTCTGGTAAGATTTTTTGTTTTTCTTACTTTGAAGAGGGTGGTTTGACATTCCAATATATATTGTTGGAGTGTTGAACCGCGGGTGAGCGGTGGGCCCTCCTCCCTCCCCCAATATAAACCTTAGGGAAATTTCATTTTTTTTTTATTTCAGAGCGAGGAACAGAAGGCGACGGAGGAACGCGTGTTCCAGGACCGGCAGTACCAGATCGACGCCGCCATCGTGCGCGTCATGAAGATGCGCAAGGCGCTGTCGCACAACATCCTCATCACCGAGCTGTACAACCAGCTCAAGTTCCCCGTCAAGGTAACATCACGCCACTATATATATATAGGACCGGTAGTACCAGATCAACAGTGCCGTCGTTGGTCCAATTGCCTCAATCCCGGCTAACTCTGAGATAACCCCCTTCGAGTGTGGGAACCACGGTTTCCCCATCTTGCTCGGTAAAAGAGGGGTGCAACGTACCTTGGCCTACTTCTGTATACAGCCCCATGCATTTCAAACCCATTTTCAACCCATGTTTTCCCGTGTCGAAATGCCCCCGTTGAAGTCAGCGAGGGTGGTTATGTCGGACCCGAACTGACCATAACAGCACCTGCGGTCTCGGGCTATTAGTTGCCGAGGGTGAGGTAGCCTCTGGCCATCACGTTCCGGCTAACCCAGGGTCAGCGAAGTCCCTCTCGGTTGAAGGACCACGGTGTCCATCTTTCCCCGGATAGGGAGAAGCGCGCATCACGCTGCTAGGGTGACAGGTAACCTTTCACCCCCAAATCTGCGCTTATGGAGGACGGAGGTCCTTCTGTGACCTCCGACTCACCGAGTCGCCTCCGCTCGACGCGGGCTGCGGGCTACGCTGCCTCCTAAATTTGAAATCCTAACTACTTATTTATATGCAGCTTCTGAAACCTAAATTATACTATTTATTTTTCAAATCATAAAATCTTTCTTTTTTCAGCCGGCCGACCTAAAGAAACGTATAGAGTCGTTAATCGACCGCGACTACATGGAGCGAGACAAGGACAACCCGAACCAGTACAACTATGTCGCGTAATGTCCCCAACCATCCCTCCGGTCACACAGAGTGCTCCAACAACCCGCGGCCGCCGTGGGTGAAGCTACCGTACGAGGGAGATAGGAACACTCCCGTCACGCTTGCACCGAGAGAGATGAGAGGATATTCCTGTCTCGCTTGCACTGAATGAGATAGGAAGTTACTCTGTCTCGCTTACACAAAGAAAGATGAGAGTCTACTCCTGTGTCACTCGTAATAAGAGAGAAAGATGCTTCAGCTTTCGTCTTGTTACACTGAATGAGATAAGAAGGTACTCCTGTCTCGCTTACACTGAGAGATATGAGACTACTCCTGTATCACTCGTACTGAGAGAGAATCCTGCGTTAGCTTCCGTCTCGCTTGCACAAGTGATATACGAGGTTACTCTCGCTTGCACTGAGCGAGATAGAAGGTTACGGCCGTTTAGCTCATACTGAGTGAGATAGGAACAGTCATGTTTCGCTGGTGTCGGGTGAGATAGGCTATTTCCGTCTCGCTCGTACTTACAGAGATGGGAGGTTACTCCTCTCACTCACACAGAGAATCATTACCGTTAGCCTCGCCCACCGTAGTAAGGTATAACTAAGACAGTCCACTCCTGCATCATGAACAGTCAACTTACAAATATTTTTATAGCCATCTCTTTCGCTCCCATGAAATCGAATGGCAATATTTAAATTGGAAATTGCAAGACCTGATTTACTGCCGTGTATTGTCATTTTCCAGTTTAAAAATAAAATAATAATATTAAAATTAGTACCTATATATTAAATGTTTTAAAAGATTAATCGTATGACATTTTTTTATCGACAAATAATTAGTTAATCGCTACTTATTGCCTTGATATTACAATGTAATTGTAACTTTGCAGACACATTAAAATAATGATTGAAAATATAATCTGATATTTTGTTCGCTCCATATATGCGAAGCTTTTGTACCTACCAAGTATACTGTGTTTTAGTGCCCATACATCTAAGACTTGCTCAAGCTCCAGCGTCGATAGTTTAGTTGTTAAAGAGCCTGTCTTACGTACTTAGAGGTCCCGGGTTCACATTCTATCACTCATTCACAATGCAACTGAATGGTTTAACGGGTAATACTAGTAATTTCTGTTACTCATTTAAAAAAAATGTACAATAAGGACATATACGTAGTGTCGTAACTGCAATTGACCAAATTCCAAAAAAACCATTGCGCTATTGAGAATAAAATTAAAAGCAATCGTGTAGAGCGAATGGAACGATGTAATGACTTTGCCTTCAGCTTACCGTCAGGCGGGGTGGAAGTCAAATTGACGTGCCCTAAATAAAAATAAAACAATTCTTCTCCATTCAATTTTGAACCTAATAAATTTGACAAAGGCGAAAATTCAATGGCAGTTACAGTAATCTAAGTGGTTTGAAATGTTTAACAATTAGTAGAATCGGAGTTCTGGTAAAGTTAGTCAAATGCAGTTACGACACTATACACACTTTTTCTTCTGTCGAGTCGACGGCATTTTCACTCCTATTAGAGTGGCAGAATTGGATTTGAGTTGTCATCGTGTAGTAATTTGTTTCACGGCAGCGTAGGTACTCCCGGAGAGGACCCGAGCATAGGTTTCGCTCTTCGGGAACTACTTGCGGACTATCGCTCTAGGTGTATGGGGCACAGTCAAAACGCACAGATTGAATGTGTGATTCAGTGACAGAATAGTAATCCTCAAGTGCCATTAAATATTGTACACGCGTCCATTTGCTTTTATAAATCGATACTTTTGTAGTGCATTCTAGAAACAAAGTGCGTAATAACTGTTTTTACAGAAGATATTACAAAATAATGCAAGTTCTATGGATACTGTCAAAACTTTACGCAAAAATGACTCTTTGAAATAAAATCATTTTTTAATGAATTCTCTAGAGGAAAGGTACGAAGATAGAACCCTTGACACTACCGGTGGTGCCATTGGGTAGTGTCATGGGTCCGAGGCGGAATCACTTACAAATAGATTTTTTTATTACAGTTTTAATTTACAACTGTTTGCAGTTACGTTCTTCTACTATATAATATCATATATTGAAAAGAATTTGCGATATAATAAATACGTCATTATTGTATTCGTAAGACAATCATTAGGTAATGTTTCTTTGGCGGCAGAAAGCTCCGCAGGTATGTTTGTGCAATATCACGTACTAAAGTTTAACTTTCATCACATTCTGACGTCTAAGATCGCAGTTCATAAAGGTTAACACACATTTTATATAGATAGATTATTCCATAATTATTCAAAATACCGCTAGATGACTCTTCGTCTTTAAACAATACATTATTTATAACACACTTGTAGTTCTCCACGATATTTACTATTTTACCTAACCGGTTTCGTCTTGCGGCATTCGCAAGGGTTTATATTGACATACCGATTCCTTAACAAATTAGGAAGTGTTTAGGAATTGTTTAGTAATTGTAATTGTAAACCGTTGAGAATATCGCAAGACGAAACCGGTTAGGCACAATAATAAATGTGGTGTAAAAGTACAAGTGTGTTATCAATAAATAACAATAAACCACCAAGTGCCATCAATCAACAGTTATAATTAGCCTTTAAACAAGCACATAGTTCCTCAGGAATGAATTTGAAAGCTACTGGTAATTACCAGTACATACTTTCATGTTCTATAAGAGATGAAAACGTGACCAACAGTTAAAACAATATTTTCTGCGCTGAAAATATCACTGAAAATCATTTTGTATGGTGCAAAAGCAAAGAAATATTAGAAATCTGAATACACCAAAATAATTCTAAAATATATTTATAAATAGTAATATGCTGTAGGTTCTCAGACGCGTGTATATACGAAAACTTATATCTTACGCCTCAAAAATGTATTCCTCAACTCTGAGAGTAGAAAACTATCTTCTCATGTCGAACTGGTGAAGGAATGCATTGATATCTTGCAATAACAGCGGCTATATAATATGTACATATGATTAGAATTACACTTTAGACATATAACGTGTGATATTAGAGATTCGAGTGCCCTCCTCGAGAAACTAACAGTGACTGGATCACGAAACTATTGTTTAGAGATTTGATCTTTGTTTTTATTACAAACTTGTAGTGCCTACCTGTTAACAAGGAATAGTATGATTTAATAAATTACCAAAACGACTACAACTTCTAAAATACTGCAAGAGTATGCAGGATGTTAGAGGAACGCTCCTGAAACTTAAAAAGGGGAATATTTACTGTTTTAAAAAAATTGGGTTACTTTTTTTTCTGGCAATACTTTTTGGTAGGTAAAATCATGGTACCATGATTTTTAAACCCTTTTATTAACATGATTCACGCAGTAATGCTATTTAAAAGGTTTAAAAATCATGGTACCTACCAAAAAGAAGTATTACAATAAAAATGTAGCTCAATTTGGTAAACTGATCCCAGTTTTCGTTTTCCCCTAATACCCCATACATAAAAATATCGATATCTTGTGCAAAAAAGATCAGGAATGTCTCTCAGGCGCTTAACATTATAGTACTTTTTAAAATGTGTTGTCGTTCCATAATTCATAATCTCATACTAGTGGTAATTAATTTTCTTCAGTAACCGATATTTATGTTATTAATTCAAATGTTCAATTTTAATAACATAATAAATAATTATATCTGAATATGAACTTCTGTTTTCTTCATTCTGTAATGCTTGCCCTTCTTATTAATAACTTAACTTTATTGCAATGGGAATCAAACTACAGTTTCGTGTTATTATTTACGATTTACTTATTTGGACTTCACCAGTGAAAATAATTAACTACAAGTTAAACAGAATTTTAAAAAAGCCTTTTACTACAACTTGATTACAATTACTTTCGCTGGTGAAATCGATCCTACGTTTTTCTTAGGTACTATAATTTTAATTAATAAGGTACGTTATAGAGGGTTGCTGTGTGATATGAATTTACTTTATACAATGCAAACTGATGCGTATTTTGTAATTTTACATGCTGTGATGATTCAGATTGTCAATTGATATTTGGTGTAAAACTATTTTTTTTATTGTATTTTCTATATTAACGCTAGCTTGACTTTCGAAAAATATAATTTGCCGACTTCGTTTTACTTCGACGTACAGCATATTATTATAAATATTAGTATAAACTTTAACGTGTTATAATGTCAAATGGCGTGGGGCGTGAAGGAGAACCCTGTATATTGAGATAAAGCTGGATATATTATCACACTGGCACAAATTTTAAATATCTCTAGAGGAGGGTTTAGTGGAGTAGACGTGTCACTTGAAGTACGCAAGTTGATCATAGAGGGTACTCGAACAAAATTTACGAAATAGTGTCACAAGACAAGTATGGTCACTGCACTTGAAATCTCAATTTATAATTTTTGAGTTTGTTAATATTCCGACGTCCTCTTTATACAAAACTACAATTTTTATAATTATTAATTTATGAAAATTCTATTTTTCTGATTTACTGATTTTTCTGTAACTTTAAAAGCTGTAAAATTGCTTCAAGTTGTTCATCGCTGTCCTGAAAACTTATAGGATAATAAGATTCGAAAACAGAGCTATAATGTTCTAGATTAGGGTTGTCCAAACCATGGCCCGCGGGCCGATATCAGCCCGCGGCTTTAATTATTTCGGTCCTCGAAATCCTTTTTCTTCTTCTTTGTTTAAATTCTAGTCTATCTACTACTAATATTGACATTCATGTTGACAGAATTGTAAAAAACTAATTAACTAAAAATTAATAAAAAATAATTGGGGCCCCTCATGTATTTAGTCATTTTAGTGCCTGAATCCCCTCTAATTTAGACAGCCCTGTTCTAAATACAAAACTAATTATTGTCTTTAACTCAATAGAATATTGTGCATTGCGTAGTGCGTATAGTTATTTATACAGTATGTAAATATGGGGACTTGCGACGCTTTGGGTCAGTGTAGTGGTGGTCAGATAGGACCAATAATTAGAAGTGATGAGTGATGATCAGCCAGGGCCTGAGTGATATGACTCCGATATAACCACCCCTGCTGACCCGTGGGGATTACCACATGAGAAAAAAAGGTGATGAGTATGTCGTATGTCGGAGGCATAACTTTTCCTAAATAAATATTGTATAGATAAGCCAGTCTACTATATTATAAATCCCGAAGTGATTATCTAAAGTATATTAACACTCATCATTCCCCTACCGTAAAAATGGGATGAGACCAAGTCAACGGCACTATACATAAACACTGGTATTAATGAATAATAAATGTGTGAGAATCGAATCTGGGACTTCATTCGCGGCAGTCACGCACGACTGAGTCAAGATTTAACATTGTGGTCATAGAATTGTGTGCGGGTAAGAACAGTTTGGGAGTACATGCAGTAAATAATCGCGAAATAAATATTGATTTTCTCAACAGATCGATGTTAAACGAAGTTGGCTACCTTTATTCATAAACTGTTGAATATAATTTGTGTGATAATTCACAATATTATGTTAGCTCACTGTGTGATAACCGGGCGTTTCTGTGGACATGTCAGTTTCAGGAGGGATCACTAATTAAAAACTATTTATAATTTTCTATTGTGTTTTTATTTTATACTCTTCAGTATTACAGTTTCAGCGAGATTCTTTCCAGTGATATGCTTAAACAGTGCGATGTCAAATAAGTCAAACAACACATAAATACACAGTACTTTGTGTTTATTTGAAATATTAAAAAAAAACAATAAATTGGTAAATAAATATAAAATTAGAAAATTATTGAGCGATTCACAGATTTATTGCTCGTAAGAAAATTCAATTTTCAGAAAAGTAAGTATATTCTTGCGTTTCAAATGTGTTGATAATTGTTATAATTACATTTTGATTCGCGTTGTTAACTTCTGTTTTATTTATTATTAAAAAACACTAATATTACATGTCTAGGACAAAAACTGAACGAGACAACAAGGGACTATCGATCTGGATCGTTCCTGATCCAAAGGATGGCCATCGCGATCCACCGTGGAAACGCGGCGAGTGTGGTCTCTCCGACATGGGAATATTGTTAGCTGTACAATTTTGACAAGTATGGAGTGAAGTTGCCGCAATGGCGATTATCTTCTCATTTGAAACGCGTAATATCTATTAGCAACAGAACCAATACACGTATAAATCATCCTAAATAGTGAAAATAATCCCAGTTTATATTATTACGTTAGTATTACAACGTCAAATAAATAATGTGAGAGGCCAGGATCTGTAGTAAAAAAGAGGAAGAAATTAAAACATTCGAAAATAGAACATTTACGCTGTGATCATAACAAGTTGAAACATGTACCGCATTGAGGGCAACCAGTAAGGGTAGTAAAGACAGAAAAATAAATAAATATGTTGTATCTGCCTACCCTAGTGGGGTAGACGCATACTGGGAAAAAATTAAATGGCTAAAAGTCAGTCCTTGTTATGTTATACTCATTTATATAATAACGCCAGATACTTAACATTACGTATACCGAGTAAAACGGAATGAATTAGTATTCGCAGATAGACAGAGATAAAATGGTTAGTAGATTTTTTTTTAATATCTCATACAATATTTAAAGTCAGTTCATTATAATAATAATAATAATAATAGCATGTCTTTATTGTACACCAAGAATAGAATAGTAACACAGAGAAATGTTTGCACATGGTAAATACAATCGTCTACTCCCACCTGTTCTGTTGAGTAGTTCTGTTGGCAGAACTTCTGGTAATTTTTTTCCCATTAGTTCTGTCCACAGAACAAATGGGAAAACAATTCCCACCTGTTCTGTTGAGTAGTTCTGTTGGCAGAACTACTGGTAATTTTTTTTCCCATTAGTTCTGTCCACAAAACTGTTTGAACCTTGTGATTCATATCGATTTTTGAAAGAAAACTACTGCAGAATTTAGCTGACCATTTAATTTCTATTTACCGCGTTTTACGGTAGTAACGTAACTGTACTGGCCCAACTTTACAATCGTCTTTGAGTATTCGTAGTCGCATTCTAAGTATTAGCAAAATTCAGTTCTTTTCAGCTATGTAACGACATCTACGGGTAGTAACGTAACTGCATTTGACCAACTTGTCTTGTGTCTATTGCAGTTACGCTGATATATGTAGGGAGAGTAAAGTTATATGTCATCGATCAAAATCATATAAAAGATAAAAAACAACACCGCACTTTACCATTGAGCTACACAAAAAGGATAATTCGCTCTAACAATAAATAGTAAATTCACTAAATAATACTGAAGCAAACTACTTAAAACGAAATACAACAAACAATAATTTACAATATGTACATTAATTACATTTAGGCTGGGTTGCACCACCTTACTTTAACATTAACAATGCAGTTAAAGTACCGGTTAGATATAAGACAGGTTGCACCATCTAACAATTGTTAAAATGACGTCACAACTTGACGCTAACTGTAACCGGCCACGCTCAAACGTCAAATTCTATTAAAAAGATAACTTTAACCGAGCTACTAAATACACTGGTGCAACACATTTAGCAGAAACCATTAGAATCAATGTTACTGTTAATGTTAAATTTGACGTAAACGCTTACTTTAACAGGTAGGTGGTGCAACCAAGCTTCGATATACAAGATCTATGTAAAATGTTAAGTAAAAATATACTTTCTATTGGAAAATCCTATTAAAAATATTGGGACATACCAATGAAAGTTCTTTGTAAAATAAATCGACAAAGTATCTAATCAAATGAAATATCTTAAAATCTGACTAGCAGATAGATCAAAATGATACTATCACATAGGCCAGAGTAGTCAATAAATATCGCGATCCAATATCATGATATCCGTGGCAGTATAGTAATGAATTGCGCTTGCATATCAATAATATCAATATAATAGTCTACAGATGATTCATACTGAAATTCAACTTTTAATTAAATGCAAATCACTTACTCCAATTTAACTATTTTGTTTTGTAATGTCGTGTTTTGTATTTCGGATAGTTATAATATCTCATTGCAACGTGATCGTCAAAGCCGTGATTTATTACAATAACATTCCATTCATTCTATTATAATAAATAGTCTATTTCTTTAGGCACTTAATAAACGTAAACAATTTGTGGCGTCGTCTTTTAAATTTGTTTTGTTTACTCAGTTTTAAAATACTTTTCGGCTTAGAAACGCATTTTAAAGACTAAAACCGGTATGGAACTATTAGTTAGTAAGCCTAGTTTATTAGATTAACATGTGTTTTTCTATAAACAATTGCCACAAGATTGTTTACCTTTATTTAAATACCTAAACAAATGGATTATAAAAAGTATAGTGATGTCCATCTCCCTATTATTACCCAATTACTTCTCAAATACAAGGCCTTTATTCAGAGTGACAAACGATTTCGTAACTACGCACGTTTGTAAAAGCCGACTCATTTAATTTGATCTTATTTAAGGCCCTCACGTTGCGTTTCAAACACGATGTTACTCAGAATAACGCCCCAGGTGATGCTGGCTATTTCAGAAGCAATATTTCCAATTATCATTTGTCTAATATCTTAAATACAGTGTCTAAATGGTCCTTGTGATAGTCCAGCTCCTCAGCGAGCGCGTTCGCCAGAATACTTGGAGTTATTTCAGTGTCTAAGTAGTCACGAAGAAGTACCTGTAAATATATGCAATTATACAGTCTGCTAAGAAAATTCAAAATAGAGTTGTGATGGGAGCCGAGCTACAGATTACCTAATAATTGGCCGAGCGAGTTTTGTGCAGTTATAATGCAGTGCAATTTTAATATTCTGTGCTTGAACAGTGCACAGAATACAGACTTCTGTAATTGTGTAGCTTTAGTTCTGTATGTATTCTGTGATTGTGTAGCTTAGTTCTGCATGTATTCTGTGATTGTGTAGCTTAGTTCTGTATGTATTTTGTGATTGTGTAGCTTTAATTCTGTACCTATGTATTGTGAGATTGTGTAGCTTTAGTTCTGTATGTATTGTGAGATTGTGTAGCTTTAGTTCTGTATGTATTCTGAGATTGTGTAGCTTTAGTTCTGTACGTATGCTCTAGCTAAATGAAGTTATAGTTCTGGATGTATTCTATGACTGTAAGACGCTAGTTGTGTATGTATTCTGTGGTGTTAAATTACCTGTGGTGGTAGCGCCCCGCCGTGCCTCAGCAGTCGGTCCCTGAGCCTCTGGCCGGCTCCCCGGGAGAGCGGTTGTGACGCGAAGTTCTTGTGCCACACGCTCCAGGCGATGCCGCGTGAGATCAGGTACGAGTAGTACTTGGCGCCGTAGCCGATGAGGTGGCTGAAGCGGTGCTGCCACGCCTGACCATCACAACGCATAGAAGTCAGGGGAGGGGAGAATAGAAAAAGGTAGGAATTGATAGAGTTGGTTCTGATGTTATGTCCCGTCCTAATTGGGCAGTCTGACTGAGGTAGTACCTCCGCCCTACAGAATATCACTAATAATAACCTTGTGTTGTGATTCCTACGGTGAGGAGGGTAGCCAGCGCTTACTGCAGAGGTTTTATGTTGACAATGGGAAGACCGAAAAATCCTACTTTGTCTTTTGTACTGGCAACACAGAAACTCTCTTAACCTTACTAATATTCCCTCTAACCCGCCAGCTAAGCCCAATTATGATAGGAGTGGGTTCACGTCGGCAGTGTAAGATCAAACCAGGGACCTCTTGATCGCAATGCCGACTTCTTAACCACTAAGCTACCGCTGCTCTTGCGTATGTAATTAAAAAATTACACTGTTTCACACATTACGAAAAAAGAAGCAATATACACGGTGATTTTATAGTGGTTTCGGAAAAAGAATATTTGGTTTCACACACAATTTCGGTAGCAAAATCGACTGGAAGTTTTAATATTGAAGAAAAAAAAAATCACTTTATGTATGGCAATAATGTGCAGGTGAACAGAAAAATGTATGGGACGTGTAAAAAAAAAATTTTTTTTTCGCCAAATTAGGACTTTCTTTATTTATTCTTCATGTACACATATATAATATTTATACAAGATAGTGAGACGAGATGTACAAAGGCGAGCTTAACTCAAAGTTGAGTTTTCTTCCAGCAAACCTGGGAGTGCACAGAGGAATTGCTATATGAGTGGTTAAGTCTAATGTACATAAAGCATCGAATTTGATGTAGAAGGTATAAGAGACGTATACCCCAGGTAAAAGGCATAGATAGAACATATACATACTTACAACATGCATATATACATACATAAATACACACCTACATACATACATATATACATACATACATACATACATACATAAATACATAAATAAATAAATACATACATACATACTTTATGTCTGCTATAGTTGCGAGAGAAAGTAGTCTCTTGTTCGTTTTTTAAAAATGTGCGAAGATGGACTATCGCGTATGGTATGAGGAAGAGAGTTCCAAAGACGCACTGCAGAAATTGTAAAAGAATTGTCGTAGCAGGAAGAACTATGACAAGGAGTTCGAAGTAGAAGAGAGGAGGAAGTACGACAGGGTTTACCCCTGGGCACAAGGAATTCAAAGCGCTCACGAAGATACGAAGGAGAATGAGGATTATGAAGAATAGAGAAGAGAAGGGAAAGAATATGTACATCTCGACGCCGCCGAATTGGTAACCACTTTAGTTGCTTTCGGAACTCGGAAACGTGATCGTATTTGCGGAGACCGAAAATAAAACGAATACACAAATTTTGCAGTCGCTCCATCTTGTTCCAGAGTTCTTCAGTTGCATCCAAAAAGGTGACGTCGGCATAGTCTAGAAGGGGAAGGAGAAGAGATTGAGCAAGACAGACTCTGGTCTTAAAAGGAAGGAAATTCTGAAGAAGCTTAAGTGAGTGAAAAGTGCTAAAAACCCTCCTGCTTACCTCGTTGACATGACTAGTCCATGACAGGTTGCAATCGAAGATAATACCAAGGTTTTTGGCAACCGAGGTAAAAGGTATCAAGGTGTTGTTATAGTAAACAGGAGGCAGTGAGGCATGGTCAAGCTTATTGTAAAAATATCTGCTCCCTATAATGACTGCTTGCGATTTAGCAGGATTGACAAGCAAACCGAAAGATTTTGCCCATGCACTAATGCCTCTGAGATCACTATTGACGGCCGCAATTGCCCCACCCACCTCGTCAGCCCCACAATGACGGTAAATCTGCAAGTCGTCTGCGTAGAGATGATAATTGGAAGATATAACTTTGTTGATAGCATTAATAAAAATGGAGAAAAGAAGGGGGGAGAGGACGGCACCTTGCGGTACACCCGCAGCCAGGTCACACCAGTCCGAGAACGCCTCATCGGAGCGAACCCGCTGCGAGCGACCCCGAAGATAGGAGTTGAACCAAGCGATTACAGAGGACGATATATTTAACGATGAAAGGATTCCCAAGAGGATGTCGAAATCAACAGAATTGAAGGCACTGCTGAAGTCCAGTAAAACCAATACTGTTAGGAGTTTGTTCTCCATGGCCAGTCTTATATCATCTGATATTTTGATTAGTGCCGTGACTGTACTATGGCCTGAACGGAAACCAGATTGGTATGGACTCAGCAGACCATTAGAGGAGAGGTAACCGGTTAATTGATTTCGCACCGCGTTCTCGAGCACTTTGGAAAGGATCGGTAGGATTGAAATGGGCCGAAACTGGGATAATAAGGAGGGATTGGAGGTTTTGGGTAAAGGGATTACAAGTGCTTTCTTCCAGGCCAGTGGAAAGGAGCTATGCTCAAGCGAAAAGTTAATTATGTGAGTAATGGCTGGCAGAATATCATTTAGAATAGGTAGTAGCATTTGTTGTTGAATACCATCATTACCTATTGCTTTCGTTGATATTGATAGGATTTGTTTTTTTATATCGCTCTCCGCAACCGGGTTGAAAATAAACGAAGCACATTCAGGCAGGGGAAGACTGGAAATATAGCTTAACGTGGATGCCTTATCCACGTCATCTATCAAAGTCGGAGGCATGGAGAAATGAGTGTTCAGCGCATTGAGGTCAATATTCTGCGTGATGTCATCGATTTTATCGGTTTTACCGATACCGAGAGATCTTAAAAATTGCCATACCTGAGATGTGTTGGAATTATTGATGGAGTCGTGGATATGGCGCCTTTTTGCATCCCTACACAGACGACTGCAGCGATTCCGCATAGTTTTATACGATGCCCAATTGTTGTCCGTTGGATTGCGGTTGTAGCATCTTTTGGCTTTATCGCGCTTAGACATGGCCAGTTTAATATTTTCAGAGAGCCAAGGTGCAGGCAGATGCCTTACCTTAACCTTTCTCATTGGAGCATGTTTATCATAGAGGCACAAGAGGATTTTGTTAAAATTGTCAACCTTTGTGTCAATGTCCCCGGAGTTGTAAACAGGAGAGAAATCAGCTTCTCTCACATCGGCTCTCAAAGTTTCCAAATCGATTTTTTTGAAACTTCGAAGAAAGAAGAATTTAGGATTAGGTTTTGGCGTACGAATTTTATAGGAGAGGTAGATGAGATCATGATAGGAGAAAGGAGCAGGAAGTTGACCATGAGTAGCAACCTTATCACGGTCAGACACAATAATGAGATCTAAGAGAGAAGGAACAGAGTGAGGAGCGCGATGTGTTGCATTTGACGATAGGATATGCATGTTTACTGAAGAGACCAGGGACTGCAAGCGTCGACTACGCGCGTCTTCCTTAATTAAGCACGTATTAAAGTCCCCGAGTATCAGGCAGTGCTGGTATATAGATGAAAGGTTTTCTAGCATAGATTCTTACGATTTTACTATCGAAATTGTGCCCAAAATCTTTTTTTCCAAAACCACTATATAATCAACCGGTATACACATTCACCCTTGGATCTCAATTCACCCCGTTTTACGGTGGTTTAAGTACCGACATTTGTTTGAGTCGATATAAAGTGGCGATTTAATTTGAGTTTATTGTCTTTGATGTGGATTTTTTATGTCCCTCACACACTTTGTTCCTCGAAGGATAACTTTATGTTGTGTCGTACCGTATTCTCAACGTAAGGCAGCCCGTAGTACTGCTTCTGCACTCGCTGCAACACTTCTGTGGTCCGACCACCGGACGACGCGTTCGGCCCGTGGTAGTGCTGGTCCAGTGCCGAGTAGAACACCTGAGTGGAGACAACCAATAATAGCTAATTCATAAGTCATAGAAAGGTGTAATGGCGGAAATCTATTATAACAAAATATATTGGGGGTTGTAACGTCACGTTTAAGAACGACGTTACATCGGTTTTTAGTCGATGGTTCGTTTGAAGTTTCTGAACGTCTGTGAGCGGAACGGGAGATGATTGTCATTTTGACGTGAGCTGTCACTTTTCTCTCTATTCGTTTAAGCGGTCGGAGGTTCTAAAATGCCTTCGTAGAATTATTTTGGTGAGTCTCATCTAAATGAGAGTATTTTCGCCTGAGAGAAAGTAAATTGTGTTCGCTTCTAGGAACTATGTTTAAATAAGTAGTATTTACACCAGAACTAACATATTGTTATATCACGCTACTGTCCATACCAAGGTTGCCTGGAAGAGATCACTTCCAGCGATAAGGCCGCCCATTGTACATTGGAACAACTGTAACTCTCACTACTTATCCTTGGTGTTTTCTTGTATTTATTTTTTGTTTTCTTTTTGGTGTACAATAAAGCGCGATTCACACAGCGCGGGTGCGGGTCGGGCGTGGGTCGTTTTGCAATCCATCGCCGTTTACAGGTTAAAGTAAAAAAATACCTTCTTAAGAAAACGGCGATGGATGGCAAAAACACCCGCGCCCGACCCGCACCCGCGCTGTGTGTGAATCGCGCTTTAAGAGTAATCTATCTATCTATCTATCTATATTTATATATTACAGGGTGAAGGGAACCTACTACTCATTCACGATTTAACAATTCCAACGATACCAATAGCAAAATATCACTAATTGTCATAGAAATGAAACACATATTTGAAAACTCACCTGTAACTGCATTTCGCTGGCTCCGAAGAGATATTTAGAAGCGCACAGCCTGTGTAACATGGTCTCCGGCATTGGTTCCCGCGTTTGAAAGTGCCGAGCGAATCTACGCACCACCTGCGATGTTCACAAAAGATAAGTATAGCATACATAACGACGTAAAATGAAGACACTGCAAGGAGAACGATGTAACGATGAAAAACGTACTGTGCGAGTGTAGACAACAACAGAGTGATAGTAGACCACCTCTATCCCATTCTGATTTATTTGGTTTCATTACACAGATCTTGAAATATGCTTGTCTGCTACCTAAGTGGTATACAAAGAAGACAATATATTGATCTGTTAAAAATAGCTGTTGTAATTAATCGTGAGAATCAATCAATTAAACTTAGAATTGAAAGAAACTTCATCCATGTTCAAGCTGTGGAATGATAAAAATATGGGATTCTTTAAGAACTGCATTAGAAGGTTTCGGTCGGTAGTACGAGTGCAAACGTCCAATCAATTACATCTACTATCGGTGACCATTTTCCATCAGGTGGGCAGTGTCCTTGTCTGTCACCTAAGTGGCATAAAACGTATTCTACTAAAATCGAATCTATAAAAAAGTAAGTTAGAATCATAGACATTATATAGACAACGTAGACCCACAGATTCATAATATTACCGCGTTGCCGAATTTATAATGTCAGTGGCAGTGACTTTGACTCAATTAAAATTGGAAAAAATTAATGCGGGTTCAAGTGTCATAAAATAAGTCGGTTTATAGACAAAGCCTAAGATTTGTGTCAAAATACGTATGTGTGTTTTTTTTATTTATTTATGGCACGTCAATTTGACTTCACCTTGTCTGATGTTAAGCTGAAGGCAAAGTCTCATGAAAGAGGGTCACCGTTGCAAACACGTAGTACAGTGCTACAATGGCGGCGCTCGATATGTGTACAGTTCGTTCGTTCGGTGAGGCCGGTGGTACCTCGGGGCTGCTGGCGAAGTACTCCATGAGCACGCTGGGCACCTCGGCCAGGTCGGTGGCGCAGCGCGTGCCGGCCACGTGCTGGTGCGCGGCGCGGCCCAGCATGGAGTGCAGCGCGTGGCCCAGCTCGTGGAACAGGTTGTCCACGCCGCCCGCCGACAGCAGCGCCGGGCCCGAGCGGTGCCCGCCGCTCAGCGACAGCATCACCACCACTATCGGGTTCTGCGCACGCGCGCCCCTTACACTACTACCCTCGCCCGCGTTGGAAACCAAACTTTGGAAACCGGTTTCCAAAACAGATTTTTTTTAACGTAATAATAATAATATATGTCTTTATTGTACACCAAGTATAAAAAGATACAGATCAAATACAAAGCAACAATGGTAAATACAATTGGCGGCCTTATCGCTCTGCGGCAATCTCTTACAGGCAACCATAACGTAACCTGCTTTCCAAGAAATAATAATAATTCTGCTTTCGAAACTAATTTCCAAAACATAAAGTTGGATTTTCGTTTGAAACTTAAATATTTAATTATTCAATCTATTTAGCAGTAAATACATTATAATGCAAAAGACTGATAGTGAGATAACGTTTTGTTTTTGTTCATAATGATACTTGTAAGTGGCCAGGCAAATAGATCTTACTGAATAGCATTTTATTTCGAACGAAGATCCAACTGTCTGTTTTGGAAATCAGTTTCGAAAACAGATTTAATATTATTTCTTGGCAACCAGGCTTCGTTAAAAGATATAAAGAAAAATAATTCTGTCTTGCAAACCGGTTTCCAAACCTTGGTTTCCTATCTGGTCGAAGAGCAATACCACACTGGCCTCCAAAGGTTATTGGACAGTTAAAAATTAAAACGATGCCTATACACAACTACTACACTTTTAAAAGCTACTGAATATTCAATTTACTCATTAATGTACTTAATCAAGTTTCAACTACTACTTGTATGAATTTATTTATTTTCTCATAAAGAAACAAGACATCAATCTGATTTATTTTATTAACGCTATCTATGTTATGTTTGATTAAAATAGATTTAGGCGATCAAAGGATTATAGATCTTAAGTTTTGTCCAGGAACTTTTGGAGTCCACTGTACATTGTACACTGTACATAACACAAGAGACAAAAGGAATAGAATACTATACATTCTACGTTTTGAGTGTAGAGGGAGATTCAAAGTACACCGTCCGAGGGGAAAATAATTAGCTCTCTAATTAAAATATACACAATTTTTTATCACCTTTCAATTAAAAAAAAATATGTATGTACGGATTACGAGAACAGAGAGGTAATTCGCGCTCTTTTGTTTTTTTTTATTTAGCAAAAGTCACCACGTTTTTGTTCACTCAATACACACTAGCCAGTATTCATATGCATACAATTTGCGTTCCATTTCTATGAATTCCAAATTCAAATCAACCACATTACCGCCCGCCAAAAAGTTCTTAACAAAAAGATATGAAAAATATTAGTACTTATAGATGATAATTGGAATGAGCTTTTAATTCAATATATGAAGCTATATGTACCTGATAAGAGCCATCAGGCAGTTTTTTGCCACCCTGTATCGTGAAGTGACAGTCTTGGTGAGGTTTGCCGGGACGCTCATACAGATCGCAGTAGATGTGCCCTAGGAGCCCTTCTGTCTCGTGAACTACGGCCAGTTTGTACACGTCTGGTGACCATGATTCCCCTGGAAATTTCATGAAAATTATGAGAACTCATCATCCTTAGATGAGACGGCCATCTGTCCTCAAACGTTGCGACCAGGTTGGGGTGGACAACATCCAACAAGGTCGAAGTGACCGCGATAACTCAAGAGTAGGCAACCCAAAACAAGATAAGATACGTCATCATCATCGTCGTGCTTACGGTAGCCCCAGTTGGATTTTAACTGTAGTGCTCTACATTGCACTCCACACTACAAAAGTATTTTAAAGTGAATTTTACATAACATAACCTCACGCCCATATGGGCAGAGGTACTAGCACCCACATTTTGCAAGTTTATATTTAGGTCCCAATGTAATAGGTGGCGAGCCTATTGCCATTAACCGGACACTTATAAACTTGCGCTAAATACACACATAACATCGAAAAGTATCGAAAAGTCATTGGTGTGTGCCATGGTAAAACCTGGGATCGAACCCGAGACCTCGTCTCAGCAGGCCATTACCCATACCACTAGGCTACCGCAGTTATCAGTGAATTTTAGCATTTTAGCAATTTTAGCATGCAAATACTAAAAATAATACCAACATACCTGGCATCATTTCTTCCGATTTTAAACTAATTCCATATAACTCTTCACAAAGCATATTCAGTCCTTCCATGCAGCCTCCCAGCGAGAAGTATGGACTGAAGTCAGAATTCGCCACGTTCAACAACTGCGTTTTAGCTTTATGCGTGAAGTAAGGTGTATCCCAACACATAAGCTTGTCTAGATATGGCGTTTCCTGCTTTTTCATCTTGAGCATAGAGTCGAAATCCATTTTTGCTCGGTCATGTAAGTTGTCTGAGAGCAGGTCTAGGAACTGTTGCACATTCGACGCGGTTTCCATTGTACTAGCCTTTATTGCTCTAAATAAAAAGAAATAAATAAGAATCATAAAAAAGAAGAATGTAAAACGCAGACGATAGCTCTGAGAGAGAAGGAAAATTCGAAATGAAACCCCGATTATTTCGCTAACTTCAATCTTAAGTTGAAATTAATGGACCAATAAAGTCGCTCAAAAAAGTCTCTTGCGATTTCATTGGTCGCCGTCGAACCACAGTCGAATCGCAATCATCTTAAAAATACGGAAATTAGGCATCTGTATCTACCCGTTTGGCCAGGGTGGAAACAGTAGACCAAGGTCTTACAAACTAGGAGGGGCCTATGTTCAGCATTGTACTATACGCTAAATTAATTGATTAATTCAATAAGAAAATGGGTGAAACGAATAAAGACCCGATGGCCACCCGAGACTCTTGCAAATTTTCTTGGCTGTTTTGACTTTTGTGAGAGCGACTGCGTCGGAAAAGTGGAAGGCCCGCGGCATAGGTGTCTTCTGAGGATAGCACGGGGGGAGGTTGTCGCAACTAGCAACTAGGGGTCAAAGTACATGCCGGGAACTATAGCATTCTTACCTGTCAGCATAGCAGTTGAAGCCGCATATAGATGCCATCTCCTTCCTAGCATCGAGGGTGGTAGTCAACAGTTCATGCTGCCTCTTGTCCGGGGCCAGATACAGCCTGTAAGCAGCTTCTCTCGCAGCCGCGTCGCCACATTCTGCGTATACGCCGCTCACTATTATATCCTCGCCTTCGCTACTGAAACTGTAATGAAGGGACTTTACAGGAAGGTTGTCAAGAATATTTGTAGATACTCTTAATATAGGAAGAAGTAATGATAAATAAATGATAATAATAAATAATAATAAATATTCTAGGACGATCTACACAACGCGACCTATTCCCATTGTAAGCATAGCTTAACTAGCTCATGTTATTGAGAATAATCTACCGTTCTCAGTACCATAATTTAATGATGGAATATGAATATTGCTGAAAAAAAAAATTTTGAATAGCATATAAGGTGCTTTTAATGCCAGCAATAAGTTCTTGTAGGTCACAGAAAATATTAGCGGGCGGTGCCGAAGGCATCATTATTAAAAAGAAAACATAAAAGTAGGTAGCCTTTCACCCAAATCACATATAATAAAGTTATCATAGGCAGTGAACTTATTATCACACATTACGACTGTAAAATCCTGCTGCGGTTTTGGCATTTTTTTGGGAATAGGAAGGTCATTTTTTACGTCCATTTACAATAAGCACTTTCCAGCATATAGGCTTTGTTCTTGTCAACTAAGTGGTATAAAAAGAAACAAACTTACAATTGTCTAACATTCTGTGGCACAACTGTTCTTGGCACTCTTCTAGGTTTAGCCGCCCCCGCCATGAACCTCTGTCCGGTCTGTAGTATAAGATCATTGAGGCCCACTACCCTACGGCGTCGCTCCTCCGGTAGCTGTATGCCGCTTTGTTCGAAGTCAAACAGAAATAGTTCTGCTAAGTGCTGGTCACCTGATGTTCCTCTACGCACTGAGTCCCGTAAGGCTTCGTACAAACCTTTGTGAGTATTTAATCTGGAAATGAAATCAGTTTATCTACACTTAAAGAGATAAAGAGGAATAATTTGTATGTTTCTGTGCATGTATGTTTGTAATTCCAAAACTACTGTGCCGATGCAAGAAATTCTTTCACCATTGGAAACCTATGTTACACGTTACAATAGACTACATTGCACTGCACGTTAACCGACATGCTCTCGGGCGCAGCCGCGCAAAAGGTAGCTGTAGCATAAAGCAGTGTTATAGTTAACAGCATATATTTAGGGTCCAATCACGTGACTAAAATAATACTAAGTACTTACTCCATAATGAGCAGTACACGTTTTTTGAGTATCTTTTGTGAGAATGGTATACTATTGTGGCGAAGGAAATCAGTCGTATATTATATCAACGCAATTCGAGAGCATTAAGGACCCCGTTTTCGCAATTCGAGAGCATTCAGGGCCGCGTTTTCGCAATCCGAGAGCATTCAGGGCCACGTTTCTCTCGCGACTTGGCAGCTCATCATTCTCTGAGCCTATTCCCAACTCATTTGGGGTCAGCTTTCTAGTCTAAGATGTGGTTGACCTTCAATATTTTCCGTGTTGGCGATATCCAAGTTCTGTAGTTAGGTTACTTGGACTGCGATTACCGCAATGGTGATAATGAGGATGAATTTTGCATGTGTTAATAATGAATTGTAACTTACTTCTCCACAACACCGCTGACACTGATACAAGCTTCCTCCGCCGCACTGGCGAAGTGTGACTGTGGATGTGCAATTCGCACAAACTCGGCAAGGTCTGCGACTTTACACAATGTATCAGATAGCTCGTCAAAGATTTCTACCATGGGTCTTGAGGGGTTGGATGTGGCTTCGTCTATCAGACGATCTGTGGCTGTGATTGCTCGATCTCTTAAGGAGTAGAACCCTTCAAAGGTCACTAGTTCTGGTTTATTGAATAATCCCTGCAAGAAAATATTTTTATTCTTTATGGTATTATATTAATTTTAAATGGTTGGCTTAGTGGTTGGGTTATTGGTTATTGGTATTATACTAATTTTAAATAGGTATATATAAAAATGAATTGTGAAATATATTGGTAAGCGCATAACTCGAGGATGGCTGGACCAATTTGAGTTATTGACTAGAACAGGATCCGAAGTCCAAGCGGGCGGAGACCCTGGTAACAGCTAGTTAGTTAATAATAATAATGCAGCCTAATTTATTTTGATTTTAATTAGACAACGGATATTGCCTGCACATGCAATTGCATTAGGTTAAGGATGTAGAACTATTATGTAAACTGTGGTTAAGATTTATATTATAATGGATGTGAAAGGTAAAGTTTAAGGACTTACAGTTCTCTCTCTCAATGAGTCAAACATTGGTCTAGAAGTAGGTCTCGTGTTGAAGGCAGTTGCCAATGGGGACCAAGTGCTGACACCGCGGCCTAGTTTCTTCTTACGGCCTTGCCGTAAGACATACAACGGTTTCAGAAGTTTCATTATCAAATTTAAATAAACCTGAAAGAAGAATATTTTCTAACCATATTTCTTATACTGTATGTCTGCACATAACTTTCTAATTTTCGCATTAATGCGTTCATGAAATGGTATGTAGCAAAATTTTTGGAAAATCCAAGGACAAAATGATGTACAGGGTCAAAGTCTAATTGTTCAGCTAGTTATGATAAGATAGTACTATTTTGAGATAATATGCATGCAATACTTAAACCAGGTAAGAGGTAAGAAAGTACCAGCAAGGTTAAGATATTATACAAAGATATAAAACTAAATTATATAATTACGACATTGAAGACTTTGACAAATTGTTCACACGCAACAATAATAACCACCTCAGAGGCCACCATCTAAGACTATCCACCAGCTTCTTGCATAACAATCCACACAAAAACTTTATAAGTAATAGGGTAGTGAGAGAGTGGAATAAGCATGTGGTATGATGTTGTGACAGCCCAGAACATAAACCAATTCAAAAATAGATTGGACCAACACCTGAACCAAAAAAAGTAAACACTAGTGGGCATAAGCAGGATACGGGCATTATCAGTTGTTTCGACTGCCTGCCTGTTTATATAATAATAATAATAATAATATACTATAAGCTGACCGCTTATCTGAGTTCTCGCCTGTTGGGTATGCAGGTTACTATTTCTACTTCCAGTGGGAATACCCTTAACCAGTAGAGAGATTAGCCCTTCTGTGTGGGCCTCTCTGGTACTCTCTTACATTTCCGCCATTTCCCCCATATAAAAAGACTTCAAACTGAGTTGGGAATAGGCTCAGAGAATGATGATGATGAAAAAGACTGTCATATTTGTCTTTTAGACAACTGGTACCAACAGCTTAACATGCTCTCTAAAGCATGGCTAGACCAATACAAAAACCTATATTCATGCCTGTTGATATTTGCAGAGGGCAGGAATCGAACCCGCACTCCCTGCTAATATACAGCATGAATTTTAAGTAATACTTCTTAAAATAGTGCGACTGAACATGAGACCCAACATTTTAAAATAATTAAGTGATATTAAGTTTGTTAATAATGATTATTATATGAAACGCAAGCCCAACTCCCGAATAACGGGATATTTTAAAAGTTGTGTGATGGTGTGTTACATCATATATTGTAGAATTTCCTATTATTGGAATATTCCAACAAAACTAAGTAGTTATCATCAACGCAATGTAAATAAATATCTTCCGTATGTATTTATTTCAATTATGAATTTTATTGTAGGTTGTAAGTTGGCTGACTTACCGAATAATTTAATATAAAGCTGGTACTAATAAGCACTGCAATCCACGTTATTTTTCTAATAAATATCAAATAAGCAAATGATGCAAGAATTTATAAAAGGAATATAAATTCTTATTAGGCTTGTTGAAAAAATATCGGTCAACATGTCGGACGGTTGGAGGACTTGACGTCAAATGTCATGTCGCGCTAAATAATATTATTTATTATAATATTATATATTGTTTTCTTCCAATGCGGGTAGCCTGATAGTTACTACGTGTGAGAGAGATTTTATCTAAATTTTATTGAATTATAAGAGAATTGTTGTGTTCTATGCAGATTGTTTGTGTTACTAACCCTAGGTGGTAAGTTTTGGTTAGTTTTGTGTTTGTTTTGAAGGGTCCAAAATGGACCCTCCACTCCCTCCCCTTCCCCCTGACCCTCCAGACGACATGGATGTCTTAACAGTAGCTCCTGTTCTGAATTCCACAACCATCGAGTCCACTGTGGCAGCGAAGCGCCGCCATCCAGAGTTCGAGGCCGGCATCGCGGCCAAAAGACGAGATGTTGGAGAGTCTATTCCCTCCAATCAAAATTTGTACACCCATCCATTGCTTGTCATTGGCATTAAGGCATATTCTAGCATAGATAAAGGCCCTTTCTTAGTACATATTTCACACATAGAATCTGACCACTCCTCAGAGACAATGATCCGTCCGATCAAGTTTGGTCAATTTCTCGCCCAAAATAATATTTGTAATATCTATCGTGATGGCGTTAAAAAAGTAGGTAGAAACAAGATCTCTATACAGTTCCAGACTGCCATTGATGCCAACAAGTTTTTGGACAATCCTATCCTAGAACGTAGTTCGTACCAAGCCACAATCCCAACATATAATATCACCAAAATGGGACTAGTTCGTGGTGTACCGACGGACCTTTCAATGGATGAGTTTGTGGTCTCATTGGTTCTTCCCGAAGGATGTGGTGAGGTTATTAAGGCTCGCCGATTGAGTAGGAAAGTTATTAACGATGGCGTTGCTTCTTGGATCCCCACACAAACTGTGGTTCTGACTTTCCAGGGTCAATTCCTACCCGACCGTGTCTTCTCATTTTATACTTCCCTTCCCGTAGAATTGTACCAATACCCCACCATCCAATGTAACAACTGCTGTAGATTTGGACATATCAAGTCACAATGTCGTTCTAAACCCCGCTGTTACCGGTGCAAGGATGCCCATACGGGTGATGAGTGCAGTGTACCTGATTCACAGGCGACTTGCATTCACTGCTCGGGTGGTCATTTTGCTACTAGTAAAGATTGCCCTGAACAGAATAGACAAAAATCAATAAAAATGTTAATGGCCAAAGAAAATATTTCTTATGCTGAAGCTTCCATCCATTTTCCCCCATCTCATAAACCATTTTCTGAAATTGTCCAATCCTCCCCTTCCTCTCAGCCTCATCACCTTTCCTCTTTCTCACAAAATCGAAGCCCCTCGTCTCATCGTCCTCAGTCCTATAAAAAAACAACATTTACAGTCCCTCGCCCGAGACCTGCATTAAGCCCATCTTACGATAGAGTGGCTCATCAGGCTTTAGTAGTTGATGAACCCTCTTCACTTCCTAATGGCTGTGCATTCCCATCCCAGAAATCCCCTCCTCCTGAATCTCAGGATAACATCCTCCTTCAACATCTAGAGTCCTTAATAAATATTATTTCTATTTCAAATCCTAGTTTACCGTCCCACATTGCCTCAAAACTATTTCAATTACTTTCATTACTAAGTTCGTATGGACCAAGTGTCCGCTCTCCAGTGGAACACTAAGAGCATTTCACGTAGAAAACCGGAACTTATCCACCTCATAAATAAATTCCATCCATCTGTCATTGCCATCTCGGAGACATGGCTGGTGCCTGGATCCCGTTTTAGGATACCCGGTTACTCCTGTCTGCGGGATGACAGGGTAGATGGATATGCTGGTAGCGCTTTACTTGTTAAGCGTTCCCTCCCATTCTCTCAAGTCCCTCTCCCTGCTTTCCCCCCTGAATTTAATGTTGTAGCCGTTAGAGCTTTCAACATTACTTTCCTCTCTATATATATTCCTCACCCTCACTCCAACTTGATCCCTGACATTCTGTGTATCATCTCTTCAGTGCCCCCCCCAATCATCCTCATGGGGGACTTTAATGCTCATCATTGTTCGTGGGGCTCTAGCCATAATGACACTTTCGCTCTGTCCCTTCTTGAAATCTTCGATGATGCAAATCTTTGTGTCATTAACAATAACTGCCCGACTCGCAGAGTTCTCCCTACCCAAAATCCCAATGATGCCGTAGACCTTACTATTTGTTCAGCTTCCCTATCCTCTATTCTTTCCTGGAATATTATGTCCCATTCTTATGGTAGTGACCACTTTCCCATAGTGATTTCCATTGCTTTTAGGGCAACCCCATCTTGTAATTTTTCCCCATCCCTAAAATATCATCTTTCAAATGTTGACTGGTCCTCCTATGCAGCATCTCTGGATAGTAAACTTCAGTCCTTGCCTGTTTTTGATGGTGGTAGTGTTCTGGATACTTACAAAGACTTTGTGAGTATGGTCTCTAAGACTGCAGATGAGCAGTTCCCACTAAAGAAACCTGCTAAATTCAGAGTTTCCACTCCTTGGTGGGATTCAGAATGCACTGCCGCTGTGAGAGATAGGAAAGAGGCAGAAAAGAATTATAACAACTCCATGACATGCGAGAACTTTGTACTTTACAAAAAGAAAGCTGCCTTTGCAGCAAAGATTTTTTCCCAAAAGAAGAAGGAAGGGTGGCTCCGCTATTGCGAAAATTTAGCTCCAAGATTTCCTTCTTCCCTTGTTTGGAAGCAAATTAAGAGGTATAGGGGATCACTAAATGTCACAAATATTCCTTGTAATGATCCTTCATCTTGGCTAGAATCATTTTCTTGTAAATTGGCTCCCTCTACTGTTCCATATGTGGATTGCTTTCCATCCGTCCCTAATCCCCTCCCTAGCTCCAATTCACTAGACATTCCATTTGCTTTTTCTGAACTCCTCCTGGCACTTGATGGTTTGGTGGATTCGTCTCCTGGACCAGATGGTATCCCTTACTCCTTTATCCAACATTCCTCTGATAATTGCAAGCAAATGTTTTTAAATTTTATAAATGCTTTTTTTGAGGAGGGCTTTGTCCCCAAATCTTGGAAACTCCAAACCATCATTCCAATCTTAAAACCTGGCAAGGATCCATCTGACTCAAACAGTTACAGACCAATTGCTTTATCTTCAGTCTTATGCAAAATCACCGAGCATATGATAAAGCATCGTCTCGAGTGGTTTGTTGAAAATAAGAACTTGTTGGCTAAATCCCAGTTTGGTTTTAGGAAAGGTATGAGCACAATGGACAGTTTAAGCCTAATAACGACAGATATCCGGTCATCTATTTTGAAAAAGGAGTACTTGGTTGGAGTCTTCCTTGACATTTCCTCAGCATATGATAACGTTATACTTCCGGTGCTCAGGAATAAACTTACTCACCAGCTGAGCCTCCCTGAGAAGTTGGTTCGTTTCATATGTAACCTCTTTTCTGAACGCACTATTTCCATCAAAATTCAAAATTCCCTCCTTCCTCCTCGTACAATTTGGAAAGGCCTACCTCAAGGCTCAGTATTAAGTCCTATACTATACAGTCTATACACTTATGACCTTGAACAAACGGTTGATCCATTTTGCCAAATTCTGCAGTATGCAGATGATTTGGCCCTTTATGTTCCCGAGAAGTCTATAAGTGAGGCGGAATCGCGACTTAATACAGCTCTTGGCTACCTCTCTGACTGGCTCCTTCAACATGGCTTATCCTTATCTGCCTCTAAAAGCTCTGCTGTTGTATTTACCAAGAAAAGGTCTGTCCCATCTCTTCATATCAAAATTAATAATGAATATATCCCTCAAAAAAATAATGTGAAGTTCCTTGGTGTTTGGTTGGATACTAGGTTATCAGGTGTTCATCACACAGACTATGTGGTCCAAAAATGTGAGAAAAACATTAATGTGTTGCGCTCCTTGTCTGGTGTTTGGTGGGGAGCGCACCCTGTTACTCAAAAGCTTCTCTACAATGCCATTGTCCGTAGCCACATGGATTATGGCATGTTTCTTTTGGACCCCATTAACATCTCTGGTCTCCAAAAGCTCGACAAAATCCAAGCTAAATGCCTCCGAATTATCCTAGGGGCTATGAAATCCTCACCAATTAACGCCATGCAGGTTGAGTGTGGGGAGCCTCCTCTCTCTCTTCGTAGACAGTTTCTAGCTAATCGTTTTTTTCTTAAAATTATACAAAATTCTAACCACCCCTTACTTCGCAAACTAGAAGCTCTATCCACCTTGGTCAGTCCACTCAGGACTTTGCAAGGCGCACGCAATGCTCTTCCATGTCTCCTCCGGGCTTACCTCCAGTTCACCCGCCTTCCTAACCCATTCTATCAAAGTCCTTTACTTCCTCTTTATTGTGTCTCCTTTAATTCCTTACTATTCCAGCCCAATGTCGTATTGGATTTTGGTATTGGTAAAGGTACCTTGGAGGCAAATAGTGAATTTGCCCACCTGTTTCAATCTAAATTCAAAGACTGGACTGCCTTCTTCACGGATGCTTCAAAAGTTTGTAATGACAGTTCAGTAGGCTCAGCGGTGTGGATTCCCTCTACCCGTATTATTTTAAGTTTTAAGTTACCCTCGGCTACCTCTGTATTTACAGGGGAAGCCTTTGCTGTTTTAGAAGCCATCCGTTTTATAAAATCTCATAATGTAAACAATTCCGTAATATTTTCTGATTCACAAAGTTGTCTCCAAGCTATCTTATCCAACCCCTTTAGATCTAAGTCCAGATTTCCTATTATCCTTCAGTTAAGGGAAGAACTTTGGCTATGTCACAATCTTGGAATTAATATAGTTCTAGCCTGGATACCTAGTCATTCGGGAATCACTGGGAATGAATATGTGGACTCCTGTGCTAGACAAGCCATACAAGTTGGTTCTGAGCAACATCAAACCTACTGCCATGACCTCATTGTCACCCTGAAACCATCTTTATATAGTTCGTGGTCTAGAGCTTGGTGTATTTCTAAGACTGTGAAGGGCAAATTCTACGGAGATATCCAACCTGACATCCCCTGCAAGCCTTGGTTCTCCCAATTCTACTCAGACAAGAAGACGACCTCCATTATATGTCGCCTACGATTGAACCATTGTTGCTCTCCAATATTTTTGTCCAAACTTAGGATACGGGATTCTTCTCTCTGTGAGTGTGGTCTGGATGATGGAACGGTGGATCATTTGTTCTTTAGCTGTCCTAAAATGCTCTACTCACTATATGATGTGCTCCCTCCACTCATTCCGCGTCCTACCTCCATGAAACTTGTCCTATCCTTTGTACACACTCCCCTAGTTCATACTTTATGTAGATTTATTATAATTAACAAAATAAACTTGTAATTATTATTTATTATCCTTAAACCCGTATAATATATTTATTAAATGTTTGTTTGTGTCTGTTGTAGTAGATGTCTCATTCACATCAATTCTGCTTGAGAACCAATATTGATGTATCTTCTGACCGTACAATTTCACATAGCTGAATAATCTCTTCACCAAATTACTTTTCACAACACCCTGACATTGGCAAGTTGTGGCAACACACAGAAGCCATTCAAAAGAATTGAATTGAATTGAAAAAATATCGATACATCGATATATCGATATTATTTTTTCTAAACATCGATATTTTTGAGCGATATTTAATTCTTCGATACATCGATGTATCGATATTAAATTCCAGGTATCGAAAACATATAAAAAACGATATTTATTTTGATAAAAAAGTCCTGAAAGGAAAGCTTTTCAACTAACACTTTTAGGCAACGTATGCTTTTATAGTCGGGTGTCTCACAATGAACCAGGCAGCTACATTTAACCACCTACTTATTTCGGAAATATGACGTTGCCGATCTGGGCTAATTGGGGTAAAAGAGAGGTACATATTTATCTTCCCCTTCTGCCCACTAGTTTGACTGGCGATAGTGTGCGAAGAGTTGGCGTGAGAAACGTTTTTACGAAAATTGCTCAAAATGTAATTTTTTTCTGCAAGTTTGTTTATTTTTTCACGCTTTTGCTGTAAATGATTTTTTTTTTATATAAACCCTGTTTTACATAATAACCCAACATATAAATGCATCATAATTCGTTACATTGCGCGATTGTATTCCCGGCAAAATTTTGAGGTCAGTTATTAAAACGTGGTCTGTCCTACAATGAACCACTTTTGGGTGGTACACATTGAACCATGGTTTACTGTTACCCCAGCTCACTCCAGATGTTAAATTGGACTAAGATTGCAATTATTTTATTCAAATTTAGATAGGAAAAAATTAATGCTTCACCGGGATTCGTACCCGCGATCTTTCCCTTACAATCTTGCCCCTTCCTCCTGTAAGGGAAAGATCGCGGGTTCAAATACCGTCGAAGCATTAATTTTTTCCTATCTAAATTTGATTTGAGCCGTCAGCGTACTAATTGATTTCAAAATTTTCTGCACATAATTATTTTGATTTGTTAAAGGATTAAATACAAATTAGTCTAAATATATAATATAGCTAATAAAGTGGTTCAATGTGGAAAATACCCTGGTTAAATGAGTACATCCCGATGGACACATTGAACCAAATCTCGTTTTCCATAAATTGTTTCTTTACTCCGAAACCAAATGGAATTTAAACAATAAGTGATTGTATAATTGTAGCTTAATAAATTTACTAACAATACACAAAAAATTAAAAGCATTCATCGAAAAATGAGCACGCTACAAGACCCGGTTCAATGTGAGACACCCTACCCTAGAATGCCTGCTGTTGCAACGGCAATGTTTTAAATAAATACATTTACGTCTGTACTTGCGAATGGCGGAAATCCAATTTCTACATCGTTATATAAATATTACCTTGAGCATACTTCTAACCTAATCTATCCAAACCAATTTTTTTTTTTACTACGTAGGTGGCAGACAAGCACACGGCCCACCTGATGGAAAGCGGCCACCGTGCCCTATGAACATGTGCAACACTAAGGGTGTCACACACGCGCTGCCCACCCTGAAGGGAAAAGGGGAAAGCTGGGAAGGGGTGGGGAGGCTAGGAAAGGGAGGGGAAGGAGGGGTATAGTGAGCTCTGGCTACCCTACTTACCGGTGGGAACACAACACGATGGTTATTATGACCGCGGTCTTCTGTAGGGCGGAGGTACTTCCCCAGTTGGACAGCTCATTTCGGACGGGAGATACCGTCGTGTCCTACCTCCAGGTACCTACGCGGTGTGGACACTGCGCCTCAATTTGGATAGATATAGATTAGAAAGCGAAGGTGGAAACGGAGCTCCTGCATTAGCCTTCGTGGTAGATTTTTTTGTAACCACCATTTATTTATATTAAAGCCCGCTATGTTTCTTGCCGGATTCTTCTCAGGCCGGGGCCGCGATTCGAACCGGTGGTCCATTTGCTCACTAATTTATAAAATATTGTTGTTATTGACAAAGTTTGTAATGCCGTTTGGTTTATACAGAATAAATGTTTTTTTTTATTTTTAACTTTGAATTATGTTTCTTGATAACATTTCATACATTACTGGCTCTGCAATGGGCATTCTAGTTATTGCTGAGACATTTATAGAAAACCGGTTTATACACATTGCCGGTACTATATACGTATATAAAAATAAAATTAATATTCAGAGTGACATTATTCTCTGGCAAATCATAGCGATATATCGATATATCGATATTTTATTATAAAAATATCAATATCGATATTGATATATTTTTTTAATATCGATACAAATATATATCGATACTTTATTCCATTTCCGACATCCCTAATTCTTATAAAATTTCCTTTCGAATTTCTGGGTCCTCGACTTGCGATTGACAGATTTGACAACGGTTGTCAAATTAACTAGTCCAGTTGACGTTGACACTATTGACAGAGATCTTCTATTTGTTTTATCATCTGTGGTTATACTCTTTATGAGTAAAGTTAAGTTGGAAGTTTGTGAGTTTATGAATAAATTGTGAGTTTGTAACATTATAGAAAGACCCAGGATCTAATTAACACTTTCACTAATAAAAGGCTACATTATTAATGAGTTGCATATACCATATATGTCACCCTACCGGGGTGAGTTGGCAGCGGGAACGGGATCAAATGTTCACGCGTTCGATGCCGCGGGCAACAGCTAGTAATGATAAAACGTTTAATTTATGCACTAAACGTATTATTTATCTGTCTGTACCAGTCTCTATTGTCAAAATCATATGCTATTGATATGCTAATTTCTACTATTCAAGACATTGGCATTTGGCATGGCATTGGCAGGGCATCGCGTTTTAAAGGACAACAGGCAGTAGCACCCGTTTCCAATTTGTTTTGTTTGAACTGTTTATCATTCGCAACATCAAACTATGACTAGTTAAATAGCAGAAATTGTGTGTAAATGTAAAATTTCTCGTGGTTAATCATTCAGATATCTGTTCTAGCAATGGTGAGGTTACATTATTTATAAACATATTATTTGAGACTTGGCGCGCTATGAATGTATGGTTATCAAAAAAACATTCTTTTTTAGTCTACCCCACCGCCCCAACAGAGTCAGCAATCGCGCAGGTCATCGGGCGACAAGAAAGTAACGCCCCCGGCATCGAGCGTAGTGACCAGGAATGGTGCTCGCAAGGCCAAAATTCAAACCCGTGCTATGTCAGCGTGTGCTAAGGTAATCAATTAGTCATTTATTGCAATTCGCGCCCACATGTAATCCATAACATGATCTGAATCATTCATGGAAACAAAACATTACATATGTTTATTATTTATGTGTTTAAACTTGACTGATATTTTCAATATTTAACTATTGTTTTTAACTAAGCTAATACAATGTTCATATATTGTTTAACATACTATACTTAATTGAAATGTCATTTTATATAAAAACATTTGTTTTATTTTTTTTCTTAATGTCATATTGATAGCAAATGGAATCAAACCTCATACATATGTCCAAACTCTCTTAACCACAGTACTCGTTACTCTTTGGCGGATATATTATCAGATAATGCCGCAATATAATATTATCTATAGAAATGAAAACAGTCATTGTGTTATCTTATTGTATTGTGTAGAATCAGTATGAAAATTGTAGCCGTTGAGTAACTATCAGACCACTATTATGTAAGTATTTGTTATCTCAACTATATCAGTACGTACATATTCTCTTTCATTACTTACATTATTGCTCTTCACCACTTTCAATATTTTTAATTCTGATTCTTCTTTCGTGTCAATAATTCATCAATGTTTAGACCACTCCAGAATAGAACCTAGCCACATGGACTGCACCGTCAGTGGCTCCATTCAGGTTGTTTTTAGTGCAATAGGCAGGCCATAAGCAGCACAAAACTAAGTGCGGCATGGATAACAGGGGGGTATCTAAGTTACATGCAGCTCTGCTCAGGTCTCCTATTTCTCACCTGCATAGATTTTGCCTTGACCAACCGTCCAGTGTGCAAAGAATGTTGATAGATTACCATACCGGCCATGAGAGGTTCTGCCCAGAAGCTAGTTTCTCTTGGGAAGGTAGGAAGTCAGATGGTGGTGGCATAGAGCATATAGCCAAAGCAGTGGTAGGAAGGAAGTTTGATGCCCAAGATCCCCAGGTTGTAATTGTGAGGCGGCACAGCAGGTTGTTTTATTTTTAATTAACAATGAGGGAGAATTTTTTAAGTAAAATAGTGGTCTAAGCCCGGAACCAGCTTCCAGAAAATGTTGTACCAACTGACAGTGACAACCAGCTCAAGAACAGACAGTTTATTAGCGATTTTCTGTGAAGAAAACCAGATACAGACAAGACAAACATCATCAGTCGCCTACAACTGTCTGCCTGATATATTACAATAATGATTAATAAAAAAATTGAATTTTTCAAATTGTTTTTAAAGTATTTGGATTTATAATGATAACGCATGCATTTTATTACAGCCATCGGCATCGCTTGTAGCTGCCAAACGAAAAGCACAACAGAGAAAGAAATATAACATTGATACTGAACTCAGAGATCACTACCAAATTGTAAGTCTGAAATTCTTCCACTTAACTAACAGATTTTTTTTAGGTTGGGGTTGCCACTTCTTAAAATTTTAAATGCGACCTCTATGCAGTGGACCTTTGTTCGATTTTTATATGCATGATTATCCCTATTTACATTGGCCTGAGTATCCCCATTCCTTGGAGAGTAATTGTAAGCTATCAGATCTGGTTATCATCCGAACATCTATGGAATGGAAGTACAATATCACCATTGGGATGTTAAGGTCAGATTATGGTGCAGTGGTCACCTATGGAAAATATACTGCGGTTGCACTGAATTTGGGATTAAAACGATGATGGATGATGGCAAAAACAAGGTTATCAGTATTTGCTTTTGTAAGAAATATACTATCTACCTTTTCTAGCCAAAAACGGTTTATCTTAATCTACGCAATTAAAACATTCACAAGCGGTTGGCTATATGGAGGTATTACAGGCTGTATTCGCCTATGTACATTTTATATAAACATCACTAATCTATATAAGTATTACTAATTTATATAAACATCATTTATGTGTACAATAAAGAATTAAATAAATGACTTAAATAATAGTACACCATAATGGTTTACCTACTAATGGTAACCTCATAATTAATTCAAAAATAAAATTTTAAGTCTTATTTATACAAGGCTACTTTCGTATTTGCTTATCTCAGTGAGAAAAATAAAGATAACAAATACTTTCGTTGTATCTTAAGGTCGTGGCGCACTAGACAAGCTTGGTAATGGCAATGTTAATTATTAGACCATTCAATTATGCCGTGATATATTTTTTTTTTATATTTTGGTCCTAACTTGAGATCGGTTTAAGTTAAAACCATAATAACCATAAAAGTTTTTAGGGGTTACTCGGTATGTTGGACGTGCCCTTCCACTGTTAGACTGCCCTCATTATATAATTGTTATAGTTTATAACGTCAATATGACGTCAATAATAACGGAAAAACCCAGGGGCGTGCTGTCACTGTACTTACCTAACAAGCTTGATTTCTTATCGTTAGGGAGTGCACCGCACGCTTCGAATATGTGGACCACATGCTTACACTGACTGTCACTACTGTCAGTGAGCGATAGATTGTCTCAACGTCCCACGTCACTCAGACAGACATTATCGAAAAGTCCTAGGCGTGCTCGTAGATGTGTACTTATTGAAGCTAAAAAGTTTGGTTGTTTGGTTGGTTGAACAAAGTAATCTCAAAAGTACTCGTTCCATTAAAAAAAATCTTTTTGCATTGACTTGTCCGTTTATCAAGGAAGGTTGTATGTTATATATCATCACGCTACTACTTAGGGGAGCGGAGCAGTAGTCATAGAAGTCAACAAATACGGCAGATTCTCATACGTTATTGAAAATTAAAAATTAATAAGTAATAAATTTTCTAGGACAATCTATTCAAAGCCACAGACTTGTGTTACAGATTCTAGAATACGGATAAACATACTTATATACATTTTTTTTGTAAATACATAAAACTATCATATTTATAGACACAAATATTTGCACTGAGTGCGTTCTGTATCAGTAGCCAAAACGTGCTCTGGCTACGCCGCCGCCGGTAATGTAGCGGTACAGTGTGATATGACCTTAAGTCATAATTTTTTATTTGTGACTCTGACATAAAGATAATACGCTTTCATTTTTTATATGTGTGTACGTACGTGTTTATTTTTAATTATTATTTTGTTCATAGGCCATGGAGTCCAAAAACAAAGTGAAAGGACTCACAGGCTTGGTGACGGAGCCTCGTATGACTGAACATCGATGTTTGTGGGACGAAAATTACCCAGAATGTCCGGAGAGACTCTCTAGCGTTATTGAAAGGTAATTATATACCGATACAGGTAATATACAGGTTCTCCATCAGAAGCGTATCACGCTTTAATGAACTTCCGAGGCAACTAGACATAGACCTGTTTAGCACCAGTGTAGCGACAGTTAGACGATGGTTGGCGGGCGCATACTTTGACGAGAGAGGTACCGACCAATTGGCATGAACACTACAGGGTTGAAGTATTGTATGTTATGTATGTTTTTGTTTCTTTTTAAAGATATTATGTTTGAATCTAAATGTGGAGGCTTGTTAATAGCCATTTGAATAACTTGTTTGTAAACGCACTTGTGGATTAGTCTGTAAGCCTTCTTCAAAAATAATAAAAAACAAAAAAAAAAAAAACTAGAAACGGCACTCGAATGGAGAGGGCTTTAGCATATTTGATACTTTCTGTGCGGTAATCTTCTCAAGTCATCCGCCTCGAACTGACTAAAACTACACGCCGTCTCGGGTTATCAGATACCCGCTATAATATTCAGCAGATCAGGAGAGACCTGAATCTATTGTGGTCACGCTCCGCCATCTCCTTCTCGATCATTATTTGCTCGTAGAAGGAGGTTTGCAGCAAATCACCCGCTCGTGCTTAATACCATCTTTGTGAGAACACATTTGGCCCTAGCTCGAATTCAGTTCAATTATATGTCAATTCAATATTAAAATTAAGCGGGGCGTGAAAAAGCATCTGATGGTGGCCATTGTAGCACTGAACGGGTTTGCAATGGTGACCCTCTTTCATGAGACTTTGCCTTCAGCTTAACATCAAGCGGGATTAAGTCAAATTGACGTGCCATAGATAAAAAAAAAAAATGAGGGTCATCAAAAAAAAATTACAAATAAAATTATGCCATATGGGTAGGCAGAGATCACGGATATCCATTTGCTACGATCCCGACATACTGCTCTCGCTACATTCACTCTCATTATCTTCTTTATGCATGCTCGTCGGTTTAAGGTACTCCTGACCAGGGGAGCTAGCCAAAATGCATTCGTTCCGAATCTACATTCGTCATCGCTCTGAAAATGTATGGGAGTGACATTTGTTGTCGAATGTCATGTGATCCGATTCCGACAACAAATCTTTTCTAACATTTTTTTTAAATGTGTTCTGATGCAAACTGGTATTTACATTTTTAGGTGTCAAGAGCTAAATCTGCTTGACCAATGTGTAAAGTTCCCACCGAGGGCCGCGACCAAGGAAGAGTTGTGCAGTCTACATGCGCCATCTGTCTACGATATGATGGAGAAGACCCACCAGAACAATGATGTCAACTATTTGGAGGAGCTGTCTTCGCAATATGATGCTATTTACATACATCCGGTAAATAGATTTTATATAACATAACATGAACTCACGCCTATATCTCCGAAGGGGTAAACATATACACTAACCAGTTTATGTTTAGGTCTCAATATAACAGGTGGCGAGCCCATTTCTATTAACCCGGGCACTTATAGACCCGGACTTCAAAAAATATCGAAATGTCATTGGTGTGTGGCATGGTAAAACCTGGGATCGAACCCGAGACCTCGTCTCAGCAGTCGATTACCCATACGACTAGGCTACCGCGCTACATTTATATATCAGTAGCTGTTGTCAGGGGGGGCTGAAATCCACGAGCGAACCCGCGCCCGCTCGTGGATTTCAGAATCTTGTTTTCAGTCTCAGTAAAGAATAGCCAGGCTTCGTATTTTGCCGTTGGAAGTCGACAAAATAACGAAATATTTTTTTTGTAAATGATACTTTTTTTCATTATAACATAAGCAATTGCAAAGAGTTTGTATTGATGGTAATCCATAGTAGTCTATAGAGTTTTCTTTTTTAATAGTCACTATGACTGACTGACTTTGACAAAGATTTCTATGCGTATTTCTAGGTTATACATATTTTTCTTAAATATTTTAAGCAACAGTGGTATGCATAGCTACTAGATTACTATTTAGTGCAAAACTTAAGTTGTGAGCTTTAATTTATTTGTATATTCCTTTTAAAACCTACAACAGGTCAAACGGGGATACGAAAAATATTGTTTTTACGAGATTTATATCTATTTTCTTATTTGGTATCCGATTACAGGTGACTCATTCTTTTTCATTAATTACCTTCCTACGCTAATGGGTATTATAAGACCACCTGTGTACATTCCCTCCATCCTCCCATAGTCATCACCGCCGGGCACTCTCCTGTGATTGGGTCAGTACTCCGTGAGGCAGGGATGACCTCCTGTGTACAGAGTGACTTCTTTAAGTAGTACAGTGAACTATTCTATGTAGTTTCAATTGAACGTGGTTATACATACATACATAATATACTCTCGCCCGTAATCCCCGAAGTAGTAGGCAGAGGTGTATTAAACACCCACATTTCGCCGACTATGATTTTCGGCCCCACGTAATAAGGGGCGAGCATATTGCCGCCAATCAGGCGCTGTGTAAAAATGTTTATGCCGAAAATAAATTCCTAACCGAAAATGGTGCAGCTAAATTGCGTGCGTAGCCACACGAGCAAAAACAAAAAAGATATTCTTCGATTTCGGCCGTCGCGTCTCTTATGGTCATTAAAGTGACCAAGAGGTGTTTTGGTTTGGCCCACCTGATAACTGGTCACCGTGGCTTATGGACGTTCGCAACACCAGAGGCGTCACACCCGTTCTGCCTACCCTGAAGAAACTTCTATTGCCCTTCTTGAAGAACCCCATATTATAGTCGCTTGAAAAAAGCAAAAATCATATTATCTTGGACATTATATTAGATCGTTACATATGAAATTGCCGTTTTCTTTGAAGAAATTGGAAGAAACCCAATTTTTCAATAGTAAAATTTTTGCATTCTTGTAGGAATGAAATTTGATGATTTTTTTTGTGTATGAATGAGACAACATTAAGCAAACAGCAACTTTATTACATATTTCTATAATGACAGCTGTAAAAAACTAATACGAAATTTATCATCAAAATGGTAAGCATTTAGGAAATATTTTAAAGATCTAATTTTATTAAGCGGTCAATAAAATCAATTATTACAGAGTTGTAAAATCTTCAAATCAACTTTTAAACAAAATATAAATAATGGAAAT
Organism: Pelosia muscerda; assembly: GCA_963691645.1. Taxonomy (NCBI): domain Eukaryota; kingdom Metazoa; phylum Arthropoda; class Insecta; order Lepidoptera; family Erebidae; genus Pelosia; species Pelosia muscerda. The sequence goes on along the minus strand of OY829099.1, from coordinate 3,615,214 downwards.
AACTATTAAATTATAGGAATAACGAACTTATGAATCTGTAAGAAAATTTCGGCAATTTTATAATATGTAAAGACCTATTATAACCAAACCACACGTTTTCAGAGCACCCACGAGCTAGCCCTCATAGCGGCTGGGTCCACCATCGACCTAGTAGACCGGGTAGTGTCCGGCGAGGTACAGAACGGCGCCGCGCTGGTCAGGCCCCCGGGCCACCACGCCATGGCTAGTGAACCGTGTGGCTACTGCTTCTATAACAACGTGGCTCTGGCTGCCAAGCATGCCATCGACAAGAGAGGATTGAACAGGTTAGATAAATATATTTTAAGGGTACGCCCCTGGTGTTGCAAACGTCCATAGGCCAAAGTGACCGCTTTCCGTCAGGTGGGCCGTGTGCTTGTTTGCTACCTAAGTGGTATAAAAAAATATATACAGTCAGTTTCAAAACTGCTTTATTGTGCATCGAACTCGGTTGTCTTACGAACATCTATAGCAGTTGTTACGGGTATTTGAAGCTCTAAAACCGGTGACAACTGGTCTAACTGCAATATCTCAATGGGTCATGAAGGTCAGATGGCAATCGCTTCACGGAAAATTTGGAAGTTCAGCCGCATCGCAGTTAAACAAGATAGAGTAGATATACGGACTCCGATGTGACAACTTCGGGGTTTTTTATGAGTATTTCGGGGACAACCTGCGTGCCAATAAGCTTACTATCATGGATGCGCAAGACCTTGCGAATTGGAACAGAAAAAGCTGGAAAGCGGATCCTGTATTCCGAGAAAAAAAACTCGGATGCGACCGGAACTAACGCAATGATGATGATGATATTTATTCTTTGCTGTATTGCCAACAGGATTTTAATCGTGGACTGGGATGTACACCACGGACAGGCCACGCAGCAGATGTTCTACAACGACCCCAGGTTTGATCAATCTTTCTAGTCTATCTAGTTCTATATTCACCGTTAAATCGAATACGTCGAGTTAGTTCTTATTGACCCAATAAGAACTAACTCGGCGGTCGTTAGTACACAGTGATCGTGGCGCTTGCACAAACATGGTAAATATCCCTATAGATTTAACAGTGAATATGTAAATGACCATGTCAATCTAAAATCATATATCTAGTTCTAGTCACTTCGACAAACTCTCTGTGGCGTAGCGATAGTGCACGCGACAGCTACGCATGAAGCGCGAGTTTGAAACCCGCTTAGTACAAATATTTGTATGCATGAATCTGGCTATTTGCATAAGTCTGGTTGTGCCTTCGAGAGCACGTTATACCGTCGGTCCCGTTTGTCATATGAACACCTAATACCGGTAACTACCTGATATGGGTACATGATACCGTAAAACGGGGTGAATAGGGATCCAAGGGTGAATAGGGATTAAATGGTCAGCTAAATTCTGTACTTATTTTCTTTCAACCGTAATTTTGGACTAGTTCATTGTAATAACAGAATCATCAAATATCTGATAAGAGGCTTATTTGAGATCTAGTAAAAGAAATTATGTAAAAGATTCCATTGACCATTTTGTCCCTATTCACCCTTGCATCCTTATTCACCCCGTTATACCGGTACTGGCTGCCGCTATGGAACTCACGGCCATGTAGGGAGGCATTACCCTTCTAAGCCTACTAATTGTTATCCATTTTGAAACTACTGAAATTACAAAAACTACTATTGAATTTTCGGAATTTTCAGCTTTATCGCCATAAATTTAAAGTTCAACATTAAATGAAAAAGCGTAGGTACTTTGCATCGTTTCATTTGTTCTACTCGATGCCATTTAATTTTAAACTTCAAGACCTAGTAGAATCGTTAACAATTAGTGTAATTGAGGTTCTAGAATCTTACGCCAGAACCATATACCAGCTAGTGTTGTAACTAACTTGTGCAATTTGAAGGAGAATCCTATCATCCATAACACAAGTTAAATTTTAGCTTGGAAGGCAGATTCGACTAAAAAGTCACCTAATACAATTTTACATTTTCAATGAAATCTTCTTATTCTTATGAATAGACTGTAGCTGTTATGTTAAATTGTAGATATAGCAGTAAATTTTACATTTTCAATGAAATCTTCTTATTCTTATGTATAGACTTGTTAAATTGTAGATATAGCAGTAAATATTATTACTATTATAAATATGTACCAATGTGCCCCCAGGGTGGTGTACTTCTCGATCCACCGCTACGAGCACGGCGCGTTCTGGCCCAACCTGCGCCACTCCAACTTCAACTACGTGGGCACCGGCGCGGGCGCGGGCCACAACTTCAACGTGCCGCTCAACCGCACCGGCATGGCCGACGGCGACTACCTCGCGATATGGCACCAGCTCTTGATGCCCATGGCTCTAGAGGTACATCATACTCGACATCTTACCTTAGTTTGTCCTCTTCTTCTTCTTTTTTTCTTAGATGGCAACATATCAACCCAATTCAGGGGACAATTTTGCCAGTGTCGAGTTGGGAATTTCCTTTTATTTTGTGATAAGTATAGTTGGAATGATTGTTGATGATGATGATGATGATGAGGATGATGATGATGATGATGATGATGATGATGATGATGATGATGATGATGATGATGATGATGATGATGATGATGATTCAACTTTCCTACACTTGTGCGGTTTGTCTAAACTGTTATGTCTAAAACTCCACCATTTTTCTCATAAAAACTCGAATATACACCAAATATAGAAAATGCAACACATGAATATGAAAATGCAATATGACATTTTTCGCGTTCCCGCCAAAAACCCCGTCTTGGAATTCCTTACCGCACGTGTTCCCTTCTCCCTACAATCCCGGGTCCTTTAAGCGGGGCGTGAAAAAGCATCTGATGAGGCCGTCAAGCTGAGCGCCGCCATTGTAGCACTGAACGTGTTTGCAATGGTGACCCTCTTTCATGAGACTTTGCCTTCAGCTTAACATCAGGCAAGGTGAAGACAAATTGACGTGCTATAAATAAAAAAAAATCTCTTTGAGATATGGTTAAATATAATAGTTTACCTTTTGATTTGCTTGACGTTACGAATAGCCGACTAGTGCAACCTGGCCGGCTTGCAGCTTTGCATTGTATTGATTGTAATCTAAAATGAGACTTATTCCGGGAATAGGTTCGTATGGGTTGCGGGAACTGGACCAAAATTCTACACGGGTGAAGCCGCGAACAACAGCCACTGTATAATATATGTATGTACATACAAAAGAAATAAAAATAATTAATACGCAAATATATTAAAATATTTTTGTCGCCAACAGTACCAACCGGAGCTCATCATAATATCGGCGGGATATGACGCTGCTTTCGGCTGTCCCGAGGTATCTATACTTGTCTTACTCTAACACTATTATTTAGTATATGTCTGTCTCTTTCAGTTCTCTCCCGAACTCGTTATCGTGTCCGCCGGCTACGACTCGGCATTGGGTGATGAAAAGGTTCGATATATGTGTGAAGATGTTGTTTTGTCTTGCAATTTATCATTGTATGAACCATGGACGTATATCTACAGTACCCAGCCTGGGTTGCACGATCTTACTTTAACATTAACAGTGCAGTTAAAGTACCGGTCAGTTATAAAATAGGTTGCACCGTTTGATAATTGTTAAAATGACGTCATAACTTGACGCTAACTGTAACCGGCCACGCTCAAACATCAAATTCTATCAAAAAGATAGGTAACTTTAACCGAGCTACTAAATACTCTGGTGCAACACATTTAGCCAAACCATTAGAATCAATGTAACTGTTACTGTTAAATTTGACGGATACCTTAACTTTAGGTAACTTAATAGGTAGGTGGTGCAACTAAGCCCCGGAGTTCGATTTGACATATCGGGAATTAGATTACGAGATCAGTTTGTTTAAATTTCGTAGAGCGTTATCTCTTTCATACAATGCCTGTTTGATATATATGTCTAGAGTAGATAAAACCGAAAGTATAATTTAATATTTTTAAACATAAATAATTTTAGCTACTCTTTAAAGGTATCAAACTGTCAGTCTGATGTGCGATAGAGACAATGCTCTATAAAGCTTAAGCAAGTCGTTGTTAACTCATTAATCTTCCCGACGTATTAAATCAAACGCTGGAAATGATTCCAAAACTATGTATTCATTGCTTTTTACAGGAATAATGCAATTCAATTGTACGTGTCAGAATATCATAGCCATTTTCTCAGCTTGGTGGTATGGAACGGCTTTTAAACTTCACTCACATCTTACCATCGGGTAAAGTCATATTGACAAGCTCAAAATAGGGCTATAATTAACATCAAATGCACGATTGGACTTGCATGAAGGGTTTGCTTACAATACAGGAAAGTCGTAAACTGAGTAAACACCATAAAGTTATTATTACTGGCGTAAAATGACAGCCGGCGCTATATCTGACAAGTTTTAAACATTTCACGGATCATAAAGTCTATCTTGTTCTCACATCCAGGTTTTGTGTAAAGATAATATGTGTGTCACTTGCATACTTTGACCCTCTAGACTCAAGACCCTGGAAAAGAACTTAACTATATGCTTAACCACACAAGCACTACCAATTAACGTCTTGGAGAGTATCAGACATCAAACTTTGCTCTAAATTATTTACATTGTTGGTTAAATGCATATTAAAATGGCTCATGCGCTGCCCGGGGGTCATAAGACAGCCCTATCTTACTCTTTAATTTGGTTGCAAACTCTTCATTCAAGCCGCGAGCCTACAAAGCTGTGCATAAGCAATTCAGTTTTGGGCAGTGGTTCAGAAGGAGATGAAGCAATACTACGGTGCATTGCTTTTTTTTTTATACTACGTAGGTGGCAGACAAGCACACGGCCCACCTGATGGAAAGCGGCCACCGTGACCTATGAACGTGTGCAACACTAAGGGTGTCACACACGTGCTGCCCACCCTGAGGGGAAAGGAGGAGAGCTGGGAAGGGGTGGGGAGGCTAGGAAGGGGAGGGGAAGGAGGGGTATAGTGAGCTCTGGCTACCCTACTTACCGGCGGGAACACAACACGATGGTTATTATGAACGCGGTCTTCTGTAGGGCGGAGGTACTTCCCCAGTTGGACATAGCCCATAGCTCCATCTCCCTCCCTCTGAACCAAACTAGTAATACTGCTGCACTCTTCATATTAACTGGTACATATTCATCAGGGTGAAATGGAAGTGACTCCCGCCTGCTACGGTCACCTCCTGCATATGTTGATGTCGGTGTGTCCGCGCATCTCCGTGGTACTCGAGGGAGGGTACTGCCTCCAGTCCCTAGCAGAAGGTGCTGCTATTACACTACGGACTCTTCTGGGCCATCCGCCGCCCAAGCTTGAGAATGTCGATGAGCCGAGTGATTCGTAAGTCATTGGTTTAAGTAGCTTGATGATGTATATATGAAGTTATCTATATCTACACTAATTATAAAGAGGAAAAATTTGTATTTATGAGTGTATCTGTATGTTTGTAATGAATAAATTCAATAACTACTGAGCCGATTTCGAAATCCTGTATTTTGAAATCGGCTCAGTAGTTAATACAGGGTGTATGTAGCTTCCATCATTGGACAACTGTGTATGTTGCACTGCGCGATAGCTGACATCCACGTGGGCGGAGCGGCGAGCAACAGCTAGTAAAAATAAATAGATTCTAATGAATTCAGAACCTTCTTCTTTTGGAAGTCAACTACTAGTCAAGTGCATTTAATATATATACTTGTCTAACAAAACTCTTATAAAAGTGGAACGTTGCCAGTACTCCGTTCGTATTTCCATTTGATAGGAGGAGCAGGAATTTTATAATCATTATTCTGATTGATAGCAGAAGTGGGAGTGAGTCACCACTACTCACAAAAGTATATATAAAAATGATAATAATGGTCTGTCGAGAATATCACGCCGGCTCCAGATGGAGTGATATCATGCATTTTCTAATTTTTTTCTTTACTCAGCCTCCGTGGCGTGGCGGTAGTGCACGCGACTACTACGCACGGGGCGCGGGTTCGATATCCGCTCAGTGCAAAAAGTTGTATGCATGAATATGGCTGTTTGCACTGGTCTGGTCGTGCCTCGGAGAGCACGTTAAGCCGTCGGTCCCGGTTGCAATACAAACACCTTTGGCAGTCGTTACGGGTAGTTGGAGCCCTCAAAAGTCCAACCAGTCTAACTTGGAACTTCGATATCGCCATTGGTCATAGGACCATTGGTTGTGGAGGTCAGATGGCAGCCGCTGCACGCAAAATATTGAAGTTCAGCCGCATCACAGTTAGACTGGAAAACCGACCCCAATTGAGTTGGGAAAAGGTTCAGAGAATGATGATGATCTTTTTACTCCTCAACAGAATCCGTGAATCAATCCTAAGCTGCATATACGCACAGAAGCCATATTGGAACTGCTTTACCTTCCAAACAACATACACTTCGACGGGCCCCCCGAACGTGTGCGACGAACACAAGATCAAACTTACCATCAAAGTCAAATGGGAGGGAGATGAGACCAGACCGGAGAGGTACCTCACGAGGAACTGTTATCCACTGCAAGACGATGGCACGAAGAAACGGATTGCCGAAAGGCTAAATCATTTGAGATTGGGTCAGTGAGTTGGATTATTGAGAATTCTTTCATTCAAATTTAGTTAGTAAAAGAGAGTCCAGCTATAATTGACTTGTTTTGATTTTTTAAAGCAATTTGTTTATATATCTATATATTGGGGGTTTGATTATATATATAGCGATTTGTCTATATCACTACATAGTATAAAATAAAGTCGCGTTTTCTGTCCCTATTTTTCTTGTCCCTTTGTATGCTTAAATCTTTAGAACTACGCAACGGATTTTGATGCGGTTTGTTTCAATAGATAGAATAGTTAAAGAAGGTTTATATGTATATAACATCATGCTACGACTAACAGGTGCGGAGCAAGAATGAAAAATGTTGCAAAAACGGGGTGACGCAGACGAAGTCGCGCGGGTCAGCTAGTATATTATAATCAAACAAACCCCTTTGTATTTATTTTTTCTGTTGAGGATTTATGTATGTCAATGTACCAACATACAATTTGTATGTTGGTACATTGTACTGATATAACAAAGCTGTTTAACATTTAAATTTTATGTACAAATGTAATCGGATCTCAGGTTCAAATATTATTTCAAGATTTTCCTTTGGTATTATGTATTCTGTTAACGGTTTTTGTACCAAATATAGCAATATAAAATGAAGTACCTACCTATACATTTAATATTTTATAAAGAAAAAATGGTTTTAACTACTCTATAGAGGTACTTAACTCTGAAACCAATGAGCTGATGAATGATCCACGAAGATGATTAGTTTAACTAATAATAAATAGGGATTTTCCATTGGCAATTTTTAATATTGATGTTGCCTGACTAAAGTCAATTAAGTCCTAGTTGATTAGATTTTAAATTCAAGACAAAATGGTATTATAACGATTGTTTTTTTTATTACAGTAACGGACTTAACGATACCGCTGCACGCTGTAGGTTATATCTACGATCAAGCTATGCTGAAGCACAAAAACATATGTGAACCGTGAGTATCCATTTATCAATTATTTAATATAAAGATATCGTTATATAAATTTTTATGAATGTTTACTCCCAAAGCTGATACTCCCCAAGACGTTAATTGGTAGTTCTTGTGCGGCAAAGAAGTAATTAATTTCTTTGCTATTTACACCGCATAGCAAAGAATCGTGGCAAATAAATTATTAACAAATTTACTTAGCTGCCACATTTTCGGTTAGGAAGTTATTTTTGGCATATCCAATTTTTTTTACAAAGTGCCCGATTGGTGGCAATGTACTCACCCCATGTTACGTGGTACCGAAAATCATAGTTGGGAAAATGTGGGTGTTTTCAAATCCTCTGGTCCACTTTGTTCAACTATACTGGATAACCTGCTAATTATAGGCCCTTTTTTTATCATTCCGTGCGGAAATCCCCACGGGTACCCCCCCGTCGAAGTCAGCGAGGATGGTTATATCGGATTCGAACCGACCAAAACCGCACGGCCGTTGCCGAGGGTGAGGTAGCCTCTGGCATATCCTTCACGCACTTCCTAGAATACTGGCCTTATTACTTTTACCTTTAGACAATCTTTCCTTTCTTTATCAAGATCGCAATACAATACCGGTTATTTGTCTTGTCCAGGGACCACGTGGAGTGTCCGGAGCGGATCCTGCGCATCCACGAGCGTCACCGCGACTTCGGTGTGCTGGCGCGCGTGCGACAGCTGCCGGCCCGCACCGCCACCGACGAGGAGCTGCTGGCCGTGCACACACAGGACCATCTCAACAGGTTACCGCCCTTCCATCTCCAGTGGCCAACTTGGAAGTCATTAAATCGCCTACGGACCCAAGTTGGCCGCTGCAGGAAAGTATAGTATAGTATAGTATCACGCCTATATCCCCGACGGGGTAGGCAGAGGTGCTAGCACCCACATTTCGCCAGTTTATATTTAGGTCCCAATGTAATAGGTGGCGAGCCTATTGCAATTAACCGGGCTCTTATAAACCTGCGATAAATACACACATAACTTCGAAAAGCATCGCAGTCATTGGTGTGTGCCATGGTAAACCTGGGATCGAACCCGAGACCTCGTCTCGGCAGTCCATTACCCATACCACTAGGCTACTGCAGGAAAAATATGGCGAAATGGGGCTACATCGAGCGATCACAAGACTCTTGCGATTGCGGGGCTCGACCTCAGTCCATGTCGCACTTGCTCTCTTGCTCACTGTGCCCCCATACCTGCACCACCGAAGACCTCTGTAGAGCAACAGAAAACGCTATAGCTGTTGCCAACTACTTGGCCAGCAACATTTAATAAAACAGGATTTATCAGAGCCATTGACTCGAAGAAGAAGAAGACTGCCCTTCCTTGATTTCAGCCATCCCTATGGCATCCTATACTTACACTTTGAACCCTTTTTTTCCGTGCGCAAAATCCCCACGGATACCATTCCCACCAAAGTCGGTAGAGGTGATTATGTCGGACTCGAACCGACTAAAACGCACGCCGTTTATGGGTCTTCAATTGCCGGAGGTGAGAATATACTACACATATCTCCCGGCAGACCCGCGGACATCTCTTCCCCCTGATGTGAGAACCACGGTGTCCCCATCTAACCACCGGATATGAGAAGGTGCACTTTGCGTCGGCGTCGCGGCCTGCAGGGGTGACAGACAGGCTCCAACCGTCACCCCCAGGCCCTCGTGGAGGACGGAGGTTATCTGTGACCTCCGACGTCCGAGTCACCTCCGCACACTTTGAACTCTAGGGACCATTCTCATCCTACTTTTTTTTTTCTTTTTTTTTATACCATTTATGTGGCAGACAAGCACACGGCCCACCTGATGGGAAGCGGTCACCGTGGCCTCCCTTCCGGCTCCCATCTTTGGCCCGTATTCTAGAATGGCACTCAGTTCTGAATCTCTATTTAATAGTTATGACAGATTTGACAGATGATTAACATTGAAATGACTTATTAATTAACCATACATAAATGTAAGCGCGACAACGATATAAATGTGATATTCTCTTGCACTCCATGCATTTGCACTGCGCGCTCTGAAGGCGTGACGTCACGATGCTCTAATAATATAATTTTATAGAGACCGTTTTCGGGCTACTCAAGTATTTGAATTTTCAAAATCTTCTTTGTTTTTTTTATAATATCACGCAATAGTTCCAATGTAATAGGTGGCGAGCCTATTGCTATTAACCGGGCACTTATAAACTTGCGATAAATACACACATAACTTCGAAAAGCATAGTAGTCATTGGTGTATGCCATGATAAACCGGGGTCGAACCCGAGATCTCGTCTCAACAGTCCAATGCCCATACCACTAGGCTACCGCGGTAATTAAAAGTAGTTTCAAAATCTAAGTATTAAATTGTTGTAAGAAAATTTCACTTTAGCAATTCATTATAGTATTATAAACTAGTAATTTTTCCACATTACAGAGAACTATAATAACAATAACTAACTTTCTCCTACACCTAGCCTACCTAGCCTCCCCACCCCTTCCCAGCTCTCCCCCTTTCCCTTCAGGGTGGGCAGCGCGTGTGTGACACCCTTAGTGTTGCACACGTTCATAGGCCACGGTGGCCGCTTTCCATCAGGTGGGCCGTGTGCTTGTCTGCCACCTACGTAGTATAAAAAAAAAAAATGATATAACTTGTAACTATTTATTTACTTTTTAGGTTGAAAGAGCTGGCCTCAACAAAACTAAGAGATCTGAACAGTCAAAAGAACGCATACGATTCAGTTTACTTCCACCCGGATTCATTGGAAAGTGCCACCACAGCTTCCGGCTGCGTATTACAAGTAAGTCATCCCATTTTGAGAGGGCTATCCCTCTGGGGTCGACAGAAAGAATCCAATCGACATATGTAATACCAATGCTGACCCTGTAGAGGGAGGAAATAGAGGCGGGGAGGGGGGGGGGGGGTTGAAGATTAAGATAGTTTCTGAGCCGTAAGCGCAGAAGACGAGGCAAAAGGAGGTAGGACACGACGGTATATCCGTCCCAATCGAGCAGTCCGACTGGGGAAGTACCTCCACCCTACAGAATATCGCCGTTTAATAACCTTGTGTTGTGTTTTCGGTGGTGAGTAGGGTAGGTATAGCCAGAGCTCACTAGAGAGGTTTTGTGTTGTCCGTGGGAAAAGCAAAGGCTTATCCTACATCTTTTGCGCTGACGACATAGAATGTCTCTGTTCTTACAGGGGTTGCGGCACGAGTGTTATTCCTCTGGTGTTACACTCGCCCATAGGCCACGGTAACCACTTACCATCAGGTGGGCCGTGTGGTTGTCTGCGACCTAAGTTGTATAAAAAAAGGATTTCAAGTCACCACACAGTGGTGTCAACGTAAGCCCTCGGTCTTCCAACCTTTCCAGCCAACTTTGGTTACCCTACCGCGGTCATAATAACCATCGTGTTGTGTTCCCGCCGGTAAGTAGGGTAGCCAGAGCTCACTTTACCCCACGTATATAGGCCACGGTGACCGCTTTCCATCAGGTGGGCCGTGTGCTTGTCTGCCACCTACGTGGTAAAAAAAAAAAATATAAAAAAAACTTTGTTTTATACTATGTTAACAGCTCTTTATGGTATCATTGTAGATGATAGACTCGGTGCTGTCCAACGAATGTGGATCAGGCGTTTGCGTGGTCAGGCCCCCGGGCCACCACGCTGACGAGGACATCCCCAGCGGGTTCTGTCTCCTGAACAACGCCGGCATCGCCGCCAGATACGCCATCGACAACCATGGACTGAAGAGAGTCATGATACTGGACTGGGATGTACACCATGGGAATGGTACGCAGAGGATCACTTATGAAGATAATAAGGTGAAGTACAATTTTTTTTTTTTATACTACGTAGGTGGCAGACAAGCACACGGCCCACCTGATGGAAAGCGGCCACCGTGGCCTATGAACGTGTGCAACACTAAGGGTGTCACACACGCGCTGCCCACCCTGAAGGGAAAGGGAGAGAGCTGGGAAGGGGTGGGGAGGCTAGGAAGGGGTGGGGAGCCTAGGAAGCCCTATAATATATAAGTGGAAATAGTCAATACCACAGTTTTTCTTGGCATCACACTAGATAATAAACTACAATGGGGTTCTCATATCACAGCCTTAGCAGGAAGACTTAGCTCAGCTGCCTATGCGGTTAGAAAGATAAGGTCACTAACTGACGAGAAAACGGCACGATTAGTTTATTTCAGTTACTTTCATAGCGTTATGTCATATGGTCTGCTGCTGTGGGGCTCAGCTGCCGATATTGCAACCATATTTATATTACAGAAACGAGCTATACGAGCAATCTATTGCCTCGGACCCCGTGACTCGCTGAAAGAACTGTTTAAAGAAATTAATATTTTAACAGTTGCCTCACAATATATTTACGACAACGCCTTATATGTAAGGAAGAACCTAGACCTCTTCCAAAAAAAATCAGACTTTCACAACTTGAATACGCGAAATAAAAATAAACTGGCGATACCGAAACTAAGGCTTCATAAAGTCAGTAATTCGTTTGTGGGCAAATGTATAAAAATATATAATAAAATTCCTCAGGATTTGGCTGACCTGCCACTTGATAAGTTTAAAATAGAATTGAAAAGATTTTTAATTAAAAAAAGCTATTATAAAGTAGACGAATATCTTGATGATAAAAATGCGTGGTCATAATAATCTCTTGCTCTTGCACCCAGTTATTATAAATAAACAACTAAATATTAAAAAGAATAACGATAATCTACCTGAGTTTCTTGCTGGTCTCTTCTCAGGAGATTTAACTACCGAACCAGCGAAAGAATCATTTTCTAATGATTTATTTACTAAGTATCCTAATTTATTATGAATTATAATATTTTTGACAAATGTAGGTACATAATTATTGTAAAACTTTGACATTCATAAGTGCTCTTTATGTGCCTAAACTGAATAAATGAAATTGATTCTTTGATTCTTTGATTCTTGAATGACCTATAATGATCGAGCCGCGGTAGCCTAGTGCTAAGGGTAATGGACTGCTGAGGTCTCGGGTTCGATCCCAGGTTTTACCATAGCACACACCAATGACTCGATACTTTTTGAAGTTATGTGTGTATTTATCGCAGGTTTATAAGTGCCCGGTTAATGGCAATAGGCCCGCCCGCCACCTATTATATTGGGACCTAAAACATAAACTGGCGAATATATTATACTCTCTCACTCTTTAACAGCTAGGTTCTGTGTAAAGATATGTGTCACTCGCACACGTTCACCAGTATTACAAATAACTTTATGGTCACAACACACTTCACTTCAGAGAAATGTGAACGCAAAGACCTCTCTGATGCGCCACGCGACACGTCAGGAAGATAAAGCTGCTTTATTAGGGCGTGTTCCCACTATGTCGTGACGAGAGATAATCATGTAGTTTTAAGTGTCGTGGCTTATGTGTTTAAATGGAGGTGTTCACATATAGAATGACACAATTTACTGTCGTCTACGACAGTTTTTGCAGTGACGACACTTTGTCGTGACAGTGGGAATGGCTAGCACGACAGTCGTAAAACGATAAAAAATCGTGGACGGCAACTCTATATAGACGAACACGTGTTTTCCCGTCCCTCTAGCACCCGCGCGCCCCTCGCATCTGTACTCGGGTTGACTGTACATTTGTAGCTTGCTGATGATGTGTAAACGACAAAGCGACTGCCGGGAAACGATAAAATGTCGCGATCCAATGGGAACAGCTAGATACGACAGTCGCTAAACGATAAAAAATGTTGACGACAAACAATCGTTATAATGGGAACAGGTAGAGACGACAGTCGTCGAACGATAAATTAGTCGTTACGACATAGTGGGCACGCGCCCTCATTGTGTTATGACGTAACGTACAGCCAGCAGTAAAACTATACTCTATTTGTTAAGTACTTAAATAAAAGTAAACAATCTTGTGGCAACTTTTTATAAAAACACATGTTAAACAAATACACCAGGCTAATTAACTGACTAACTAATAGTTCGATACCAATTTTTAGTCTTTAAAATGCGTTTCTAAGTAGAAAAGTATTTTTTAAATGTGTTTTTAAAGAAAACATATTAAAAAAGACACCAAGATTGTTTACGTTTATATAAGTACCTAAACAAATGACGATTGTACAGATTTTTAACTTAGAAATTTGAGTGAAGATTGTTCATCATTATTATGAAAGTTTAAAAGTATTTCAAAAGGGACTAAGTAATCCACTACTTGGTTATAAATAAATATTCTAAGACAATCTACACAACGACACCTAGACCCATGGTAAGCATAGTTTAACTAGCTTGTGTTATGGGTTCTAGAATGCGGATAAACATACATAGATTTTTTTTTGTAAATACATACATATTATACATAGAAACACCCAGACCAATGCAAATATTCATATTCATGCACACAAATATTTGCACTGAGCGGGAATCGAACCCACGCCTCCTGCGTAGCAGTCGCGTTCACTACCGCCACGCCACGGAGGTCGTCATTGGTTAGCTAAGCAAAACTCAATCTCTTATTTACATACAGACATTTATCTAATCCCGTATCCACAGATCCTGTATATGTCGCTGCACCGCTACGACAACGGTTCCTTCTTCCCCAACTCGAAGGACGCGGACTACACCGCAGTGGGGCATGGGCAAGGCAAAGGGTTCAACGTCAACATACCCTGGAACAAGGTAACATAACAGTTTATATAAATATTCATGTTTATTTTTCTTGCTATTGCAGCGCTTGCGGAACAGTAACAATAGCATTCTGGAAGTCATTGCTAATAGGTTAGATTGCCCTATCCAAATGCATTGGGTAAGGGTAGTAAATGGGTAAAAAGGTAAAATATAATCAAGACTAACCATACTAACATAATTTTAAGCGCAATGTTACTAACATACTAATACTATCTATGGACTAAACAAAAAAAAAAGATGGTCTGAAATAAATAATTATTTAATTTAAATTTAATCTGCCTTTAATTTAATTTAATCAAGGTTGCCTGGAAGAGATCGCTTCCAGCGATAAGGCCGCCCATTGTACATTAGAACAAACTGTAACTCTCACTACTTGTCCCTGGTGTTTTCTTGTATTTATTTTTATTGTTTTGTTTTTTTGGTGTACAATAAAGAGTTATCTATCTATCTATCTATCTATCTATTATTATTTAGGGCACGTCAATTTCACTGTACCGCGGTAGCTTAGTGGTATGGACTGCTGATACGAGGTTTCGATCCCAGGTTTTACCATGGCACACACCAATGACGTTTCGATGCTTTTCGAAGTTATGTATGTATTTGTCGCAGGTATATAAGTGCCCGGTTAATGACAATAATCTCGCTTACATTGGGACCTAAATATAAACTGGCAAAATGTGGGGGCTATCACCTCTGCCTACCCCTTCGGGGATATAGACGTGAGTTTATGTTATGTTTAAAATCTGAAATTGATCGGCTATTATCAACGGTGATTGTACATGAAGATAAGGGGCCGCAGCAAACGTCCATGGGCCACGGTTACCATTTTCCATCAGAGTGGCCGTGCGCTTGTCTTCAACCTAAATGGTATGAAAATGAAATATGAAATCTATAAAATAGGTGATGATTTGATTTATTCCAGCGCGGTATGGGGGATACGGAGTACCTGGCAGCCTTCACACAGGTGATACTACCTGTGGCGTACGAATACAACCCTGAGCTCGTCATCGTGTCTGCAGGGTTCGATGCCTGCGTTGGAGATCCACTCGGAGGTAAGACGTCGCATATTTAGTAGATTCGCGGAGGAGGTAGGACATGACGGTATCTCCCGTCCTAATTGAGTAGTCCGACCGGTGAAGTACCTTCGCCCTACAGAATACCACGACTAATAATACCCTTTGTTGTGTTTCCGACGCCTGAATAGGTTGCCAAAGTTCACTGGAGAGATTTTGTGTTGTCAGTGGGAAAACCGAGAAAATCTTCTTTGTTTCTGCATTGACAGCACTGAGGCTCACTTAGCTTTCTCCCCTCCCCCTTTCTCTTTCCATAGGCCACGCTTCCCCATAGGCCACGGTAACCACTTTCCATCAGGAGGGCGGCGTACTTGTCTGCCAGGCTGGCTTCGGCAACCAGTATGAGGACCAAAGTCTTTTTGTTCTTGATCGTAACCAGTTGCTATTGAGGATGAATCAACCTCTGAGTATTCCGTTTGAGTAAAAAAAATGTATTTTATTTGCAGGTTGTAAAGTTACACCAGAATGCTACGGAAGGCTGACCCACTTACTGCGAGGTTTAGCCGGCGGCCGCGTCATCCTGTGTCTAGAAGGCGGCTACAACATCACAAGCATATCCTACGCTATGACTATGTGCACAAAAGCATTACTAGGCGACCCCATACTTCACCATTACGACCCTAAAGCAATCTGCCATTGGTCAGCTATCGACAGCATCCATGACGTTATCAGAACCCACAAAAAATACTGGAAAAGTCTCAAATTTCAGCTGGCACTGCCTGCCGAACAAGTCCTAGAACCCCCAATGCCGTCACGAGGGCTAACCATAGAAAACGATAACGAAATATCGCTGACAAGCACGCTCGATGAATCGATTAAATCTACCGATTCTAAAAGCTCGAGCCAATTGGAGACGTCACTTGAAGCGAATATGGCTAATTTGAGTATCGATAAAAAATGTTCTGACGGTATTCATTGTGGCACTGATGACGAAGATGAAAAACCTGGTGCTTCGAAATCAACTAAAGAAAATACTGAAGGAAGTGAGCAAGCAGGCGCTAGTGCTCCACCACAGGCAACCTTAGTCGATTATCTAGCTGACAACATGAGGGCAATAGTCGATGGTGAAATGTTTGCTGTGATTCCATTACAATGGTGTCCGCATTTAGACTCGTTATATTCGATACCGAATGATGTTAAGTTCGCACAAGGTGTGAAATGTATTGACTGCGATCACACTGAAGAGAATTGGGTGTGCCTGCATTGTTATGTGGTAAGTGATTTATTTTTTAAACCGCATTGAAGTGTAAAATCTGTAAATTGTAAAATGTTGTGTAATGTGGGTGTCTATACGCAGGGCCGTCTTTACCTATGCCGGGGCACGCAAGAATTTGGGGGGCCCCTTTTTTAAACCGTTGAGGTGGCAGACAAGCTCACGGCCCACCTGATAGATTGGTTACTATGGCCTATTTTCGTTTATAACACCGAAGGCGTAGACCTCCGAGAGATTTGTCTTCAAAATAACAGCAGAAAATCAACTCTCCTCTTACTTTTTCTGTGAGAAAAAGTGTTCTTAAGTTGATGTACAAGAAATTGTCGCTCCTTGGGTGGGCCCCCTAAAGCTATGGGCTCTAGACACGTGCCCCGAGTAACTCGACACCTATACAAACGAATATATGCCTCAATTGAATATTAAATAAACCTTATAATCATTTCTTGTTTATCTTGTAGACGGCATGCGCTCGTAGTATCAACGGTCACATGCAAGCACATCACACAGCCACCGGCCACGCACTAGTGCTGTCCTTAGTCGATTTATCAGTATGGTGCAACATCTGCGACGCGTATGTCGACAATGCACTACTCTATGACGCTAAGAACAACGCACACAGACACAAATTTGGTGAAGAAATGCCCTGGTGTTACAAGACTGATATACAGATGCAATAAGGTTGTAGGTAAGTTCGGATGCAGAGTTCAAAGCGAAGAGAAAAATGGGACGTAGCTAGTTAGAAACCAAGAATTTTATTAGTGAAATAAAACCTTGTTGTGTACAATAATAAAGTTGATATTTTAATAGAAGAATATGCTAACGTTTGTTATGCGATATTATTTGTCCGTGTCTCAATGAATCACAACGTAATAGAACTTTGGTTGATATTATTATTATATATCTTTATTAACTTAAAGCATGTTTAAAAATGCAAGGTGTATATAGATTTTACTAAAATTCATTCATTTACATTCCATATATTACGTTTTAGTGCAAAATCATTATGTCTCGAAAAATTCTTGTTAATACGGGTACGAGAAAATTTCTTTTTGAAAACTCGAAAATTGTGCGATTTTTTATATGTTTAACTTAGAAATTAGAAATAACTTGGATTATTTTATAGAACTTGAGTATGCAAACTATAAGAAATTATAGTACAGTTTGTCAATCATCAAATCTGTCAATCAAAACAATTGCGTAGGACGCCATCCAAAATATTGATGTACGAAATATTTTCTATATATTTTTTCGGCAGCACTTTTGACTTTTCAATATTATTTTACTGTAGCTGGTCATTTACTCTATATTCCCCATTATAAAAATATCTGCTGAAAACCTACAATATATTCTGATAAATATTTGTTTAATGTTACTAAGTATTAAAATGGTAAGGGTATTTAAAAACAGCTATTTAGGAATTTTGTCAATGAATTATATTACGGATTCGTATTGATGCTGCAGTCATTGTTTTAGTATAAGCGTTTGATTTTTCTAATTTATTTAACCGATGTGACTAACAATATGGGTATAATGTGTCTAAAATTGTGTAGAGCATTAATTTTTTTAACCTAATAACGTGAAATATGTTATACAAATTGATTCTAGAATAAGTACAAAACAATTGAAATAGCACACAATCAATGCATTCTAAACATCTATTTTTTATAACCTATAGTGTAAAAATATATTACAAATAAATGCTCTGTACACTAAATCTTTGTCAAGCTTACAAATAGACTTAATTTATCCACATAAAGTACAATATATTTGCCATTATATCATCTGTGCAGCTCGCACTTCTGTATATTTATGTAAATAACAACTATTTATACTTATGTATACTTTTTTTTTAATTGAAGATTTGTTTCTGGACCTGTTTTATGTACTACTTGTTAGATATATCTGTACGATTGAATGACGTAGTTGATCTCATAACCAAAAGACCAGGAGGTTCAAGCCTTGTTCTGTAGTATATTTTAATAGTGGCGTAGGTTTTAAAAAATACAATACTAATCCGATTAAACGTCGAAAAGAAACAAATAATAAATCCAACTGCTGTGCTACAATTGTGTCTAGTGCACTCCTAATAACCAAAAAGGCTTGAATAAGAGTGGCTTAGGTATTACACATTCAAACAAAATCAACAGGTATATTTACCAAGGTGTTTTTTTTTATTTATTTATATGTAATGAGTATTCTGTATTTTAACTAAGATTTTTTCAATTTATAGTAACAGAATAAATTATAAACTAAAATATTTAAATTATTGTAAACCTTTTCTGTAAACAAAATTGGTATTGCATATCAGTAGTGCAAAATACGTCTTATTGTGAACACTTCGTAATATCAAGTGGACCATACGGTTTTGTTTGCTAGGTACATGATATTGAAATAGCTATACCAGTATAAACCTTACCGAAACTCACGTTTCATTTCATTCACTTTATTTTAGGTTAAAATGTAGGTACCCAATTCCCAAATAACTGTTATGGTTATTTTAATGTTTCAATATTTTTAACTCAGAGTTTTCCCTCTATTGGCAGTGCTTAGTAAGTGCCAAATAATTTGCTCATTTTATTATAAATACCTAATAATTATTATGAATAAAAAAATAACAATAAAATCATATCATGTTATATAAATGTGTATTATTTATTATCATGCTTCCTATTTTCTTCAAAAGTTATTCCTATAGACTTACCATTCAACAAAAGCTTTGCTACTTAATTGCTACATGTAGGCGAAAAAATTATTCGTGGATCCCATGGGAGCGGGATCATGGGATCCTAGTGGCCGGAGGCGTTACTTCTAATAGAAATGCAACAGTTTGACACGATGGTTGGGTGTTTATAACCTAACCAGAACGGTTGAGCAGATCTTGTTGAAAAATTTATCATCGATATTTAAAAACCTACTTTTAATTTTAGAGATGGGCTTGTAACTTGGGAATTTTTTTTAATACCGCCAATATACCTATTCAATCTATTAGCCTATCGAAGTCCACTGCTGGACATAGGTCTCTATCAATGTTTTCTTTCTCAGTTTCAATTTATAGCACTCAACATAATTTAATACCGTTTATATCCATACGCTTAGAATTTATTACCTGTTCCGTTAGTACCCGAAGTCAGTGCAGACCCACCATACCACTAGCCCTACCCCTGGTGGTAGGGCGGGTCCCAAGTCCCAAACCATACCACCATCATACCATCAATTGATAGTGTTGCGGCACAATGTTAAATCAAAAGTTTTGTCAAATACATACTATTATAATTTAGGAAATAAACTAAAATGGACACATTGCTATTAATACACATTAAAAATTAAATTGGAACAGAATATGTTTTTGTTCTATGAGAAAAAAAAATTATGTACGCAACTTGTCTAATGCGTGACCAATGGTAATTTGTTTAGTGACTAATTGCATTTGTACATCAATTATAAATTCGTCGTTAATAATTTGGTTTATTCGTCATTTTTTAGGTACCATCTTTGCTTCATGAATCTTATGTAATACATTCAGTAAACGCATTAATGTCACAGTATTCTTATTAATTAATTTATTTATTTTGGAATTAAATGATTCCAAAATGTTGGTAGTTCGATGGCGCTCACCGCAAACGCTAAATACTACAGGAGAATGTATTTTAAACCAAAACGTTTCGATGTAGTTTATAAACTTTTCCATTCGTACGATAACATTTCTTTTTCATTATACGAGTACTTAGTCACATCATTATGGTGGTATGGTTTGGGACCCGCCCTACCACCAGGGGTAGGGCTAGTGGTATGGTGGGTCTGCACCGAGTACGTCGCTGCGTCGCGACATGTAACAAAGGAAAATGTGAATTTCTGAAATAAGTCTTCGAAACTAGTATAGAAAAGTCTATCAGTCCGTCCCCGGTCCCCCTATTCTTTTTCTTAGCATCCCTAATACATCTGTGCTTCTGTCGGGGAATCAACGGCATTTTGGAGTTACCAATGTGGTTTTGTTTCACGGCAGCGCCGCTACTCACGGAGAGGGCCCGAGCATAGGTTTCGCTCTTCGGAAAGGCTTACTACGCCCCCTATTGATAAATTATAATAAATATTTAATTCTATTAGAAAAAATAAACTGACTTGAAAAATTAGATATAGAAAGTATGCTACATATATCAATGCATGGCATGGTAAGTTTCATGGTACTCACATTCTTTTGTAAGGTTCTATTGACTTTTCTGTGGTTTGTTTCGAAATCGATTTACAATCGACTAAATAACTTCTTATTAGTTGATTACTCAACTCACTTCACTGCTCTACCCACAGACATTTAACTCTACCATCCATCACAAAGTACAAAAAAAAAAAAATACCTAAAGGTCCTAGATACCAGGTCATAAAATCCCAAAAAAAAAAAGTCCAAAAATTACAAAATCTACCTACTTATTTCAAATGTCAAATCAAAAATATATCAACTGGGAGCTGGGAGGGTCTATAAAATCACAGCAATGAATAAAATTCGTTAACAAAGAAATATTCAGTACTATTAGTCGTAAATCTCATAGAAACAGAAGAAACATGAATATATTTATAAAAACTGAAATACTCAAATCAATTTCATTTAGGAATCCAGTTAAATTACCTTTTTCTTATTGGGTGTTAGTGTTTATTAGATTTGCGCTAACGTTATTACCGCAACGAGGTTATATTCATCCAGACGAATTTTTTCAAAATGTTGAAGTCATGGCAGGTGAGTAGAAATATCTTACTTGTACTCAATATACCTATTTATTTTATTGATAAATTTATTTACTTAAGTTTACTAGTTGTAAACAGTAGGTATTATACTAAAATATTACAGGAAAAACCTATGACTTATACGGAAAAAAAGAATACAATAACTAACTTAAAATTTAGGTAATAATGAAAATAAAAATAGCTTAATGAAGGTACGGTCTACGCTATAAATAAAGTTTTATTTAATATATATATATAATCGACGAAGGCAATAAATAATACCGTATTAACTCACTATATTATATTCCATGATGTATCTAAATACTTCTGTTGTTTCAGGTGACATTCTCTCCGTTGATATATCACGGACATGGGAGTTCAATCCAAAGTTCCCAATCAGAAATATCTTCATACCCAAAATAATATTCGGGCCACCTTTGTACATGATTCATTTAATGAACCCATACACTAAACATTATGTCAACGTAGATCTCAAAACTCCATATTATTTACTAGTTATACCTCGAATTCTCATTTGTTTGCTCTCTTTAATTAATGACTATTGTCTTTATAGAATTTGTGTACTTTACGGACAAAATTTTAGAAATAGACTTAAAATATTTGCTAGCTCGTATGTAGTTTTCGTTTACTGTTGTAGAAGTTTTTCTAATACATTCGAAATGATATTTTTCTCCTTGCTCCTACTTTTAGTAGCTGAATGTATGGTAAAATCGGACAACGTAATTTATCATAATGAGTTTCTCAAGGAGAAATACGAGCAAGCAACAAATGCAGTAGAGAAAGTTAAAATTTATAAGCTGTCTACGCATTTACCAGGCCATAACTTAAATCATGTGATAATTTTGGCTACTATTGTAGTGATAGGAATTTTCAATCGACCTACATTTGTAGGCTTCGCGTTCCCTCCAATATTTTTTTGGCTTCATCGGGGCCTAGGTTCTAAAGTAATTGGCTTTAAAGAGTTCCATTATAGGATATTTATGTTTATGCTATGTGGGGTGCCTCCTACATTGCTTCTGATTGCAATAGATTCTAGCTATTATGGTTATATAACAATGGCTGATATAGAGTCTTTAAAAATTTCATGGAATAACTGGGTGGTGACACCGCTAAACTTTTTAAGATATAACTCGGACATGAGGAACCTGACGTCACATGGATTACATCCGCGGTGGCTTCATTTAGCTGTAAATGTGCCGTTGCTGTTCAATGTGCTTGGGATATTGGCTTTAGTTACACTGTCTATTAACACCTACAGGTAAGATATTTATTTTCATTGTTTAATTTAAATGTTCCCACAAATCCATCCACTCCTTTTTGGGCAGTTGTGTAAAAGCTTGCCTGTGGCATTCAGTCTCCCTGTGTACATATTATGTGCATGAAGTTTTAATAACTCTTCAGGGTATCTCTGTTTTAATTGTACATAAGAAATGTGCACAATTAAAAACAATAACAATAGTGAATAAAAAATAATATTTATGCAACCATATTTGTTTAGGTACTTGAAGTCAACATAAACAATCAATATCGATAACCAATCTCATCATAATGTTTTACGGTTTTATTTACCTACTGACTCGATAAAATCTCCACATCACACCACACATTTGCATCAGCTCAATAGCTGTTAGCTTTACATAAATAATATTAATAATATTTTGCATACAAATTTGTTGAACCCAAACTGAAAAATCAATCTTTTCTGATACACGTAAAGATATAAGAAATCCAATAGCGAAATTTCATTCAAAGTGAATCCTAGAATCCTATGTGAGGGCCTGGTATTGTCACAATGATAAATAATACTTTCTAATCCGACTTAAGTTCAACAGTTAAAAATAAGGGAGTTCGAGTGGTTTGCCCACTTGTTCGTTTCACAATCCGACGCGATTCGCCAACTTGGTTTCGCCTACAAGAGCATTTTACCAATGTTAGATATTTTGTGAACAGCGCAATTCGTATACAATTGCGTTTAATAGAAAAGTACGTACAATTAACAACAAAACTGAAAGTATTATTTTATTATTTATCTTATTATCAAACTCTAATACAAGAAAAGCGTTTTAAGCATTGCTCAAGTGTCATCTTATATTGCAGGAAGTCTTCAACTATATTTCTTATTCGTTGATCTTTTTCGTCTGCGCATTTTCTACGATTTTTATTTTCCTTATATATCCCGGCTCTATTTAACTCGAAAATACTATTGATAGCCTCACTACGAAGAACATCAATGAACTCGATAAGAGTTGTTCTCTTTCGGTGGCATTTGTTATTTACTTTAAAGTGCCATCCTTCCAGACTATTAATTGTGCGATTTCGCTCTCCGTAACAACTTATTACGGTAATGTTTTTCGAAGTTATCCATTGGGTCTCGAAATATTGATTGAAACTTTCAATTCCACTAGGGGAATATTTTTGAATATGATTCCATGCCTCGGGAATAATATTAACAGGAAGATGTGCGACTGCAACACACTTCGAAATATGTTTGGCAATATCTCTCGTTTCACAAATTTTTAAAAGGCGCGCTTTTTTCCAAAGTGCTTGACTGAAATGAAAAAAGCAGCCTGTTATTGTGACTGTCGGAAACACATCACGAATGGCATTGATGGCAGCGATTTCAAAGTCGGTTTTGAATATCACTGGTTGAAATTGGGGTATATTAATTTTTATTAGTGTAAAGAGTCTTGAATATGTTCGCTGTGTCTTGTTGGAAAGAAGTGCAAAAAATATTGATAAAATATTTGTCGATGTAGTTGTACTTTTAAAATATCCATGAATTGAATAGAGCTGCACAAACGGATTCGGCACAGATTTAAATGTTCCATCACTATAAAATGTGCTTATATTTGGTAACTCTGCTTCCCACTCTTTTAACATAAAAACAAATATCCTATCATCATCTTCCGAGTCATCAATTATCAAAAAGTCCTTTGTAAGAAGTTCCGGTAGTTCAACATCTTTTAAACTTTTGAATGTCGTTTTAACTACGTTCAAGACTTTATTCCTTGCTCGACGTAAAGCATCTTCTTTACTATTAAAACTAGGCAGAAATTCTTCAAAACTGTCTTGACTTTTTAAGTACAACGTTTCATCGTCATAAATTTTCTTCAAACCACCGAAGTCATATGTTACTCTATTTTTAATTTTGTCAATTGTTTTTTCAACTTCGTTTTCCTCAAACCGGGGAATGCAAATATGTTTTTTCTCGCAATTTATGCTTATTTTATCACATCCTAAAGTTAAACTACCTGTACATGTACGATTTGTACATCGCCATATACTCGAACCGTTTAAATTACGCTTTGACAAAAGGTAACGGTGTCCAGCGCGGAGAAGTACGTCCTTATTTCTCTTACTTTTTACAAATGCAATATCTGGAGACGATTTACTTGACCCAGCAGAATCCATTTTGTAAAAATTAATTCAATTCAATTCAATTCTTTTGAATGGCTTCTGTGTGTTGCCACAACTTGCCAATGTCAGGGTGTTGTGAAAAGTAATTCGGTGAAGAGATTATTCAGCTATGTGAAATTGTACGGTCAGAAGATACATCAATATTGGTTCTCAAGCAGAATTGATGTGAATGAGACATCTACTACAACAGACACAAACAAACATTTAATAAATATATTATACGGGTTTAAGGATAATAAATAATAATTACAAGTTTATTTTGTTAATTTTAATGTAAAAATTAATACAGTGAAATTAACATGATAGTAATGACAAATAATGCAAACAACGGATATGTCAGTATAATACTTTTCCTCTATGACCTACCTACGCAAAGAGTTTCTAATTTTCCTTGTAATTGTACATCATGACAGTCAACAAATTGCGCTGTTCACAAAATATCTAACATTGGTAAAACGCTCTTGTAGGCGAAACCAAGTTGGCGAATCGCGTCGGATTGTGAAACGAACAAGTGGGCAAACCACTCGAACTCCCTCCACGCAACAGAGGTCGTCAACTTAATGTTGTACTGCACATACATTCTTTTTTGTTTCACCTTAATACAAAGCTCCATTATAATGACGAGGCATTGTCTTATCTAAGGGATATCAAACAATTTCCCATAACATGTTATGTATTATTTTCCACAGTTCCCATTATCATAACTTCTATTCTAACAATGAATTTATAACTTGAATGTTTCTGTACTAAGTAACCAGACATTGCTAATTTTGTAAGTATACGCGGAAGTACCTTCACCCAACATAATACCGGGGCTAATAATAACCTTGTGTTGTGTTCCTGGTAGTGAGTAGGGCAGCAGAGCTCACAGAAGATTCCTTGCTCTGCCCTACTCTTGGGAAGATCAATTTGTGCTACCTGCACTGGCACATAAGCTCTTTCAACCCACATCCCCCTTCTACGCTGTTGATGTCCATAAGGCACGGTAAACTCCTTTCATCATTTCCACCATTGAGCCGTGTGCTAGTCTACCAGCTAAGTGTATATTTTGAAATATAATATATTCCGGATATACAAAAACTAACATCGTAATCGAGAACGAGATCGTTAATATGTGATACAGTTAATTTTTAACTCTCGTAATACCTACAGTGACATCGCCGCGAGATTCCCGGCAAAGTAGAATTTGGGGTGGTGGTGGGTAAATTCTACTCTGCTGGGAATTCCATCTCACTCAGCCTTAGATGCTTGCTTGACCCAACCTATTTTGGCTTAAACCATGCATGTATTGTCCGGAATACGACAATAGATTCACCCCCTATGGCGTGGGACCAAATACAGTGTTTGTTGAAATGTGGGTGTTATCTTACCTCTGCTTATCCTGGAAGTGAAATAGGCGTTAACATATGTACCTAGGTAATAAGTGGCTATAAACTAAATAAGTTTATATTTATCCTTACATAAATTCTCTTTGATGTGCCACTAGCATCTCTCGATATATTCGCATATCATTTCCTGTTACAGTCCACACTGATACTAATTTAAATATATACATACCTACGATATGATTGTATTTATCAGCATTATTGACATAGACTTATTTTATCACAATGTTTTAAAAGCTACTGTGCTATTAAAAAGTGTAGGTATTGGTTCCATAATTACATTTAATGTTATCTCATATCTTTTTCCATTTCAGATTCATTCGTGGACAGTACAGCAAACTCCCGCGAATCCAGAGCATCACAGGTCTCATGCTATTTTCTCTAGTCATACCAATTGTAGTGTTGTCTCTTTTCCCACACCAAGAGGCACGCTTCATAATACCGATCCTTGTACCACTTGTCTACCTATACGGCAACCATCTCCACCTTAACGAAACTGATGGACCGAAAATGAGAAAATGTAAAACTACCCTACGAATAACGTGGTATCTGCTCAATGCACTGCTAACAATATTCTTTGGGTTCATTCACCAAGCCGGTATTTATCCATTTGCCAATAGCCTGTACCATGAAATCAAGAATAATTATGGAGTCCACACACATGTAATAACTACCCACAGTTATAGCATACCCACATTTTTACTCCAATTGGAGAGTACTACTAAGATATGGAAGGACAGAAAAACGGGACATAAGTATAGAGTAGCTCCTTCAACATTTATTCACAAGTACGGCTCGTTGCCTATGGATGATTTGCTGTACAAAGTTGATGAAGTTTTGACCAATGCAGAAATGTTATTACATGATTATAAGAAGAAGTATAGGTTTTACGTAGCGTCCCCTTGTTCCTTAGAACAACAATTGCGCATAGCATCTGAGAAGTATCCATACTTCCAACTGATCGAGGAGTTTTCGTACTACCCTCATTTTTGTACGGAGGCGTTCCCAAAATTCCCGACGAATCACGACTCATTGTGTTTTCAAAACAATTACTTGCAAAGAAATGAATCTCACGCTCTAAACTTGAATTTCATAGATCGAATCTCATGCTTCTTAAAAAAGTTTTGTTTAAGAATATACAGAGTGAAACCAGTAACAAAATATCTCATTTAAGTTTGTAGTAGTTTAAGTTTACAAGTAAATTAGGCAATATGATTTGTAAAATGAGATTGCATACGGCCTTAATATTAAGTAATGCTCAATTTAAACATAGACAAATATATTGTCTAGGTATGTGTAACCAAGTGGCATACTTGAACCCATCGAGTTTTAGTTGTGTTTTTTATTTAGTGCAATTTATGTACTTTTATTTATGCGTAAAATCAAGCAATTTTTTATATATTTTGACATTGTATTTGGATAATAATATACTCCCAAATAGCTTTATTTAATTGGGTTTTAAGATTTATACTATTTTATGTAATCATTATATTGTGATTTATTTACATATCAAATTTGTACAAAATTATTCATTTTCTATTTTAATGATTTCTTGTTCTTATTGAAATAATATTTTATATCAATTACTGTACTAATTGCGTCTAGTAATTTAACTCGAACATCAAATTTCAAGACGCTCAATGGGAGGCCTCATTCCGCTAACTTTAATCTTATGTTTATGTTAATGGAATATCTCTTCTTCTTTAAAAAAACGATCAGACTTAGACGCCACCTGTCTCTGGATTTCGTTGGTCGCAGTCGAACTGCAATCATTTCGCAATTACCTTAAATGTTACTGGAGTTAGGCCTCTGGTATCCTTCTTTTTCATTTCAATATATACCTAGTAGTTAATATTGCTTTAATAGTTATAAAAACATAGCTCCTGCGTTGTATTTAAAGTTTTATATTGCTTGTCTAAGACCAAATGACGATGTTTATCTGTCGTGGGCCGTTCTGTTTGAATAAGCTATAACAAACCTTAGCTTATGTATGCTACCTAAGAGCCCCTCTTTAGCCCTTTTTTACATTAGGTAACTAGAGAGACACCACACTATCGTTAACTCGAATTCCACCAATCCCGCGGAATCCGCCATTTTGTCGATGTTTTTTAAGTTGCTGATTGGTTATTGAGATACGGCAACTCCAGTTGACAACTCGAGTTTTCGTTTGAGTTGCCTAATGTCAGAAGGGGCTCATTTACGAAAACTTTAGGTAACTCAAACGAAACCTGAGATGCCCAACTCGGGAGTTTGATGTATCAAGTCGCTGTTAAAAAGTATCAGTAGGATGGCGGATTTCTGGGATTGGTCGAAAATAGTTGAAGGTGTTCTCTAAACCAGCATTTTGACAGCATTTTTGTGAGTTGAAATAATCCCTACCTTACGAAGATTTGACTTTTATGTATGTTAGCAGTCAGGTAAAAATATTGCTTTGCCACAAAATGCAACAATGTTTTTACGCTCTAAGTTGGATTGTTATTATTGTAGCACATGGCACATTATGAATGTTCGTTGCCATGTAACACAGTACCTATGTCTAGGTTAAGGCATCACTACTTACATGCAAATAAAACATTTTTGTTTTAATATTTTTTTAATGTACAGTAGAACTCAAAAGTGCAGTAGCAATCCTACGCAACTATAGCGTCAACATTCTAACGCTACTTGTGACCTTTTTCTTTCAAGACAAGCCAGCGTCGCCTCGTATTGCATAGTAACATTACACACACATATAAGCGCGCCGGCCGCACGCTAAACCATTTTGAGCCTTGATGTGCTAAAGCACTTATGAGCTCTGACTGTACCTACCCAGTAATGTTAAGGTTTAGCAGGCTGAACTTGTTCATAATTTACACACATCTTGGCTTGGCTTTGACCACAAAGTTCTGGGTTTGCTTACTCTTTCGATCCGGCTCGAAGGACCAATGTTTAGACCCTAACGGGACGTAATAAATAAAAGAGAATAGGCCTGTATTTTATTCGCTAGTTTACTAGGTATAATATTCGACATTAAGATGGATGGCGACGCGACAAGATATATGACTAGCGCGGCGGGTCGCATGTGTTGGCGTCGCGAACGCTGGCAAAGTGAACTAGTCCTGTGTCGATCGATCAATCTTCGCGAACCGGGTCGATCGCGACCCGTCAACAAAATGATCGAATCAAAAGACTCGATCGTTTGGCGGGTCGCGAGTCTTCATTATCACGATTTCATTCCTCAATCAGGTTCCCGAGGTTTAAAATGCCAATTTATTGGAATCGTACCTATTAGGCTGGGTTAGGATAATGTTTGTCTATATTTGTCGATATTTACACGAAATTAGAATCTGTTTATGGTTGGAAACCCGCTCATAAAATTAAATAATGATGATCATTTTACAAATAATTATAATAATATGTAGATTTGATAGGAATCTATTAAGATCTAAGGAATTCATAAAGTTACTAGTTTTTATGGCAATCGCTCAATGTTTCCTTTATAGACCTGCAAGCCTTATATTACTAGAAAATAATTTAGATATGGTATAATAGGTACCAAGGTAAACAATACGACCTATGAATTCATTGTTATTATTCTACAAGTCTCGTTCATCGATCGTGAACCGCGAAGACAGCACCAACCAAACGATCGACGGGTCGTGAAACAATCGAATCTCTTCGAGATCGATGACTGACTCACTCGTATATCGCTCGCGACCCGATCATTTTGATTCGATCAATCGCGATTGACACAGGACTAAAGTGAACGCCTAGTGACGCGCCGACATTCCTATTGAATTGATACTTCCTCGACATTTATAAGAGCGACTGCCATGTATCTGACCTCTTAAACTTAAGAGAGAAGCCAGAACGCTAGAACCTTGTCCGTTAATCGAGCAGTTATCCTCTTTGCTAGAAAACCCTCTGAAGTGACAAGGTGGATAAATTCATTAACCGACTAAAGCATTCTTGCCATAAATCATGATATTCTATCGAGATGATAAATTTCAGTAGGTAAGGTTGGTTTATTTATTTTACTTATGAAATTAGAGAATTTTAACTTTGACTATAAATGCTACTAGTTGAAAAGATCACGTTCCTGCCTGCCATAAGTTCTTTTTAGTAAAATTTTATGGGCATAGACTTAAAATACAAGCAGGCGATGGGCACCAGCGTATACAAAAGTAAAATACAAGCAGGCGATGGGCATCAGCGTATACAAAAGTATTAGGCATCATGGAAAATTAATTAAAAAACAACGCAAGACTGTCTCCTGTACCCTGTCAACAATGATGTATAAGGGGGGGGATGGGCCCTACCTACAAAACGCTGTGTCCTACCTACGTTCCATTTTTATGAATGGACGTTTTACTACGTTAGTGCTGTGCCTTCTACTATCGCAGAAGTGGTCGATTTACGTATGCTAATACGATTGTGTTTACTTATCTTTTAACGTGTATTAACTTAACAAGACCGGTAACATGCTACACTTATGAGATAATATTATAATTCTTATTTTTATTATAATTTACAGATTTCTTACTATTCCAAATGACTTTTATTTTTTAATGAATCATACACGTAAACACAACAAAACACAACTGAGACCGAGATAAATGCAATATTCTCTTGCACTTCATGCATTTGCACTACTTACTAAGAAATCATGCCGTCACTCACACAAAAACCGTTTTCTAGCTGCTCGTTTCAATTTTTGAAATCAATTATCTTCAAAACTACATATTTGTGTTAAGAAAATTCACTTTAACAATTTCTTCATAATCATTATGGATATTAAATTTTAAATGAGCAGTCATCGGCTCATCGTTCGTCGATAAATCTTTTTCTTGTAGTACGTCACTAGTATGCTAGTTGTAGTAAAAGACTAGAAAAAATTATGAATGACGGGGCGCAAAGCATTCATAGATTTTGGTGACCTTGGCACGCTGTTCTTCCTTATAATAGTGCGTTAGGGCCGCCCTGTGCCTGTCAACAATGCATGTCAAATGTCAATCAAAATAAAGTTTGATATCTGTCAAAAGTGTCAAAAGTCAAAACATTTCAACGATTTCAAATTTCAATGGCAAAAAAAGTAAATTCGCAAGCCGTAAACTCGTAATTTAGATTTTTATTTATTATAAAGCTAAAGTAACGAAAATGGAATTTTCCGCAAAAGAGATTGTCAAATCTCAAATGGAAATGTCTTTCAGAGTAATAGAAATGTACGACTGGTTGCTGAATTTATATGTTTTGGTAAATTATACTAACTTTCTAATGGTATTTTAGCAAGCTCATTAGTGCCTCTGAGAACGCAATCAGGGTGGCTGCACACTGGGCTAATAAAATATGAAATGCCGATGACTCGACAGAAGCAGAATGGTATTTTTGCGTAACTATTTCCTTATATTCAGTAAACTTGTTATTGTTTATAGGATTTCTTCGTTGACGACCATTGGGGGAAGCTGCCAAAATCATGGCAAGAAAGCTTTATCAACATGGACCCGCAACACTTAGGGGAGATACTAGATAACAAACTACCGAAGCAGCTGTTACCTCTATCGTTCCTGGCCCTAATTAAAACCGTACAAGCGTTAAGCATACCAAGAGAAAACTTTAGTGAACACTACACAAACACAGAACACAATATAAATACCTGTAAGAATCACCCAAAATTAAAAAATCTCTTTCTCAAACATGTTAAACTGAAAAAGAGACACGAAATAAGCATGATGGCGGATGTTGTTGTTGATACAGCTGTACAAACAGGTTGTGATGCTGTTATAGACTTTGGTTCTGGTTTAGGCCATTTAGTGCGAGTTTTGTCTTATAGAGAAGATTTATTTGCAGCAGGTATAGAATGCCAGAGTCAACTGACACAGGAGGCTAGGTTGGTACTTTTGGTATGTATAAAATTAAATGCCTAAAATGCTGTTTTTTATACCATTTAGTTGGCAGACAAGCACATGGCCTACCTTTAATGGATGTTTGCAACACTTAGGGGTCACACTTGTGCTGGCAACCCTATGGAATCTTTTACTATATTGTTTATTATGACAATTTGTATGAATTATACCTACAGTCCCAGGTCCTTCAAGCGAGGCGTGAAAAAGCATCTGATGAGGCCGTCAAGCTGAGAGCCACCATTGTAGCACTGAACATGTTTGCAATGGTGACCCTCTTTCATGAGACTTTGCCTTCAGCTTAACATCAGGCGAGGTGAAGTCAAATTGACGTGCCATAAATAAAAAAAAAAAAGAATTATACCAGAATAGAAGAAAATATGATCCTACCACTGACTGCATAAATTCTCTGGGTAGACTGAAATAATATTATCCTACACTAGAGTGACAGGTGCGTGACATCACCTGTCTGTATAAATTTTGTATAGAACATCTTTGAGCAGCTGGAAAAGTTTAATCAGTATTATGATTATGTAAATATTTTTTGTACATTGTTAAAATGTTATTTCAACTAATTTCTTCCAATAACTATATGTTATTAAAATTAAATCAAAATATTTTTACAGAAAACTGGACAAAGAATTGGAATATACAGCTAAAAAGTATTTATCAACTGAAGCCATATCAAAACTGAGGCATCCTCTACATTTTAATATCACTTTATCTAGCTATCATCAGTTAGTGGACTTACCATTACCTGGAACCATGTCTAACTATGGCTTAATCGGACTGCATCCATGCGGGGACCTAGGACCGTTGTTACTAAAACATTTTGTTGAATCAGACCATGTAAAGTTTATATGTGTGGTGGGCTGTTGTTATATGAAGTTGACGGGTGACGGGTATCCCATGAGCAACTGTGCCAGGAGTAAGGGTATCAAACTGTCATATCCAAGTAGAGAGATATCTTGTCACGCTATTGAAGTGTACTGTGAAAGGCTGAGGAATGGCAACTATGAAGACTTGAAGGTGAGTTATGACTTTGCCTCAGTGCAGTTATAGCACCTTACACATGGACATTTTCTATTGGATACGTAAATGCTCTCAATTTCAATAACAAAAAAATTCACACTAATTCATCATCATTGTTATGTAGACGCGTTTTCATGAGCTTTGGTACCCTAGGCCAAAGTGAGTCGCTCCTAAACTTCGTAGCGCACTATCTTGGGCGTCCATTATGGCCAACCATAGAATTATTAATATGCAATTTTTTTAAATCACTTATGAGGCAGAAAAGCACACGGACTTACGACGAAATTTTCTTTTATTAATAATATACTTTTTACACAGATACATGCATATAGAGCAGCCTTAGAAAGAATTTTACGGAATCATGATCCTAAACTGCATCATGCACCGGTTAGGAGCATCAAGCACTCGGACACAATGACTTTTGAGAAGTAAGTCAAATCTAATCAAATCAACAATAGTGATACAACTCAAAAGTCATTATCAACAACAGTGACACAAATCAGAAATATTTTTGAACAACAGTGACACAACTCAAAAATATTACCTAGTTTATTCTAATTAGAAATTAAGTGCCTAGTTCCCTTGATCTTTGTGAACCCCATCTTTGCGTTAAACTTGGTCGCATCTGAAGCTGTCACCTCGGGAGTCCGAGGTCTACTTTTTCTATTCTAATTGCGGGCGTCGTGGCTCGTGGCTGAACTTAGATATTTGCTGTGAAGTGACTGCGAACCGAGCCTCGATTCTGCTTATTGTCAAACATTGTCATGGTTGGCAATTTCATTTTAAACACTACTTTTACATTGTTTACTGGTTGTGACTACACGTAACAATTGCCGTAGATGTTCGTATGACAATCGGGACCGTCGGCTTCACGTGCTCTCCGATGCATGACTAGACCCATGCAAACAATTACCTGCACTTAGTGGGAATCGAACCCGCGTCTCTAGCGTAGCAGTCGCGTTCACTACCACCGCGACACAGAGGCTGTCGTCATCACATCTCATCATCTTATTATAATTCTTGGTTGCATCTTAGGCTTTCTCCTACTTCTGATTTGACTTTAACAGCTTTTAGAAGAGAGAGTGATCACCATAATGAATCATAAAAAAGAAGCCAATTTTTAAGGTAAGTAACTTTCTGGCATTAAAATTTTTTTAATAATTTCAGATACTGTGCCCTGGCTATAGAACGTCTAAATCTGCATCTCCCAACATCTCCAGCTGTGTGGTCCCGCGGCAACATAGACTTGCAACAATGGCGTAGAGTCGTGGTTGTATATACGTTACGACTTGCGCTCGCGCCGCTCGTCGAGACTGTTATATTACTTGATAGGATGTTGTATGTTATGGAGAGAGGTAAAAATTGTGGACGTTATATTTTCACACATACCTACACATTTTATAGGCGCAATGTTCGGCGTATACCTACTTGCGACTGTTACCATTCTTTTTAGCACTGTGATTTTATTCATACCTATTTGCTCACATATAATTGCTTGTGCTTTCTTATCTTATATTATCTGACAGAACATTAGAACCTACCAACTGTCGGTCTGTCTGCTTAGCAACCAACAAAAAATTGTTTCTTTATGAGACTATTAACAATGGAAATGGATAAGAACAAATAGCCCATGCTAAAATTGAACAGTCTATATGATAATGGGTAAGGTAAAAAATAGAAGTTATCTTAATCACATTTAATATTCAAGAAAAAATACACAATATCTATTTATTTTACACTTCATACAATAAATATGTACAATCATAACTTCACACAAAAATGTAAATACTACACAAATACAACTCCTCGAAACAAGTAATAAAAACATAATTTATTTTATTTAATGGACAATTAATAAGACTAGTATAAATATTTGGCACTTCATTTTGGCGCTTTGTACAATGTTAGTGGGCGCTCTTTACATCCTACTGTCTGACCGACCTAAAATTATTCTTAATACCAATATATAGATCTAGAATAGGTACATGAAATTAATTATTCATTTACGTAGATTGATCGAATATATTTAAGTGCCTTTTGAGTTTATTAAAGTCATTTTAAGGGTTAAAAAAATGATATGACTAAGAAATTTTCGGACACATGGACACAATAGGTACCAAGTATTTTATATAAGTTACTGTGGTTGAAATATAGTAAACCCTCACTTATACGTATTTGAGATTTATTTTATGAAAAGTTTTAGAGCCAATATGATTAGTAAACCGGAATAAGTTTAACTACTTTTACCACTGATTATATATTTTATACATCATAATCATAAGTTTTGTAAGAGGTAGCTACTTGATTTCAAGATATTCACTTTATACTCAAATTATTCATATCATTGTTACATAGTTTCTGCTAACTATTGCTATATACGAATTTGGGTCACTTCTGCATAGGAATAAATACTATACAAATGACATTCCTACGTATTACATATTTTGTGATAGTGCCAACTGATACCTAAATTTTTATTTTAAATATGAATGTATGACATTTTCAGATCTATCCTGTGAGATACGACCTGTGTTCGACCCGAAATTGTCACCAAGAAATCATATTATAATAGCCAAAAGGTGAT
Organism: Pelosia muscerda; assembly: GCA_963691645.1. Classification (NCBI taxonomy): domain Eukaryota; kingdom Metazoa; phylum Arthropoda; class Insecta; order Lepidoptera; family Erebidae; genus Pelosia; species Pelosia muscerda. The sequence continues at coordinate 3,579,648 of OY829099.1, read as the reverse complement.
TGAAACACACTGGTGCAAGACAAAGATCAGGACTCAATTTGATTTTTATTCCCAACAAGAGAAATATCTCCAAGATCTGAATTTAAAATATAAGATTGAAAATCTTGAATTGTTTTAATTACATGAACGTGGTCTCTGTCTAGATTAACTACAGGTAATTTTAAATTAAGGTAATATGACCAATATCTAGTTATTTTTTCAATGCTTGTATTCCAGAAGTAAACTCTACCGCCATGCCACAACAAATATGATGAATTCCTTCTTCTTCGAGTCCATGGCTCGGGTAAATGCAGTTTTATTAAATCTTGTTGACCCAATAGTTGGCTACAGCAATAGCGTTTTCCGTTGCTCCACAGAGGGCTTCGGTGGTGCAAGTGTAAGCACAGTGAGCAAGAGAGCAAGTGCGACATGGACTGAGGTCGGGCCCCGCAATCGCACAACTGTTATGACCGCTCGATATACTTAACTTGGATCCATGGGTGGTTTAATGACTTATGATGGATATAAATCATTTTATAAAATTTTAGGCTTTTATTGGGAAAATAACAATGTTGACTTTCGTTCCCCTTTTCCCTACGTTCTATAGATATTGCTATTAGGACCTTCATGTTGGGATTCGGTCTAGATTATTTAGAACATAAATACTTGTAGTCAATCTTATTTGATAAAATATTCATAACGTTTACATAAACACCGAAGTATAAATACACACCATTACATTAATAACAAATATATAATTATTATAAATTTATTATACAATCTGACTAACTACAATTACAGTTTATTTAATTTAGGCTGGATCACACCAATTCCTATTGAAGGTTAATTCAATTTAAACTGCGTTCATTGATAAAATAAATAATTAAATTGTTAATTGAATAAATTTACCTACTGTTGATACCACTCAGGGCAATTCATAAAATATATTTAAATAGGGATGATGACAAGGTCGTCTGATTCTACCCTAGTTTTTGTTGTACAAATATGCATTGTAAAATAAAATATGGCGCATTATACAGTATAATGCGCCATATTTTATTATAATTTATACTAAATTATACTATATATATAAGTATAATTTATACTAAACTGAACTGAACTGAAACTATGACTTGACTGAAAATACGTCAAAATATAAACAATCAGATTGAGTTCAAATTTATAATCTTTTAGATGCCTTATAAAATTTCAAATGAACCATACATATGTAAACGCAACAGAGACCGAGATAAATTCAATATTCTTTTGCACTCCATGCATTTGCACTACGCGATAGGAAAGGATGACGTCACGCTATTTTAACAATAGGTATAGAGCGGTTTCATGCGGCGCAAGAAATTGAATTTATAAAAGAAATATTATTTACACTATTTGTTGGTAATTTTTTTCAATTTAGTAGTTCATTTTTAAACTGATAATTTTCTGTAGTAACAAAAATAGTCATCATCCCTATTCCTTAACAATATTTATGCAAAGCTCATGATAATATATTAGGTACAATTTGAAATATATTGACTTTGATACTTACTCAGCTCTTACATTTGTGTAATATAAATACGTTTCATTAAACGCAGAGGTGCAGAGGAACTAGAAAGATCAATTTTCTCAAAAATGTTTATAGATGCCCCATTATGTGAAAAAAAATTAATAACTTCTATGTTATCCGACTGCGGTGAAGGTAAAAAAGAAGGTACATTTGCTGATTAAATTACCTACATTAAGTGTAAATGTAGTGCCATTTTTTTCTTGTAAACAAACATATTCCGTGTTTCTATTAAAATTTTCTAAATTATTAGTAAGTATATTTTTAACGTCGATAATTCATCCAATACTTTTTCTATTAGTTGAATTCTGACATTCAGTAAGCTTCTGCGCTGTAACTAAATATGAGACTTCGGGAAACATTGTCACTATCTTACACCATTTAGACTTCTATTCGATCGAACTGCTATCACTGTCTGTATGATATCATTACGGGGCATCCATAAACAATTTTTGATGTAACGGTTCATATTTACATATAGCATTCGTGGGTACATCATGCGTTGGCAGGCGGCGTATGCGGTAACATCGGCGCTGGTTCTTCGTCTGAGTCGTCAGAGTGTACGCGAGTGAATCTTCGTCTTTCGAGCAGTCTCCGAAGCTTGAACTCGCCGTGGCCATATTCCCAGCGACGACGGGTTACGCCTTTTCGACCTATCAGTGTTAGTCACGAGCAGGGTTAAAATATTAAAAAAGGTAGAAGGATTTAGGAGTTTTTACATTGAAGGCACTGACTAGGCACTTCAGGATATAGATGCGCCGTATTGAGTGTTTACCAATTATATACAATCTGAATGTCAATATAATCTAGATTTTCAATAACGTCATAGAAAATCAAAAGTAGCAACTATAAAAGAGTGTAAAGGTGAATAATACCAAGGCAAAAAAGTGCATGCTTAGGTGCGATAAATAAAAATACAAAAGCTGCTTCCCATAAATATATTTTTAACAGTTCAATATAATTGTATTGCACATAATACATTACGAATACAATAATTTTAAAGCGCAACCAAAATATTAAAATGGCTTATAGAGCGAAAATGGAATGTGGAAAATAAATAAGTTACGATTTCGTGCGCTATGTATTTTCAGGTGATGACATGCCGTGGTCAGGCTATATATTTTTCAAAATTCGAGATAAATTTTGCATTTAAACTACTGATAACTTATATATTGATATTATTTATATCACTGTGCCATAATTTGGACTTTTATCACATTCAAATTAGATGAAATATTATAATGAATAATAATTCAATGAGTGCATGGACATGTGTTTAACGTGTACATGATTATTTAAAAAGGAACTCTTATTTTGTGACTTGCACAACTGATGTCCCCTTAACTACACAAACTTATGCAGCAAATTAAAAATAACAACACAAAAAAATAAGATCACTTGACAATCAATAATTTTAGATCATTAAAAACATCATAATTACATTTCTATAAAAAAAAACAATATAATAACCGTTAAATTCATGCATATAAATATGAAAAATATTACGTATATTACATAATTTTCATACAAAGGTTCAGGGAATGATGACGATGATGATTACATAATTTTCATAAAGTACTACTTTAATAGTTTCGTTACTACACAGTCATAACTAAAAATACTTCATTAATTGGGTACCCCCTAAATGCATATTGTTATTACCTAATTTTTAGAGGTAGTAATACTATCTTCAACTGTATAAATTATAGAATTTGTGTGATGTATCACTATGGATCACATTATTACAACTGATATAAAATATTTATTTATTTATACCAAAAGTACGTCAAAAGAACGGTTTACACTGGACGGTATTTTAGGCGGGAAGAATGCAGTGGTCAGAGAGAGAGAGAAACGTAGTAAACTATCTACTTCGTACTCCTTACTGGATGTACGGGACAAAACATGGTATCGCAGTGGCTACAACTCTATCACGAAATACCAAATGCCATGCAAAAAGACGCGCTATTTCTATACACATAGGTGTCAAAATTCGTTATTTTTTGTTTCTACGTCACATTCCAAGTTCAAAATTCATTCACGTCTAACCCAGGACAAAACAATTTTATTTTTTTCTTAACTGCTTGTAGTATATATAAAAGAAAAATAAGTCATAAAAATAACGATAAGGTTAAATATAAGAAATAATCTCAAACAAATATAAAATCTCAATTAATTGTAACACTGTTTAAAATTGGACAAACTAAGAAAGACAAGTATATTAAACAACTAAAAATAAAATTAGCCCAACTAAATCTTACAACTATCGGAAATTTTGTGCTTAATATAATTTGTTTACACTTATATTAATATTCATGTAATACAATTTTTACGAATATTCCTACATTTAGTAACTGTTAAATAAATTAATGTGATATCTCGTATGAATATGAAGCTAAAGTGTGTTATTTTGATATGTGACGGTTTTAATGTTTTAATAATTCATATAATAAAATTGTTTCGAATTATTGAATAATTATTGTCTTAGAAAGTTATAGCACTGGAAGTTATTACATTGCTCACTTGCTTAACATCTATCGATATTGAAATCGATATTTAAATTTCCAATAAGATCTATGCTTGTATATATTCATATTTTGTAATATGAATGCGAAACCTGGAGGCCTGAAACATAGGCCTTGGGGTCTAGATTAGGCACTACTCACCTACAATATAATATTATGAATATTACAAACCATGTATATTGTGATGAGAAATAAAGTTTTATTATTATTAGTATAACTTATTCTTAAAATCGTTGTTTTAAACAGTCGTTGTATCATTATAATGACATATTAGTTTTACGTATTTATTCAAGAGTCTCAGGAAGAGAGTGTAAATGAGAACAGGACCGTCATTACCGAATGAACAAGCTATTTACACTTAAAGCTGTAAGCAGTATTAAGTATGTAGAAAGTAAAAGGATTCTATTTTGATTGATTACAGTAGTTATAACTTTAAAATCGGTCATCTTTGCATCAATAAATCAATTAGCCTAAAGCAGTCCTCTGTTGCAAATAGGTCTCCCTCAATATAAATCAGTTTTCAATTTTTAACTGACTTTAAAAAGGAAGTGAATCTCATTTGGTCATTTATTACGTATACCTCGTTCCATTTTTACCAAAATCTAGAGTCGATAATAAAATTTTATCATCTATTTGGCATACCTACATATCCTACTCGTAGACTTATTAAATTGATTTTGATTTTTTATACTAAACAATCGAGTTATGGAACAATTGAAGGGAATTCTTTTTAAGAATTAATTGAAAAATATTTCTCACAGAAAAATGTTACTATAATATTACAGACTACCTAAATGACCTGACATCTTAATTTATGACCATACATTATTGAATGAATATTTAAATGACTAAACCCTAGATGCTAGGTAAATACTTAAATTCAATCATAACTTTGACATTTCCCATTAGGTGTCTGAATTGTATTTGACTAATTTAATGATTATTTTGCATGAAGGTGGTTATTATGTTTAGCACGGAAATACTGACATTTAATATTTTGAAATCTTCTATATTAAATTGCGAATTCTTAGCTCTAAATAATATCGTCATAATGTGTGACGTTATTGCATGCCAATCTGGCTGAAATATGGTGAAACCTAAATAATGGAACCTTATCTGTAACCTATAACCTGTGTACCCATATATTCGCAATAAATTGATTTGTTTTGGTTTGATTTACACATAATCATTGGAAAATAAACTGAGACGAAGACTGCATATATGTTTGTATGAACGCTAGCTATAAAGCAGGTCGTCGATGAGGTAAAGCGCGGCTGTCCTAAGGTACGAGCGGCTCGGCCTCGAGTCCCTTACCGCTGTTCCGGGCGCGCAGCAGCGCCAGCGCGGCGAGGGCGAGCAGCGCGGCGGCCGCGGCGCCCCCCGCGCCCCCCGCCGCGCCGCTCCACCACTCCCACGCCCCGCCTGCGCCCGCCCCGCCCGGACTGCCCACTACTTCTGTTTATAAAAATACATCGATTAATATAGAATCTTCTCTAAATGGTAAGATACCATTTAAAATGGAGAGATGCAAATCTTAGCCCCAAAATGTGCTCAAATTTTTTAGGGAAGACACCCTAAAAATGAGGTTATTCGTTCGTTATTCAACGTCCATAGACCTTCCAATATATTTTAACAATTATTGCTAAATAAAGGCATGATAGCTATATTTTATTACTAAATAAAGAATAACTATTAGCTATAAAATTGAATTTAATGTAAATATATGTTGTAAATGGTTTATTCACCATTTTAGTAAATGTTATATATTACCTACTTCATAAAACTTTTCATTCCGAAGGAAACGGAACGTTGCGATAAAATGGTGTCATAATGAACGAACAATACTTGTAGTAATCTGTGGTTGTTATTAAAGTCAAGGTTCAAAGTATCGCACTAAGCAGCCTATGGTTTATTTAGCTTTTGTAATAACGAGGGCTTTAAATTGGTATTGAACTTTATGGTACGGGCTTAAACCAGAACATTTTCCGTTTTTTGTAATAAGACCGAATGAATTGACTCTACAACAATAAAAAAAATAAAAAATCTAGAAATCTCAGCCATAAAATGAAAAACAAAACAAAAACGCACCTGGACACACCTACTCACCCACAGTCGCAGTTGGTTTAACATGTGTCTTCTCAATCGTCAAACTCTCATTTCTCAATGTTTCGTCGACGAACTTGTGAACCTTGTACGGACTTAGCTCGGCTACGTACGCATTCACGCCGTCCGGCGACACAACAATATCGTGTGGGTTCCGTAAGTCGTCGTCAGGGGCAAATGTCTGTATTAAACGACTGGTTTCAAAGTCAATGACGTAACCACGAACGGGGACGGTACCCCCTGGACCGTTCACTATGTACAACCGACCACCTAGAAAAAATAAATTTTGAGTATAATGCGTAGAAGATGTGGATATGGGCAATAGCTATTTCAGTTACAGGGACATTACATTTTCAAACATACATTTTTATATCTCTCATAAATAATTGTAGGTTGTTTCCAAATAGGTACATTTTACTTGGAGATTTCCTATCAAAATTTTCTCTCTAGTGTCATACATAACACTTTAAAAACATTTAATTTGCATACCTATTTAGATTATTGAAAACGGTTCGTACTAGAATTCCTTTCCCTGAAATAATTAATGGCTTTGAGGTTTGAATGACGTCACAATTCAGTACAAAATCGCCACATTTGGTGACTTATTTGAATAATATATTTTATTCAAATCCTTTATGGTGATACAAGTTATCACTTTATTTATTCTTCTTCAACGCTACATACATTATAATTTATATTTTATAACAAGTTTGGCAGGCTCACCATGTATAGGCGCATAAGCAACGCTAAATATTCTGCCGCCGATAAGCCAGTGGCTGAAGCTGATGACGTATGTGCCATTGTCGTGTCGGAAGCAAGCCACCCGCCCCCTTTCGCGGTCAGCCACACAGATCAACCCGCGATCTTCGGCCAGTGTCAGCGCGTGAGGTACATTGAACCTGTAGTTTGTGGCGCCGTGATCTATGCAGAAAAAAAGATACACCATAACTTTTTGAGTTGTGCTTCTTTTGCTTAGTTGGTATTAAGAGACGGAAGTTCCGCTAATGTAAACGCAATAGATTATATTGGTTTTATAATCAAATTGACAACTTACAATCACAAAAAAATTTAAAGCACGGTTAAACTACGTCAGTAATAGAAACTATGGGTTGAACTGTGGTCTTAAATATTTTTAGTTATACTTGTTTTGCCAGTATTTTTATACAGGGTGTAAGGGGAACACTCTCTTAGCCGGAGGCCCTTGGTAGTCTTGGTACTCTGGACCCAGTATATAAACCCTGTATATAAAATTTGATTATTATTGATTATTGTCAATAATTTATTGATTATTGAAAATATTCAAATATTTAACAAGGTAGGGTAAACCACCCAATTGTTGGCACTTTAAGGGTGAACTTCGTGTCGGTCTAAAATGAAACTACCATAAAATCTTATTTACAAAAGCTACTAGACAAAACATATCATAGAATTAAAGAAAATGCTTTAATCTTTGTTTTTATAATCATTTTTATGTGATTGAATAGTAGTAAATAACAATTTTATACTTAAATCCGAAAGACTAAGAAAATCCTATTATTGGCACAGAAGATATCAATAATACTATTTTATTTTTTAAGGCATACTAAACCTGAATAATCTATGGTTTCCTTATTTTTTTGTACTAAACTCTGAAGTGCCAATAATTGGAGTAGTGCTAACGATTGGATGGATTACCCTACATATTTAAATTTCTTTCAGAATGCAATGTTAGCGTGGAAAAAAATACTTTTTAATGAACGCGAAATAATACTCGCCCTTCCTTTCTGTCTTGGTAAATATTACAGAAACGGATTATAAATTCAATTATCCGCAAGGGCCGCTTTCAGAGTGGTGTCTGCGAGGCCGTTACCGTTAGGATAGTTTAATCCTGTACTGAATAAATACATAATACTCGTAACATACCTTTTTTTGTTGGATCCGCGTAAGCTGAACATTAAAGGCAGACGATAAAAACATAGATAACTATAAGTAGGTAATGTATGATTTTAGATTGACATGGTCATTTACAAATTCACTGTTAAATCGATCGGGATATTTACCATGTTTTTTAAATACACATGGTAAATATCCCGATCGATTTAACAGTGAATTTATAAGTAGGTACTAAAGTTGATGAAGATAAAGAAAATAAATGCAGAATAAAATCGAATACTTTCGATTCAGGTTACAGTCTTTTTCAAAAACGGAGACATAGGTACATGATGATAGTTTGTATTTGTCTGGAGAAGTTGTACCATTTCGATTCATCGTTTCAGTAGAGGTGGAGACTCTGGGGAGTGGGGCAAAGAGGCCCAAAGCCTCGTGGGAGAGATTGGGCGGAGACTCATAGGTGCTACTGGGAAATCTCGCGCTGGATCGTTCCTGGTGCAAAGAATGGCCTTCGCAATCCAGTGTGGAAATGCGGCAAGTTTGACGAGCATCTTTGCACCGGGAGCAATCAAGGGCGGGTTATTCTGTCTGTCTGTTTAGTATTAAGGTGACTTTATTTTTAAAGATGACGAGATAATAAATAAAAAATAAAAGAGTTTGTATAAAGTTATAACTGAAAAGTACTCACTTGTCCCCCATTGTAATATTATTTTGCCAGTACGCGAGAACTTAATTATTCTGTGATTGCAATATCCGTCTGCTATGAAAAAGTCTCCGTTCGGCAGCACTGCGACCGCGCTGGGCTTGCAGAAGTGGGTGTCGTCTTCACCAGGAATAAACCTACATAGATAGATTAAATAATCCCTAATTAAATAGGTAAATAAATCAAATAAATAAACCTAGACCAAAAAAGATCCCCAAGTCTCTCGCTAGCGTCTTCTCTAATCGATCGTCCACGTACATTAGCTAAACATTACCCTAATTATTTTCGACATTTTGTAAATTCTAACATAACATAACATAAACTCACGCCCATACTCCTTAAGGGATAGGTACAGGTGCCAGCACTCACATTTCCATGAGCGGAGCGGGTGGAGCCGCCGGTCACCCTAGCAGAAGCAGGCCACGGCGATGGCGCAAAATGCCACCCCATACCCAGGGGCTAGATGGGGACACCATGGTCCCCACATTGGGGGAAGAGGGTCATCTCAACAGAGATGTCCCCGGGTCTGCCGGGGTGCGAGAGATATGTCTTGTATAATCTCACCTCCGGCAATCAAGGACCCATGGACGGCGTGCGTTTTGGTCGGTTCGAGTCCGACATAATCACCTCCATCGGTTTTGGTGGAGGTGGTATCCGTGGGGAATTTGCGCACGATAAAAAAAAAGCACTCACATTTCCGTAAACCCGCGATAAATACACACATAACTTCGAAAAGCATTGAAAAGTCATTTGTGTGTGCCATGGTAAACCTGGGATCGAACTCGAGACCTCGTCTCAGCAGTCCATTACCCATACCACTGGGCTACAATGAATTTGATACACATACAACATAGCAATTAGAAATATATTTGTTTACTTACTTGGACCCCAAAACCATAGCTGGTTTCATTCTGTCGTTAGCTGAAAACTTGAGTACTTGATGCATGGCCACATCAGTAACCCATACATTGTCCTCTTGGTCCACCGTTATGCCATGGGGTATGAAGAACCTTGAATGAAACATTTACCCTATAGAATATTTCTTATTTTGTAGTTAGACAAACCGTTATTGAATAACAGGATAACTTAAAACAGATAGTACAATCACGTCTTCGTAGCCGACCACAGAATGCGATAAAAATGTTTATTATTCTAATTAATTGGTGCTGCCCAATGGTGCCCTTTACCTGTATTGAAGTTAAACAAGTCCCACTAAGAGTGCCAGTTAAAAATCTTTTAAGACTTTAAAAAGACACAAGGGCAGTTTCTGTTATAATAAACAATAATAAATATTCTAGGACAATCTACACAACACTACCTAGACTAGTGAGCATAGTTTAACTAGCTTGTGTTATAGAATGCGGTTAATAATTAGATACTTTTTTTTGTAAATACATACATATAATACATAGAAATACCCAGACAAATGCAAATATTCATATTAATGCACACAAATATTTGCACTGAGCGGAAATCGAACCCACGCCTCCTACGTAGCAGTCGTGTTCACTACCGCCACGCCACGGAGGTTACAAGTATCAATAGAAAATTTTGAGGATGGCTTATTTGTTTTGTAAAAGAAATATTTCTTTTATGTTGAAAACCTTCATGCACCATTCTCTGAGCCAATTTCAAACTCATTTGGGGTCGGCTTTTTAGTCTAATTAAGATGCGGCTGAACTTCGATATTTTCCGTGAAGCGACTGCCAACGGACCTCCACATCTAAATTGACGATATCGAAGTTCTGTAGTTAGGCTAGTCGGACTTTTGAGGGCTCCAACTAGGTACCCGTAACGACTGCCATAGATGTGGTGCAACCGGTGATGGCTCAACGTGCTCTCCGAGGTACGACCATTCATGCTTACAAATATTTTTACTGAGCGGGGATCGAAACCGCGTCTCCTGCGTAACAGTCGCGTTCACTACCCTCACGCCACAGAGGCTATTCGCCACTAAATAATTATAGGTTGTTTCTTCTTTCTTTAATGATTTAATTTTTGAACATAAATGGTTTAATGGGCAAAAATAATAAATATAATAACAATTCCCAGTGACTTATGATTATGACTAACTGACTGTGAATTGTTATCATTACATTTGCATACATTACAATATTAATAACACCTGTAAACGTGTATATTATGGATCCATCAAGGTTAGCAATATTAACTTAACGTTAACTAAACATAGACGGGTCATTCGTCATCTCGCACGAAAAAATCTCGTACGATCGTGCGACTTGGCACCGGTCGATTTTACCTATTTTTTTTGTCGTCAACTCGCACACACGTACAAGATACAGTCAGGGAAAAAAGAGTTGAAGTAAAATTTTATAAACGATCATTATATAAAATATTAAACTATGGAATATAATATGGATATAATTAATATTGACTACAATATAATGCTATGCTATGACTACAATATAACAGGGGCTTTCATCCTTCAGAAGAGAGCTATACGAACAATGGTGCGTATAAGACAGGATGAGTAATGAAAAAAGCACTTCAATGATCTGGTTATCTTAACCGTTCCAAGCCTGTATGTTCTGGTATTATTGACACATTTTGCAAAACACGTACATGAATACGAAACTGAAGAAGAAAGAAAGATCAGAGAGAGCACGCGCAGGATGGATCTTCAAAGTATAGTTCGTCCTCATTGGAACATGGTCAAACATAGCACGATATATAATTGTACCAGGTTGTTTAATAAGCTACCATTAGAGTCAAAAGGTCTTCTATATAAAAAAGAGTTCCATGTGGAGTTAAAAGTGTTCCTATTGAAGGGGTGCTACTATTCAATCGAGGATTTGTAGGTGAAATTTTTATTATATTTTTATATTTTCGAGAGGCGACTTGTTGATCTGTGATTTAGATTATATTTTTAGGTATAAGATTGATCAATGACTATCATTTTTAATGTTAATTTGTGTTTGATATTTTATAAAAGTTAATATGTGTTTTATATTTACGAGAGGCAATTTATTGGTCTGTGATTTAGATTATATTTTTAGGTGTAAAACTACTATTTTTAAGTTAACCTATATCATCCCAAGCTTACGTGGTTTCATTCTTTGTGCGTGAAAATTAAAACAGGGTATAGAAATAGCATTAGGAATTAGTTGCCATTGAGTAAAAAAAATTAGGTACTTTACTTTTTTTTCTACAAAACCGTTCCAAAAATGGAACAGTAGGACGATAGGCCTATGTAGATTTTATGTATACACAACTAAGAGGAGATGAAAATATAAGGATAAAATATTCAAAATTCATGGCTCATTTTTTAATACGCTGTTATAATGGCACTATAAAAGTTTATTAACTAATATTATATAATAAAAAAAAACTATTGACTGTTAAAACTTATAGAATAATTATTATGAACTGCGCTTTCACAAGTATCGCAGATCATTATTGTGTTTTTATGGAAAAGCCACTTTGTGTTTCTTTATTTTGTTTTACAATATGCTGTTGTATATTTTTGTTTGGTCTGATACTGTCTGGAACTCGTCTTATTACAGCTAGAGAAGACCTAGGCAAAGACATTTTGTATATAGTACCTACTACTTGTGGTTGAGTCTTTTGTTTGGAGATTTGTAGTCACAATATACTTTGTAAAAGATAATAAATCATAATTGGTGCCCTGCTTTTCGATACTGGCGATAACTTATAAAGCTGAAAAGCATGATTGATGAAAATTGCTTATCACAGTAGCGTTTCACTTTTCCGACAGGAGCCGAGCCACATTGAGTTGATGCAACTGTAAGAATGCTATTATCATTGTACCAAACCAATGTAATGCCAGAGGAAATGTCGGTGCTTTGATTGTATGAGCCCCATTTCGTTTATTTTATCTCCTTTTGGTCCTTCAAAGGGGCATTCCCCACTCTATTTGCCCATAATTATGGTACCAGTATCATCATGACCTAATTTTTGTATTTCGTCCAGAAGACGTAAAAAAATTCCACACATCGAACCCAGAGTATGTTTCGAGTATGTCATACATAAAGCAAATATACATAGGTACACAAACTGACTACATATTTGCTACACGAAGTAAACAACAAATGAAAAATAAAAAATCTTCTTTTGTATTTTACAGTAGTATATGTTGTCCTACTGTTAGAAAAATGGAACAGTACATAAAAGTATATAATATTTCTAGCAACAATAGGTTTTGGATATATCATTGTAATAAATAGGTAAAATGTAATATTATCGCACAAATAAAGTAAAATTACTACGAACTACTATAAAAAATATTAATAATATTTACTTTTTTTGGGGAGACATATTTTTTTCAATTATTACAAAAGAAATTCACGAATTGTAGTACGTAATTCCCGCGAAAATGAATTAATGTCAACATATTGTTCTAATTATCATCTGAGTTCTGCCTAAACACAGAAAAAGAAAACAAATACATTTAGGAATAAAAAAATAAAATAAAAGATTAAACCGATCCAAAAATGGAACACTAGGATGATATGGGTTAATTTGTGTTTTATATTTTCGACTATTTGTATGTATATAATAATAACCAATTACTAGTATTTAAAATAATGATTTGTGTTTTATATTTTGAAGAAACAATTTGTTGATCTGTGATTTAGATTATATTGAAAAGTGCCTTACTCCGTTATCTCTGTTATTTTAATACTAGTCCTAAAATAAAAGTAATCTATGACCTACACACACAATAAAGCCGTTGTCATACAAATACAAAGTTTCAAATAACCCCCTTCAGAAGTTTTAATTTTTTTGTTAAAAGTGTAGATATCTTTTTCCTGTTCTCCGATTTAGATGAAACGAAGCATAAAAGTTGGCTCGGGTTTAGCTTAAGCTATCTGTGAAAACTACAATAAAATCCGTTCAGTATCTTCAGAGATCTTAGAACTCATACAGACAGACATAGAATAAAAAACACTTGTTTTCTATTTTCATAATTCTTTTCGATCATAGCTCATTATTTTTTGATTAAATTTTTTAATGTATATACACAATATTTTTACCGTTTTATTATAGTATAGATGGATAAGATTCTGATATTGACCAATGACTAAGATTTTAAACTATTGCTCTGTGATCTATATTTTGACATGTGTAATTAAAAATAACAATTTGTTGGTATGTAATTTTTACATTACCATTTAGAACTTCTAACCAATTTTGTTTTATTTTGGAGTCCTATAATATCATATACAATAAATATTGTACACGACTGTACAAAACCTCCATACAATATTTTTATCGTGCGAGACGACGACAACAAAAGTAGGTAAAATTAAAAGGTGCCAACCCACCCGAATCGGGCGACATTTTTCGTGCGAGATGACGAATTACCCACATAGACCTGTGCTTAGACTGGATTTTCAAAACAGTCTTAGGAATGTTATTATTTCTTATACATATGGAGTAGGCTAATCCAAGAGCGTTTAGGGTACCGTAGCCAAATGATAAAACACGGAACCCTTATAGATTCGTCATGTTTGTCTGTCCGTCTGTATGTCACAGTCACTTTTCTATGAAACTATAAAACCGATGCTGTATAAACTTGGTAAGTAGATGTATTCTGTGAACTATATTAATAATTTCACACAAAAATAGAAAAAGCAATAAATTGTGAGGGTCCCCAAACTTAGAAATGAAACTCAAATATAGATAAGCTTATCTTCAAAAATGCTATAGAGGTTCATTTTTTGCCTAAACTGAATAGTTTGCGCGAGAGACTCCTCCAAAGTGAGAATAATATGTGTGCCCCCCTCCACCTCTAACTTTTACAATGAGACAATGATAAATAAAAGATGTACATTGCCAAGCAAACTTTCACCGAAAATTAGTTTGAACGAGATCTAGTAAGCGGTTTTTTTTTATACGTCATGAACCGCAATTTTCGCCTTTCATTCATTTCTTAACTCGAAAATAAAAAAATAAAAATATCTTATAAACATAAACATTGCTGCTACGGAACCCTTCATGGACGAGTCCAACACGAACTTGACCGAATTATTTCGAATCTTTGCCTATCGATTTAGATCTGAGAAAGTGAATGTCCGAGAAGGACCTTGAATGTATAAGAGAATTTCAAATGTCTGTAACACGGGCCTGAGTAGCTCTGTTGGTCAGGGGACTGCTCACAATTCCTAGTTTCGGGACATTAACTTTTTCCCATCTAAATCCTTAAATCTAAATAAACATACACGTAAGTACTTCATTGTTCTGTGATATTTACCATGTTTCTTGTTTCCTGGTGTGACCTGGGTATTTCGGTGCTGTTACAAACGCCGACCGCCAAATCGGTTCTTACTGGGGCCAACCGTATCGGTCTACCCTCTTTTTTACTCGTTCATTATGCGCCGCCACTAGCACTGTCCGCGTTCTCACGCTGAATTCGATCGCAACAAAACACTCACTATATCGACTCGCAGGGTTTTTAAAGATGTAATTTCTCGAGAGTTGAAACCCATTTTGTTTATAAAAGCGCTGAAATATCGGTTACACCAAGAAACCAACAAATATGTGAATGAAGCCGTCATATTGCAAGATAAATGAATTTTTGATTTTCTGAGTGCCCAAACTAGATATATCTGTTTGTCTGACACCAGGGAAAATAAAGGCATTATGAGATAGTAAAAGAGTATTAGAAAATATGGTACCAAGTATTATGTGTGTATTAGACACGTGAGTTTCGTTTTGTTGTTGTATAAACACTTGTGTGTTTGTCTGCCACCTAAGTGGTATAAAAAAAAACCAGTTACCCAACATACAGGCATGCCTTATTTGGGTACAAGGTTAATTCTTTAAAAGCTTGGGTATGATTGTCATAACCTTCGTCGAGTTGCAGGCACGGAGACAGAACCGTCTTCCTGCTACCGTAACACAGGTTAGTTCCTAGCACCAAGAGCATGGTCCTGGATCCGTCCAGTAACTCGACATCTATAAATACCTATTTCTTGAATTGATTTTAGTTACCTAAGCGTTAAAATACAAATATTGCTTTTTTTTTATACAACTAAGGTCGTAGACAAGCACGCGGCCCACCTGATGGTAAGTGGTTACCGTGGCCTATGGGCGAGTGTAGCACCAGAGGAATAACACTCGTGCCGCAACCCCTATAAGAACAGAGACATTCTGTGTCGTCAGCGCAAAAGATGAAGGATAAGCCTTTGGTTTTCCCACGGACAACACAAAACCTCTCTAGTGAGCTCTGGCTACCCTACTCACCACCGAAAACACAACACAATGTTATTAAACGGCGATATTCTGTAGGGTGGAGGTACTTCCCCAGTCGGACTGCTCGATTGGGACGGATATACCGTTGTGTCCTACCTCCTCTTATTTATTATGCTAATGCTTATTGCTCCATGAAGAATAAAATAAAAAAGAATAATAATGTTATTAAAATATACTTACAAATCTTGTCCCCATTGGTCCACTACTTCTCCGGTGTCATTTAACACCAGTATGGTGGGCTCTTTAATAGCTGGTGTTCCTATAAAGTTATACACATTTCTCTCATTGAATGTCGTCTCATCCCACACGTTACTTCCTCTATGGAACACCAGTAGATTCCCATCGTTATCTAGAGCCACGCCTGATACTTGCCCTAGTTTAGTACTAGGGTTTGGCCAATTGCTCACCCATTCTGGAGCTAAAGGAGGAATTAACAAGGGTTAATATTAATAACTATTCTACTTGTATGGTGTTTACACAAATATTAGTCATAGAAATAAAACCAATTTTCAATATTCTTAATGTATGAAATGGATAAAACAAGACGAGTTAGTGTAAATAATAAAATAGTATCAATTAAACTGCAATAGAAACTGTAAAGATATATGGTTTTATTTCAATTCTACTAGCAGTATTACCCTTCAAAATATTTTGTATTCAGTATTTCTCGATACTGTCATGAAGGTAAGTACCTATGCAATGATTAAATTACTTATTTCATTGACAACATTGCCCATTGCAGTGGAGACTATGGGCAGTCCGGGGATGGGAGGCAAAGAGGTTGATTGTGGAAATTGGCCACTGTATTGAGGATCAAGGTGACTTCCGCCCTGGCTCATTCTTGGGGCAAAGAGTGGCCATTGCAGTTCAACAAGGCAATGCGGCTAGTATCTTGGGCATCTTTGTGCCAGTAATGATATGGCGGGGGTTATTCCACCCCTTATAATCATGAATGTACCTTGTGTATTTTGTTTTGATTTTATTGATATTGAATTACTGTTTGTATATTGGCTTTTTTTGAATTATCAACTAAAAATGGTAAATAATATTTCTTTAGTCACAAAACCAAGGACACACTAAGCAAAATTAATTGAAGTTGTGAAGCTTTTTCTGTACATAAAAAATATCTTTGATTTAAACATAAAAAAAAACTGCTGAAAATTTATAAGTGGAATGTTGTTCAGTGTATTTCTTTTTCTTTGTTTAAGAATGCATCTTTTATTTTTTTGTCTTTCATTTAAGTATTGAATTGTGTAAAGTTAAAATAAAAAATTGCAATTTGATACCAACCACTATCCAATTTCTGTATTGCGGCTTTTATTATTTCTCCTTGTTGATACTGTGGATTCTCATAATAGTTACGGAAAAAACCTTGACCAATCTGTACACAAGAGATAAATCATCAATAAGCAACTATTCAACACGTAAAGTTATGTTAAATTAAAACTCAAATAAAAAGAGAATATGTACCCTTCGTGCACAAATAGAATCTATGAAGCATATTAAAAGGAATAATTCGGTTATCAATATAAAATTAAACGTGTTTTTCTTCATATTTATTTTGCAAGCACAAAAGTTTATTTTGTAATTTATTGAAGAAAACGATTTGCTTTGCACCAAATCAACAAGTACACGGTTCACAGAGTAAGTTATATATTACGACTACGTATACGTAATAAGTACGTATAGTATACGTAAGACACGGAGCTTATCAATTATCACGAATGACGTCTGTCACAGGGCTGCCAACGTACAACATCTGAATGCCCCACCACAAAATTAACTGATTCTAATATTTGGGGATTCATAAAATTAATATTCCCCTTACATGCCATCAATAAAATTAAAATTGAACATTATTAAAAAAATCTGAAAATACTCACTGTCTTGTGTGTATCTTGTTTGTGTATATATATTTGTCTATTACCTCGTATGTTCCAAACGACTTGTTAAAATGAGATACCTAGTTGAGGCATAAGGTATCGTTAGACTTAAAATAATATATACAAGGATATGTCTTATAAACCCAAATAAACTCCAGTACGTATTCAAAAAATTATGAATGTGGTGGATTATAGGCGCTAAATTATATTTTTTATGCGCCGGAACTCAAAGATAAAAATGAAATCTTTATAACATCGTTGCCCACCTTTCTGACTAAATTCAATTTTGTTTTCACTAAAAGTAGAATCAAGGACACCAACGACCATTGAAAGTTCTTCGTTTTACTTTATTCCTCTTTAAGGTCTCTGCCAGGCTCACCACTCTAGATAGCTTTATTGTAGGTCATTTATATTGCTAACTAGCTGTTGTCCGCAGCTCCGCCCGCGTAGATGTCGATTATCGCGTTGTACCACTCTACTCGATCCTCTACTTGCCTCTTTATATTACTTTTCCTTGCTGTCGATATTAGCGCCAGTGTATAGAAATTCACCGGACCGATTGTGGTTTATGATTATTACTTCGCTCCCTTGGATGGTAGCGTGATGATAATAGACTATGTTACTCCTAGATATTGTAACGTTTTAGAGGTGAAATCATTACAGAAATCGGTCCAGTACTTTCGGAGCCTATTCTTACAAACTAACAAACAAACAAACAAATCTTTCTTCATCATAATATTATTAGTATAGACATAGAATAGTTTTTCTGCGGCCGATTAGGTCTCGCTTTAATTTAATCAAATATAAATAATAATTTATCAGTACTTCAATTACGTTGCACTTATTAAGAGTGAATTACTGAATTCCATGCATTTTCCCCACATAAGCGCAATCTCCAAAAATTTCCTAATCGAATTGAAAATCCTCACAGTTTGGGAAATTCCCCACACATTGGCAATGCTGGTCTACAGTATTTGACAGTATATTGTTTGATGACGTATGCAAATAAAAGTCAAAGTGATGTAATTTAGTTGATTACTGGAACCTTACTAAAATCGATTAAGAATAATCGATTTGTTGTCTTTCGTCGTGGTGGTCATAAACCACAATTAGGCTACGTGTTCACCAGCGATATGCGAGGATACTTAACGAAACGACTGCATGAGACGATTGTGTTAGTTATTAATTTTAACAATAAGATCACTTCATATAGTGAATCCTAGAAGAGATAGCTTCCAGCGAAAAGCGATAAGGACACCCATTGTACATTAGAAAAACTCTAACTCCCATTATTGGTGTACATTATAGAGTTATCTATCTACCTACTTATCGATGTATGTAGACTAAAATTTTGGACAGATTAATAGATAGATAGATAGATAGATAGATAACTCTTTATTGTACACCAAAAAAACAAAATAATAAAAATAAATACAAGAAAACACCATGGACAAGTAGTGAGAGTTACAGTTTGTTCTAATGTACAATGGGCGGCCTTATCGCTGGAAGCGATCTCTTCCAGGCAACCTTGGGATGGACAGTAGCGTGATATAACAATATATTGTTGGGTCTGGTGTAGTTTATGATAATATAATACAATTAATAATATATAAGACAATTTGCACAAACAGTATTGTACAAAACTATAAGAGAAGTAGGAATAGGTACAAAACGATAAGAAAACTATAAGAGAAGTAGAAGAGAAGTAGGTAGTTCCGTTTAATTTTCCTTCTAGAAAGGGACAGTTACCACAACTACTAACAGGGACGTAATTTGACCGGTCTGGTAGTCAGCCATTCGCTGTGGGACTTTTCACGTATTGCCCCTGTAATAGGAATGCCAATAGATGTTCATATTAAAACCAGGACGGGCGGCTTAACTTGCTCTCCGAGACACGGTATCAAATAGCATTCATACTGAGCAGGAATCGATCCCAGTTCCTATATAGCATTAGAATGCATCCACCAAGCCACTATATTGTATCATCTATGTAGGGTCTCAATAGAAACTGCTTATAGCTATCACCTCACCTCACTGCTGTCCTGAGTATGGGCACCAGATGTGGACCTAAATTGTGCACAGAATGAGCTCTATATATTATTATGCATTAACCGTTTTTGGGCTGTCTTTCAAGGACAGCGCGGGGTGCAACGGTGGAGTGTAAGTTTAAATATCCTCTGTCTACCCCTTCGGGGATTGCAGCCATGTGAGCATATAAAATAGTGACCCTCTTTCCTGAGACTGCCTTCAGCTTACCATCAGGCAGGATGAAGTCAAATTAACGTGCCTTAATTAAAAAAAAAACTATACGTTCGATTCAACTCAACACGCGTCGCGTGTTAACAATATGTATCCACTTGTAATCTGCGCTAGCGGGTGCAAGGATGATAAATCAAAGATATAGATGCTTTACACTAAGAAGTTTAATAATTCACACGCACAATAATGTGCCATTACATCAAACCGGCAAGTTAAGACGATAAAGCATGGAGTACACCCGCCGCGGCCGAGCGGGGCAGCGGGTACGGGCGTGCCGATGCGTCGTCTCTCTTCCCCCGTGCGCGCCTTTGATTGGCGCCAACATAAAATATTTATCTCCTAAATTATCTTTTATACATTAGACAGGAACAGCTGCGCCTGTTCCTGCGTTCTCTTCATTTTCTTCCTAGCTTTCGAAGACATTTTCTCTTTTCTATACATCGAGGCGATGTAAGAGTACAATTTTCTCACCAAAACGAGTCGCGTCCTCTTCTGGAGGGCGCCGGTGGGGCGCGCTCGCAACACTCTCTTGTGGTAGAAGGCCAACTTCTGCATCGTGGGAGGATCTTTGGGAGCGACCTCCTGTTCCCTCTCCTCCCGAACCTCCTTAGCGCCTCCGTTTTCTACTGCTTGTGCTGGAATGCCGTTCACTTTTTTCTGTAATCTGTTCACTGTAGGCTTAATTCTTAAAGGTTTTTTCTTTTTTTTCGTCAGGAAAGTAGTATTTTTGGATGTGTGGTATTTTTTCAGTAAATCAATATAGTCGTTTCTCGGTAATGAGGTGAAAATAATCGTGTAATGCTGTCCGATCTCGTTTCGTAGTTCGGTAGGTATGTTTTTCTGTCTCGAGTTCATTAGTTTCTCTTGGAAAGAAATGAGTTCATTTAAATGTACGGAACCGTCGGCAAGGCCGGCTTGCCCGAGCAGTACCATGTTAAGCCTTTTCAGCATTTGGTTTATATGTCCCCTGTTGTTCGTCACCTGTTTAGGGTTAACGATTTTCTGCTTGAGCAGATTCTGATGTCGCTTTTGTAAATACATTAGTTCCTTATACAACGCGTTAGGGTCCCCCAAATCTTCTTTTAAAGATTCTAACGCTTTACTCAATTGACGCAAAAGGTTATTGCGATTTTTAGGTATGACGTTCACATACTGGTCACTTTTAACTTCATGTATTTCCCCTTCAGCACTTGGTTTGACACTTTCGGTGCTCATGGCTGGTTTAAGCCACTCCCTCAGTTTAGCCTGCATCGCCTCCTGATCACCAACCTTTCCCCTGATACTCAAAAACGAATTCATCTCCGCAATTTCTACTTCAATGTGGTTTGTCTGCGATATGCTCTCCAACCATAGTTTACCCTCTTCCGTTTTCAGTTTGTCTATGATATCATTAGTGACGTAAATCCGGCCGGATATGACGGTGCGGCTGGTATCAGACACCTCATCGTCTTGTATCATGTTGCCCTTCTTATCATGGTTAGCAGAAAAGAGTGGAATGAAATTGGGTGCCTTTTCTATAGTAACTTTATCGTTTAAAGTTTTGTTTGGTACTTTTTCAATTGCATCGTTGTTGGTAGACGATTTCCTTTGTGGTACATTGACAGGGCTCTTGATTGGCCTTTCAGTTTCCTCAAATGCCTGATTTGTAATCCTTTTCTTATTGACATGTGTTTCGTGGGTAGTCGGTGATTTAGACTGACGCTTGTTCCGGTCATATCTATATGGAGTTTTTACTGGTGAGTAATCTATAGGTATATGTTTGTTTGGTTTCTTCTGGTTGGTGTTAGGGGTAGTTGGAGTGGGGGGGTAAATGGAGCGGTATACGTAGACGTAGGGGGAGTTGATGGGGAGGCCCGAGAACGGCACGGTGAGGCGGCAGGTGTGGATGAGGTGGCCGCGTCGGGTGCAACCGCTGCAGAACAATTGGTTGTTTCTCTTTGTCTGACTGCACTTTTCGAGTGTAATGTTGTTGTCAATCTGTAACAATGTAATATTATATTATTACCTAAATATTAAGTAAATAAAATAAGTAATTTTCCACAGTTGTTATTTACGGATCAAGAGCCCACGTCATATTTTCATAATTTTAGAAACGATGATAATCTGTTTATCAATTTACATCAGTGGTAGCCTATACTAGTGGTATGGGTAATGGACTGCTGAGACGAAGTCTCGAGTTCGATCCCCAGGTTTTACCATGGCACACACCGATGACATTTTGATGCTTTTCGATAAGTTATGTGTGTATTTATTACAGGTTTATAAGTGCCCGGTTAATGGCAATAGGCTCGCCACCTATTACATTGGGACCTAAACATAAACTGGCGAAATGTGGGTGCTAGCACCACTCCCTACCCCTTCGGGGATATAGGCGTAAGTTTATGTCATGTCATGTCATGTCATGTCATGTCATGTCATGTCATGTCATGTCATGTCATGTCATGTCATGTCATGTCATGTCATGTCATGTCATGTCATGTCATGTCATGTCATGTCATGTCATGTCATGTCATGTCATGTCATGTCATGTCATGTCATGTCATGTCATGTCATGTCATGTCATGTCATGTCATGTCATGTCATGTCATGTCATGTCATGTCATGTCATGTCATGTCATGTCATGTCATGTCATGTCATGTCATGTCATGTCATGTCATATCACGTTACGTTACGTTACGTTACGTTACGTTATGTTATGTTAGACGTTAGTCTCACCGTGGCGTGGTACCGGCGCCACAGGTCGGGGCAGTGCGCGGCGGGGTGTCCGCGCTGGCCGCACTCGCCGCACGACAGCGCGCCCCAGCCGCAGCAGCTCTGGCACATCGACGAGTACATCTGGTTCGGCGAGCCGCACTGCAATACCACCCAAACACGTTAGTACACACCTTCTAACTGTCTACTTGACGACAACAGGCTCGATTATATTGTGTATGTGTCAGTGACTGCAAATTGAATATAATCGTTATTGTTTTATGACGTATAATAAGTCTGATAATCTCCAAGACGTTAATTGGTAGTGCTGGTGCAGCTAAGCACGTTATTAATTTTCTTGAGATTTACACCGCATAGCAGCAATCGGGTCGAAAAATTGTTTTTCAAATTTATTTAGTTGCAACATTTTCGGTTAGAAATTTATTTTCGGTATACCCATTTTTTTTACAAAGTGCCCGATTGGCGGCTATAAGCCCCTTATTACGTGGGACCGACAATCATAGTTGGCGAAATGTAAACGCTAGACAGATTTTATGGTGCAGCGGTACTGAATGTAACCGCACATATTTTTTTAATTTAAACCATTAGTTTCCGAGATTAGCGCTTCAACCAACCAATCAAACCACAATCCAGAGCTTTCTTTAATTTATGGCACGTCAATTTGACTTCACCTCGCCTCATGATCAGGAAAAGGGGTCACCATTACAAACACGTAGTATTACAATGGTGGCGATTAACTTGACGCCCTCATCAGACGCTTTTTCACGCCCCGCTTAAAGAACCCGCTGCGCTGTAGAAGAAAAGGAAGAAGAAAACACGTATCTTGCTGCTAGCTTGCTTGGACGTGTGCTTGTCTGCTACCTTAGTGTTATTCAGCTCCCAACGCCTATAAAAACCTAAGAACAGTGGTACTTACATTAAGACAGATTTTCCTAGGACAGCGGGGTTCTAGATGTCCGGTGTGGCCGCACATGTAGCAAATGAGTGGCTTCATACGGCAAGTGTCGTCTCTGTGTCCTGGGCGGTTGCAGTAGTTGCAGCTGTAAAGGAAATGAGCACATATGTTATTATGATGTTTGCATTATGGCATTATGGATATCTGATACTTTACTTTGCTAGTGCTTGTGCGGTTAAGCAAGTTATTAATTTCACCGCATAGCAAGGTCAAAACTTTTTTTTATTCATTTTGCTGCACCATGCAACAAGGAATTTGGTTTCGGCATGCCCATTTTTTACAAAGTACTCGATTGGTGGTAATAGACTTTCATGTGGCACCGAAAATCATAGTTTGCGAATTGTGGATGTTTAATATACCTCTGTCTACCCCTTCAGAGCAGGTCAGAGTCGCGGGCTATAACTAGTCTATATAAATAATGAAGCTAATAAAAGCGTGTTAAAATGAATCTCAAAATTTGTTGCTAAGCTCAAAACTCGAAGACGGCTGGACATATTCTAGTATGTTTTTTATTTATTCCTTGATTTTTCCTTTACAGCTTCCTTGGTTTATTGCAGCAGTGGGAACGGGATCAAAAGTCTATGCGGGCGGAGCCGCGGACAATAACTAGTACTACTGGAAGCACTTTGTAAAAACAAACACAGTGAAGCCGAAAGTTTTCGTCGTAAATTAACGGTCCAATTCCCAGCTCTGTATATTTTATATAGCTGATATGCATATATAAAGCATATATGACGCATATGCTTGCGGGTCAATCTTATTTGAAAGAAACTTTCTAATAATTGTACAAACTCTTTCTTTAATATATTGTTTGTAAATGTTCTTATATAGTGCCATATGCTTAGGCTTACGAACGCTGTGCATATCTGTAATTGGGTTATGTACTAGATATAAGTCCATAAAACCTGTTATTTAAGTTTCAAATGTAATATACATAATCTGTTGGTGTGCCTAAATAAAATAAAACTCATAAGAATTTTGACTAAACAAGCCTTGCAGGGAGATTTAATATTTTCTATGAGGAACAATTAAGTAACCTTTCAATAAGGCACATAAGTTTGATAAAATTGGTATTATAAGTTTTATATATAGATAAAAACCGCGGTAGCCTAGTGGTATGGCTAATGGACTGCCGAGACGAAGTCTCGAGTTCGATCCCAGGTTTACCATGGCACACAAAAATGACTTTTCGATGCTATTCGAAGTTATGTGTGTATTTATCGCAGGTTTATAAGTGCCCGGTTAATGGCAATAGGTTCGCCACCTATTACATTGGGACCTAAACGTAAACTGGCGAAATGTGGGTGCTAGCACCTGTGCCTCCCCTTCGGGGATAAAGGCGTGAGTTTATGTTATGTAAGATTTATTTGACAAGGAAGCGTCAGTAGCTTAGTAGTTAAGAAGTCTGCCTTACGATCGAAAGGTCCCGGGTTCGAATCCTGGCCGAAACGAGGGGTGAAAAGGAATATTATTAACTTCTGTTGCTAATATACCTACTTTATTTTAAACCAAACTAACAAACTAAACCTACTTATATTAGAAAGTTTATAGCAAGGCGAAGGAATCGAACCCTTGACCGTCACATTATCGTATCCGTCGTGTCGTAAGACATAAAGTAGCACTTATGAACATCAATGTTATTGCTTCTACATTTGATTATTTCAATATAATGTTATTATTTCAATAACTTGCGTAATAAATTAGACTGAAATACAACACTATATATTGCACAATATATAACTACTTGTCGCCATACTAATTTTATATAAATACAAAAGTAACTCAGTCTATTACACTTTCACACCTAAACCAATGTACCGATATTGATAAAATTTAGTACAGTGATAGATTAAATCATGGGAAAGGACATACACTATGTTTGGTTGGTATAATTAGAGTTGCGGGCAAACTACTTTATAAATGGTAAACAAAGAAATACTTACGTAACTCTCCTTTTAGCGAGGGATGGCATTCTATCCTTAGCGTCGATAACCCATAAATGCTTGTCACCTGAAAATAAAGGACATTCCATTAGTTTTTTAAAACAATATGTACCAATAACACAGAATAAATAATACTATCTACTATCTATAAATAATATTACTGCCTATAATCCTATTGATGACACACTTGTAATTCTCCACAATATTTTTAACTGCCTGTAAACCTTTGACGAAACTGGTTAGGTACAATAATAAATATCATGGAGAAGTACAAGTGTGTTATCAATCAACCATATAAACAATAATTTATACTGTTGATTGATGGCACTTGGTGGAACTCATTGTTATACATTATTGATAACACACTTGTACTTCTCCACTACAAAAAAACACGGAGAAGTACAAGTGTATTATCAATAAAGTAATATAAATAATACCAATACTATATTACTAATAGAAAGCCACATTACTTATTACGAGTGTCATAGGCTCTATATCATCATGCTAAGTAGGAAGGTCAGCAGCGTAAACAAGGTTAGAACCTCTCACTCATATCTATATTAATGACTAGCTGTTGCCTGCGGCTCCAGCCACCATCAATATAGATATTTTTAAGGTATGAAATCTGAGTTAATGGCTTTTACCACGTCCATTATATGTCATTAATATGTAACTAGAAACCACAATGAGCCATTAGATAAACTAATTGTTGTTTATAATGGGTGACTGGACTATGGTCAATAAAATTGGTGAGGAAATTATGCAGTGTTGTTCCAAATCAAAATTTCTATGTCACAAAAACATACATATACATGCAGAATGCGGTTTTAGACTGACTTTAAGGATAGCATAGGATGCTCTGTGTGGATGAGCAGATCTACTAAAAATAGAGTATATCAAAACAGCTGCGCTATCCAGGTCCCTGCCGATAAAGGAGTCGGCAGAGGTGTATTGACACCAACATTTCACTAACTATGATTTTCGATACCAAGTAATAGGCCAGCGATAAGTATATTCATCAGTCCTCAAAAATGTGATACAAGGGTAAATAAATATAGCTTAACTATTTCATAATATGGATTCTAGAATGTGGATAAACATATTTAGAGCCTAGGTAAGGTACCTACAGAGTGTGCAGCTAGTTATAGTAAAATAATATTAAAAAATAACTTACGTGGCATATGTTTCAATATTTCCTTGTGATTGAAATTTTCTCCGCCCCAACTCTCATTGTAAAATTTCTCCATCTCAGCTTGTACAGTTGTACGACAGAATCTTTTTCGTTTGCGTATATTGTCTGTACCGTTCAAATGGTGGAAATCCATATCATCCTCCAATATCGCAGGATATTTCGTGGAGATAAATTTAGACATATCACCTACAGCCGTGTTTTGATCTTCAAGCTCTTCGGGTTCAGTGAATCCAGACACATTTCCCATTACAATACTTTCACTAATAACCGAGTCATCGACTTTGTCAGTAGTGATGTATCTATCATTGTCGGTTAAGTCAACAATTGAGATTGTCTCAAACGTATCATTTGTAACGGTTGTATCATTATTTTTCATTGATTTTGAAGTTTCTGGTATCTTTTCTGGAGAAAAACTGCTATCTGAATGAACAGCATCCTTATGTTTCGCCTGTTTTGGATGTTCTTTTGCACATTCCGACATATTTGAATCAGATTCATACACATCAATGCTCGGTAGACTCTTCTCGGTAACTGTGTATGAATTATTGTTTTTATTGGTATCAATAGATTGATTGCTATCAGAATCATAAATGTCTGCATTTGGAATACTTTCATTGGTAACTTCATATAATCTGGTTTTTTGTTTCTTATTTTTTGCTTTACTTTTTGGCGTGGCAAAACATCCGTCATTAGACGTTGCCTTGGTCTGCACTGCGGTAACTGGTGTAGAAGTCGCAGTTTCCCTAGACCTCTTCTTCCTCTTATTTTTCTTTGCTGGAGTATTTAGTACCAGTAAATCGGGTCCGTGAAGACTAAAATCAAAGCTGGGATTATCCGGATGTCTGGAAGATATGTTTAGCGCTATACAATCACTACGAATGAATTCGTCGGAAACTGATGACACTGCCGAAGGAGCCGGACTTGCAGATACATTTCGCTCTACACTAGACACTTGTACACACACTTTGCTTCCTGCACTAGGTTGGTTTTTTGATGGAGAATCTGGATTAATGATGGTGAGTTCGTCTTCATCGGAGCTCTCAATAGTGATAGTAGGCTTTGGTGGTAAAGCTACTTCAACCACTTCATCTTCATCACTTGATTCAAGGACTACGTGTTCCTCATCATCTTCAATAATTTCGATTGTCCGTTTCATATCCTGAGATGGTGGTTTCTGGAATATCGACAGGTCAACTGAGGGTGAGAGTTCTGGCGAGTAACCGGAGTAACACTTCTCCTCTTTGGGCTTAGCTGTTTGGTTTGTTTGTTTCAGATCCGATTGTTTACTGTTAAGCGTTGCGTTCATAGGTTCTTTCGGCGTATTAACTTTCTGGTACAGAGTCGTCGGCTCGCTGGTACGCCAGTAACGACGCACCGTGCTCTTAGGGGCGCTCTCCATGATACACAATCCGTCGCCCTGGTTCTCTTGCGATGGTATGATGCCTTCGGACTCGTCCACATGATGTAACATAGCATATAGTCGGCCTTCCAAATCATTCTCGTTAAGTCCCTGAAAAATAAATATTACAAAATGAACACATGATAAAATCGCTGTATTGTGACACAACAAAAATATGGTAGCACTGATTGTTGGTCGCACGAGCACTGCACTGCTAACCTCACGACTTACCTCGTCCATGGTTTAACAGCGAATGAAAACTAAACAAAACTCCGCGCGCACCTAACATAATCGTAAATGGTATTTGGAATAATTGTTAAAGTGGGGACAGCATTACAGGTAAATAAAAATTAGCTTTTGTTGTTACGGACACGTCCTATTCTCCATTGCGAAAGGTGACACTGTGACAGGTACCTGATACAGAGTTGCCAGGTAGTTGCCCCAAAATTATTGTTTTGATAGTTATATTTTTGCCTATCATCTTGACATAGTAGAATTAATTAGATCAACCTATTTGGTATTAAGTGCTACGAAGAAGTATTTTTTTAATAACGTGATGGCTGATTACAAGTACCTACTTACGCTTTTCTAAATTGATGCTGTCATAATAATATTTACGTGAAATTAGATTATTATAGTGGTTTAAACACGAGCAACCCAATAAGATTTCGACATATTATTTTACCTAATTTATGAGATTTATAATGATTTTTCGAAAAAATCGAGCGGAACCATAGGTATTTACCCCTAGAATTGCGGATGCCCCTTATGTACCAAGTTCAGACACCCAAAAACATGTAATACCTAAATAAATTATGATAAAATTTATAAATCTTTAATTACCAAAAGGGTATGTATTCTGTTGATCCGAATTAAAATTTACTTTCTAATTATTTTGCCGAATCAATTTTTAAGTACCTAAATATAGAAATGTCATTAATACGATAGTAGATTCAAATAAGTTGCAAGAACAGGATCAAATACCACATGGACAGTCATCATCGTGTAGATTGCATTAATGATCTGAATAAATGTGGATCTGCAGGTAATTGGAATAAAGAAGATCACATCTGTTGTTTTATGGTAGTGATAATCGTGTTACCGGTAGCACTCCAATATTTGAAATCTTGTATCCATTTGTTTAAAGCTGTCTTTGACAAAAATAGTTGGTATCCAATAAATAATAGGTAGGTATCCAATACATTCCTGGCAATAGGCTGGGTGGTCTAAATGTATATAACATCAACGGATTTCCATGCTATAGAACACATGGAAAGCAAAATATCGAATTTCAAGAACTACGAGTACAATAAAAGGTTCATCTAGATAACAACGAAGATAAGACTTCTTTATCAGTTTTTGCAAAGGAAATGCATTCCCTATAATAGAACAAAAGACCACCTGCATGTAATTGAACTTAACGAGCTCCTCTGTAAGCCCTTGCGGTACCTGGAGTAGTTAGGTACGCGGAAAAATGACCACGCTCTACCTCGTTTACCTGCGTGAGAGTATGGGAATTAGATATTGTCGAAAATTATACAGGCTTTAATAATTATCAAATACGTTTTATTTAGCAAAGATTATTCGGTTCTGATGACCACTATTAAAATCAAAATACGGCGTTTTGGATTTAAAAAAATATAAAAACACATCCAGAAAACGTTTATATTAATAAAGTTATTAAAACTACTCGTGTGGAGAAAAGAAAATTAATGCAGATCGACGTGATGCTGACTTTACAATAAAATGAATCTACCAAAATGTAAGAAGGAATTATTAAAGGTAACACCGAACACGAATGAGACTGTATTTCTTGTTTTTGTAGACTTTTGCAAGTCTCTGTAATATTGTTTATAAGAAATGCTTATCTGAAATGTACTATTATAACTATGTGATTACCTAATTACTACACTTAGGGAAATAAAATACCAGTTAATTATGCTATTAGAGGTACCTACTTACTTAATCACTTATGTATGTATCGAAACATTTATTTATTATCCTATTTAGAATATTACTGCTGGATAATGAACCTGGTGATTTAAAAAAAAACAATTTCACAAGGTTACATAACAAAACATTTGTAGATTGGAGTATAAAATGGAGAACTAATACTCCCTTCTTATTACGGGAGGGCCAGCAATATGTTTAGATAGCAATAGTTAATTCTGTAAAATGATACTTGTAAATGTACAGGCGCTCAAATCTATCATCATCATTGCAGATCATAGTTTTCAAACTGCTATACCTTCCGGCGTACCTATATATTGACTGGGGTGACGTCACAAAATGTGTTCTGCATGTGTATTAGGTACATATTTTTTTGAGGATAGCACAGGGCGCTACAGTGATGGAAGAACTCAAATCCACGGCTTTTAAATTGTACTATTAAAGCAAATCCGCGTGCACTAGGGCCACTTTCCTCTAGCAATTTGGGGTTAAGATTCAAGATATGTGCCGATAACTATGCTATAAGTAGGTAGGTACCTAAAAAGCAGTTAATTAGTGTTGAGTGGGTTTGATTCAATTATCTAATCAGTAGTAATAGTCTTTAGACTTTAAACTATCAGATATTCATTGCCTATTATATAGGCCTCTTTAGGGATTTACGCCTCTAACAATGTTGGGAGGACTTTGACCAACAGTTGGGCCCTGTACAGATGATTGAATCCAAGGGATACTAAGTAGAATAGTACCTATTATATCAATCAGTCAATTAGCCTATGGCAGTCCACTTCATGGACATAGGCCTTTCCCAATGGTAGGCTTTGGCCTACTGTTTTCGCGCTGGTGAGACAAGTTGGTAACATAACATAACATAAACTCACGCCTATATCCCCGAAGGAATAGGCAGAGGTGTGCCCACATTTCGCCAGTTTATGTTTAGGTCCCAATGTAATAGGTGTCGAGCCTATTGCCAATAACCGGGCACTTATAAACCTGTGATAAATACACGCATAACTTCGAAAAGCATCTAAAAGTCATTGGTGTGTGCCATGGTAAAACCTGGGATCGAACCCGAGACCTCGTCTCAGCAGTCCATTACCCATACCACTAGGCTACCGCGGTTGTTGACGAGTTGGTACACGGTTTTATTTCGAGTTTTCCTTCTAACGCAGTGATATCGTCTGCGTTTTCCGTTTGTCGCCTCTTACGACACCCTTCGGATGAGATCAGGTGATGATATTCTTTACACCTCTCTGTAAAATAATTGAATTTTTTATTTTTTATTTATAATAAACTAGCTGACCCGCGCAACTTCGTCTGCGTCACCCCGTTTTTGCAACATTTTTCATTCCTGTGCCGCACCTGTTTGTTGTAGCATGATGTTATATACATATAAACCTTTCTCTTTAACCATTCTATCTATTAAAATAAACCGCATCAAAATCCGTTGCATAGTTTTGAAGATTTAAGCATACAAAGGGACAAGAAAAATAGGGACAGAGAACGCGACTTTATTTTATACTATGTAGTGATAGTGATAGTGATGGACAATCTACACCCATGGTAAGCATAGTTTAACTAGCTTGTGTTACGGGTTCTAGAATGCGGATAAACATACATAGGTAAGTACTTTTTTTTTGTAAATACATACATATTATACATAGAAACACAACCAATGAAAATATTCATATTCAAGCACACAAATATTTGCACTGAACAGGAATCGAATACACGCCTCCTGCGCATCAGTCGCGTTCACTGCCGTCACGCCACGGAGGTCGTCGAATTAAGTAACATAATCATTTTACGATATTAAAAACGGTATTTTAATATACTTAATGGCAAACGAAATACTTTTAATACAATATGCTAGAACATTCTGTGCGCAATCGGACAGTTTCCTAGAATCGGGTTTACTCTGTGCTAATTATGTTTGGCGGGCAAGGATAGGGGTGTATTGTTCCCCGGCTTATCCAGTCTACCACCATAAATACAATTATTAAACAATGTGACGACTAGAAAAAAAAACCCAAACTTGAACAATAGTTGAGGTAAGCTGTCTTACATTGTTATCTGTAATAGGAAAGATGACTACTTTTTATACTCATCTAATATATAAAAATCAATGCCACTTTTTTATAACTCAAGATCGGGCTCACCTATCCAAACCAAATGTTAGGGCTTTGTACGGACTATTTAGTAGATTGTTTATGTGAAGTTTGCAGAAAATCGGTCAAGCGTACCACGGGCGAAGCTGGGGCGGGTCAGCTAGTTCATATATATTTCAAAAACTTGATTAGAATATAATGAACTACGAAAATGATTTTTTCCTATGACAAACAGCTTTAAAGATATTTGATTTATAAATTCAATTTTTCCAGACACTCGAAAGCGTTCTATATAAAATACATAAGTAGGTACACCTCGGGTGACCTGCCGTTCCGTTCAGCCGCAATGCAGTTAGACCGGAAAAAAGCAAACCACGGCCTCTCAGGTGAGATGAAGATGAGATGACTTATATTTATATATATAGATGTGATGATGATTTCTTTTTGAGTTTTAAAGAGGACATATCCTACAAATCTATTTATACTAATAATAAATCTGGGTTTCTGTAGCAGACCCGATTCTGTACATTGAAGAAGTTTAAAAAAAATCTGTTTGAGGGCCTCTCTGTAATTGACCCTGACGCCATTTATACATATATATTTGTCTGGCTGCATGTTTGTATGAAACCACATTACGTCGAAACTACTAAGGCTGAGTTGCAACATCTTAATTTAACATTAACAGTGCAGTTAAAGTACAGGTCAGTTATAAAACAGGTTGCGCCATTTGATAATAGTTAAAATGTCGTCATAACTTGACACTATCTGTAACCGGCCACGCTCGGTCAGTTACTGTTAATTGTTAACGCCAAATTGTATCAAAAAGATAATTTAACCTAGCTACTAAATACACTGGTGCAACACATTTAGCAGAAACTATTAGAAACAATGTTACTGTTAATGTTAAATTTGACGTCCGCATCAAAATCCGTTGTGTAGTTTTAAAGATTTAAATACCTATACAAGGAGACATTATAAGGACATAGAGATATAGGGACAGAAAACGCGACTTGGTTTTATACTATGTAGTGATTTTCAAAATTTTTACAGGGGTGACAGATGGAGCTGCCTGTGACCCTAGCAAAAGGCAGCGCCAAGTGCGCCTCCGCACACCAGGAAGCTGTATGGCGACTCCGTGGTTTCCACATCAGAAAATCAGATAAGACCTGGATGCAAGCGGGGTGCAAGAGATATGTTTCTTGCCATTTCACATCCAGCAAATGAAGATGCAAAAACTATTAGCGATAGAACAAAATAATATACAACAATATTGAAGAACATCATAATGTCTACAAAAAACTTGGCGGTAGCATATGTTCAACTATTGTAGTTATGTCACTACAACAACTTTTTTCATTTTAAACATTAATGAAAATGCTAACCAAATTCAAAACATGCTATTTATGTGTTTATATTAATCCTTATCTAAATAAATTATTTTATGGTCAAGACCATTTAACTACCTATAAAATAGTTATTAAATTATTTAAATTGGACTTTCCATTCAAAAGATATTACGAAATAAAAAATTCGATAGTCGATATTTATTATATACTATAACTAGCTGTTGCCCGCGGCTCCGCCCGCGTGGATTTCGATTATCGCGTTGTACGACTCTACTCGATTCACTACTTGCCTCTCTATACTACTTTTCCTTGCTGTCATGACAACGGAAATTGTTAGCGATATTAGCGCCAATGTATAGAAATTTACCGAATCAATTGAGATTTATGATTATTACTCCGCTCCCTTGTATGGTAGCGTGATGATATATAGCATATGTTACTCCTAGATATTGTAGCCTTTTAGAGGTGAAAGAATTGTTTAAATCGGCCCAGTACTTTTTGAGCCTATTCATTACAAACATACAAACATACAAAAATAGGTACAAATCTTTCCTCTTTATAATATTAGTATAGATAAATATCAACTAATAGATAAATCGATTTGCAAAGAGAAAGAATTTTAAATGGAATAATGTCAACATATTATAGAAATACAGCTCGAGTGTGCGTGGTATGAAGTTCCTTTCATAGGGCATCGGTCCTGAACCCCGTGATTCCACTAATTTTTAACCGTAGTCACACGACTGAGATAACAAAACCTGCCAGTGCATTTTCGGCTTTATTTACGCGTTCGTAAAGTTCAAAATTAAATGAAAAAGAGTTTATTAAATCGTTTCATGCACCCTACATGATGCCATTCAATTTTGAACTTTAACAGTATAAGAGAAGAGACTAAAATTAAATGGCAATTCTTGTAATCTCGGTTCATTGACAATGGTTGATAATTAGTAGAATCGAGGCCCTTGTCCCAATATGTGAGGATGAACTCCCTACCTGTGGCGAACAGGAGCGGTGTGATGATAGAAAGCACCTGTGTGTCGACTCAAACAATTCATCTAAGCACATACCATTATACACGTGCTGTTTTACATGCGGTTTATTGATCGGGTTTTATGATTTCTGATCCCCGTTGGTAAGGCACTGTTATGTACACCTCTTGATACGATCAATTCCGATTCAGCACCACATTCTTTTAATCCAAAATAGTTACCGAAAATACTGTACCAACGTATGCGGCACCCACAGGACAGGCTTGCCTAGTGTGGGGTCACCGGCAATGAATGTAACCTTCGTGTTTTTTGGCAATAAATTATTTTCATTTTTTTTTCATTTTTCATTTGGTGTTCGTAACGAATACCAGTATTTATTCATTTATAAAGATTTTTCTACCACTAAGGTGGACGCGGCCCACCTGATGGAAAGTGGTTACCGTGGCCTATGGATGTTTGCAACAACAGGGGCGTCACATTCATATAACGGGTTTCA
Source organism: Pelosia muscerda (assembly GCA_963691645.1). NCBI lineage: Eukaryota > Metazoa > Arthropoda > Insecta > Lepidoptera > Erebidae > Pelosia > Pelosia muscerda. The sequence continues at coordinate 3,544,439 of OY829099.1, read as the reverse complement.
ATAAAATTTCTTAAACCAACTCTCGTCCATAGGTCACGGAGGTTGCCATTTTCCATCAGTGGGCCGTGTGCTTGTCTGCTACCTAAGTGATATAAAAAAATCTAAAATAACTATTGCTTTATCGTAGCCATTCATTGAATTCCAAAAAGGTAATTGATTAAATGATAATTATTATTATATTTTATGAATATATTCTAGATCATTCTATAGGAAATAGGTTTTCAAAAGTACGAATAACATGTTTAGCGAGTGATATAGGGGTGTAGGTATTATACCCTGGCTTATATCAAGTGTACCACCATAAATATAAGTATGAAACAATGTAATCAATGTAATAGCTCGAAAAATGAAACCCAAACTACTTTAGACTTTTATTTATATCACATAACATTATCAATTTATATACAGAATATTAATAACTATATACAAAATATTTACACATCTATATTAATTATAAAAAGGTAGAGAGACTGCAACTTTAGGCATCAAAATATTCCTCCCCATCGATCTCTACCGGAACCGTGCCCAGAAGGCTGGCGGCATTACCACGCTGAATGGCGATGCCAATTCGTTGAGCCAAACTTAAACAATACATTAAGATTCAATACAGATATTGTGACGATAAGGTTTTTTGTTTAGGACATTACCTGCTAAAACCTTTTATAATTCTTTTGAATGTATCAAAGACCTGCCATTATTTTATCCACATGGTATTTGTTGCAATTGTCATACGGAATACAGACCTCACACGTGAAAACCGAAATAGAGATTAATTCCGCGGTCGAAAGAAATTTGAACTGAATCGAATTCATTAGATTGTGCTACGAATTACTACGGGATACGGCAAAATACCGCTACGCGCTACGAACTACGCATTAGCAAGTATTGAATCATGAGTTTAACCGCCTCTATTAATGGTTTGTGTTCAGTGCCCGTAGCTTGAAAACCTATCGAATTCGTAATGTAAAGGTATCGAGACAGCATAGCGGAGAGAATGATGATAAGTGAGAAGGTATAACACGCTTCAATAAAAACAATAAATGGAAATAAATGAGCATACGTAATAAAATGATACTATATTTCTCTTTGATATAAAACTATTTTTAATTGTATTAATAGCGATTTATTAATATCATACATCATTTAATTTGATTTGATAGAATGGATATTTCACCTGAGCCCGTAGCATTAAAAGTATCGAATTCGTAATGTAACGGTATCGAACTTCACACAAACAGGTTCACAGTAGGCAGGCTGCCTATTGTAATGTTCCACTCTCTCGATATGTTAAAATTACAAATTTAACACTTTTTCGTGCTAAGGGCAATGAACACAAACTATTATAGGCGGTAAAACACAATTCAGTACTTGCTACGGCGTAGTTCGTAGCGCTTAGCGTTATTTCTCCGTAGCCCGTAGTCATTCGTAGCACAATCTAATCAAATAGATTTCACGAATTAAAATTTTCAATTTTGCAATTTTCAATTCAAATTTCGATCGCCGAATAAATCCTCATTTCGGTATACACGTGTGAAGTTTCTGTATTCAATATGACAATAGCAACAAAATACCATGTGGGTTATCTAAGCAGTAATATAGTTACAATGGCACCATAGTATCTTTTACTAATTCAAAAGAAATTATTAAAAGGTTTTGGCAGATAACGTACTAAACAAAGCAGCTCATTGCCTCGAAGTCTGTATTGAATCTAAATTTATTGTTCTAGTTTGGGTTTTATTTTTTGACCTGTTACATTGTTTCCTAATTGTATTTATGGTGGTAGACTTATTATAAGCCGGGGTACAATACACCCTTATCTCGTTATATTATTGTCACGTTTGGAAGCCTATTTCCGAAAACGGACAATTTTCGAAAGCTTTAGAATAATGTAGAACATATTCTTAAAAGATAATTTTACTATCAAGTAATCAATTACCTTTTTGGAATTTTTCTCTTTCTGGATTTCGCTGCGAAATTTAGTCTATTATAGTTGCTTATTTTAACAAGTAACTACTGTGTAATTATTGAAGCAATCAATCAGTTAGCCTATCACAGTCCATTGATGGACAAAGACCTCCCATTTTTTATACCACATACTTGGCAGACAAACACGCGGCCCACTTGAAAGAAAGTGGTTACTATAGCCTATGAGCACCTGAGGCATCACCTTTGTGCTGCCGACCATATAGAGAAGAGGGGGGAAGGGGAAGGGGGGAGGGATAAGAATGTGTCTGTGCTATCAGTGCAGAAGACAAAAAAGGGTTTCTCGGTCTTCCAACTGATAACCCAAAAACTCTCCAGGGCTACCCTAATCAGCGCCGGAAACACAACACAAGGTTAATATTAGCCGTGGTATTCTTTAGGGCAGAGGTACTTCCCTAGTCAGACTACTTAATTAAGTCGGGAGATACCGTCATATCCTGATTCTGTGAAAATGTTGGGAGACTTTGGCAGGTAGGTTGGTAAAAAGCTCCCGACTCCGAGGTGATAGAAAAAAATGAAGAACAAGAAAAAGTAGGTATATCTGTATTCTAGAACACATATTACAGTATAATTAAGACATAGTGACTTTAATAACTCTTGGTTTTGATAACATACTCTCTATATAGGTTTGTGGCATAGGTCCCAGTGGTCGAAGCCCCCGTGGTCACGGACTCCGACTCCCAGTTTTGGTATTTCTCCTTTTGCACAAACTAAGTTAGTTTAGGATGGGTGACCGTTCATAATAATACGAGGTTAAGCAATATTGGCTTGGTCAGTCTTAAGACGGGTGATGGTTATACATGTATAAAGAGACTGTCAATTTCCGAATCTGCTACTTAGGAGGCGCTTAGTTCAAAAATTAGTATACATGTATAATGACTATTTGTATTGATCTGGGCCTCGGAGAGCACGTTGAGCCGTCGGTCCCGGTTGTTATACAAACATCTATGGCAGTCGTTACGTGTAGTTTTCGCCACTTTAGGCAGTTGTGGCCAGATGGCAGTCGCTTCACGGAAAATATCAAAGTTCAGCCGCGATGCAGATATACTGGAAAAAGCGGACCCCGGTCCCCTAGGTGACAGCTTTGGATGCAACCGGGGTTGTCGCAAGGATGATGATTGATGATGATATGTTATACAAAAGACAATAGTCCTTAATTGCAGGGCTAATTACCTACTACACTGGCGATAATTGAGTGTTTTTAAAATCCATTTCACAATCACATCAGTGGTAATGTCATTTATATTATACTAATAGTTAACTAAATAAATAAATAATAAATAAATATTGTAGAACAATCTACATCACGACACCTAGAATCACGATAAGCATAATTAAATAGCTTGTGTTATGAATTCTAGAATGCGGATAAACTTACTTTTTTTTATATAACTTAGGTCGCAGACAAGCACGCGGCCCACCTGATGGTAAGTGGTTACATCAGTCCTAATTTGTTGCGGTATGCTGTCTACAAACAATTCTTATCTTAATTAGGTACTTAATTATGTACTTAATATACCATTTATACGGATATTGATGGTGTTTTTTTTATCTACGACTCGTCAATTTGACTACACCTCGGCTGATGGTAAGCTGAAGGCAAAGTTTCAGGAAAGAGGGTCATCATTACAAACACTCACAGCGTTATACTAGTGGCGCTCAGTTTAACGGCCTTATTATATGCTTTTTCGCATCCCGCTTAAAGGACCCGGGACTGTAGGAAGAAGAAAACACGTGAGCTGGTAAGGGTGTTACATATTTTGAATAAAATATTTCAGGCTATAAACTAACAGAATAAAAAATTAAAAACCCAATTTAAGTTCCGATCAAAATAGGTTTCAATCAGTGTCTGGCAGTTCACTGCTGGTTATAGGACTCTCCTAGGAGGCTTTGGCCTACTTTTCCACGCTAGCTAGACGGGTTGGTACAGGGTTTTTAGGATTTTACAGGCAATAAGTACTATTTGCAAATTATAAACCGGATGAAAAGTATTGGGTTCCGCCTATTATAAAACTTATTTGAATCTTTTCAACGACAGTACAGTTTGTGATTTTATAATTATGGTAAATCCAAATCAGCTTAGCCACTTTCGAATATTATTTGCAATACATAGATTTTAAGAAAAACAAACGAACGGACGGATGGTGAGTAAGTGGGACAGATATAATATCTTTTGTCCTTATCACAAAATGCATTGTGTCCCTTTCACTTACTCTTATCGCCAATATAATTAGGGTGTCCCTTTCTAATCACCTAGCATTATTATTTTCCGATCGTATTAAAAGTTCATTATCAGTTTAGGCCTTTTGGGCTTGTGTATTTGCAAAAATTTTGCTATGGCATTCGGTGTTCAACTACACTAAGCGTCGGTTGTCACTCCTGACCTCCTGATTATTTTAACGTTGTATTACGCGAGTGAATTGTATTGAAAGTGTAAAAGACTGATAATATGTCTTCACCAAGTGTTCCATCGTCTCCTGAGAGTTACATAGAAGATGATACTTATATGCCGAGTGAATTGCAACAATTTTATGCTTTTCATAATCAACGTGTCAGAGTTGAAAATAATTATGACAATTCGCCTACAAATAATTCATCATCCCCCGATTATATTATTGTGGACTATGAGTTGACTCCTAGTGTAATGGGATTGTTTACATCTTTTGAATCTATGGGCTTAAGAGAAGAGTTATTGGAGAGTATATACCAATTTGGTAAGTTAGTTTTTTTTTCTTTATTCAGTTGTGTATGAACATTTCTTAAGTTCGATAGTTAACTCCACCCTGTTATGGGTAAAAATTTAGGAATTGCACGCGTGTTATTTATTATTAACAAAAAGTAAAGCCATGATATTCTCAGTTTTTTGTTTGTAATTATACCATACTTTACCCCTAAAAAATTACATGTGCCCACGTTACTTATATTTCTGAAATTTTCATTGTAAAGCAGTATGCTAACTTTTCCTGTAGATCTATTAGTCCATAAGAATATCGTTAGATGGCGTTACTTTAAGGCGAATGTGAACTAAGCTACTTGGACATGTATTGGATATTCAAGTCTCCTACTTTTGAATATTGAAATATATATAATTTCTACTTGGACAAATTGGGTTTATATATAATATTCAACTAGTCCAAGTAGCTTGTGTTTGTATTCCCATTGTAAGGCATTGAATTCAAGTTCCGTCTCGAATATTGACAACAGAGCTGCGGGTTAGACAAAACGATGAAGTTGCGGGTTCGACTCCCGGTGAAGTTCTGTCTTAAATATTGATATTCCGATCTATACTGCGGTGTTATAACAGAATCCCGGTTTAGACAAAACGATAATTAGTACGATAGTTATACATTCGTCGAGAGCTATTGTAAATGTTATTACTAATTATTTAGGTATTATTTGCACATTAATTTTAACATTATCTAGTAAACATGTTATATGTATTTCAACGCCACACGGCAGAATATGACGTTCTTATATATATGTTTCACAAAATCTACTGTATACCATATTCCATGAAATAAAAGTTTGAGTTTGAGTTTGAGGTTGAGCATGGTTTGCCTAAGTCCTGGTTGTTGTTCGAACATCTATGCCAGTTGTTACCGGTAGTAGAACCCTAAAAAGTCGTACAACTGGTCTAACTGACTACAGTAGTGTACTAACAATTCGACACTACGATATCGCCTATTCGTTGTGGAAGCCCAATGGTAGTCATACACATATGTATTTACCAGTAGCGTAAAAACATATGGGTGTTTTAATGTAGAATTTGTATGTAGTGACATACATTATATCTAAGTATGTTTACACGCGGGAGACGCCTATGTCGAGCAGTTAACTGCAATTAGCTAATTAATTGGTTACATTATTAAATTTATATTATTGTCAATATAATAATAATGACGTAGTTCTTTTACGTAAGCGCAATAATTAAAGTACTGACTTATTACTTAATTGTAAACAACTGTTTGTTTGTCAATAAATAAATTGAAAAAAGAATCTTTAGATTATAATAGGTATCACTGACTGGCAACACACTTTGCTCATTTACTCAACTTAACATTGATTTTCTCTACCGTCTCTGTAATTAATTTATTTTTCAGGTATCAGAAAACCAACAACATTACAACAGAAAGGAATTATGCCTATTTTAAACGGAATGGATGTATGTGCCCAAGTACATTCAGGTAGTGGAAAAACAGCCACTTTTGTAATAGCGATGCTGCAGTCTCTGAATACCTGTCTGAGGGAAACGCAAGTGCTTGTACTGACTCCTTCAGACGAGTCAGCTACGGAGGTCCAAGATGCTGTTCTCGCTTTGGGTGAAGAGATGAGGGCGCAGTGCCATGTGTGTATTGAGGGCACAACTAAGGAGGCAGATTTGAAAGCGTTGACATACGGTCAACATATCGTGTCTGGGATACCTGGTGCAATTTTAGGTAAGATATGCACTGGTTTTAACACTTTCAATTACAAGGTATATATGAAAACCACCGCGGTAGCCTAGTGGTATGGGTAATGGACTGCTGAGACGTGGTGTCGGGTTCCATCCCAGGTTACCATGGCGATGCTTTTCGAAGTTATGTGTGTATTTATCGCAGGTTTATAAGTGCCCAGTTAATGGCAATAGGCTCGCCACCTATTACATTGGGTTAGGTCCCATTGTAATAGGTGGCGAAATGTGGGTGCTAGCACCTCTGCCTACCCTTTCGGGGATATAGACGTGAGTTTATGTTATATTAAAATGACATGTATCGCCGACTCCAAGTAATAGGGACAAGGCCCGGCAGATGATGGTTAGTTAACTAACATAATACCACACAATATAACACAATAATTTATTTCAACTTCAATTTACAGAAATGATAAATAAAGGTGTTCTAAGGACACAGTCGATTAAAATGCTGATCATTGATGGACCAGATATAATGGTGTCTGATGGTCGTAAAAAACAGATCTATGAGCTATTTAGCTGCCTTCCAGAAGCAAAACAAGTTGCAATATTCTCTGCAACATGGCCCGATGAAGTTATTAAAATGGAAAAGAAATTTATTAAAAATCAAGTAAACCTCTTGGTGGGACCGTAAGTATAAAAACATTTATTATCATTATTCATTTTCGGTTGTAATATAAAGTCAATACAGTAAGTTTATGATGTAATGAAATTTTAAAGGATGTATGCAATATTTAAGAGTCAGTTGCTTAGTGCTTAAACAGTCGGCTTTGCGATCGAGAGGTACCGGGTTCGAATCCTGGCTATTACCCTCTCGATGTGAACCCACTCCTAACACAAGCCATTGAGCTTAGGTGGAGGGCTTAGAGGGAATATAAAAACGCGTTTTTTATATTCCCTCTAAGCCCTCCACCTAAGCTAGACTACAATTTGTAACGTAACTTAACGTAACGTAAATGAGTATTGAGTAATATTGGTTAACGTAACGTTAATGAGTATTGAGTAACAATTTTCAAAGCTTTTGTATTACGGGGGGGGGGGGGGGAGGGGGACTTTTAGACTTTAACGGCTAAAAAGTCTAAAATCAAATGACAGTTTTTATTTTTTCTGTGGTTTGAGATTGATTGGCAATTAGTACAGTCGAGGTCCTGATAGTTTGATAGATTAACATGTGTATATTTATAGCCTCTTATTGGTATTATCCCAGATTAGAACCTTACTTTTTACCCCACCTTTTTTTTTCCCCGTGGGGAAATAACCACGGATACCTCCGCCGAAGTAACCGAGGGTGGTTATATCAGGCTTCAACCGACCAAAAACGCACATCACTCTTGAGCCATCACTTGCCGAGGGTGAGATAGCCTCTGGCATATCCCTCACGAAATTTACCCCTCCTGTAATGAAACCTCATCAACTTGAATAATTGTGAATTGTTGTTGTCCTCAGTGAGGATCCCGGTTTGGAATTTCTCTGGGATACTGAGCACACGGAGGTAGAGGAAAAGGATCCAGAGTTTGAGTTCGACATGCTGCGTTATATGTGGAATATAGAGCAAGTAGTTATTTTTTGTGACGACAAGAAAAAAGTGGTCTCACTCGCGGGGACGTTGCAAGCATCCCAAGTCGCAACCAACTTCATTCATGGTGACATGGCACAGGACGAGAGGGATCGTATTTTGAACGAACACAAATCGGGAAAAAGGTAATTTATCATAACATAACATAACATAAACTCACGCCTTTATCCCCGAAGAGGTAGGCAGAGGTGCTAGCACGCACATATCGCCAGTTTATGTTTAGGTCCCAATGTAATAGGTGGCGAGCCTATTGCCATTAACCGGGCACTTATAAACCTGCGAAAATACACACATAACTTCGAAAAGCATCGAGTCATTGGTGTGTGCCATGGTAAAACCTGGGATCGAACTCGAGACCTCGCGTCTCAGCAGTCCATTACTCATACCACTAGGCTAATTTATCATTATAGTTCGTTAGTACCGCGGTAGCCTAGTGGTATGGGTAATGGACTGCTGAGACGAGGTCTCGGGTTCGATCCCAGGTTTTACCATGGCACACACCAATGACTCGATGCTTTTCGAAGTTATGTGTGTATTTTCGCAGGTTTATTAGTGCCCGGGTGATGGCAATAGGCTCGCCACCTATTACATTGGGACCTAAACATAAAATGGCAAAATGTGGGTGCTAGCACCTCTGCCTACCCCTTCGGGGATATAGGCGTGATATTATAAAAAATAAAAAAGCTCGTTAGTACAGTATAGAGATTGCCGCAGAGCGATAAGGCCAACAATTGTATTTACCATGTGCAAACATCTCTATGTGCTGTATAATTTCATCCTTGGTGTACAATAAAGACATATATTATTATTTTTATATATAGTACAGTACATTATAGTTCGATATCGCCATTGGTCACTGGGCCATTGGTTCAGGTCAGGTGGCAGCCGCTTCACGTAAAATATCTATGTTCAGCCGCATCACAGTTAGACTGGGAAGCCGACCCCAACTAAGTTGGGATAAGGTTCAGAGAATGCGTTCGTTAGTACAGCTAAAGGCTTTGAAAATCATTCATCAGCGCGGCGGTAGTGAACGCGATTGCTACGCCGGAGGTGCGCGGGTTCGATTCCCGCTCAGAACCAATATTTTTGTGCATGGATATGAATATTAACATTAGTCTGGATGTACGTATAAAATGTATGTATTTACAAAAAAATGTATCTTAGTATGTTTATCCGCATTCTAGAACCCATAACACAAGCTAGTTAAGCTATGCTTACTTGTCTAGGTGGCGTTGTGTAATGTGTAGATTGTCTTAGAATAATTATTATTATTGGTAGAACAGTTCACCAGAGCTCACTCGAAGACGGGTCTGGCTGGAGGATTTGTGTTGTCAGTGGGTAGACCGAGAAACTTTGTCTTCTGTACTATCTCTTAGGTTTAGTTAAACGCAACATAACCAGTAACGCTAGCATGAACTCCTATCGAATTCGTAATGTAAAGGTTTCGAGAGCACGGAGCATTGTGATTGGCAGTCTGCCTCTTGTGAACCTGTGTGCGTGTGTAGCCCGCCAATCGCAATGCTCCGTTCTGTCGATACCTTTACATTACGAATTCGATAGTATTTCGTGCTAAGGCTACTGAGGATCAAGACCCTGACAGATCTAGTCTATTGTAATAAGTATTAACAGCATATAATTTTCTCTTTCCAGTCGAGTGCTCGTATCTACATTTGATTGCGAAAGACTTATACAAGTTGATCAACAGCCGCTTGTGGTGAACTATGAATTGCCTACTAACCATCAGTTCTTCATGTTCCGATACGGCAGACCAGCTCGCTTCGGTCCCAACGGTGTATCGGTAGAGTTCGCGGATGAAGACAGCATATTACCACCCGATGAAACAGACGAAGAAATATTCGAATTCGATGACATATAACGCAGTACCAACAGTTTTAGGCTGCCTTCACACTAGCGATGATGCGTTCGATGAATGCATGCGCAGCGCAGACGCCACGACAACGCTAGTGTGAAGCCAGTCTTATGCTCGGGCCACACTAACGAGAAACGTCAATACCTATCAATGAATAAATATTGCGTTAATTTGAGTGGTTACAATTGAACAATCAACGTGAATGCCCATTCTTGACGATAATGTCCCTTGAATTTCCACCAAGATATACGTAGTGTGGCCGCTTCAACGCAATAATTCTCGCGTTAATCTCTTTACTACTACTACCAATTGAGTTATCGCCTAACGTCAAACGGCAATGTGAATGCCGTTGTTATATTATTGCGTTTAGTGCTGGCTACACTTAAGTCAAACGTCCATCATCGCGATAATTAATGGCATTTCTCGTTAGTGTGGCCCCAGCATTAGAGGAGCTCAAGCTAACATAACTAGGTAGTTACTGGCACTTGACTCTACCTTTCGAGATTGGGAGTTCGAATCCCGGGCGGTTTGGACGTCCCTTGTTACATTAGGCAACTTACCAAAACTCGAGCAACAAAGATTGACGTCTCTACAACCAATCAGCAACTCTCAAAAATAATCACCAACCATCAACCATCGGGGATGTTATGGATTTGTTGAAATTCAAATTGACGGAACTTCAGTTTCCGAAATGTTACATATTTCATGTCAATGTTTACAATTTCATTTCATGTCAATATTTATACTTTTACAGAGAGACTGTCAGTATTAATGTTTTTAAGCTTAAGCTATTTCTAGAGGTTTTGGTGTACATAATTTAATAATCACTGTATTACCTGATTAACTATAAAAATGTGTGATAATAGTCCTTACTGAAATGTATTTTTATGACGTAATTTTTTAAATAATAAAACAGAAGTACATAATTATATAATAAAATGTTTTCTTTTTCATATTCCCATTTATTAATAGTGATTTTGATTCATAAATTTGTAAGTTAATGCTACTAAAATTATTAAAAGAAAGATATAATGTATTTGTTCATAATTATGGAATGCAATCTATACTCCATTTCATTAGGTAAGTACTTAAATAAAGATAAACCATCTTAGGACAACTTTTTATAAAAATACATGTTAAACAAATAAACTAAACTAATTAACTGAATAACTAAACTAATAATTCGATCCCGGTTTTTAGTCTTCAAAATGCGTTACTAAGCAGACAAGCTTTTTTATACTGAGTTCTGAGTTTTAAAACAAAAAATATTAAAAAGATTGTTTACGATTATTTAGGTACCTTAACAAATGGAGTATAGGATCAGAACATGAACGATTGTATAAATATATGAATGTTTGTTTCTCAAAGCCGCTCAAACGGCAGGACGGATCTGAGTTTTGTTTTTTCGTGCACAAAATCCCCACGGATACCACCCCCACCAAAAGTCGGTGGAGGTGGTTATGTCGGACTCGAATCGACCAAAACGCACGCCGTCCATGAGTCTTTGATTTGAGGTGAGATTATACAAGACATATCATTATCTCTCGCAAAGGACGGATCTGACTGAAACTTAGCACAGGGTTAGATATAAACTTATTTACAGGTTACTTAAAGGTATAATTAAGTAACCTGTAAATAAGTATAATTTCTCTACAATATTAGTGTAAAATATATAAATAACTTCACATCACAAGAATAAACATATAATCATTATTGTAAAAAAGGAAAACTTACAATAGCGCCATCTAGTGGCAAGTAGCACCACCAAATAAATATACACCTAATAGCAACAGCGGACACTACTCATCATTCCCTGAACCTTTTTCCCAACTCAGTTGGGGTCGGCTTTCCAGTCTAACTGTGATGCGGCTGAACTTCGATATTTTCCGTGAAGCGACTGCCATCTGACCTCCACAACTAATGGCCTAATGACCAATGGCGATATCGAAGTTCCAAGTTAGGCTGGTAGGACTTTTGAGGGCTCCAACTACCCGTAACGACTGCCATAGATGTTTGTATGGCAATCGGGACCGACGGCTCAACGTGCTCTCCGAGGCACTTATAAACCTGCGATAAATACACACATAACTTCGAAAAGCATCGAAAAGTCATTGGTGTGTGCCATGGTAAACCTGGGATCGAACTCGAGACCTCGTCTCAGCAGTCCATTAGGTACCCATACCACTAGGCTACCGCGGCGGACAGCGGACACTACTAGTTGGTGGTAAAAAATGGTACAGAATATCAAAGAATTTATAAACTTCGATATCAAAGTCATATTGAGGCGTAAACAAGTCAATTAGGGTAAATGATTAACCAACAGCAAAGAAAAATATGAATTCTACACAGCCAATTAGAAAGAAAAAACTAAATATTTTTTGGTATTGAAGAACATTCTTTTCTTCAATGCCAAAAAATGACAATTGGATTATGAATGTTTACTGTGTATAATACCTAGTAGAAGTGTTAAACTAAAGAATGGAAACATCTTCCAAAAGTGGGAAATTGAAATCGTATTTAGAACGAGAAAACGAAACACTGCTAAATTGAGACCGGCGGCGGTGGTAACAGAAATAATAATTAGCAGTAAAAGTGAAACTCTAAAATAGAAAAAATCACTCATTGACTCTGGCATCAACCTAACCTAACATGCTCCACTGTGAGTCTTATCAGAGTTCAGCATCGTTAGGTAGGTACTTTAAACAATAACAGTGCTCTATTAGATACCTGCGCGGTACCATAGCATGGTACTTAGTTAGGGGACCATCGAGAATTGTCAATACCTAGAGTGTTCTCAGAAATAAAATATTTATTATTGGGATCTATCTCTTACGGTAGCTAATTTACTGATCAATCAATTTCAAATCAAATAATCTATTGCAGTATACTAACTGTCTCTACTGTCCATCTGATTAAGGAGTTAGGCTCAAGGTCTTTCGAAGTTAGGACTTTAAAATGTATAGTACTAAAAATGCGCACTCAGAGAGTAGGTACCTGGGTACTAGACTGACAAAATCATCAAGGTCATTTATGTGTGCAGAATTTAACTAGTGCGTTGTAAAGATATTCGAGCACTTTATGTAGTTTTTAAATGCACCTTGGAACCCAATCATTGTAAGTGATTGGATGTTCCAAGAGCACTGCGAACCTTTATAGTATGGCTTTATATTATTATGTATTATTAAAAGGGAATATGAAAAGAAAAACAAATTTTTAATTTTAGTCAATTTACTCAATACAATTTTTTCGGCTAAAATTCAGGTGGGGGAGTGACGGCTGAGGTATTTAGTTACATCTGTTTCTGAGGGAACCAGACCAATAACGGGCGGCACCACGTGAAGGTAACCTCGCACCTAGCTCTGGGGATCTTGGCGACCTGCGCTCCTCCCAGGCCTGCTTGCCAAACTCGACACCGGATAGGTGTCGAGAGTAAGGTTTCACCTACCCAACGCGCAACTCCGTTGGGTGGATCCGCCTCGCCCTGCTGTTTTAGGTTATAATATATAATTACATTACATTATATAATTATAACATAAAACATTTATGAGAAGATGTTGTCGGCAGTCTAAACGGTGACTCTATTTTTGTCCACGAAACTGACAAGGACACAATTACGACCGCAGCGACCCGGTTTGCAGATTCTTCGGATGATTGCTGAATACAGCTCGGGGTTGGTCGGTGCGTCATAGTTGATAACGATGGAAGGTTGCCACACGTCGATACCTTCCGCGCATTCGTGTGTCGATATCAGCACTCGGCTGAAAGGAGAAATGACAAACTGTTAACAACTACATATTAAATGGATTAAATGTACGTACTAGGATAGTCTTCCTACCCCCAAAACTAAGCCTACCCTCAACTTCCAAATATGAACTTGTTTTGTTGCAGAGGTGATAATGAACAATTTCTAGAATGAACAAGTTATAATGAAAAATTACCTTTTTCCCGATCTGAACTCGTTCATAATGCGGTTTCTTTTCTTTTGACTCATGTCACCATGCATATAGGCGACTGTGAAATTGGCTTCCAGCATTTTTTGTACGAGCCACTCGACTTTTTCTTCGGTATCGCAGAAGATGAGGGCTTGTTGTCTGCTGAGTGTGTCATAGCGATCAAACAGGGTGTCGAACTTCTCCTCCTCACGTCGCACTTCTACAAACACCTTTTGAATGCCTTCCAGGGTCAACTTATCACTGTGAACAAAATTGGTTAACATTAGTGAGTGCCAGGATTGTAGCAATAAATCCCTCCAAATTATTTCGTATAACCATACAATCAACTTACCGTTTCACCCAGATTTTCAGGGGATTGTACATCAGCTTGTCAATCATTTCAACAATGTTAGAGTTGTCGGTGGTAGAACTGGCAGAGTGGAGCACAACTTGTGTTGCTGGTGAAACGGAGCGGAAAACATCGTAGATGTGCTTCTTGAACCCTTTGTTCATCATTTGATCGGTGTCATCAAAAATCAGCAACTTGACGAACCTTGTGCTTAACATGTGCCTATTTATCATATCTGAAAATAAATTGAGATGAAATTAATTAAACAGTCACTGCGAATATATGTACGTATTAGAACAACAATCAATAACAGAGGGACCTAGAGACCAAGACGTGTCTATTTGATATTGTAGGTAAATAAAATTAATCTAAAAAAAATATTTGAAAAAATCTCACCGAATACTCTGCCTGGTGTCCCACAGACGACGTGTTGACCATAATCCAATTTCCGGTTATCTTCGCCACGTCTTGTGCCACCAATACAAGCATGACACTGCACACCCATTAAGTGACCCAAAGCGCGAACCACTTTTTGAATATTCGTAGCCGAGTCGCATGTAGGTGTCAGTACCAGTACTTGGGTTTCACGTAGAGTGGTATCGACTGATTGTAACAGTGATATCGCTAACGTTGCCGTTTTGTCAGCGCCAGAGTGTGCTTGAGCTATCACGTCTCTTCCGCTTACAATAGGTGGAATAGCTCTCCGTTGTATTGCGGATGGTTTCGAGAAACCACACGCGTATATCCCTTCCAATAGCTCCTCACTTAGTTGAAGTGATTCAAAGGTAGGTTCAACAAGTTCCACATCTTCAGGTTCAAACTCCACATTCGATACACCAGACATCTCTTCATACGATGTTTCACAATTACCAGCCATCTTATTTTAGAGTTATTTTAAAATTATGTATAATAAATATACACTTTGCACAATATTAAACTACGAGGAGGTCACGACACGTCTGACTCTTAGCACAGTTCAACACTGAATGCCACAAAGTGGTCGGGAGCCCACCGGGACCAACACACAGGTGTAATAATAATAAAAGGTCAATAGATAAGAATGATACCTGCCCGCAGGTATGGCAAATAACAAATAACAATAAGCAGTAGGTAGTCAGAGAGGGACGCTAAATGCATTGTTGTTAAGAGTAAGCGGGACAGACATAATATCTTTTGTCCGTCGGCTTGTCTGTTAGTCTGTCTTTCTATCAATTTAATATTTTCCATGAACATAATCTCCACAGTGACACGGCCGATTGAAATGTAATTTTTACCATAGATACCAAGGCATAATAATATTAGACCAGGTTCGATAATTTTTACAAAAGGACGAGAATATAACAAGAATTAAAGGAAAAATAATTTACGGGCGATCTGAGGTCGGGAAGTGGAAGGGGGTGAGTTTTAAAAGTAAAAAACGGTGTATCTCGATTTCCGGCAAAACTACAAGTCCCATGAAAAAAATTTAAATGACAAAGTTGTAGGTAAAGAGTACAGAGACCAACAAATATAACTTCAAAATTGATGTTAAAAATTCACGTAATCAAGTTTTTGGTTTTTTGCAAACAAATTTTATTTTCACGAAATTCGGTAAACACTTACCTTTTTATGTCCTAAAGACACTGTAAATTTTTCGATTTGAAATATTTATTTTTTCACCTCATCTCGACGTAAAATAAAAAAAAAATCAGCCTAATTGTCTATCTCCGTTCCCCAGCTCACGGGAACCCATTCTAGAGAATATATTTCAAATTTAAAAATTATTTTATTTTACTTGTTCCCTTACGCACCTAAGCACGCACTACGCCGTACTGTGATAAGGCTTACAAAGGAGCACGTTAACTACAATTAGTACAATTGCATTTCTAGGTGGTCTAGTTCTGTGAAATGCATTACCATTCTTTACAAAAACCGGTAATGACGTCCTTTTTTCATGTTAATTCCAAGAAACATAAATAATGACCGTTTAGATAACAATGAAGATAAGACATCGTTAGTAATCATTACCGGGTTTTGTAAACAACAATGCGTTTCATAGAACACCGGAGCCCCTATGTGTTGTAAATCCACTGTGAGTCTTATCAGAATTCGGCATCGTTAGGTAGGTACTTTAAACAATAACAGTGCTCTATTAGATACCTGCGCGGTACCATAGCATGGTACTTAGTTAGGGGACCATCGAGAATTGTCAATACCTAGAGTGTTCTCAGAAATAAAATATTTATTATTGGGATCTATCTCTTACGGTAGCTAATTTACTGATCAATCAATTTCAAATCAAATAATCTATTGCAGTCTACTAACTGTCTCTACTGTCCATCTGATTAAGGAGTTAGGCTCAAGGTCTTTCGAAGTTAGGACTTTAAAATGTATAGTACTAAAAATGCGCACTCAGAGAGTAGGTACCTGGGTACTAGACTGACAAAATCATCAAGGTCATTTATGTGTGCAGAATTTAACTAGTGCGTTGTAAAGATATTCGAGCACTTTATGTAGTTTTTAAATGCACCTTGGAACCCAATCATTGTAAGTGATTGGATGTTCCAAGAGCACTGCGAACCTTTATAGTATGGCTTTATATTATTATGTATTATTAAAAGGGAATATGAAAAGAAAAACAAATTTTTAATTTTAGTCAATTTACTCAATACAATTTTTTCGGCTAAAATTCAGGTGGGGGAGTGACGGCTGAGGTATTTAGTTACATCTGTTTCTGAGGGAACCAGACCAATAACGGGCGGCACCACGTGAAGGTAACCTCGCACCTAGCTCTGGGGATCTTGGCGACCTGCGCTCCTCCCAGGCCTGCTTGCCAAACTCGACACCGGATAGGTGTCGAGAGTAAGGTTTCACCTACCCAACGCGCAACTCCGTTGGGTGGATCCGCCTCGCCCTGCTGTTTTAGGTTATAATATATAATTACATTACATTATATAATTATAACATAAAACATTTATGAGAAGATGTTGTCGGCAGTCTAAACGGTGACTCTATTTTTGTCCACGAAACTGACAAGGACACAATTACGACCGCAGCGACCCGGTTTGCAGATTCTTCGGATGATTGCTGAATACAGCTCGGGGTTGGTCGGTGCGTCATAGTTGATAACGATGGAAGGTTGCCACACGTCGATACCTTCCGCGCATTCGTGTGTCGATATCAGCACTCGGCTGAAAGGAGAAATGACAAACTGTTAACAACTACATATTAAATGGATTAAATGTACGTACTAGGATAGTCTTCCTACCCCCAAAACTAAGCCTACCCTCAACTTCCAAATATGAACTTGTTTTGTTGCAGAGGTGATAATGAACAATTTCTAGAATGAACAAGTTATAATGAAAAATTACCTTTTTCCCGATCTGAACTCGTTCATAATGCGGTTTCTTTTCTTTTGACTCATGTCACCATGCATATAGGCGACTGTGAAATTGGCTTCCAGCATTTTTTGTACGAGCCACTCGACTTTTTCTTCGGTATCGCAGAAGATGAGGGCTTGTTGTCTGCTGAGTGTGTCATAGCGATCAAACAGGGTGTCGAACTTCTCCTCCTCACGTCGCACTTCTACAAACACCTTTTGAATGCCTTCCAGGGTCAACTTATCACTGTGAACAAAATTGGTTAACATTAGTGAGTGCCAGGATTGTAGCAATAAATCCCTCCAAATTATTTCGTATAACCATACAATCAACTTACCGTTTCACCCAGATTTTCAGGGGATTGTACATCAGCTTGTCAATCATTTCAACAATGTTAGAGTTGTCGGTGGTAGAACTGGCAGAGTGGAGCACAACTTGTGTTGCTGGTGAAACGGAGCGGAAAACATCGTAGATGTGCTTCTTGAACCCTTTGTTCATCATTTGATCGGTGTCATCAAAAATCAGCAACTTGACGAACCTTGTGCTTAACATGTGCCTATTTATCATATCTGAAAATAAATTGAGATGAAATTAATTAAACAGTCACTGCGAATATATGTACGTATTAGAACAACAATCAATAACAGAGGGACCTAGAGACCAAGACGTGTCTATTTGATATTGTAGGTAAATAAAATTAATCTAAAAAAAATATTTGAAAAAATCTCACCGAATACTCTGCCTGGTGTCCCACAGACGACGTGTTGACCATAATCCAATTTCCGGTTATCTTCGCCACGTCTTGTGCCACCAATACAAGCATGACACTGCACACCCATTAAGTGACCCAAAGCGCGAACCACTTTTTGAATATTCGTAGCCGAGTCGCATGTAGGTGTCAGTACCAGTACTTGGGTTTCACGTAGAGTGGTATCGACTGATTGTAACAGTGATATCGCTAACGTTGCCGTTTTGTCAGCGCCAGAGTGTGCTTGAGCTATCACGTCTCTTCCGCTTACAATAGGTGGAATAGCTCTCCGTTGTATTGCGGATGGTTTCGAGAAACCACACGCGTATATCCCTTCCAATAGCTCCTCACTTAGTTGAAGTGATTCAAAGGTAGGTTCAACAAGTTCCACATCTTCAGGTTCAAACTCCACATTCGATACACCAGACATCTCTTCATACGATGTTTCACAATTACCAGCCATCTTATTTTAGAGTTATTTTAAAATTATGTATAATAAATATACACTTTGCACAATATTAAACTACGAGGAGGTCACGACACGTCTGACTCTTAGCACAGTTCAACACTGAATGCCACAAAGTGGTCGGGAGCCCACCGGGACCAACACACAGGTGTAATAATAATAAAAGGTCAATAGATAAGAATGATACCTGCCCGCAGGTATGGCAAATAACAAATGAAAGAAAAAAAACCTTTTTAAAAACAAGCTTTTATTATTTGTTTATAAAATGAACTAAAAAGTTAAAAATAAATTAACTCTAAAAAGAAATATAACACTTTGTAACTTGATTGTAACCTTTAACGACAAAGAAGCGTCTTCGTCTGGGACAAAATAATTCCATATTGTTCAAATTTATTTAAGTTTAACACTAAAACTTTTCACCATACATAATTATTCAATCTCGTCCCCCCTCTTTATCATAGTCCCCATTTATAAATAATAAAAGCGTGTTACATTTAATACAACACAACATTTTCCTCAAGCTATCACAATGTAACACGCTTTTATTATTTATAAATGGGGACTATGATAAAGAGGGGGGACGAGATTGAATAATTATGTATGGTGAAAAGTTTTAGTGTTAAACTTAAATAAATTTGAACAATATGGAATTATTTTGTCCCAGACGAAGACGCTTCTTTGTCGTTAAAGGTTACAATCAAGTTACAAAGTGTTATATTTCTTTTTAGAGTTAATTTATTTTTAACTTTTTAGTTCATTTTATAAACAAATAATAAAAGCTTGTTTTTAAAAAGGTTTTTTTTCTTTCATTTTATTTTTAACTTTTTAGTACCTCTATTTTTAATTCGAGATTTTCTACGACGTAGTTCGCAGCGCGTAGCAGCGTTATTCCGTTATGAAGTCCGTAGTTCGTTCACATGATATGTAATATGTACTGATTTAAATATCAATAATGTTGAAATTATGTAATCACTTGTTAGTTATTTGTAACGTTTCTCATTCTATCCATTTCTTTTAATGCATCAACATTACAAGGTTTCTTCGACGTCAACTTGGAGCAGTCAAGTTCTTCGATTTGAAGACCTGCTAAAGACCTAACTCGGCTTAAAGCTACATAAGCTTGACCAGCAGCGAACAATTTGGAGCCTAGATAAATAATCTAGTTATTCTTGGCAAGCCCTTTTATTTGATACCCATATTGCAGGAGTGCATTAAAAATAATTGGTCCGCCATATTGGATACGCCGCCATGTTGGATTTAGAATGACGTCACATTATTTTTTTCTAGTTATTCTTGGCAAGCCCTTTTATTTGATACCCATATTGTAGGAATGCATTAAAAATAATTTGTCCGCCATATTGGATACGCCGCCATGTTGGATTTAGAATGACGTCACATTATTTTTCTAGTTATTCTTGGCAAGCCCTTTTATTTGATATCCATATTGTAGGAGTGCATTAAAAATAATTGGTCCGCCATATTGAATACGCCGCCATGTTGGATTTAGAATGACGTCACATTATTTTTTTCTAGTTATTCTTGGCAAGCCCTTTTATTTGATACCCATATTGTAGGAGTGCATTAAAAATAATTGGTCCGCCATATTGGATACGCCGCCATGTTGGATTTAGAATGACGTCACACAGTTAATCATGCATTGTCATCCGAACTAAACGTGTATACCAAATTTCAGCTCAATCGGAAACCGGGAAGTGGATCAAATTTAAGTTGCAAGATTTGATTACAGAACGACAGACAACGGGACAGGTGAAAGTAAATAAAAGCTTGTAATGTAACTTGTAAATAACAATAAGCAGTAGGTAGTCAGAGAGGGACGCTAAATGCATTGTTGTTAAGAGTAAGCGGGACAGACATAATATCTTTTGTCCGTCGGCTTGTCTGTTAGTCTGTCTTTCTATCAATTTAATATTTTCCATGAACATAATCTCCACAGTGACACGGCCGATTGAAATGTAATTTTTACCATAGATACCAAGGCATAATAATATTAGACCAGGTTCGATAATTTTTACAAAAGGACGAGAATATAACAAGAATTAAAGGAAAAATAATTTACGGGCGATCTGAGGTCGGGAAGTGGAAGGGGGTGAGTTTTAAAAGTAAAAAACGGTGTATCTCGATTTCCGGCAAAACTACAAGTCCCATGAAAAAAATTTAAATGACAAAGTTGTAGGTAAAGAGTACAGAGACCAACAAATATAACTTCAAAATTGATGTTAAAAATTCACGTAATCAAGTTTTTGGTTTTTTGCAAACAAATTTTATTTTCACGAAATTCGGTAAACACTTACCTTTTTATGTCCTAAAGACACTGTAAATTTTTCGATTTGAAATATTTATTTTTTCACCTCATCTCGACGTAAAATAAAAAAAAAATCAGCCTAATTGTCTATCTCCGTTCCCCAGCTCACGGGAACCCATTCTAGAGAATATATTTCAAATTTAAAAATTATTTTATTTTACTTGTTCCCTTACGCACCTAAGCACGCACTACGCCGTACTGTGATAAGGCTTACAAAGGAGCACGTTAACTACAATTAGTACAATTGCATTTCTAGGTGGTCTAGTTCTGTGAAATGCATTACCATTCTTTACAAAAACCGGTAATGACGTCCTTTTTTCATGTTAATTCCAAGAAACATAAATAATGACCGTTTAGATAACAATGAAGATAAGACATCGTTAGTAATCATTACCGGGTTTTGTAAACAACAATGCGTTTCATAGAACACCGGAGCCCCTATGTGTTGTAAATCCACTGTGAGTCTTATCAGAATTCGGCATCGTTAGGTAGGTACTTTAAACAATAACAGTGCTCTATTAGATACCTGCGCGGTACCATAGCATGGTACTTAGTTAGGGGACCATCGAGAATTGTCAATACCTAGAGTGTTCTCAGAAATAAAATATTTATTATTGGGATCTATCTCTTACGGTAGCTAATTTACTGATCAATCAATTTCAAATCAAATAATCTATTGCAGTCTACTAACTGTCTCTACTGTCCATCTGATTAAGGAGTTAGGCTCAAGGTCTTTCGAAGTTAGGACTTTAAAATGTATAGTACTAAAAATGCGCACTCAGAGAGTAGGTACCTGGGTACTAGACTGACAAAATCATCAAGGTCATTTATGTGTGCAGAATTTAACTAGTGCGTTGTAAAGATATTCGAGCACTTTATGTAGTTTTTAAATGCACCTTGGAACCCAATCATTGTAAGTGATTGGATGTTCCAAGAGCACTGCGAACCTTTATAGTATGGCTTTATATTATTATGTATTATTAAAAGGGAATATGAAAAGAAAAACAAATTTTTAATTTTAGTCAATTTACTCAATACAATTTTTTCGGCTAAAATTCAGGTGGGGGAGTGACGGCTGAGGTATTTAGTTACATCTGTTTCTGAGGGAACCAGACCAATAACGGGCGGCACCACGTGAAGGTAACCTCGCACCGAGCTCTGGGGATCTTGGCGACCTGCGCTCCTCCCAGGCCTGCTTGCCAAACTCGACACCGGATAGGTGTCGAGAGTAAGGTTTCACCTACCCAACGCGCAACTCCGTTGGGTGGATCCGCCTCGCCCTGCTGTTTTAGGTTATAATATATAATTACATTACATTATATAATTATAACATAAAACATTTATGAGAAGATGTTGTCGGCAGTCTAAACGGTGACTCTATTTTTGTCCACGAAACTGACAAGGACACAATTACGACCGCAGCGACCCGGTTTGCAGATTCTTCGGATGATTGCTGAATACAGCTCGGGGTTGGTCGGTGCGTCATAGTTGATAACGATGGAAGGTTGCCACACGTCGATACCTTCCGCGCATTCGTGTGTCGATATCAGCACTCGGCTGAAAGGAGAAATGACAAACTGTTAACAACTACATATTAAATGGATTAAATGTACGTACTAGGATAGTCTTCCTACCCCCAAAACTAAGCCTACCCTCAACTTCCAAATATGAACTTGTTTTGTTGCAGAGGTGATAATGAACAATTTCTAGAATGAACAAGTTATAATGAAAAATTACCTTTTTCCCGATCTGAACTCGTTCATAATGCGGTTTCTTTTCTTTTGACTCATGTCACCATGCATATAGGCGACTGTGAAATTGGCTTCCAGCATTTTTTGTACGAGCCACTCGACTTTTTCTTCGGTATCGCAGAAGATGAGGGCTTGTTGTCTGCTGAGTGTGTCATAGCGATCAAACAGGGTGTCGAACTTCTCCTCCTCACGTCGCACTTCTACAAACACCTTTTGAATGCCTTCCAGGGTCAACTTATCACTGTGAACAAAATTGGTTAACATTAGTGAGTGCCAGGATTGTAGCAATAAATCCCTCCAAATTATTTCGTATAACCATACAATCAACTTACCGTTTCACCCAGATTTTCAGGGGATTGTACATCAGCTTGTCAATCATTTCAACAATGTTAGAGTTGTCGGTGGTAGAACTGGCAGAGTGGAGCACAACTTGTGTTGCTGGTGAAACGGAGCGGAAAACATCGTAGATGTGCTTCTTGAACCCTTTGTTCATCATTTGATCGGTGTCATCAAAAATCAGCAACTTGACGAACCTTGTGCTTAACATGTGCCTATTTATCATATCTGAAAATAAATTGAGATGAAATTAATTAAACAGTCACTGCGAATATATGTACGTATTAGAACAACAATCAATAACAGAGGGACCTAGAGACCAAGACGTGTCTATTTGATATTGTAGGTAAATAAAATTAATCTAAAAAAAATATTTGAAAAAATCTCACTTAATACTCTGCCTGGTGTCCCACAGACTACGTGTTGACCATAATCCAATTTCCGGTTATCTTCGCCACGTCTTGTGCCACCAATACAAGCATGACACTGCACACCCATTAAGTGACCCAAAGCGCGAACCACTTTTTGAATATTCGTAGCCGAGTCGCATGTAGGTGTCAGTACCAGTACTTGGGTTTCACGTAGAGTGGTATCGACTGATTGTAACAGTGATATCGCTAACGTTGCCGTTTTGTCAGCGCCAGAGTGTGCTTGAGCTATCACGTCTCTTCCGCTTACAATAGGTGGAATAGCTCTCCGTTGTATTGCGGATGGTTTCGAGAAACCACACGCGTATATCCCTTCCAATAGCTCCTCACTTAGTTGAAGTGATTCAAAGGTAGGTTCAACAAGTTCCACATCTTCAGGTTCAAACTCCACATTCGATACACCAGACATCTCTTCATACGATGTTTCACAATTACCAGCCATCTTATTTTAGAGTTATTTTAAAATTATGTATAATAAATATACACTTTGCACAATATTAAACTACGAGGAGGTCACGACACGTCTGACTCTTAGCACAGTTCAACACTGAATGCCACAAAGTGGTCGGGAGCCCACCGGGACCAACACACAGGTGTAATAATAATAAAAGGTCAATAGATAAGAATGATACCTGCCCGCAGGTATGGCAAATAACAAATAACAATAAGCAGTAGGTAGTCAGAGAGGGACGCTAAATGCATTGTTGTTAAGAGTAAGCGGGACAGACATAATATCTTTTGTCCGTCGGCTTGTCTGTTAGTCTGTCTTTCTATCAATTTAATATTTTCCATGAACATAATCTCCACAGTGACACGGCCGATTGAAATGTAATTTTTACCATAGATACCAAGGCATAATAATATTAGACCAGGTTCGATAATTTTTACAAAAGGACGAGAATATAACAAGAATTAAAGGAAAAATAATTTACGGGCGATCTGAGGTCGGGAAGTGGAAGGGGGTGAGTTTTAAAAGTAAAAAACGGTGTATCTCGATTTCCGGCAAAACTACAAGTCCCATGAAAAAAATTTAAATGACAAAGTTGTAGGTAAAGAGTACAGAGACCAACAAATATAACTTCAAAATTGATGTTAAAAATTCACGTAATCAAGTTTTTGGTTTTTTGCAAACAAATTTTATTTTCACGAAATTCGGTAAACACTTACCTTTTTATGTCCTAAAGACACTGTAAATTTTTCGATTTGAAATATTTATTTTTTCACCTCATCTCGACGTAAAATAAAAAAAAAATCAGCCTAATTGTCTATCTCCGTTCCCCAGCTCACGGGAACCCATTCTAGAGAATATATTTCAAATTTAAAAATTATTTTATTTTACTTGTTCCCTTACGCACCTAAGCACGCACTACGCCGTACTGTGATAAGGCTTACAAAGGAGCACGTTAACTACAATTAGTACAATTGCATTTCTAGGTGGTCTAGTTCTGTGAAATGCATTACCATTCTTTACAAAAACCGGTAATGACGTCCTTTTTTCATGTTAATTCCAAGAAACATAAATAATGACCGTTTAGATAACAATGAAGATAAGACATCGTTAGTAATCATTACCGGGTTTTGTAAACAACAATGCGTTTCATAGAACACCGGAGCCCCTATGTGTTGTAAATCCACTGTGAGTCTTATCAGAATTCGGCATCGTTAGGTAGGTACTTTAAACAATAACAGTGCTCTATTAGATACCTGCGCGGTACCATAGCATGGTACTTAGTTAGGGGACCATCGAGAATTGTCAATACCTAGAGTGTTCTCAGAAATAAAATATTTATTATTGGGATCTATCTCTTACGGTAGCTAATTTACTGATCAATCAATTTCAAATCAAATAATCTATTGCAGTCTACTAACTGTCTCTACTGTCCATCTGATTAAGGAGTTAGGCTCAAGGTCTTTCGAAGTTAGGACTTTAAAATGTATAGTACTAAAAATGCGCACTCAGAGAGTAGGTACCTGGGTACTAGACTGACAAAATCATCAAGGTCATTTATGTGTGCAGAATTTAACTAGTGCGTTGTAAAGATATTCGAGCACTTTATGTAGTTTTTAAATGCACCTTGGAACCCAATCATTGTAAGTGATTGGATGTTCCAAGAGCACTGCGAACCTTTATAGTATGGCTTTATATTATTATGTATTATTAAAAGGGAATATGAAAAGAAAAACAAATTTTTAATTTTAGTCAATTTACTCAATACAATTTTTTCGGCTAAAATTCAGGTGGGGGAGTGACGGCTGAGGTATTTAGTTACATCTGTTTCTGAGGGAACCAGACCAATAACGGGCGGCACCACGTGAAGGTAACCTCGCACCTAGCTCTGGGGATCTTGGCGACCTGCGCTCCTCCCAGGCCTGCTTGCCAAACTCGACACCGGATAGGTGTCGAGAGTAAGGTTTCACCTACCCAACGCGCAACTCCGTTGGGTGGGTCCGCCTCGCCCTGCTGTTTTAGGTTATAATATATAATTACATTACATTATATAATTATAACATAAAACATTTATGAGAAGATGTTGTCGGCAGTCTAAACGGTGACTCTATTTTTGTCCACGAAACTGACAAGGACACAATTACGACC
Source organism: Pelosia muscerda (assembly GCA_963691645.1). NCBI lineage: Eukaryota > Metazoa > Arthropoda > Insecta > Lepidoptera > Erebidae > Pelosia > Pelosia muscerda. The sequence goes on along the minus strand of OY829099.1, from coordinate 3,518,272 downwards.
GCAGCGACCCGGTTTGCAGATTCTTCGGATGATTGCTGAATACAGCTCGGGGTTGGTCGGTGCGTCATAGTTGATAACGATGGAAGGTTGCCACACGTCGATACCTTCCGCGCATTCGTGTGTCGATATCAGCACTCGGCTGAAAGGAGAAATGACAAACTGTTAACAACTACATATTAAATGGATTAAATGTACGTACTAGGATAGTCTTCCTACCCCCAAAACTAAGCCTACCCTCAACTTCCAAATATGAACTTGTTTTGTTGCAGAGGTGATAATGAACAATTTCTAGAATGAACAAGTTATAATGAAAAATTACCTTTTTCCCGATCTGAACTCGTTCATAATGCGGTTTCTTTTCTTTTGACTCATGTCACCATGCATATAGGCGACTGTGAAATTGGCTTCCAGCATTTTTTGTACGAGCCACTCGACTTTTTCTTCGGTATCGCAGAAGATGAGGGCTTGTTGTCTGCTGAGTGTGTCATAGCGATCAAACAGGGTGTCGAACTTCTCCTCCTCACGTCGCACTTCTACAAACACCTTTTGAATGCCTTCCAGGGTCAACTTATCACTGTGAACAAAATTGGTTAACATTAGTGAGTGCCAGGATTGTAGCAATAAATCCCTCCAAATTATTTCGTATAACCATACAATCAACTTACCGTTTCACCCAGATTTTCAGGGGATTGTACATCAGCTTGTCAATCATTTCAACAATGTTAGAGTTGTCGGTGGTAGAACTGGCAGAGTGGAGCACAACTTGTGTTGCTGGTGAAACGGAGCGGAAAACATCGTAGATGTGCTTCTTGAACCCTTTGTTCATCATTTGATCGGTGTCATCAAAAATCAGCAACTTGACGAACCTTGTGCTTAACATGTGCCTATTTATCATATCTGAAAATAAATTGAGATGAAATTAATTAAACAGTCACTGCGAATATATGTACGTATTAGAACAACAATCAATAACAGAGGGACCTAGAGACCAAGACGTGTCTATTTGATATTGTAGGTAAATAAAATTAATCTAAAAAAAATATTTGAAAAAATCTCACTTAATACTCTGCCTGGTGTCCCACAGACTACGTGTTGACCATAATCCAATTTCCGGTTATCTTCGCCACGTCTTGTGCCACCAATACAAGCATGACACTGCACACCCATTAAGTGACCCAAAGCGCGAACCACTTTTTGAATATTCGTAGCCGAGTCGCATGTAGGTGTCAGTACCAGTACTTGGGTTTCACGTAGAGTGGTATCGACTGATTGTAACAGTGATATCGCTAACGTTGCCGTTTTGTCAGCGCCAGAGTGTGCTTGAGCTATCACGTCTCTTCCGCTTACAATAGGTGGAATAGCTCTCCGTTGTATTGCGGATGGTTTCGAGAAACCACACGCGTATATCCCTTCCAATAGCTCCTCACTTAGTTGAAGTGATTCAAAGGTAGGTTCAACAAGTTCCACATCTTCAGGTTCAAACTCCACATTCGATACACCAGACATCTCTTCATACGATGTTTCACAATTACCAGCCATCTTATTTTAGAGTTATTTTAAAATTATGTATAATAAATATACACTTTGCACAATATTAAACTACGAGGAGGTCACGACACGTCTGACTCTTAGCACAGTTCAACACTGAATGCCACAAAGTGGTCGGGAGCCCACCGGGACCAACACACAGGTGTAATAATAATAAAAGGTCAATAGATAAGAATGATACCTGCCCGCAGGTATGGCAAATAACAAATAACAATAAGCAGTAGGTAGTCAGAGAGGGACGCTAAATGCATTGTTGTTAAGAGTAAGCGGGACAGACATAATATCTTTTGTCCGTCGGCTTGTCTGTTAGTCTGTCTTTCTATCAATTTAATATTTTCCATGAACATAATCTCCACAGTGACACGGCCGATTGAAATGTAATTTTTACCATAGATACCAAGGCATAATAATATTAGACCAGGTTCGATAATTTTTACAAAAGGACGAGAATATAACAAGAATTAAAGGAAAAATAATTTACGGGCGATCTGAGGTCGGGAAGTGGAAGGGGGTGAGTTTTAAAAGTAAAAAACGGTGTATCTCGATTTCCGGCAAAACTACAAGTCCCATGAAAAAAATTTAAATGACAAAGTTGTAGGTAAAGAGTACAGAGACCAACAAATATAACTTCAAAATTGATGTTAAAAATTCACGTAATCAAGTTTTTGGTTTTTTGCAAACAAATTTTATTTTCACGAAATTCGGTAAACACTTACCTTTTTATGTCCTAAAGACACTGTAAATTTTTCGATTTGAAATATTTATTTTTTCACCTCATCTCGACGTAAAATAAAAAAAAAATCAGCCTAATTGTCTATCTCCGTTCCCCAGCTCACGGGAACCCATTCTAGAGAATATATTTCAAATTTAAAAATTATTTTATTTTACTTGTTCCCTTACGCACCTAAGCACGCACTACGCCGTACTGTGATAAGGCTTACAAAGGAGCACGTTAACTACAATTAGTACAATTGCATTTCTAGGTGGTCTAGTTCTGTGAAATGCATTACCATTCTTTACAAAAACCGGTAATGACGTCCTTTTTTCATGTTAATTCCAAGAAACATAAATAATGACCGTTTAGATAACAATGAAGATAAGACATCGTTAGTAATCATTACCGGGTTTTGTAAACAACAATGCGTTTCATAGAACACCGGAGCCCCTATGTGTTGTAAATCCACTGTGAGTCTTATCAGAATTCGGCATCGTTAGGTAGGTACTTTAAACAATAACAGTGCTCTATTAGATACCTGCGCGGTACCATAGCATGGTACTTAGTTAGGGGACCATCGAGAATTGTCAATACCTAGAGTGTTCTCAGAAATAAAATATTTATTATTGGGATCTATCTCTTACGGTAGCTAATTTACTGATCAATCAATTTCAAATCAAATAATCTATTGCAGTCTACTAACTGTCTCTACTGTCCATCTGATTAAGGAGTTAGGCTCAAGGTCTTTCGAAGTTAGGACTTTAAAATGTATAGTACTAAAAATGCGCACTCAGAGAGTAGGTACCTGGGTACTAGACTGACAAAATCATCAAGGTCATTTATGTGTGCAGAATTTAACTAGTGCGTTGTAAAGATATTCGAGCACTTTATGTAGTTTTTAAATGCACCTTGGAACCCAATCATTGTAAGTGATTGGATGTTCCAAGAGCACTGCGAACCTTTATAGTATGGCTTTATATTATTATGTATTATTAAAAGGGAATATGAAAAGAAAAACAAATTTTTAATTTTAGTCAATTTACTCAATACAATTTTTTCGGCTAAAATTCAGGTGGGGGAGTGACGGCTGAGGTATTTAGTTACATCTGTTTCTGAGGGAACCAGACCAATAACGGGCGGCACCACGTGAAGGTAACCTCGCACCTAGCTCTGGGGATCTTGGCGACCTGCGCTCCTCCCAGGCCTGCTTGCCAAACTCGACACCGGATAGGTGTCGAGAGTAAGGTTTCACCTACCCAACGCGCAACTCCGTTGGGTGGATCCGCCTCGCCCTGCTGTTTTAGGTTATAATATATAATTACATTACATTATATAATTATAACATAAAACATTTATGAGAAGATGTTGTCGGCAGTCTAAACGGTGACTCTATTTTTGTCCACGAAACTGACAAGGACACAATTACGACCGCAGCGACCCGGTTTGCAGATTCTTCGGATGATTGCTGAATACAGCTCGGGGTTGGTCGGTGCGTCATAGTTGATAACGATGGAAGGTTGCCACACGTCGATACCTTCCGCGCATTCGTGTGTCGATATCAGCACTCGGCTGAAAGGAGAAATGACAAACTGTTAACAACTACATATTAAATGGATTAAATGTACGTACTAGGATAGTCTTCCTACCCCCAAAACTAAGCCTACCCTCAACTTCCAAATATGAACTTGTTTTGTTGCAGAGGTGATAATGAACAATTTCTAGAATGAACAAGTTATAATGAAAAATTACCTTTTTCCCGATCTGAACTCGTTCATAATGCGGTTTCTTTTCTTTTGACTCATGTCACCATGCATATAGGCGACTGTGAAATTGGCTTCCAGCATTTTTTGTACGAGCCACTCGACTTTTTCTTCGGTATCGCAGAAGATGAGGGCTTGTTGTCTGCTGAGTGTGTCATAGCGATCAAACAGGGTGTCGAACTTCTCCTCCTCACGTCGCACTTCTACAAACACCTTTTGAATGCCTTCCAGGGTCAACTTATCACTGTGAACAAAATTGGTTAACATTAGTGAGTGCCAGGATTGTAGCAATAAATCCCTCCAAATTATTTCGTATAACCATACAATCAACTTACCGTTTCACCCAGATTTTCAGGGGATTGTACATCAGCTTGTCAATCATTTCAACAATGTTAGAGTTGTCGGTGGTAGAACTGGCAGAGTGGAGCACAACTTGTGTTGCTGGTGAAACGGAGCGGAAAACATCGTAGATGTGCTTCTTGAACCCTTTGTTCATCATTTGATCGGTGTCATCAAAAATCAGCAACTTGACGAACCTTGTGCTTAACATGTGCCTATTTATCATATCTGAAAATAAATTGAGATGAAATTAATTAAACAGTCACTGCGAATATATGTACGTATTAGAACAACAATCAATAACAGAGGGACCTAGAGACCAAGACGTGTCTATTTGATATTGTAGGTAAATAAAATTAATCTAAAAAAAATATTTGAAAAAATCTCACCGAATACTCTGCCTGGTGTCCCACAGACGACGTGTTGACCATAATCCAATTTCCGGTTATCTTCGCCACGTCTTGTGCCACCAATACAAGCATGACACTGCACACCCATTAAGTGACCCAAAGCGCGAACCACTTTTTGAATATTCGTAGCCGAGTCGCATGTAGGTGTCAGTACCAGTACTTGGGTTTCACGTAGAGTGGTATCGACTGATTGTAACAGTGATATCGCTAACGTTGCCGTTTTGTCAGCGCCAGAGTGTGCTTGAGCTATCACGTCTCTTCCGCTTACAATAGGTGGAATAGCTCTCCGTTGTATGGCGGATGGTTTCGAGAAACCACACGCGTATATCCCTTCCAATAGCTCCTCACTTAGTTGAAGTGATTCAAAGGTAGGTTCAACAAGTTCCACATCTTCAGGTTCAAACTCCACATTCGATACACCAGACATCTCTTCATACGATGTTTCACAATTACCAGCCATCTTATTTTAGAGTTATTTTAAAATTATGTAAAATAAATATACACTTTGCACAATATTAAACTACGAGGAGGTCACGACACGTCTGACTCTTAGCACAGTTCAACACTGAATGCCACAAAGTGGTCGGGAGCCCACCGGGACCAACACACAGGTGTAATAATAATAAAAGGTCAATAGATAAGAATGATACCTGCCCGCAGGTATGGCAAATAACAAATAACAATAAGCAGTAGGTAGTCAGAGAGGGACGCTAAATGCATTGTTGTTAAGAGTAAGCGGGACAGACATAATATCTTTTGTCCGTCGGCTTGTCTGTTAGTCTGTCTTTCTATGAATTTAATATTTTCCATGAACATAATCTCCACAGTGACACGGCCGATTGAAATGTAATTTTTACCATAGATACCAAGGCATAATAATATTAGACCAGGTTCGATAATTTTTACAAAAGGACGAGAATATAACAAGAATTAAAGGAAAAATAATTTACGGGCGATCTGAGGTCGGGAAGTGGAAGGGGGTGAGTTTTAAAAGTAAAAAACGGTGTATCTCGATTTCCGGCAAAACTACAAGTCCCATGAAAAAAATTTAAATGACAAAGTTGTAGGTAAAGAGTACAGAGACCAACAAATATAACTTCAAAATTGATGTTAAAAATTCACGTAATCAAGTTTTTGGTTTTTTGCAAACAAATTTTATTTTCACGAAATTCGGTAAACACTTACCTTTTTATGTCCTAAAGACACTGTAAATTTTTCGATTTGAAATATTTATTTTTTCACCTCATCTCGACGTAAAATAAAAAAAAAATCAGCCTAATTGTCTATCTCCGTTCCCCAGCTCACGGGAACCCATTCTAGAGAATATATTTCAAATTTAAAAATTATTTTATTTTACTTGTTCCCTTACGCACCTAAGCACGCACTACGCCGTACTGTGATAAGGCTTACAAAGGAGCACGTTAACTACAATTAGTACAATTGCATTTCTAGGTGGTCTAGTTCTGTGAAATGCATTACCATTCTTTACAAAAACCGGTAATGACGTCCTTTTTTCATGTTAATTCCAAGAAACATAAATAATGACCGTTTAGATAACAATGAAGATAAGACATCGTTAGTAATCATTACCGGGTTTTGTAAACAACAATGCGTTTCATAGAACACCGGAGCCCCTATGTGTTGTAAATCCACTGTGAGTCTTATCAGAATTCGGCATCGTTAGGTAGGTACTTTAAACAATAACAGTGCTCTATTAGATACCTGCGCGGTACCATAGCATGGTACTTAGTTAGGGGACCATCGAGAATTGTCAATACCTAGAGTGTTCTCAGAAATAAAATATTTATTATTGGGATCTATCTCTTACGGTAGCTAATTTACTGATCAATCAATTTCAAATCAAATAATCTATTGCAGTCTACTAACTGTCTCTACTGTCCATCTGATTAAGGAGTTAGGCTCAAGGTCTTTCGAAGTTAGGACTTTAAAATGTATAGTACTAAAAATGCGCACTCAGAGAGTAGGTACCTGGGTACTAGACTGACAAAATCATCAAGGTCATTTATGTGTGCAGAATTTAACTAGTGCGTTGTAAAGATATTCGAGCACTTTATGTAGTTTTTAAATGCACCTTGGAACCCAATCATTGTAAGTGATTGGATGTTCCAAGAGCACTGCGAACCTTTATAGTATGGCTTTATATTATTATGTATTATTAAAAGGGAATATGAAAAGAAAAACAAATTTTTAATTTTAGTCAATTTACTCAATACAATTTTTTCGGCTAAAATTCAGGTGGGGGAGTGACGGCTGAGGTATTTAGTTACATCTGTTTCTGAGGGAACCAGACCAATAACGGGCGGCACCACGTGAAGGTAACCTCGCACCTAGCTCTGGGGATCTTGGCGACCTGCGCTCCTCCCAGGCCTGCTTGCCAAACTCGACACCGGATAGGTGTCGAGAGTAAGGTTTCACCTACCCAACGCGCAACTCCGTTGGGTGGATCCGCCTCGCCCTGCTGTTTTAGGTTATAATATATAATTACATTACATTATATAATTATAACATAAAACATTTATGAGAAGATGTTGTCGGCAGTCTAAACGGTGACTCTATTTTTGTCCACGAAACTGACAAGGACACAATTACGACCGCAGCGACCCGGTTTGCAGATTCTTCGGATGATTGCTGAATACAGCTCGGGGTTGGTCGGTGCGTCATAGTTGATAACGATGGAAGGTTGCCACACGTCGATACCTTCCGCGCATTCGTGTGTCGATATCAGCACGCGGCTGAAAGGAGAAATGACAAACTGTTAACAACTACATATTAAATGGATTAAATGTACGTACTAGGATAGTCTTCCTACCCCCAAAACTAAGCCTACCCTCAACTTCCAAATATGAACTTGTTTTGTTGCAGAGGTGATAATGAACAATTTCTAGAATGAACAAGTTATAATGAAAAATTACCTTTTTCCCGATCTGAACTCGTTCATAATGCGGTTTCTTTTCTTTTGACTCATGTCACCATGCATATAGGCGACTGTGAAATTGGCTTCCAGCATTTTTTGTACGAGCCACTCGACTTTTTCTTCGGTATCGCAGAAGATGAGGGCTTGTTGTCTGCTGAGTGTGTCATAGCGATCAAACAGGGTGTCGAACTTCTCCTCCTCACGTCGCACTTCTACAAACACCTTTTGAATGCCTTCCAGGGTCAACTTATCACTGTGAACAAAATTGGTTAACATTAGTGAGTGCCAGGATTGTAGCAATAAATCCCTCCAAATTATTTCGTATAACCATACAATCAACTTACCGTTTCACCCAGATTTTCAGGGGATTGTACATCAGCTTGTCAATCATTTCAACAATGTTAGAGTTGTCGGTGGTAGAACTGGCAGAGTGGAGCACAACTTGTGTTGCTGGTGAAACGGAGCGGAAAACATCGTAGATGTGCTTCTTGAACCCTTTGTTCATCATTTGATCGGTGTCATCAAAAATCAGCAACTTGACGAACCTTGTGCTTAACATGTGCCTATTTATCATATCTGAAAATAAATTGAGATGAAATTAATTAAACAGTCACTGCGAATATATGTACGTATTAGAACAACAATCAATAACAGAGGGACCTAGAGACCAAGACGTGTCTATTTGATATTGTAGGTAAATAAAATTAATCTAAAAAAAATATTTGAAAAAATCTCACCGAATACTCTGCCTGGTGTCCCACAGACGACGTGTTGACCATAATCCAATTTCCGGTTATCTTCGCCACGTCTTGTGCCACCAATACAAGCATGACACTGCACACCCATTAAGTGACCCAAAGCGCGAACCACTTTTTGAATATTCGTAGCCGAGTCGCATGTAGGTGTCAGTACCAGTACTTGGGTTTCACGTAGAGTGGTATCGACTGATTGTAACAGTGATATCGCTAACGTTGCCGTTTTGTCAGCGCCAGAGTGTGCTTGAGCTATCACGTCTCTTCCGCTTACAATAGGTGGAATAGCTCTCCGTTGTATGGCGGATGGTTTCGAGAAACCACACGCGTATATCCCTTCCAATAGCTCCTCACTTAGTTGAAGTGATTCAAAGGTAGGTTCAACAAGTTCCACATCTTCAGGTTCAAACTCCACATTCGATACACCAGACATCTCTTCATACGATGTTTCACAATTACCAGCCATCTTATTTTAGAGTTATTTTAAAATTATGTATAATAAATATACACTTTGCACAATATTAAACTACGAGGAGGTCACGACACGTCTGACTCTTAGCACAGTTCAACACTGAATGCCACAAAGTGGTCGGGAGCCCACCGGGACCAACACACAGGTGTAATAATAATAAAAGGTCAATAGATAAGAATGATACCTGCCCGCAGGTATGGCAAATAACAAATAACAATAAGCAGTAGGTAGTCAGAGAGGGACGCTAAATGCATTGTTGTTAAGAGTAAGCGGGACAGACATAATATCTTTTGTCCGTCGGCTTGTCTGTTAGTCTGTCTTTCTATCAATTTAATATTTTCCATGAACATAATCTCCACAGTGACACGGCCGATTGAAATGTAATTTTTACCATAGATACCAAGGCATAATAATATTAGACCAGGTTCGATAATTTTTACAAAAGGACGAGAATATAACAAGAATTAAAGGAAAAATAATTTACGGGCGATCTGAGGTCGGGAAGTGGAAGGGGGTGAGTTTTAAAAGTAAAAAACGGTGTATCTCGATTTCCGGCAAAACTACAAGTCCCATGAAAAAAATTTAAATGACAAAGTTGTAGGTAAAGAGTACAGAGACCAACAAATATAACTTCAAAATTGATGTTAAAAATTCACGTAATCAAGTTTTTGGTTTTTTGCAAACAAATTTTATTTTCACGAAATTCGGTAAACACTTACCTTTTTATGTCCTAAAGACACTGTAAATTTTTCGATTTGAAATATTTATTTTTTCACCTCATCTCGACGTAAAATAAAAAAAAAATCAGCCTAATTGTCTATCTCCGTTCCCCAGCTCACGGGAACCCATTCTAGAGAATATATTTCAAATTTAAAAATTATTTTATTTTACTTGTTCCCTTACGCACCTAAGCACGCACTACGCCGTACTGTGATAAGGCTTACAAAGGAGCACGTTAACTACAATTAGTACAATTGCATTTCTAGGTGGTCTAGTTCTGTGAAATGCATTACCATTCTTTACAAAAACCGGTAATGACGTCCTTTTTTCATGTTAATTCCAAGAAACATAAATAATGACCGTTTAGATAACAATGAAGATAAGACATCGTTAGTAATCATTACCGGGTTTTGTAAACAACAATGCGTTTCATAGAACACCGGAGCCCCTATGTGTTGTAAATCCACTGTGAGTCTTATCAGAATTCGGCATCGTTAGGTAGGTACTTTAAACAATAACAGTGCTCTATTAGATACCTGCGCGGTACCATAGCATGGTACTTAGTTAGGGGACCATCGAGAATTGTCAATACCTAGAGTGTTCTCAGAAATAAAATATTTATTATTGGGATCTATCTCTTACGGTAGCTAATTTACTGATCAATCAATTTCAAATCAAATAATCTATTGCAGTCTACTAACTGTCTCTACTGTCCATCTGATTAAGGAGTTAGGCTCAAGGTCTTTCGAAGTTAGGACTTTAAAATGTATAGTACTAAAAATGCGCACTCAGAGAGTAGGTACCTGGGTACTAGACTGACAAAATCATCAAGGTCATTTATGTGTGCAGAATTTAACTAGTGCGTTGTAAAGATATTCGAGCACTTTATGTAGTTTTTAAATGCACCTTGGAACCCAATCATTGTAAGTGATTGGATGTTCCAAGAGCACTGCGAACCTTTATAGTATGGCTTTATATTATTATGTATTATTAAAAGGGAATATGAAAAGAAAAACAAATTTTTAATTTTAGTCAATTTACTCAATACAATTTTTTCGGCTAAAATTCAGGTGGGGGAGTGACGGCTGAGGTATTTAGTTACATCTGTTTCTGAGGGAACCAGACCAATAACGGGCGGCACCACGTGAAGGTAACCTCGCACCTAGCTCTGGGGATCTTGGCGACCTGCGCTCCTCCCAGGCCTGCTTGCCAAACTCGACACCGGATAGGTGTCGAGAGTAAGGTTTCACCTACCCAACGCGCAACTCCGTTGGGTGGATCCGCCTCGCCCTGCTGTTTTAGGTTATAATATATAATTACATTACATTATATAATTATAACATAAAACATTTATGAGAAGATGTTGTCGGCAGTCTAAACGGTGACTCTATTTTTGTCCACGAAACTGACAAGGACACAATTACGACCGCAGCGACCCGGTTTGCAGATTCTTCGGATGATTGCTGAATACAGCTCGGGGTTGGTCGGTGCGTCATAGTTGATAACGATGGAAGGTTGCCACACGTCGATACCTTCCGCGCATTCGTGTGTCGATATCAGCACTCGGCTGAAAGGAGAAATGACAAACTGTTAACAACTACATATTAAATGGATTAAATGTACGTACTAGGATAGTCTTCCTACCCCCAAAACTAAGCCTACCCTCAACTTCCAAATATGAACTTGTTTTGTTGCAGAGGTGATAATGAACAATTTCTAGAATGAACAAGTTATAATGAAAAATTACCTTTTTCCCGATCTGAACTCGTTCATAATGCGGTTTCTTTTCTTTTGACTCATGTCACCATGCATATAGGCGACTGTGAAATTGGCTTCCAGCATTTTTTGTACGAGCCACTCGACTTTTTCTTCGGTATCGCAGAAGATGAGGGCTTGTTGTCTGCTGAGTGTGTCATAGCGATCAAACAGGGTGTCGAACTTCTCCTCCTCACGTCGCACTTCTACAAACACCTTTTGAATGCCTTCCAGGGTCAACTTATCACTGTGAACAAAATTGGTTAACATTAGTGAGTGCCAGGATTGTAGCAATAAATCCCTCCAAATTATTTCGTATAACCATACAATCAACTTACCGTTTCACCCAGATTTTCAGGGGATTGTACATCAGCTTGTCAATCATTTCAACAATGTTAGAGTTGTCGGTGGTAGAACTGGCAGAGTGGAGCACAACTTGTGTTGCTGGTGAAACGGAGCGGAAAACATCGTAGATGTGCTTCTTGAACCCTTTGTTCATCATTTGATCGGTGTCATCAAAAATCAGCAACTTGACGAACCTTGTGCTTAACATGTGCCTATTTATCATATCTGAAAATAAATTGAGATGAAATTAATTAAACAGTCACTGCGAATATATGTACGTATTAGAACAACAATCAATAACAGAGGGACCTAGAGACCAAGACGTGTCTATTTGATATTGTAGGTAAATAAAATTAATCTAAAAAAAATATTTGAAAAAATCTCACCGAATACTCTGCCTGGTGTCCCACAGACGACGTGTTGACCATAATCCAATTTCCGGTTATCTTCGCCACGTCTTGTGCCACCAATACAAGCATGACACTGCACACCCATTAAGTGACCCAAAGCGCGAACCACTTTTTGAATATTCGTAGCCGAGTCGCATGTAGGTGTCAGTACCAGTACTTGGGTTTCACGTAGAGTGGTATCGACTGATTGTAACAGTGATATCGCTAACGTTGCCGTTTTGTCAGCGCCAGAGTGTGCTTGAGCTATCACGTCTCTTCCGCTTACAATAGGTGGAATAGCTCTCCGTTGTATGGCGGATGGTTTCGAGAAACCACACGCGTATATCCCTTCCAATAGCTCCTCACTTAGTTGAAGTGATTCAAAGGTAGGTTCAACAAGTTCCACATCTTCAGGTTCAAACTCCACATTCGATACACCAGACATCTCTTCATACGATGTTTCACAATTACCAGCCATCTTATTTTAGAGTTATTTTAAAATTATGTAAAATAAATATACACTTTGCACAATATTAAACTACGAGGAGGTCACGACACGTCTGACTCTTAGCACAGTTCAACACTGAATGCCACAAAGTGGTCGGGAGCCCACCGGGACCAACACACAGGTGTAATAATAATAAAAGGTCAATAGATAAGAATGATACCTGCCCGCAGGTATGGCAAATAACAAATAACAATAAGCAGTAGGTAGTCAGAGAGGGACGCTAAATGCATTGTTGTTAAGAGTAAGCGGGACAGACATAATATCTTTTGTCCGTCGGCTTGTCTGTTAGTCTGTCTTTCTATGAATTTAATATTTTCCATGAACATAATCTCCACAGTGACACGGCCGATTGAAATGTAATTTTTACCATAGATACCAAGGCATAATAATATTAGACCAGGTTCGATAATTTTTACAAAAGGACGAGAATATAACAAGAATTAAAGGAAAAATAATTTACGGGCGATCTGAGGTCGGGAAGTGGAAGGGGGTGAGTTTTAAAAGTAAAAAACGGTGTATCTCGATTTCCGGCAAAACTACAAGTCCCATGAAAAAAATTTAAATGACAAAGTTGTAGGTAAAGAGTACAGAGACCAACAAATATAACTTCAAAATTGATGTTAAAAATTCACGTAATCAAGTTTTTGGTTTTTTGCAAACAAATTTTATTTTCACGAAATTCGGTAAACACTTACCTTTTTATGTCCTAAAGACACTGTAAATTTTTCGATTTGAAATATTTATTTTTTCACCTCATCTCGACGTAAAATAAAAAAAAAATCAGCCTAATTGTCTATCTCCGTTCCCCAGCTCACGGGAACCCATTCTAGAGAATATATTTCAAATTTAAAAATTATTTTATTTTACTTGTTCCCTTACGCACCTAAGCACGCACTACGCCGTACTGTGATAAGGCTTACAAAGGAGCACGTTAACTACAATTAGTACAATTGCATTTCTAGGTGGTCTAGTTCTGTGAAATGCATTACCATTCTTTACAAAAACCGGTAATGACGTCCTTTTTTCATGTTAATTCCAAGAAACATAAATAATGACCGTTTAGATAACAATGAAGATAAGACATCGTTAGTAATCATTACCGGGTTTTGTAAACAACAATGCGTTTCATAGAACACCGGAGCCCCTATGTGTTGTAAATCCACTGTGAGTCTTATCAGAATTCGGCATCGTTAGGTAGGTACTTTAAACAATAACAGTGCTCTATTAGATACCTGCGCGGTACCATAGCATGGTACTTAGTTAGGGGACCATCGAGAATTGTCAATACCTAGAGTGTTCTCAGAAATAAAATATTTATTATTGGGATCTATCTCTTACGGTAGCTAATTTACTGAACAATCAATTTCAAATCAAATAATCTATTGCAGTCTACTAACTGTCTCTACTGTCCATCTGATTAAGGAGTTAGGCTCAAGGTCTTTCGAAGTTAGGACTTTAAAATGTATAGTACTAAAAATGCGCACTCAGAGAGTAGGTACCTGGGTACTAGACTGACAAAATCATCAAGGTCATTTATGTGTGCAGAATTTAACTAGTGCGTTGTAAAGATATTCGAGCACTTTATGTAGTTTTTAAATGCACCTTGGAACCCAATCATTGTAAGTGATTGGATGTTCCAAGAGCACTGCGAACCTTTATAGTATGGCTTTATATTATTATGTATTATTAAAAGGGAATATGAAAAGAAAAACAAATTTTTAATTTTAGTCAATTTACTCAATACAATTTTTTCGGCTAAAATTCAGGTGGGGGAGTGACGGCTGAGGTATTTAGTTACATCTGTTTCTGAGGGAACCAGACCAATAACGGGCGGCACCACGTGAAGGTAACCTCGCACCTAGCTCTGGGGATCTTGGCGACCTGCGCTCCTCCCAGGCCTGCTTGCCAAACTCGACACCGGATAGGTGTCGAGAGTAAGGTTTCACCTACCCAACGCGCAACTCCGTTGGGTGGGTCCGCCTCGCCCTGCTGTTTTAGGTTATAATATATAATTACATTACATTATATAATTATAACATAAAACATTTATGAGAAGATGTTGTCGGCAGTCTAAACGGTGACTCTATTTTTGTCCACGAAACTGACAAGGACACAATTACGACCGCAGCGACCCGGTTTGCAGATTCTTCGGATGATTGCTGAATACAGCTCGGGGTTGGTCGGTGCGTCATAGTTGATAACGATGGAAGGTTGCCACACGTCGATACCTTCCGCGCATTCGTGTGTCGATATCAGCACTCGGCTGAAAGGAGAAATGACAAACTGTTAACAACTACATATTAAATGGATTAAATGTACGTACTAGGATAGTCTTCCTACCCCCAAAACTAAGCCTACCCTCAACTTCCAAATATGAACTTGTTTTGTTGCAGAGGTGATAATGAACAATTTCTAGAATGAACAAGTTATAATGAAAAATTACCTTTTTCCCGATCTGAACTCGTTCATAATGCGGTTTCTTTTCTTTTGACTCATGTCACCATGCATATAGGCGACTGTGAAATTGGCTTCCAGCATTTTTTGTACGAGCCACTCGACTTTTTCTTCGGTATCGCAGAAGATGAGGGCTTGTTGTCTGCTGAGTGTGTCATAGCGATCAAACAGGGTGTCGAACTTCTCCTCCTCACGTCGCACTTCTACAAACACCTTTTGAATGCCTTCCAGGGTCAACTTATCACTGTGAACAAAATTGGTTAACATTAGTGAGTGCCAGGATTGTAGCAATAAATCCCTCCAAATTATTTCGTATAACCATACAATCAACTTACCGTTTCACCCAGATTTTCAGGGGATTGTACATCAGCTTGTCAATCATTTCAACAATGTTAGAGTTGTCGGTGGTAGAACTGGCAGAGTGGAGCACAACTTGTGTTGCTGGTGAAACGGAGCGGAAAACATCGTAGATGTGCTTCTTGAACCCTTTGTTCATCATTTGATCGGTGTCATCAAAAATCAGCAACTTGACGAACCTTGTGCTTAACATGTGCCTATTTATCATATCTGAAAATAAATTGAGATGAAATTAATTAAACAGTCACTGCGAATATATGTACGTATTAGAACAACAATCAATAACAGAGGGACCTAGAGACCAAGACGTGTCTATTTGATATTGTAGGTAAATAAAATTAATCTAAAAAAAATATTTGAAAAAATCTCACCGAATACTCTGCCTGGTGTCCCACAGACGACGTGTTGACCATAATCCAATTTCCGGTTATCTTCGCCACGTCTTGTGCCACCAATACAAGCATGACACTGCACACCCATTAAGTGACCCAAAGCGCGAACCACTTTTTGAATATTCGTAGCCGAGTCGCATGTAGGTGTCAGTACCAGTACTTGGGTTTCACGTAGAGTGGTATCGACTGATTGTAACAGTGATATCGCTAACGTTGCCGTTTTGTCAGCGCCAGAGTGTGCTTGAGCTATCACGTCTCTTCCGCTTACAATAGGTGGAATAGCTCTCCGTTGTATTGCGGATGGTTTCGAGAAACCACACGCGTATATCCCTTCCAATAGCTCCTCACTTAGTTGAAGTGATTCAAAGGTAGGTTCAACAAGTTCCACATCTTCAGGTTCAAACTCCACATTCGATACACCAGACATCTCTTCATACGATGTTTCACAATTACCAGCCATCTTATTTTAGAGTTATTTTAAAATTATGTATAATAAATATACACTTTGCACAATATTAAACTACGAGGAGGTCACGACACGTCTGACTCTTAGCACAGTTCAACACTGAATGCCACAAAGTGGTCGGGAGCCCACCGGGACCAACACACAGGTGTAATAATAATAAAAGGTCAATAGATAAGAATGATACCTGCCCGCAGGTATGGCAAATAACAAATGAAAGAAAAAAAACCTTTTTAAAAACAAGCTTTTATTATTTGTTTATAAAATGAACTAAAAAGTTAAAAATAAATTAACTCTAAAAAGAAATATAACACTTTGTAACTTGATTGTAACCTTTAACGACAAAGAAGCGTCTTCGTCTGGGACAAAATAATTCCATATTGTTCAAATTTATTTAAGTTTAACACTAAAACTTTTCACCATACATAATTATTCAATCTCGTCCCCCCTCTTTATCATAGTCCCCATTTATAAATAATAAAAGCGTGTTACATTTAATACAACACAACATTTTCCTCAAGCTATCACAATGTAACACGCTTTTATTATTTATAAATGGGGACTATGATAAAGAGGGGGGACGAGATTGAATAATTATGTATGGTGAAAAGTTTTAGTGTTAAACTTAAATAAATTTGAACAATATGGAATTATTTTGTCCCAGACGAAGACGCTTCTTTGTCGTTAAAGGTTACAATCAAGTTACAAAGTGTTATATTTCTTTTTAGAGTTAATTTATTTTTAACTTTTTAGTTCATTTTATAAACAAATAATAAAAGCTTGTTTTTAAAAAGGTTTTTTTTCTTTCATTTTATTTTTAACTTTTTAGTACCTCTATTTTTAATTCGAGATTTTCTACGACGTAGTTCGCAGCGCGTAGCAGCGTTATTCCGTTATGAAGTCCGTAGTTCGTTCACATGATATGTAATATGTACTGATTTAAATATCAATAATGTTGAAATTATGTAATCACTTGTTAGTTATTTGTAACGTTTCTCATTCTATCCATTTCTTTTAATGCATCAACATTACAAGGTTTCTTCGACGTCAACTTGGAGCAGTCAAGTTCTTCGATTTGAAGACCTGCTAAAGACCTAACTCGGCTTAAAGCTACATAAGCTTGACCAGCAGCGAACAATTTGGAGCCTAGATAAATAATCTAGTTATTCTTGGCAAGCCCTTTTATTTGATACCCATATTGCAGGAGTGCATTAAAAATAATTGGTCCGCCATATTGGATACGCCGCCATGTTGGATTTAGAATGACGTCACATTATTTTTTTCTAGTTATTCTTGGCAAGCCCTTTTATTTGATACCCATATTGTAGGAATGCATTAAAAATAATTTGTCCGCCATATTGGATACGCCGCCATGTTGGATTTAGAATGACGTCACATTATTTTTCTAGTTATTCTTGGCAAGCCCTTTTATTTGATATCCATATTGTAGGAGTGCATTAAAAATAATTGGTCCGCCATATTGAATACGCCGCCATGTTGGATTTAGAATGACGTCACATTATTTTTTTCTAGTTATTCTTGGCAAGCCCTTTTATTTGATACCCATATTGTAGGAGTGCATTAAAAATAATTGGTCCGCCATATTGGATACGCCGCCATGTTGGATTTAGAATGACGTCACACAGTTAATCATGCATTGTCATCCGAACTAAACGTGTATACCAAATTTCAGCTCAATCGGAAACCGGGAAGTGGATCAAATTTAAGTTGCAAGATTTGATTACAGAACGACAGACAACGGGACAGGTGAAAGTAAATAAAAGCTTGTAATGTAACTTGTAAATAACAATAAGCAGTAGGTAGTCAGAGAGGGACGCTAAATGCATTGTTGTTAAGAGTAAGCGGGACAGACATAATATCTTTTGTCCGTCGGCTTGTCTGTTAGTCTGTCTTTCTATCAATTTAATATTTTCCATGAACATAATCTCCACAGTGACACGGCCGATTGAAATGTAATTTTTACCATAGATACCAAGGCATAATAATATTAGACCAGGTTCGATAATTTTTACAAAAGGACGAGAATATAACAAGAATTAAAGGAAAAATAATTTACGGGCGATCTGAGGTCGGGAAGTGGAAGGGGGTGAGTTTTAAAAGTAAAAAACGGTGTATCTCGATTTCCGGCAAAACTACAAGTCCCATGAAAAAAATTTAAATGACAAAGTTGTAGGTAAAGAGTACAGAGACCAACAAATATAACTTCAAAATTGATGTTAAAAATTCACGTAATCAAGTTTTTGGTTTTTTGCAAACAAATTTTATTTTCACGAAATTCGGTAAACACTTACCTTTTTATGTCCTAAAGACACTGTAAATTTTTCGATTTGAAATATTTATTTTTTCACCTCATCTCGACGTAAAATAAAAAAAAAATCAGCCTAATTGTCTATCTCCGTTCCCCAGCTCACGGGAACCCATTCTAGAGAATATATTTCAAATTTAAAAATTATTTTATTTTACTTGTTCCCTTACGCACCTAAGCACGCACTACGCCGTACTGTGATAAGGCTTACAAAGGAGCACGTTAACTACAATTAGTACAATTGCATTTCTAGGTGGTCTAGTTCTGTGAAATGCATTACCATTCTTTACAAAAACCGGTAATGACGTCCTTTTTTCATGTTAATTCCAAGAAACATAAATAATGACCGTTTAGATAACAATGAAGATAAGACATCGTTAGTAATCATTACCGGGTTTTGTAAACAACAATGCGTTTCATAGAACACCGGAGCCCCTATGTGTTGTAAATCCACTGTGAGTCTTATCAGAATTCGGCATCGTTAGGTAGGTACTTTAAACAATAACAGTGCTCTATTAGATACCTGCGCGGTACCATAGCATGGTACTTAGTTAGGGGACCATCGAGAATTGTCAATACCTAGAGTGTTCTCAGAAATAAAATATTTATTATTGGGATCTATCTCTTACGGTAGCTAATTTACTGATCAATCAATTTCAAATCAAATAATCTATTGCAGTCTACTAACTGTCTCTACTGTCCATCTGATTAAGGAGTTAGGCTCAAGGTCTTTCGAAGTTAGGACTTTAAAATGTATAGTACTAAAAATGCGCACTCAGAGAGTAGGTACCTGGGTACTAGACTGACAAAATCATCAAGGTCATTTATGTGTGCAGAATTTAACTAGTGCGTTGTAAAGATATTCGAGCACTTTATGTAGTTTTTAAATGCACCTTGGAACCCAATCATTGTAAGTGATTGGATGTTCCAAGAGCACTGCGAACCTTTATAGTATGGCTTTATATTATTATGTATTATTAAAAGGGAATATGAAAAGAAAAACAAATTTTTAATTTTAGTCAATTTACTCAATACAATTTTTTCGGCTAAAATTCAGGTGGGGGAGTGACGGCTGAGGTATTTAGTTACATCTGTTTCTGAGGGAACCAGACCAATAACGGGCGGCACCACGTGAAGGTAACCTCGCACCTAGCTCTGGGGATCTTGGCGACCTGCGCTCCTCCCAGGCCTGCTTGCCAAACTCGACACCGGATAGGTGTCGAGAGTAAGGTTTCACCTACCCAACGCGCAACTCCGTTGGGTGGGTCCGCCTCGCCCTGCTGTTTTAGGTTATAATATATAATTACATTACATTATATAATTATAACATAAAACATTTATGAGAAGATGTTGTCGGCAGTCTAAACGGTGACTCTATTTTTGTCCACGAAACTGACAAGGACACAATTACGACCGCAGCGACCCGGTTTGCAGATTCTTCGGATGATTGCTGAATACAGCTCGGGGTTGGTCGGTGCGTCATAGTTGATAACGATGGAAGGTTGCCACACGTCGATACCTTCCGCGCATTCGTGTGTCGATATCAGCACTCGGCTGAAAGGAGAAATGACAAACTGTTAACAACTACATATTAAATGGATTAAATGTACGTACAGTCAGCGTCAGAGAAAACGGACCCCCTCAATACTTAAAGATTATCGCCGCTAGCGCCGGCCGCTTCACATGACGTCACGTGATGCGATCGTCGCTGAGTTGCGAACGAACGAGCAGCTTCATTTTTGCCTTTTATTTACATGTTCATATTTGTATTTTTCTAATACTTTTGCTCTTTCGGCTCAATTGTATACCAAGATACAATATACTCACAAAAAGATTCCACATTACTTTCTGTGCTGTCAGATACGAACCTGTATCTTCAGCGCCAGCTGATCACTTAGACCGTGCCTTATACCACTAGGCTATCGGTTCATCTGATAAAAATGTCGAAAATATGAATAACATTACTCCTTTTATCGAACAAAGTTGATTACGGTGTTATTTTCTAGACCTTAAGGTTTAAATTTCAACTTTCAACATATGTGATAATAATAACTGCTCAAATACTAAAACATAAGGTTGAAATTTGTATAGATTTCTCGTTTAGTTCAATAGATTACGCTTGATACAGCTTGTTGCACTACCGTCACGTTTCATTTCAAAAACTTATACTGTATGAGCTGCGGCTATAGTATTATAATATCTGAGACTGCGCGCTAAGGTTGCAATTAGAATATTTCTTTTTCTTATTTACTAAACTGTGTTTGAAGGTAACTTTATAATTTTCGTCGTAATTTGTTTTGGTGTATCAATCCTCCTCGTAATATTATTATTCAATTTATTAAGTTTTTGATCAGTTTTTTGAGTAAATTGAAATTATGGTTCGATTAACAACATTTTTGAAAGCTAAAATTGTTGTTCTCTGAAAGCATAAAGAAAATAGCACGAGATATGGGCATAACGGTAAGTGTTCCGATAAAAATATATTATATACCGTTATTGCTTAATCATATTACATTATCATTTACAAGTTAGATTTTTGGAGTTTCTTTTATTTATTATCATTTTCATTGCAGAGAAATACTGTGCGTAGATGGATTCGAAGGTATCAAGCGACGGGTGATATAAAATGTGAACGCCAAGAACCTCGCCCTGTTGCTTACACCCATGAATCAGAGCGGCACCGTGATATTGTGGAAGTTCACTCGGTGGCACCCTTCAAAACTACGCGTTCAAGTGCTGAAACTTTTGGAGTGTCGCTGAGCACTGTTCGACGACATCTACACACGCTGCGAACATCCATAATTATAAGCCAGCCAGAAGGATTCCACTCACAGACGATCATCGCACCAACCGAGTAAATTTTGCCACTCGTTATTTAAATTTCGATTGGGAAAACGAAATCGTAATATTTACCGACGAAAAATGCTTCAAGTCAGATAGGGATGGCCGAAAAATTTTATGGAGAAGAAGCGGACAACGGTTTTTGACCCTAAAAACGTATTAGACTTAAAAACAAGCGGGCGGTTAACATTAGGTAATTAAATTATTATATTCCTTAACCTTTATATTATACTTATACATATTTTATATTATATATATAGATATTTATTATATAATATATATAATACATATATTATATATCATTATATATATACATATATATATATATATATATATATATATATATATATATATATATATATATATATATATATATATACATATATATATATATATATATATATATATATATATATATATAATATTATATAATATATATAAAAATATTTAAGAATCATTATTCCTGCTGACATTGATTTACATATTGCAACAGATTTGAAAAGGTTTATCATTTTAGGTTACTGGGGATGGATGTCTTCAATGGGCCCAGGCGAGCTAGTGGAAATAGGTGGTCGCATGAACAGTGAGCGATACCTTGAAGTGTTGAAAGACGTAATGCTGCCGTCAGTGCGGGTCGCAAATCCAGAAGGACAAATTTACCTGGTTCAGGATAACTCTTCAGTGCATCGGTCCCGAATTGTGCAAGACTGGCTAAATGCACAAGAAGATATAACGGTGTTTGAGTGGCCGGATAAAAGTCCGGATCTTAATCCTATAGAAAATTTGTGGGGTCAGATGGTGTTAAACTGGGACTCAAGTGAAATAAAGTCAAAAAAAAAATTGGATGAAGAGGTAAATAGAACTTGGGAACTAATGCGAAATAGTGCCGCATGTTTTAATATGGTTTCGGGGATGAAAAGTCGTCTTCAAGAAGTGATAGACAATGAGGGCCATCCTCTCCGCTATTAATGCAGGTATCGATTCTTACACAGAACAAATCTTTATGTGATAAACACGATTATTTGTTATGTGTCTGGGGGTGATTAACTAAAAAGAATATCTAAAATAAATATGAAGTATATCAATTGTCTAGTAACCATATCACATTAAAGTGCTTACCTATATTGTCCATCATCTGACCTCACATTTTTTTTTCTAATGTTGTGTTAAAAGGGTTACTTATCAGAAAATGTGATCAAAGAGGAAGATGTATATTGCTATACTGTTATAGTTTAGCATGTTGGTTCTTTCTTTGTGATTCACAGGCATAAATAATATTTAATTTTTCAACCATTCTTTTATATTCGAAGATTATATAGAGTGTAAAATATGTTTGTAACTTTAAATAATTAAGTAAATAAATATTGTAGTTATCTTTCTAGAATTACCTAATGGTGAACATTTTATACCATAAGTGAAATATTAAAGATAAAAATGAAGGGTATTGTGTTTTGTCAATAAATGTAATCACTTAAAATCTAAAAATAAGTAACCCCAATTTAACTTTGAAAAAAAAAAGAAAAACTGTATACTCAACCAGGAAATGGACTCCATGTAGTCCTAGAAATGTAATTAGAGAAATAAATTAATATAGTTTATACAACAATGCTATCTTTTCTTACAAACCTCATACATACTATTAAATGTGATTCCTCAAATAATGATTAACAAAAAGTGCTTAAGAGAATAAAAAAATAATAATATGAATACAAAAAGAACTTTGCGTCCGAGGATTCGTACCCCCGTTAGACGTATCGTTAAAGCATCGGCCATAACCACTAGACCAACATGCGATTTAAACGAAGTTTCTAAAAACTTCAATGCATTCATGTCATTAGGAAGGGGGGTTCGTTTTCTCTGAAGCTTACTGTACTAGGATAGTCTTCCTACCCCCAAAACTAAGCCTATCCTCAACTTCCAAATATGAACTTGTTTTGTTGCAGAGGTGATAATGAACAATTTCTAGAATGAACAAGTTATAATGAAAAATTACCTTTTTCCCGATCTGAACTCGTTCATAATGCGGTTTCTTTTCTTTTGACTCATGTCACCATGCATATAGGCGACTGTGAAATTGGCTTCCAGCATTTTTTGTACGAGCCACTCGACTTTTTCTTCGGTATCGCAGAAGATGAGGGCTTGTTGTCTGCTGAGTGTGTCATAGCGATCAAACAGGGTGTCGAACTTCTCCTCCTCACGTCGCACTTCTACAAACACCTTTTGAATGCCTTCCAGGGTCAACTTATCACTGTGAACAAAATTGGTTAACATTAGTGAGTGCCAGGATTGTAGCAATAAATCCCTCCAAATTATTTCGTATAACCATACAATCAACTTACCGTTTCACCCAGATTTTCAGGGGATTGTACATCAGCTTGTCAATCATTTCAACAATGTTAGAGTTGTCGGTGGTAGAACTGGCAGAGTGGAGCACAACTTGTGTTGCTGGTGAAACGGAGCGGAAAACATCGTAGATGTGCTTCTTGAACCCTTTGTTCATCATTTGATCGGTGTCATCAAAAATCAGCAACTTGACGAACCTTGTGCTTAACATGTGCCTATTTATCATATCTGAAAATAAATTGAGATGAAATTAATTAAACAGTCACTGCGAATATATGTACGTATTAGAACAACAATCAATAACAGAGGGACCTAGAGACCAAGACGTGTCTATTTGATATTGTAGGTAAATAAAATTAATCTAAAAAAAATATTTGAAAAAATCTCACCGAATACTCTGCCTGGTGTCCCACAGACGACGTGTTGACCATAATCCAATTTCCGGTTATCTTCGCCACGTCTTGTGCCACCAATACAAGCATGACACTGCACACCCATTAAGTGACCCAAAGCGCGAACCACTTTTTGAATATTCGTAGCCGAGTCGCATGTAGGTGTCAGTACCAGTACTTGGGTTTCACGTAGAGTGGTATCGACTGATTGTAACAGTGATATCGCTAACGTTGCCGTTTTGTCAGCGCCAGAGTGTGCTTGAGCTATCACGTCTCTTCCGCTTACAATAGGTGGAATAGCTCTCCGTTGTATTGCGGATGGTTTCGAGAAACCACACGCGTATATCCCTTCCAATAGCTCCTCACTTAGTTGAAGTGATTCAAAGGTAGGTTCAACAAGTTCCACATCTTCAGGTTCAAACTCCACATTCGATACACCAGACATCTCTTCATACGATGTTTCACAATTACCAGCCATCTTATTTTAGAGTTATTTTAAAATTATGTATAATAAATATACACTTTGCACAATATTAAACTACGAGGAGGTCACGACACGTCTGACTCTTAGCACAGTTCAACACTGAATGCCACAAAGTGGTCGGGAGCCCACCGGGACCAACACACAGGTGTAATAATAATAAAAGGTCAATAGATAAGAATGATACCTGCCCGCAGGTATGGCAAATAACAAATAACAATAAGCAGTAGGTAGTCAGAGAGGGACGCTAAATGCATTGTTGTTAAGAGTAAGCGGGACAGACATAATATCTTTTGTCCGTCGGCTTGTCTGTTAGTCTGTCTTTCTATGAATTTAATATTTTCCATGAACATAATCTCCACAGTGACACGGCCGATTGAAATGTAATTTTTACCATAGATACCAAGGCATAATAATATTAGACCAGGTTCGATAATTTTTACAAAAGGACGAGAATATAACAAGAATTAAAGGAAAAATAATTTACGGGCGATCTGAGGTCGGGAAGTGGAAGGGGGTGAGTTTTAAAAGTAAAAAACGGTGTATCTCGATTTCCGGCAAAACTACAAGTCCCATGAAAAAAATTTAAATGACAAAGTTGTAGGTAAAGAGTACAGAGACCAACAAATATAACTTCAAAATTGATGTTAAAAATTCACGTAATCAAGTTTTTGGTTTTTTGCAAACAAATTTTATTTTCACGAAATTCGGTAAACACTTACCTTTTTATGTCCTAAAGACACTGTAAATTTTTCGATTTGAAATATTTATTTTTTCACCTCATCTCGACGTAAAATAAAAAAAAAATCAGCCTAATTGTCTATCTCCGTTCCCCAGCTCACGGGAACCCATTCTAGAGAATATATTTCAAATTTAAAAATTATTTTATTTTACTTGTTCCCTTACGCACCTAAGCACGCACTACGCCGTACTGTGATAAGGCTTACAAAGGAGCACGTTAACTACAATTAGTACAATTGCATTTCTAGGTGGTCTAGTTCTGTGAAATGCATTACCATTCTTTACAAAAACCGGTAATGACGTCCTTTTTTCATGTTAATTCCAAGAAACATAAATAATGACCGTTTAGATAACAATGAAGAGAAGACATCGTTAGTAATCATTACCGGGTTTTGTAAACAACAATGCGTTTCATAGAACACCGGAGCCCCTATGTGTTGTAAATCCACTGTGAGTCTTATCAGAATTCGGCATCGTTAGGTAGGTACTTTAAACAATAACAGTGCTCTATTAGATACCTGCGCGGTACCATAGCATGGTACTTAGTTAGGGGACCATCGAGAATTGTCAATACCTAGAGTGTTCTCAGAAATAAAATATTTATTATTGGGATCTATCTCTTACGGTAGCTAATTTACTGATCAATCAATTTCAAATCAAATAATCTATTGCAGTCTACTAACTGTCTCTACTGTCCATCTGATTAAGGAGTTAGGCTCAAGGTCTTTCGAAGTTAGGACTTTAAAATGTATAGTACTAAAAATGCGCACTCAGAGAGTAGGTACCTGGGTACTAGACTGACAAAATCATCAAGGTCATTTATGTGTGCAGAATTTAACTAGTGCGTTGTAAAGATATTCGAGCACTTTATGTAGTTTTTAAATGCACCTTGGAACCCAATCATTGTAAGTGATTGGATGTTCCAAGAGCACTGCGAACCTTTATAGTATGGCTTTATATTATTATGTACCTATTATTAAAAGGGAATATGAAAAGAAAAACAAATTTTTAATTTTAGTCAATTTACTCAATACAATTTTTTCGGCTAAAATTCAGGTGGGGGAGTGACGGCTGAGGTATTTAGTTACATCTGTTTCTGAGGGAACCAGACCAATAACGGGCGGCACCACGTGAAGGTAACCTCGCACCTAGCTCTGGGGATCTTGGCGACCTGCGCTCCTCCCAGGCCTGCTTGCCAAACTCGACACCGGATAGGTGTCGAGAGTAAGGTTTCACCTACCCAACGCGCAACTCCGTTGGGTGGATCCGCCTCGCCCTGCTGTTTTAGGTTATAATATATAATTACATTACATTATATAATTATAACATAAAACATTTATGAGAAGATGTTGTCGGCAGTCTAAACGGTGACTCTATTTTTGTCCACGAAACTGACAAGGACACAATTACGACCGCAGCGACCCGGTTTGCAGATTCTTCGGATGATTGCTGAATACAGCTCGGGGTTGGTCGGTGCGTCATAGTTGATAACGATGGAAGGTTGCCACACGTCGATACCTTCCGCGCATTCGTGTGTCGATATCAGCACTCGGCTGAAAGGAGAAATGACAAACTGTTAACAACTACATATTAAATGGATTAAATGTACGTACTAGGATAGTCTTCCTACCCCCAAAACTAAGCCTACCCTCAACTTCCAAATATGAACTTGTTTTGTTGCAGAGGTGATAATGAACAATTTCTAGAATGAACAAGTTATAATGAAAAATTACCTTTTTCCCGATCTGAACTCGTTCATAATGCGGTTTCTTTTCTTTTGACTCATGTCACCATGCATATAGGCGACTGTGAAATTGGCTTCCAGCATTTTTTGTACGAGCCACTCGACTTTTTCTTCGGTATCGCAGAAGATGAGGGCTTGTTGTCTGCTGAGTGTGTCATAGCGATCAAACAGGGTGTCGAACTTCTCCTCCTCACGTCGCACTTCTACAAACACCTTTTGAATGCCTTCCAGGGTCAACTTATCACTGTGAACAAAATTGGTTAACATTAGTGAGTGCCAGGATTGTAGCAATAAATCCCTCCAAATTATTTCGTATAACCATACAATCAACTTACCGTTTCACCCAGATTTTCAGGGGATTGTACATCAGCTTGTCAATCATTTCAACAATGTTAGAGTTGTCGGTGGTAGAACTGGCAGAGTGGAGCACAACTTGTGTTGCTGGTGAAACGGAGCGGAAAACATCGTAGATGTGCTTCTTGAACCCTTTGTTCATCATTTGATCGGTGTCATCAAAAATCAGCAACTTGACGAACCTTGTGCTTAACATGTGCCTATTTATCATATCTGAAAATAAATTGAGATGAAATTAATTAAACAGTCACTGCGAATATATGTACGTATTAGAACAACAATCAATAACAGAGGGACCTAGAGACCAAGACGTGTCTATTTGATATTGTAGGTAAATAAAATTAATCTAAAAAAAATATTTGAAAAAGTCTCACCGAATACTCTGCCTGGTGTCCCACAGACGACGTGTTGACCATAATCCAATTTCCGGTTATCTTCGCCACGTCTTGTGCCACCAATACAAGCATGACACTGCACACCCATTAAGTGACCCAAAGCGCGAACCACTTTTTGAATATTCGTAGCCGAGTCGCATGTAGGTGTCAGTACCAGTACTTGGGTTTCACGTAGAGTGGTATCGACTGATTGTAACAGTGATATCGCTAACGTTGCCGTTTTGTCAGCGCCAGAGTGTGCTTGAGCTATCACGTCTCTTCCGCTTACAATAGGTGGAATAGCTCTCCGTTGTATTGCGGATGGTTTCGAGAAACCACACGCGTATATCCCTTCCAATAGCTCCTCACTTAGTTGAAGTGATTCAAAGGTAGGTTCAACAAGTTCCACATCTTCAGGTTCAAACTCCACATTCGATACACCAGACATCTCTTCATACGATGTTTCACAATTACCAGCCATCTTATTTTAGAGTTATTTTAAAATTATGTATAATAAATATACACTTTGCACAATATTAAACTACGAGGAGGTCACGACACGTCTGACTCTTAGCACAGTTCAACACTGAATGCCACAAAGTGGTCGGGAGCCCACCGGGACCAACACACAGGTGTAATAATAATAAAAGGTCAATAGATAAGAATGATACCTGCCCGCAGGTATGGCAAATAACAAATAACAATAAGCAGTAGGTAGTCAGAGAGGGACGCTAAATGCATTGTTGTTAAGAGTAAGCGGGACAGACATAATATCTTTTGTCCGTCGGCTTGTCTGTTAGTCTGTCTTTCTATGAATTTAATATTTTCCATGAACATAATCTCCACAGTGACACGGCCGATTGAAATGTAATTTTTACCATAGATACCAAGGCATAATAATATTAGACCAGGTTCGATAATTTTTACAAAAGGACGAGAATATAACAAGAATTAAAGGAAAAATAATTTACGGGCGATCTGAGGTCGGGAAGTGGAAGGGGGTGAGTTTTAAAAGTAAAAAACGGTGTATCTCGATTTCCGGCAAAACTACAAGTCCCATGAAAAAAATTTAAATGACAAAGTTGTAGGTAAAGAGTACAGAGACCAACAAATATAACTTCAAAATTGATGTTAAAAATTCACGTAATCAAGTTTTTGGTTTTTTGCAAACAAATTTTATTTTCACGAAATTCGGTAAACACTTACCTTTTTATGTCCTAAAGACACTGTAAATTTTTCGATTTGAAATATTTATTTTTTCACCTCATCTCGACGTAAAATAAAAAAAAAATCAGCCTAATTGTCTATCTCCGTTCCCCAGCTCACGGGAACCCATTCTAGAGAATATATTTCAAATTTAAAAATTATTTTATTTTACTTGTTCCCTTACGCACCTAAGCACGCACTACGCCGTACTGTGATAAGGCTTACAAAGGAGCACGTTAACTACAATTAGTACAATTGCATTTCTAGGTGGTCTAGTTCTGTGAAATGCATTACCATTCTTTACAAAAACCGGTAATGACGTCCTTTTTTCATGTTAATTCCAAGAAACATAAATAATGACCGTTTAGATAACAATGAAGATAAGACATCGTTAGTAATCATTACCGGGTTTTGTAAACAACAATGCGTTTCATAGAACACCGGAGCCCCTATGTGTTGTAAATCCACTGTGAGTCTTATCAGAATTCGGCATCGTTAGGTAGGTACTTTAAACAATAACAGTGCTCTATTAGATACCTGCGCGGTACCATAGCATGGTACTTAGTTAGGGGACCATCGAGAATTGTCAATACCTAGAGTGTTCTCAGAAATAAAATATTTATTATTGGGATCTATCTCTTACGGTAGCTAATTTACTGATCAATCAATTTCAAATCAAATAATCTATTGCAGTCTACTAACTGTCTCTACTGTCCATCTGATTAAGGAGTTAGGCTCAAGGTCTTTCGAAGTTAGGACTTTAAAATGTATAGTACTAAAAATGCGCACTCAGAGAGTAGGTACCTGGGTACTAGACTGACAAAATCATCAAGGTCATTTATGTGTGCAGAATTTAACTAGTGCGTTGTAAAGATATTCGAGCACTTTATGTAGTTTTTAAATGCACCTTGGAACCCAATCATTGTAAGTGATTGGATGTTCCAAGAGCACTGCGAACCTTTATAGTATGGCTTTATATTATTATGTATTATTAAAAGGGAATATGAAAAGGAAAACAAATTTTTAATTTTAGTCAATTTACTCAATACAATTTTTTCGGCTAAAATTCAGGTGGGGGAGTGACGGCTGAGGTATTTAGTTACATCTGTTTCTGAGGGAACCAGACCAATAACGGGCGGCACCACGTGAAGGTAACCTCGCACCTAGCTCTGGGGATCTTGGCGACCTGCGCTCCTCCCAGGCCTGCTTGCCAAACTCGACACCGGATAGGTGTCGAGAGTAAGGTTTCACCTACCCAACGCGCAACTCCGTTGGGTGGGTCCGCCTCGCCCTGCTGTTTTAGGTTATAATATATAATTACATTACATTATATAATTATAACATAAAACATTTATGAGAAGATGTTGTCGGCAGTCTAAACGGTGACTCTATTTTTGTCCACGAAACTGACAAGGACACAATTACGACCGCAGCGACCCGGTTTGCAGATTCTTCGGATGATTGCTGAATACAGCTCGGGGTTGGTCGGTGCGTCATAGTTGATAACGATGGAAGGTTGCCACACGTCGATACCTTCCGCGCATTCGTGTGTCGATATCAGCACTCGGCTGAAAGGAGAAATGACAAACTGTTAACAACTACATATTAAATGGATTAAATGTACGTACTAGGATAGTCTTCCTACCCCCAAAACTAAGCCTACCCTCAACTTCCAAATATGAACTTGTTTTGTTGCAGAGGTGATAATGAACAATTTCTAGAATGAACAAGTTATAATGAAAAATTACCTTTTTCCCGATCTGAACTCGTTCATAATGCGGTTTCTTTTCTTTTGACTCATGTCACCATGCATATAGGCGACTGTGAAATTGGCTTCCAGCATTTTTTGTACGAGCCACTCGACTTTTTCTTCGGTATCGCAGAAGATGAGGGCTTGTTGTCTGCTGAGTGTGTCATAGCGATCAAACAGGGTGTCGAACTTCTCCTCCTCACGTCGCACTTCTACAAACACCTTTTGAATGCCTTCCAGGGTCAACTTATCACTGTGAACAAAATTGGTTAACATTAGTGAGTGCCAGGATTGTAGCAATAAATCCCTCCAAATTATTTCGTATAACCATACAATCAACTTACCGTTTCACCCAGATTTTCAGGGGATTGTACATCAGCTTGTCAATCATTTCAACAATGTTAGAGTTGTCGGTGGTAGAACTGGCAGAGTGGAGCACAACTTGTGTTGCTGGTGAAACGGAGCGGAAAACATCGTAGATGTGCTTCTTGAACCCTTTGTTCATCATTTGATCGGTGTCATCAAAAATCAGCAACTTGACGAACCTTGTGCTTAACATGTGCCTATTTATCATATCTGAAAATAAATTGAGATGAAATTAATTAAACAGTCACTGCGAATATATGTACGTATTAGAACAACAATCAATAACAGAGGGACCTAGAGACCAAGACGTGTCTATTTGATATTGTAGGTAAATAAAATTAATCTAAAAAAAATATTTGAAAAAGTCTCACCGAATACTCTGCCTGGTGTCCCACAGACGACGTGTTGACCATAATCCAATTTCCGGTTATCTTCGCCACGTCTTGTGCCACCAATACAAGCATGACACTGCACACCCATTAAGTGACCCAAAGCGCGAACCACTTTTTGAATATTCGTAGCCGAGTCGCATGTAGGTGTCAGTACCAGTACTTGGGTTTCACGTAGAGTGGTATCGACTGATTGTAACAGTGATATCGCTAACGTTGCCGTTTTGTCAGCGCCAGAGTGTGCTTGAGCTATCACGTCTCTTCCGCTTACAATAGGTGGAATAGCTCTCCGTTGTATTGCGGATGGTTTCGAGAAACCACACGCGTATATCCCTTCCAATAGCTCCTCACTTAGTTGAAGTGATTCAAAGGTAGGTTCAACAAGTTCCACATCTTCAGGTTCAAACTCCACATTCGATACACCAGACATCTCTTCATACGATGTTTCACAATTACCAGCCATCTTATTTTAGAGTTATTTTAAAATTATGTATAATAAATATACACTTTGCACAATATTAAACTACGAGGAGGTCACGACACGTCTGACTCTTAGCACAGTTCAACACTGAATGCCACAAAGTGGTCGGGAGCCCACCGGGACCAACACACAGGTGTAATAATAATAAAAGGTCAATAGATAAGAATGATACCTGCCCGCAGGTATGGCAAATAACAAATAACAATAAGCAGTAGGTAGTCAGAGAGGGACGCTAAATGCATTGTTGTTAAGAGTAAGCGGGACAGACATAATATCTTTTGTCCGTCGGCTTGTCTGTTAGTCTGTCTTTCTATGAATTTAATATTTTCCATGAACATAATCTCCACAGTGACACGGCCGATTGAAATGTAATTTTTACCATAGATACCAAGGCATAATAATATTAGACCAGGTTCGATAATTTTTACAAAAGGACGAGAATATAACAAGAATTAAAGGAAAAATAATTTACGGGCGATCTGAGGTCGGGAAGTGGAAGGGGGTGAGTTTTAAAAGTAAAAAACGGTGTATCTCGATTTCCGGCAAAACTACAAGTCCCATGAAAAAAATTTAAATGACAAAGTTGTAGGTAAAGAGTACAGAGACCAACAAATATAACTTCAAAATTGATGTTAAAAATTCACGTAATCAAGTTTTTGGTTTTTTGCAAACAAATTTTATTTTCACGAAATTCGGTAAACACTTACCTTTTTATGTCCTAAAGACACTGTAAATTTTTCGATTTGAAATATTTATTTTTTCACCTCATCTCGACGTAAAATAAAAAAAAAATCAGCCTAATTGTCTATCTCCGTTCCCCAGCTCACGGGAACCCATTCTAGAGAATATATTTCAAATTTAAAAATTATTTTATTTTACTTGTTCCCTTACGCACCTAAGCACGCACTACGCCGTACTGTGATAAGGCTTACAAAGGAGCACGTTAACTACAATTAGTACAATTGCATTTCTAGGTGGTCTAGTTCTGTGAAATGCATTACCATTCTTTACAAAAACCGGTAATGACGTCCTTTTTTCATGTTAATTCCAAGAAACATAAATAATGACCGTTTAGATAACAATGAAGATAAGACATCGTTAGTAATCATTACCGGGTTTTGTAAACAACAATGCGTTTCATAGAACACCGGAGCCCCTATGTGTTGTAAATCCACTGTGAGTCTTATCAGAATTCGGCATCGTTAGGTAGGTACTTTAAACAATAACAGTGCTCTATTAGATACCTGCGCGGTACCATAGCATGGTACTTAGTTAGGGGACCATCGAGAATTGTCAATACCTAGAGTGTTCTCAGAAATAAAATATTTATTATTGGGATCTATCTCTTACGGTAGCTAATTTACTGATCAATCAATTTCAAATCAAATAATCTATTGCAGTCTACTAACTGTCTCTACTGTCCATCTGATTAAGGAGTTAGGCTCAAGGTCTTTCGAAGTTAGGACTTTAAAATGTATAGTACTAAAAATGCGCACTCAGAGAGTAGGTACCTGGGTACTAGACTGACAAAATCATCAAGGTCATTTATGTGTGCAGAATTTAACTAGTGCGTTGTAAAGATATTCGAGCACTTTATGTAGTTTTTAAATGCACCTTGGAACCCAATCATTGTAAGTGATTGGATGTTCCAAGAGCACTGCGAACCTTTATAGTATGGCTTTATATTATTATGTACCTATTATTAAAAGGGAATATGAAAAGAAAAACAAATTTTTAATTTTAGTCAATTTACTCAATACAATTTTTTCGGCTAAAATTCAGGTGGGGGAGTGACGGCTGAGGTATTTAGTTACATCTGTTTCTGAGGGAACCAGACCAATAACGGGCGGCACCACGTGAAGGTAACCTCGCACCTAGCTCTGGGGATCTTGGCGACCTGCGCTCCTCCCAGGCCTGCTTGCCAAACTCGACACCGGATAGGTGTCGAGAGTAAGGTTTCACCTACCCAACGCGCAACTCCGTTGGGTGGGTCCGCCTCGCCCTGCTGTTTTAGGTTATAATATATAATTACATTACATTATATAATTATAACATAAAACATTTATGAGAAGATGTTGTCGGCAGTCTAAACGGTGACTCTATTTTTGTCCACGAAACTGACAAGGACACAATTACGACCGCAGCGACCCGGTTTGCAGATTCTTCGGATGATTGCTGAATACAGCTCGGGGTTGGTCGGTGCGTCATAGTTGATAACGATGGAAGGTTGCCACACGTCGATACCTTCCGCGCATTCGTGTGTCGATATCAGCACTCGGCTGAAAGGAGAAATGACAAACTGTTAACAACTACATATTAAATGGATTAAATGTACGTACTAGGATAGTCTTCCTACCCCCAAAACTAAGCCTACCCTCAACTTCCAAATATGAACTTGTTTTGTTGCAGAGGTGATAATGAACAATTTCTAGAATGAACAAGTTATAATGAAAAATTACCTTTTTCCCGATCTGAACTCGTTCATAATGCGGTTTCTTTTCTTTTGACTCATGTCACCATGCATATAGGCGACTGTGAAATTGGCTTCCAGCATTTTTTGTACGAGCCACTCGACTTTTTCTTCGGTATCGCAGAAGATGAGGGCTTGTTGTCTGCTGAGTGTGTCATAGCGATCAAACAGGGTGTCGAACTTCTCCTCCTCACGTCGCACTTCTACAAACACCTTTTGAATGCCTTCCAGGGTCAACTTATCACTGTGAACAAAATTGGTTAACATTAGTGAGTGCCAGGATTGTAGCAATAAATCCCTCCAAATTATTTCGTATAACCATACAATCAACTTACCGTTTCACCCAGATTTTCAGGGGATTGTACATCAGCTTGTCAATCATTTCAACAATGTTAGAGTTGTCGGTGGTAGAACTGGCAGAGTGGAGCACAACTTGTGTTGCTGGTGAAACGGAGCGGAAAACATCGTAGATGTGCTTCTTGAACCCTTTGTTCATCATTTGATCGGTGTCATCAAAAATCAGCAACTTGACGAACCTTGTGCTTAACATGTGCCTATTTATCATATCTGAAAATAAATTGAGATGAAATTAATTAAACAGTCACTGCGAATATATGTACGTATTAGAACAACAATCAATAACAGAGGGACCTAGAGACCAAGACGTGTCTATTTGATATTGTAGGTAAATAAAATTAATCTAAAAAAAATATTTGAAAAAGTCTCACCGAATACTCTGCCTGGTGTCCCACAGACGACGTGTTGACCATAATCCAATTTCCGGTTATCTTCGCCACGTCTTGTGCCACCAATACAAGCATGACACTGCACACCCATTAAGTGACCCAAAGCGCGAACCACTTTTTGAATATTCGTAGCCGAGTCGCATGTAGGTGTCAGTACCAGTACTTGGGTTTCACGTAGAGTGGTATCGACTGATTGTAACAGTGATATCGCTAACGTTGCCGTTTTGTCAGCGCCAGAGTGTGCTTGAGCTATCACGTCTCTTCCGCTTACAATAGGTGGAATAGCTCTCCGTTGTATTGCGGATGGTTTCGAGAAACCACACGCGTATATCCCTTCCAATAGCTCCTCACTTAGTTGAAGTGATTCAAAGGTAGGTTCAACAAGTTCCACATCTTCAGGTTCAAACTCCACATTCGATACACCAGACATCTCTTCATACGATGTTTCACAATTACCAGCCATCTTATTTTAGAGTTATTTTAAAATTATGTATAATAAATATACACTTTGCACAATATTAAACTACGAGGAGGTCACGACACGTCTGACTCTTAGCACAGTTCAACACTGAATGCCACAAAGTGGTCGGGAGCCCACCGGGACCAACACACAGGTGTAATAATAATAAAAGGTCAATAGATAAGAATGATACCTGCCCGCAGGTATGGCAAATAACAAATAACAATAAGCAGTAGGTAGTCAGAGAGGGACGCTAAATGCATTGTTGTTAAGAGTAAGCGGGACAGACATAATATCTTTTGTCCGTCGGCTTGTCTGTTAGTCTGTCTTTCTATGAATTTAATATTTTCCATGAACATAATCTCCACAGTGACACGGCCGATTGAAATGTAATTTTTACCATAGATACCAAGGCATAATAATATTAGACCAGGTTCGATAATTTTTACAAAAGGACGAGAATATAACAAGAATTAAAGGAAAAATAATTTACGGGCGATCTGAGGTCGGGAAGTGGAAGGGGGTGAGTTTTAAAAGTAAAAAACGGTGTATCTCGATTTCCGGCAAAACTACAAGTCCCATGAAAAAAATTTAAATGACAAAGTTGTAGGTAAAGAGTACAGAGACCAACAAATATAACTTCAAAATTGATGTTAAAAATTCACGTAATCAAGTTTTTGGTTTTTTGCAAACAAATTTTATTTTCACGAAATTCGGTAAACACTTACCTTTTTATGTCCTAAAGACACTGTAAATTTTTCGATTTGAAATATTTATTTTTTCACCTCATCTCGACGTAAAATAAAAAAAAAATCAGCCTAATTGTCTATCTCCGTTCCCCAGCTCACGGGAACCCATTCTAGAGAATATATTTCAAATTTAAAAATTATTTTATTTTACTTGTTCCCTTACGCACCTAAGCACGCACTACGCCGTACTGTGATAAGGCTTACAAAGGAGCACGTTAACTACAATTAGTACAATTGCATTTCTAGGTGGTCTAGTTCTGTGAAATGCATTACCATTCTTTACAAAAACCGGTAATGACGTCCTTTTTTCATGTTAATTCCAAGAAACATAAATAATGACCGTTTAGATAACAATGAAGATAAGACATCGTTAGTAATCATTACCGGGTTTTGTAAACAACAATGCGTTTCATAGAACACCGGAGCCCCTATGTGTTGTAAATCCACTGTGAGTCTTATCAGAATTCGGCATCGTTAGGTAGGTACTTTAAACAATAACAGTGCTCTATTAGATACCTGCGCGGTACCATAGCATGGTACTTAGTTAGGGGACCATCGAGAATTGTCAATACCTAGAGTGTTCTCAGAAATAAAATATTTATTATTGGGATCTATCTCTTACGGTAGCTAATTTACTGATCAATCAATTTCAAATCAAATAATCTATTGCAGTCTACTAACTGTCTCTACTGTCCATCTGATTAAGGAGTTAGGCTCAAGGTCTTTCGAAGTTAGGACTTTAAAATGTATAGTACTAAAAATGCGCACTCAGAGAGTAGGTACCTGGGTACTAGACTGACAAAATCATCAAGGTCATTTATGTGTGCAGAATTTAACTAGTGCGTTGTAAAGATATTCGAGCACTTTATGTAGTTTTTAAATGCACCTTGGAACCCAATCATTGTAAGTGATTGGATGTTCCAAGAGCACTGCGAACCTTTATAGTATGGCTTTATATTATTATGTATTATTAAAAGGGAATATGAAAAGGAAAACAAATTTTTAATTTTAGTCAATTTACTCAATACAATTTTTTCGGCTAAAATTCAGGTGGGGGAGTGACGGCTGAGGTATTTAGTTACATCTGTTTCTGAGGGAACCAGACCAATAACGGGCGGCACCACGTGAAGGTAACCTCGCACCTAGCTCTGGGGATCTTGGCGACCTGCGCTCCTCCCAGGCCTGCTTGCCAAACTCGACACCGGATAGGTGTCGAGAGTAAGGTTTCACCTACCCAACGCGCAACTCCGTTGGGTGGGTCCGCCTCGCCCTGCTGTTTTAGGTTATAATATATAATTACATTACATTATATAATTATAACATAAAACATTTATGAGAAGATGTTGTCGGCAGTCTAAACGGTGACTCTATTTTTGTCCACGAAACTGACAAGGACACAATTACGACCGCAGCGACCCGGTTTGCAGATTCTTCGGATGATTGCTGAATACAGCTCGGGGTTGGTCGGTGCGTCATAGTTGATAACGATGGAAGGTTGCCACACGTCGATACCTTCCGCGCATTCGTGTGTCGATATCAGCACTCGGCTGAAAGGAGAAATGACAAACTGTTAACAACTACATATTAAATGGATTAAATGTACGTACTAGGATAGTCTTCCTACCCCCAAAACTAAGCCTACCCTCAACTTCCAAATATGAACTTGTTTTGTTGCAGAGGTGATAATGAACAATTTCTAGAATGAACAAGTTATAATGAAAAATTACCTTTTTCCCGATCTGAACTCGTTCATAATGCGGTTTCTTTTCTTTTGACTCATGTCACCATGCATATAGGCGACTGTGAAATTGGCTTCCAGCATTTTTTGTACGAGCCACTCGACTTTTTCTTCGGTATCGCAGAAGATGAGGGCTTGTTGTCTGCTGAGTGTGTCATAGCGATCAAACAGGGTGTCGAACTTCTCCTCCTCACGTCGCACTTCTACAAACACCTTTTGAATGCCTTCCAGGGTCAACTTATCACTGTGAACAAAATTGGTTAACATTAGTGAGTGCCAGGATTGTAGCAATAAATCCCTCCAAATTATTTCGTATAACCATACAATCAACTTACCGTTTCACCCAGATTTTCAGGGGATTGTACATCAGCTTGTCAATCATTTCAACAATGTTAGAGTTGTCGGTGGTAGAACTGGCAGAGTGGAGCACAACTTGTGTTGCTGGTGAAACGGAGCGGAAAACATCGTAGATGTGCTTCTTGAACCCTTTGTTCATCATTTGATCGGTGTCATCAAAAATCAGCAACTTGACGAACCTTGTGCTTAACATGTGCCTATTTATCATATCTGAAAATAAATTGAGATGAAATTAATTAAACAGTCACTGCGAATATATGTACGTATTAGAACAACAATCAATAACAGAGGGACCTAGAGACCAAGACGTGTCTATTTGATATTGTAGGTAAATAAAATTAATCTAAAAAAAATATTTGAAAAAGTCTCACCGAATACTCTGCCTGGTGTCCCACAGACGACGTGTTGACCATAATCCAATTTCCGGTTATCTTCGCCACGTCTTGTGCCACCAATACAAGCATGACACTGCACACCCATTAAGTGACCCAAAGCGCGAACCACTTTTTGAATATTCGTAGCCGAGTCGCATGTAGGTGTCAGTACCAGTACTTGGGTTTCACGTAGAGTGGTATCGACTGATTGTAACAGTGATATCGCTAACGTTGCCGTTTTGTCAGCGCCAGAGTGTGCTTGAGCTATCACGTCTCTTCCGCTTACAATAGGTGGAATAGCTCTCCGTTGTATTGCGGATGGTTTCGAGAAACCACACGCGTATATCCCTTCCAATAGCTCCTCACTTAGTTGAAGTGATTCAAAGGTAGGTTCAACAAGTTCCACATCTTCAGGTTCAAACTCCACATTCGATACACCAGACATCTCTTCATACGATGTTTCACAATTACCAGCCATCTTATTTTAGAGTTATTTTAAAATTATGTATAATAAATATACACTTTGCACAATATTAAACTACGAGGAGGTCACGACACGTCTGACTCTTAGCACAGTTCAACACTGAATGCCACAAAGTGGTCGGGAGCCCACCGGGACCAACACACAGGTGTAATAATAATAAAAGGTCAATAGATAAGAATGATACCTGCCCGCAGGTATGGCAAATAACAAATAACAATAAGCAGTAGGTAGTCAGAGAGGGACGCTAAATGCATTGTTGTTAAGAGTAAGCGGGACAGACATAATATCTTTTGTCCGTCGGCTTGTCTGTTAGTCTGTCTTTCTATGAATTTAATATTTTCCATGAACATAATCTCCACAGTGACACGGCCGATTGAAATGTAATTTTTACCATAGATACCAAGGCATAATAATATTAGACCAGGTTCGATAATTTTTACAAAAGGACGAGAATATAACAAGAATTAAAGGAAAAATAATTTACGGGCGATCTGAGGTCGGGAAGTGGAAGGGGGTGAGTTTTAAAAGTAAAAAACGGTGTATCTCGATTTCCGGCAAAACTACAAGTCCCATGAAAAAAATTTAAATGACAAAGTTGTAGGTAAAGAGTACAGAGACCAACAAATATAACTTCAAAATTGATGTTAAAAATTCACGTAATCAAGTTTTTGGTTTTTTGCAAACAAATTTTATTTTCACGAAATTCGGTAAACACTTACCTTTTTATGTCCTAAAGACACTGTAAATTTTTCGATTTGAAATATTTATTTTTTCACCTCATCTCGACGTAAAATAAAAAAAAAATCAGCCTAATTGTCTATCTCCGTTCCCCAGCTCACGGGAACCCATTCTAGAGAATATATTTCAAATTTAAAAATTATTTTATTTTACTTGTTCCCTTACGCACCTAAGCACGCACTACGCCGTACTGTGATAAGGCTTACAAAGGAGCACGTTAACTACAATTAGTACAATTGCATTTCTAGGTGGTCTAGTTCTGTGAAATGCATTACCATTCTTTACAAAAACCGGTAATGACGTCCTTTTTTCATGTTAATTCCAAGAAACATAAATAATGACCGTTTAGATAACAATGAAGATAAGACATCGTTAGTAATCATTACCGGGTTTTGTAAACAACAATGCGTTTCATAGAACACCGGAGCCCCTATGTGTTGTAAATCCACTGTGAGTCTTATCAGAATTCGGCATCGTTAGGTAGGTACTTTAAACAATAACAGTGCTCTATTAGATACCTGCGCGGTACCATAGCATGGTACTTAGTTAGGGGACCATCGAGAATTGTCAATACCTAGAGTGTTCTCAGAAATAAAATATTTATTATTGGGATCTATCTCTTACGGTAGCTAATTTACTGATCAATCAATTTCAAATCAAATAATCTATTGCAGTCTACTAACTGTCTCTACTGTCCATCTGATTAAGGAGTTAGGCTCAAGGTCTTTCGAAGTTAGGACTTTAAAATGTATAGTACTAAAAATGCGCACTCAGAGAGTAGGTACCTGGGTACTAGACTGACAAAATCATCAAGGTCATTTATGTGTGCAGAATTTAACTAGTGCGTTGTAAAGATATTCGAGCACTTTATGTAGTTTTTAAATGCACCTTGGAACCCAATCATTGTAAGTGATTGGATGTTCCAAGAGCACTGCGAACCTTTATAGTATGGCTTTATATTATTATGTATTATTAAAAGGGAATATGAAAAGAAAAACAAATTTTTAATTTTAGTCAATTTACTCAATACAATTTTTTCGGCTAAAATTCAGGTGGGGGAGTGACGGCTGAGGTATTTAGTTACATCTGTTTCTGAGGGAACCAGACCAATAACGGGCGGCACCACGTGAAGGTAACCTCGCACCTAGCTCTGGGGATCTTGGCGACCTGCGCTCCTCCCAGGCCTGCTTGCCAAACTCGACACCGGATAGGTGTCGAGAGTAAGGTTTCACCTACCCAACGCGCAACTCCGTTGGGTGGATCCGCCTCGCCCTGCTGTTTTAGGTTATAATATATAATTACATTACATTATATAATTATAACATAAAACATTTATGAGAAGATGTTGTCGGCAGTCTAAACGGTGACTCTATTTTTGTCCACGAAACTGACAAGGACACAATTACGACCGCAGCGACCCGGTTTGCAGATTCTTCGGATGATTGCTGAATACAGCTCGGGGTTGGTCGGTGCGTCATAGTTGATAACGATGGAAGGTTGCCACACGTCGATACCTTCCGCGCATTCGTGTGTCGATATCAGCACTCGGCTGAAAGGAGAAATGACAAACTGTTAACAACTACATATTAAATGGATTAAATGTACGTACTAGGATAGTCTTCCTACCCCCAAAACTAAGCCTACCCTCAACTTCCAAATATGAACTTGTTTTGTTGCAGAGGTGATAATGAACAATTTCTAGAATGAACAAGTTA
Organism: Pelosia muscerda; assembly: GCA_963691645.1. Lineage (NCBI taxonomy): Eukaryota > Metazoa > Arthropoda > Insecta > Lepidoptera > Erebidae > Pelosia > Pelosia muscerda. The sequence continues at coordinate 3,476,339 of OY829099.1, read as the reverse complement.
TAATGAAAAATTACCTTTTTCCCGATCTGAACTCGTTCATAATGCGGTTTCTTTTCTTTTGACTCATGTCACCATGCATATAGGCGACTGTGAAATTGGCTTCCAGCATTTTTTGTACGAGCCACTCGACTTTTTCTTCGGTATCGCAGAAGATGAGGGCTTGTTGTCTGCTGAGTGTGTCATAGCGATCAAACAGGGTGTCGAACTTCTCCTCCTCACGTCGCACTTCTACAAACACCTTTTGAATGCCTTCCAGGGTCAACTTATCACTGTGAACAAAATTGGTTAACATTAGTGAGTGCCAGGATTGTAGCAATAAATCCCTCCAAATTATTTCGTATAACCATACAATCAACTTACCGTTTCACCCAGATTTTCAGGGGATTGTACATCAGCTTGTCAATCATTTCAACAATGTTAGAGTTGTCGGTGGTAGAACTGGCAGAGTGGAGCACAACTTGTGTTGCTGGTGAAACGGAGCGGAAAACATCGTAGATGTGCTTCTTGAACCCTTTGTTCATCATTTGATCGGTGTCATCAAAAATCAGCAACTTGACGAACCTTGTGCTTAACATGTGCCTATTTATCATATCTGAAAATAAATTGAGATGAAATTAATTAAACAGTCACTGCGAATATATGTACGTATTAGAACAACAATCAATAACAGAGGGACCTAGAGACCAAGACGTGTCTATTTGATATTGTAGGTAAATAAAATTAATCTAAAAAAAATATTTGAAAAAATCTCACCGAATACTCTGCCTGGTGTCCCACAGACGACGTGTTGACCATAATCCAATTTCCGGTTATCTTCGCCACGTCTTGTGCCACCAATACAAGCATGACACTGCACACCCATTAAGTGACCCAAAGCGCGAACCACTTTTTGAATATTCGTAGCCGAGTCGCATGTAGGTGTCAGTACCAGTACTTGGGTTTCACGTAGAGTGGTATCGACTGATTGTAACAGTGATATCGCTAACGTTGCCGTTTTGTCAGCGCCAGAGTGTGCTTGAGCTATCACGTCTCTTCCGCTTACAATAGGTGGAATAGCTCTCCGTTGTATTGCGGATGGTTTCGAGAAACCACACGCGTATATCCCTTCCAATAGCTCCTCACTTAGTTGAAGTGATTCAAAGGTAGGTTCAACAAGTTCCACATCTTCAGGTTCAAACTCCACATTCGATACACCAGACATCTCTTCATACGATGTTTCACAATTACCAACCATCTTATTTTAGAGTTATTTTAAAATTATGTATAATAAATATACACTTTGCACAATATTAAACTACGAGGAGGTCACGACACGTCTGACTCTTAGCACAGTTCAACACTGAATGCCACAAAGTGGTCGGGAGCCCACCGGGACCAACACACAGGTGTAATAATAATAAAAGGTCAATAGATAAGAATGATACCTGCCCGCAGGTATGGCAAATAACAAATAACAATAAGCAGTAGGTAGTCAGAGAGGGACGCTAAATGCATTGTTGTTAAGAGTAAGCGGGACAGACATAATATCTTTTGTCCGTCGGCTTGTCTGTTAGTCTGTCTTTCTATCAATTTAATATTTTCCATGAACATAATCTCCACAGTGACACGGCCGATTGAAATGTAATTTTTACCATAGATACCAAGGCATAATAATATTAGACCAGGTTCGATAATTTTTACAAAAGGACGAGAATATAACAAGAATTAAAGGAAAAATAATTTACGGGCGATCTGAGGTCGGGAAGTGGAAGGGGGTGAGTTTTAAAAGTAAAAAACGGTGTATCTCGATTTCCGGCAAAACTACAAGTCCCATGAAAAAAATTTAAATGACAAAGTTGTAGGTAAAGAGTACAGAGACCAACAAATATAACTTCAAAATTGATGTTAAAAATTCACGTAATCAAGTTTTTGGTTTTTTGCAAACAAATTTTATTTTCACGAAATTCGGTAAACACTTACCTTTTTATGTCCTAAAGACACTGTAAATTTTTCGATTTGAAATATTTATTTTTTCACCTCATCTCGACGTAAAATAAAAAAAAAATCAGCCTAATTGTCTATCTCCGTTCCCCAGCTCACGGGAACCCATTCTAGAGAATATATTTCAAATTTAAAAATTATTTTATTTTACTTGTTCCCTTACGCACCTAAGCACGCACTACGCCGTACTGTGATAAGGCTTACAAAGGAGCACGTTAACTACAATTAGTACAATTGCATTTCTAGGTGGTCTAGTTCTGTGAAATGCATTACCATTCTTTACAAAAACCGGTAATGACGTCCTTTTTTCATGTTAATTCCAAGAAACATAAATAATGACCGTTTAGATAACAATGAAGATAAGACATCGTTAGTAATCATTACCGGGTTTTGTAAACAACAATGCGTTTCATAGAACACCGGAGCCCCTATGTGTTGTAAATCCACTGTGAGTCTTATCAGAATTCGGCATCGTTAGGTAGGTACTTTAAACAATAACAGTGCTCTATTAGATACCTGCGCGGTACCATAGCATGGTACTTAGTTAGGGGACCATCGAGAATTGTCAATACCTAGAGTGTTCTCAGAAATAAAATATTTATTATTGGGATCTATCTCTTACGGTAGCTAATTTACTGATCAATCAATTTCAAATCAAATAATCTATTGCAGTCTACTAACTGTCTCTACTGTCCATCTGATTAAGGAGTTAGGCTCAAGGTCTTTCGAAGTTAGGACTTTAAAATGTATAGTACTAAAAATGCGCACTCAGAGAGTAGGTACCTGGGTACTAGACTGACAAAATCATCAAGGTCATTTATGTGTGCAGAATTTAACTAGTGCGTTGTAAAGATATTCGAGCACTTTATGTAGTTTTTAAATGCACCTTGGAACCCAATCATTGTAAGTGATTGGATGTTCCAAGAGCACTGCGAACCTTTATAGTATGGCTTTATATTATTATGTATTATTAAAAGGGAATATGAAAAGAAAAACAAATTTTTAATTTTAGTCAATTTACTCAATACAATTTTTTCGGCTAAAATTCAGGTGGGGGAGTGACGGCTGAGGTATTTAGTTACATCTGTTTCTGAGGGAACCAGACCAATAACGGGCGGCACCACGTGAAGGTAACCTCGCACCTAGCTCTGGGGATCTTGGCGACCTGCGCTCCTCCCAGGCCTGCTTGCCAAACTCGACACCGGATAGGTGTCGAGAGTAAGGTTTCACCTACCCAACGCGCAACTCCGTTGGGTGGATCCGCCTCGCCCTGCTGTTTTAGGTTATAATATATAATTACATTACATTATATAATTATAACATAAAACATTTATGAGAAGATGTTGTCGGCAGTCTAAACGGTGACTCTATTTTTGTCCACGAAACTGACAAGGACACAATTACGACCGCAGCGACCCGGTTTGCAGATTCTTCGGATGATTGCTGAATACAGCTCGGGGTTGGTCGGTGCGTCATAGTTGATAACGATGGAAGGTTGCCACACGTCGATACCTTCCGCGCATTCGTGTGTCGATATCAGCACTCGGCTGAAAGGAGAAATGACAAACTGTTAACAACTACATATTAAATGGATTAAATGTACGTACTAGGATAGTCTTCCTACCCCCAAAACTAAGCCTACCCTCAACTTCCAAATATGAACTTGTTTTGTTGCAGAGGTGATAATGAACAATTTCTAGAATGAACAAGTTATAATGAAAAATTACCTTTTTCCCGATCTGAACTCGTTCATAATGCGGTTTCTTTTCTTTTGACTCATGTCACCATGCATATAGGCGACTGTGAAATTGGCTTCCAGCATTTTTTGTACGAGCCACTCGACTTTTTCTTCGGTATCGCAGAAGATGAGGGCTTGTTGTCTGCTGAGTGTGTCATAGCGATCAAACAGGGTGTCGAACTTCTCCTCCTCACGTCGCACTTCTACAAACACCTTTTGAATGCCTTCCAGGGTCAACTTATCACTGTGAACAAAATTGGTTAACATTAGTGAGTGCCAGGATTGTAGCAATAAATCCCTCCAAATTATTTCGTATAACCATACAATCAACTTACCGTTTCACCCAGATTTTCAGGGGATTGTACATCAGCTTGTCAATCATTTCAACAATGTTAGAGTTGTCGGTGGTAGAACTGGCAGAGTGGAGCACAACTTGTGTTGCTGGTGAAACGGAGCGGAAAACATCGTAGATGTGCTTCTTGAACCCTTTGTTCATCATTTGATCGGTGTCATCAAAAATCAGCAACTTGACGAACCTTGTGCTTAACATGTGCCTATTTATCATATCTGAAAATAAATTGAGATGAAATTAATTAAACAGTCACTGCGAATATATGTACGTATTAGAACAACAATCAATAACAGAGGGACCTAGAGACCAAGACGTGTCTATTTGATATTGTAGGTAAATAAAATTAATCTAAAAAAAATATTTGAAAAAATCTCACCGAATACTCTGCCTGGTGTCCCACAGACGACGTGTTGACCATAATCCAATTTCCGGTTATCTTCGCCACGTCTTGTGCCACCAATACAAGCATGACACTGCACACCCATTAAGTGACCCAAAGCGCGAACCACTTTTTGAATATTCGTAGCCGAGTCGCATGTAGGTGTCAGTACCAGTACTTGGGTTTCACGTAGAGTGGTATCGACTGATTGTAACAGTGATATCGCTAACGTTGCCGTTTTGTCAGCGCCAGAGTGTGCTTGAGCTATCACGTCTCTTCCGCTTACAATAGGTGGAATAGCTCTCCGTTGTATTGCGGATGGTTTCGAGAAACCACACGCGTATATCCCTTCCAATAGCTCCTCACTTAGTTGAAGTGATTCAAAGGTAGGTTCAACAAGTTCCACATCTTCAGGTTCAAACTCCACATTCGATACACCAGACATCTCTTCATACGATGTTTCACAATTACCAGCCATCTTATTTTAGAGTTATTTTAAAATTATGTATAATAAATATACACTTTGCACAATATTAAACTACGAGGAGGTCACGACACGTCTGACTCTTAGCACAGTTCAACACTGAATGCCACAAAGTGGTCGGGAGCCCACCGGGACCAACACACAGGTGTAATAATAATAAAAGGTCAATAGATAAGAATGATACCTGCCCGCAGGTATGGCAAATAACAAATAACAATAAGCAGTAGGTAGTCAGAGAGGGACGCTAAATGCATTGTTGTTAAGAGTAAGCGGGACAGACCTAATATCTTTTGTCCGTCGGCTTGTCTGTTAGTCTGTCTTTCTATGAATTTAATATTTTCCATGAACATAATCTCCACAGTGACACGGCCGATTGAAATGTAATTTTTACCATAGATACCAAGGCATAATAATATTAGACCAGGTTCGATAATTTTTACAAAAGGACGAGAATATAACAAGAATTAAAGGAAAAATAATTTACGGGCGATCTGAGGTCGGGAAGTGGAAGGGGGTGAGTTTTAAAAGTAAAAAACGGTGTATCTCGATTTCCGGCAAAACTACAAGTCCCATGAAAAAAATTTAAATGACAAAGTTGTAGGTAAAGAGTACAGAGACCAACAAATATAACTTCAAAATTGATGTTAAAAATTCACGTAATCAAGTTTTTGGTTTTTTGCAAACAAATTTTATTTTCACGAAATTCGGTAAACACTTACCTTTTTATGTCCTAAAGACACTGTAAATTTTTCGATTTGAAATATTTATTTTTTCAACTCATCTCGACGTAAAATAAAAAAAAAATCAGCCTAATTGTCTATCTCCGTTCCCCAGCTCACGGGAACCCATTCTAGAGAATATATTTCAAATTTAAAAATTATTTTATTTTACTTGTTCCCTTACGCACCTAAGCACGCACTACGCCGTACTGTGATAAGGCTTACAAAGGAGCACGTTAACTACAATTAGTACAATTGCATTTCTAGGTGGTCTAGTTCTGTGAAATGCATTACCATTCTTTACAAAAACCGGTAATGACGTCCTTTTTTCATGTTGATTCCAAGAAACATAAATAATGACCGTTTAGATAACAATGAAGATAAGACATCGTTAGTAATCATTACCGGGTTTTGTAAACAACAATGCGTTTCATAGAACACCGGAGCCCCTATGTGTTGTAAATCCACTGTGAGTCTTATCAGAATTCGGCATCGTTAGGTAGGTACTTTAAACAATAACAGTGCTCTATTAGATACCTGCGCGGTACCATAGCATGGTACTTAGTTAGGGGACCATCGAGAATTGTCAATACCTAGAGTGTTCTCAGAAATAAAATATTTATTATTGGGATCTATCTCTTACGGTAGCTAATTTACTGATCAATCAATTTCAAATCAAATAATCTATTGCAGTCTACTAACTGTCTCTACTGTCCATCTGATTAAGGAGTTAGGCTCAAGGTCTTTCGAAGTTAGGACTTTAAAATGTATAGTACTAAAAATGCGCACTCAGAGAGTAGGTACCTGGGTACTAGACTGACAAAATCATCAAGGTCATTTATGTGTGCAGAATTTAACTAGTGCGTTGTAAAGATATTCGAGCACTTTATGTAGTTTTTAAATGCACCTTGGAACCCAATCATTGTAAGTGATTGGATGTTCCAAGAGCACTGCGAACCTTTATAGTATGGCTTTATATTATTATGTATTATTAAAAGGGAATATGAAAAGAAAAACAAATTTTTAATTTTAGTCAATTTACTCAATACAATTTTTTCGGCTAAAATTCAGGTGGGGGAGTGACGGCTGAGGTATTTAGTTACATCTGTTTCTGAGGGAACCAGACCAATAACGGGCGGCACCACGTGAAGGTAACCTCGCACCTAGCTCTGGGGATCTTGGCGACCTGCGCTCCTCCCAGGCCTGCTTGCCAAACTCGACACCGGATAGGTGTCGAGAGTAAGGTTTCACCTACCCAACGCGCAACTCCGTTGGGTGGATCCGCCTCGCCCTGCTGTTTTAGGTTATAATATATAATTACATTACATTATATAATTATAACATAAAACATTTATGAGAAGATGTTGTCGGCAGTCTAAACGGTGACTCTATTTTTGTCCACGAAACTGACAAGGACACAATTACGACCGCAGCGACCCGGTTTGCAGATTCTTCGGATGATTGCTGAATACAGCTCGGGGTTGGTCGGTGCGTCATAGTTGATAACGATGGAAGGTTGCCACACGTCGATACCTTCCGCGCATTCGTGTGTCGATATCAGCACTCGGCTGAAAGGAGAAATGACAAACTGTTAACAACTACATATTAAATGGATTAAATGTACGTACTAGGATAGTCTTCCTACCCCCAAAACTAAGCCTACCCTCAACTTCCAAATATGAACTTGTTTTGTTGCAGAGGTGATAATGAACAATTTCTAGAATGAACAAGTTATAATGAAAAATTACCTTTTTCCCGATCTGAACTCGTTCATAATGCGGTTTCTTTTCTTTTGACTCATGTCACCATGCATATAGGCGACTGTGAAATTGGCTTCCAGCATTTTTTGTACGAGCCACTCGACTTTTTCTTCGGTATCGCAGAAGATGAGGGCTTGTTGTCTGCTGAGTGTGTCATAGCGATCAAACAGGGTGTCGAACTTCTCCTCCTCACGTCGCACTTCTACAAACACCTTTTGAATGCCTTCCAGGGTCAACTTATCACTGTGAACAAAATTGGTTAACATTAGTGAGTGCCAGGATTGTAGCAATAAATCCCTCCAAATTATTTCGTATAACCATACAATCAACTTACCGTTTCACCCAGATTTTCAGGGGATTGTACATCAGCTTGTCAATCATTTCAACAATGTTAGAGTTGTCGGTGGTAGAACTGGCAGAGTGGAGCACAACTTGTGTTGCTGGTGAAACGGAGCGGAAAACATCGTAGATGTGCTTCTTGAACCCTTTGTTCATCATTTGATCGGTGTCATCAAAAATCAGCAACTTGACGAACCTTGTGCTTAACATGTGCCTATTTATCATATCTGAAAATAAATTGAGATGAAATTAATTAAACAGTCACTGCGAATATATGTACGTATTAGAACAACAATCAATAACAGAGGGACCTAGAGACCAAGACGTGTCTATTTGATATTGTAGGTAAATAAAATTAATCTAAAAAAAATATTTGAAAAAATCTCACCGAATACTCTGCCTGGTGTCCCACAGACGACGTGTTGACCATAATCCAATTTCCGGTTATCTTCGCCACGTCTTGTGCCACCAATACAAGCATGACACTGCACACCCATTAAGTGACCCAAAGCGCGAACCACTTTTTGAATATTCGTAGCCGAGTCGCATGTAGGTGTCAGTACCAGTACTTGGGTTTCACGTAGAGTGGTATCGACTGATTGTAACAGTGATATCGCTAACGTTGCCGTTTTGTCAGCGCCAGAGTGTGCTTGAGCTATCACGTCTCTTCCGCTTACAATAGGTGGAATAGCTCTCCGTTGTATTGCGGATGGTTTCGAGAAACCACACGCGTATATCCCTTCCAATAGCTCCTCACTTAGTTGAAGTGATTCAAAGGTAGGTTCAACAAGTTCCACATCTTCAGGTTCAAACTCCACATTCGATACACCAGACATCTCTTCATACGATGTTTCACAATTACCAGCCATCTTATTTTAGAGTTATTTTAAAATTATGTATAATAAATATACACTTTGCACAATATTAAACTACGAGGAGGTCACGACACGTCTGACTCTTAGCACAGTTCAACACTGAATGCCACAAAGTGGTCGGGAGCCCACCGGGACCAACACACAGGTGTAATAATAATAAAAGGTCAATAGATAAGAATGATACCTGCCCGCAGGTATGGCAAATAACAAATAACAATAAGCAGTAGGTAGTCAGAGAGGGACGCTAAATGCATTGTTGTTAAGAGTAAGCGGGACAGACATAATATCTTTTGTCCGTCGGCTTGTCTGTTAGTCTGTCTTTCTATCAATTTAATATTTTCCATGAACATAATCTCCACAGTGACACGGCCGATTGAAATGTAATTTTTACCATAGATACCAAGGCATAATAATATTAGACCAGGTTCGATAATTTTTACAAAAGGACGAGAATATAACAAGAATTAAAGGAAAAATAATTTACGGGCGATCTGAGGTCGGGAAGTGGAAGGGGGTGAGTTTTAAAAGTAAAAAACGGTGTATCTCGATTTCCGGCAAAACTACAAGTCCCATGAAAAAAATTTAAATGACAAAGTTGTAGGTAAAGAGTACAGAGACCAACAAATATAACTTCAAAATTGATGTTAAAAATTCACGTAATCAAGTTTTTGGTTTTTTGCAAACAAATTTTATTTTCACGAAATTCGGTAAACACTTACCTTTTTATGTCCTAAAGACACTGTAAATTTTTCGATTTGAAATATTTATTTTTTCAACTCATCTCGACGTAAAATAAAAAAAAAATCAGCCTAATTGTCTATCTCCGTTCCCCAGCTCACGGGAACCCATTCTAGAGAATATATTTCAAATTTAAAAATTATTTTATTTTACTTGTTCCCTTACGCACCTAAGCACGCACTACGCCGTACTGTGATAAGGCTTACAAAGGAGCACGTTAACTACAATTAGTACAATTGCATTTCTAGGTGGTCTAGTTCTGTGAAATGCATTACCATTCTTTACAAAAACCGGTAATGACGTCCTTTTTTCATGTTGATTCCAAGAAACATAAATAATGACCGTTTAGATAACAATGAAGATAAGACATCGTTAGTAATCATTACCGGGTTTTGTAAACAACAATGCGTTTCATAGAACACCGGAGCCCCTATGTGTTGTAAATCCACTGTGAGTCTTATCAGAATTCGGCATCGTTAGGTAGGTACTTTAAACAATAACAGTGCTCTATTAGATACCTGCGCGGTACCATAGCATGGTACTTAGTTAGGGGACCATCGAGAATTGTCAATACCTAGAGTGTTCTCAGAAATAAAATATTTATTATTGGGATCTATCTCTTACGGTAGCTAATTTACTGATCAATCAATTTCAAATCAAATAATCTATTGCAGTCTACTAACTGTCTCTACTGTCCATCTGATTAAGGAGTTAGGCTCAAGGTCTTTCGAAGTTAGGACTTTAAAATGTATAGTACTAAAAATGCGCACTCAGAGAGTAGGTACCTGGGTACTAGACTGACAAAATCATCAAGGTCATTTATGTGTGCAGAATTTAACTAGTGCGTTGTAAAGATATTCGAGCACTTTATGTAGTTTTTAAATGCACCTTGGAACCCAATCATTGTAAGTGATTGGATGTTCCAAGAGCACTGCGAACCTTTATAGTATGGCTTTATATTATTATGTATTATTAAAAGGGAATATGAAAAGAAAAACAAATTTTTAATTTTAGTCAATTTACTCAATACAATTTTTTCGGCTAAAATTCAGGTGGGGGAGTGACGGCTGAGGTATTTAGTTACATCTGTTTCTGAGGGAACCAGACCAATAACGGGCGGCACCACGTGAAGGTAACCTCGCACCTAGCTCTGGGGATCTTGGCGACCTGCGCTCCTCCCAGGCCTGCTTGCCAAACTCGACACCGGATAGGTGTCGAGAGTAAGGTTTCACCTACCCAACGCGCAACTCCGTTGGGTGGATCCGCCTCGCCCTGCTGTTTTAGGTTATAATATATAATTACATTACATTATATAATTATAACATAAAACATTTATGAGAAGATGTTGTCGGCAGTCTAAACGGTGACTCTATTTTTGTCCACGAAACTGACAAGGACACAATTACGACCGCAGCGACCCGGTTTGCAGATTCTTCGGATGATTGCTGAATACAGCTCGGGGTTGGTCGGTGCGTCATAGTTGATAACGATGGAAGGTTGCCACACGTCGATACCTTCCGCGCATTCGTGTGTCGATATCAGCACTCGGCTGAAAGGAGAAATGACAAACTGTTAACAACTACATATTAAATGGATTAAATGTACGTACTAGGATAGTCTTCCTACCCCCAAAACTAAGCCTACCCTCAACTTCCAAATATGAACTTGTTTTGTTGCAGAGGTGATAATGAACAATTTCTAGAATGAACAAGTTATAATGAAAAATTACCTTTTTCCCGATCTGAACTCGTTCATAATGCGGTTTCTTTTCTTTTGACTCATGTCACCATGCATATAGGCGACTGTGAAATTGGCTTCCAGCATTTTTTGTACGAGCCACTCGACTTTTTCTTCGGTATCGCAGAAGATGAGGGCTTGTTGTCTGCTGAGTGTGTCATAGCGATCAAACAGGGTGTCGAACTTCTCCTCCTCACGTCGCACTTCTACAAACACCTTTTGAATGCCTTCCAGGGTCAACTTATCACTGTGAACAAAATTGGTTAACATTAGTGAGTGCCAGGATTGTAGCAATAAATCCCTCCAAATTATTTCGTATAACCATACAATCAACTTACCGTTTCACCCAGATTTTCAGGGGATTGTACATCAGCTTGTCAATCATTTCAACAATGTTAGAGTTGTCGGTGGTAGAACTGGCAGAGTGGAGCACAACTTGTGTTGCTGGTGAAACGGAGCGGAAAACATCGTAGATGTGCTTCTTGAACCCTTTGTTCATCATTTGATCGGTGTCATCAAAAATCAGCAACTTGACGAACCTTGTGCTTAACATGTGCCTATTTATCATATCTGAAAATAAATTGAGATGAAATTAATTAAACAGTCACTGCGAATATATGTACGTATTAGAACAACAATCAATAACAGAGGGACCTAGAGACCAAGACGTGTCTATTTGATATTGTAGGTAAATAAAATTAATCTAAAAAAAATATTTGAAAAAATCTCACCGAATACTCTGCCTGGTGTCCCACAGACGACGTGTTGACCATAATCCAATTTCCGGTTATCTTCGCCACGTCTTGTGCCACCAATACAAGCATGACACTGCACACCCATTAAGTGACCCAAAGCGCGAACCACTTTTTGAATATTCGTAGCCGAGTCGCATGTAGGTGTCAGTACCAGTACTTGGGTTTCACGTAGAGTGGTATCGACTGATTGTAACAGTGATATCGCTAACGTTGCCGTTTTGTCAGCGCCAGAGTGTGCTTGAGCTATCACGTCTCTTCCGCTTACAATAGGTGGAATAGCTCTCCGTTGTATTGCGGATGGTTTCGAGAAACCACACGCGTATATCCCTTCCAATAGCTCCTCACTTAGTTGAAGTGATTCAAAGGTAGGTTCAACAAGTTCCACATCTTCAGGTTCAAACTCCACATTCGATACACCAGACATCTCTTCATACGATGTTTCACAATTACCAGCCATCTTATTTTAGAGTTATTTTAAAATTATGTATAATAAATATACACTTTGCACAATATTAAACTACGAGGAGGTCACGACACGTCTGACTCTTAGCACAGTTCAACACTGAATGCCACAAAGTGGTCGGGAGCCCACCGGGACCAACACACAGGTGTAATAATAATAAAAGGTCAATAGATAAGAATGATACCTGCCCGCAGGTATGGCAAATAACAAATAACAATAAGCAGTAGGTAGTCAGAGAGGGACGCTAAATGCATTGTTGTTAAGAGTAAGCGGGACAGACATAATATCTTTTGTCCGTCGGCTTGTCTGTTAGTCTGTCTTTCTATCAATTTAATATTTTCCATGAACATAATCTCCACAGTGACACGGCCGATTGAAATGTAATTTTTACCATAGATACCAAGGCATAATAATATTAGACCAGGTTCGATAATTTTTACAAAAGGACGAGAATATAACAAGAATTAAAGGAAAAATAATTTACGGGCGATCTGAGGTCGGGAAGTGGAAGGGGGTGAGTTTTAAAAGTAAAAAACGGTGTATCTCGATTTCCGGCAAAACTACAAGTCCCATGAAAAAAATTTAAATGACAAAGTTGTAGGTAAAGAGTACAGAGACCAACAAATATAACTTCAAAATTGATGTTAAAAATTCACGTAATCAAGTTTTTGGTTTTTTGCAAACAAATTTTATTTTCACGAAATTCGGTAAACACTTACCTTTTTATGTCCTAAAGACACTGTAAATTTTTCGATTTGAAATATTTATTTTTTCACCTCATCTCGACGTAAAATAAAAAAAAAATCAGCCTAATTGTCTATCTCCGTTCCCCAGCTCACGGGAACCCATTCTAGAGAATATATTTCAAATTTAAAAATTATTTTATTTTACTTGTTCCCTTACGCACCTAAGCACGCACTACGCCGTACTGTGATAAGGCTTACAAAGGAGCACGTTAACTACAATTAGTACAATTGCATTTCTAGGTGGTCTAGTTCTGTGAAATGCATTACCATTCTTTACAAAAACCGGTAATGACGTCCTTTTTTCATGTTGATTCCAAGAAACATAAATAATGACCGTTTAGATAACAATGAAGATAAGACATCGTTAGTAATCATTACCGGGTTTTGTAAACAACAATGCGTTTCATAGAACACCGGAGCCCCTATGTGTTGTAAATCCACTGTGAGTCTTATCAGAATTCGGCATCGTTAGGTAGGTACTTTAAACAATAACAGTGCTCTATTAGATACCTGCGCGGTACCATAGCATGGTACTTAGTTAGGGGACCATCGAGAATTGTCAATACCTAGAGTGTTCTCAGAAATAAAATATTTATTATTGGGATCTATCTCTTACGGTAGCTAATTTACTGATCAATCAATTTCAAATCAAATAATCTATTGCAGTCTACTAACTGTCTCTACTGTCCATCTGATTAAGGAGTTAGGCTCAAGGTCTTTCGAAGTTAGGACTTTAAAATGTATAGTACTAAAAATGCGCACTCAGAGAGTAGGTACCTGGGTACTAGACTGACAAAATCATCAAGGTCATTTATGTGTGCAGAATTTAACTAGTGCGTTGTAAAGATATTCGAGCACTTTATGTAGTTTTTAAATGCACCTTGGAACCCAATCATTGTAAGTGATTGGATGTTCCAAGAGCACTGCGAACCTTTATAGTATGGCTTTATATTATTATGTACCTATTATTAAAAGGGAATATGAAAAGAAAAACAAATTTTTAATTTTAGTCAATTTACTCAATACAATTTTTTCGGCTAAAATTCAGGTGGGGGAGTGACGGCTGAGGTATTTAGTTACATCTGTTTCTGAGGGAACCAGACCAATAACGGGCGGCACCACGTGAAGGTAACCTCGCACCTAGCTCTGGGGATCTTGGCGACCTGCGCTCCTCCCAGGCCTGCTTGCCAAACTCGACACCGGATAGGTGTCGAGAGTAAGGTTTCACCTACCCAACGCGCAACTCCGTTGGGTGGATCCGCCTCGCCCTGCTGTTTTAGGTTATAATATATAATTACATTACATTATATAATTATAACATAAAACATTTATGAGAAGATGTTGTCGGCAGTCTAAACGGTGACTCTATTTTTGTCCACGAAACTGACAAGGACACAATTACGACCGCAGCGACCCGGTTTGCAGATTCTTCGGATGATTGCTGAATACAGCTCGGGGTTGGTCGGTGCGTCATAGTTGATAACGATGGAAGGTTGCCACACGTCGATACCTTCCGCGCATTCGTGTGTCGATATCAGCACTCGGCTGAAAGGAGAAATGACAAACTGTTAACAACTACATATTAAATGGATTAAATGTACGTACTAGGATAGTCTTCCTACCCCCAAAACTAAGCCTACCCTCAACTTCCAAATATGAACTTGTTTTGTTGCAGAGGTGATAATGAACAATTTCTAGAATGAACAAGTTATAATGAAAAATTACCTTTTTCCCGATCTGAACTCGTTCATAATGCGGTTTCTTTTCTTTTGACTCATGTCACCATGCATATAGGCGACTGTGAAATTGGCTTCCAGCATTTTTTGTACGAGCCACTCGACTTTTTCTTCGGTATCGCAGAAGATGAGGGCTTGTTGTCTGCTGAGTGTGTCATAGCGATCAAACAGGGTGTCGAACTTCTCCTCCTCACGTCGCACTTCTACAAACACCTTTTGAATGCCTTCCAGGGTCAACTTATCACTGTGAACAAAATTGGTTAACATTAGTGAGTGCCAGGATTGTAGCAATAAATCCCTCCAAATTATTTCGTATAACCATACAATCAACTTACCGTTTCACCCAGATTTTCAGGGGATTGTACATCAGCTTGTCAATCATTTCAACAATGTTAGAGTTGTCGGTGGTAGAACTGGCAGAGTGGAGCACAACTTGTGTTGCTGGTGAAACGGAGCGGAAAACATCGTAGATGTGCTTCTTGAACCCTTTGTTCATCATTTGATCGGTGTCATCAAAAATCAGCAACTTGACGAACCTTGTGCTTAACATGTGCCTATTTATCATATCTGAAAATAAATTGAGATGAAATTAATTAAACAGTCACTGCGAATATATGTACGTATTAGAACAACAATCAATAACAGAGGGACCTAGAGACCAAGACGTGTCTATTTGATATTGTAGGTAAATAAAATTAATCTAAAAAAAATATTTGAAAAAATCTCACCGAATACTCTGCCTGGTGTCCCACAGACGACGTGTTGACCATAATCCAATTTCCGGTTATCTTCGCCACGTCTTGTGCCACCAATACAAGCATGACACTGCACACCCATTAAGTGACCCAAAGCGCGAACCACTTTTTGAATATTCGTAGCCGAGTCGCATGTAGGTGTCAGTACCAGTACTTGGGTTTCACGTAGAGTGGTATCGACTGATTGTAACAGTGATATCGCTAACGTTGCCGTTTTGTCAGCGCCAGAGTGTGCTTGAGCTATCACGTCTCTTCCGCTTACAATAGGTGGAATAGCTCTCCGTTGTATTGCGGATGGTTTCGAGAAACCACACGCGTATATCCCTTCCAATAGCTCCTCACTTAGTTGAAGTGATTCAAAGGTAGGTTCAACAAGTTCCACATCTTCAGGTTCAAACTCCACATTCGATACACCAGACATCTCTTCATACGATGTTTCACAATTACCAGCCATCTTATTTTAGAGTTATTTTAAAATTATGTATAATAAATATACACTTTGCACAATATTAAACTACGAGGAGGTCACGACACGTCTGACTCTTAGCACAGTTCAACACTGAATGCCACAAAGTGGTCGGGAGCCCACCGGGACCAACACACAGGTGTAATAATAATAAAAGGTCAATAGATAAGAATGATACCTGCCCGCAGGTATGGCAAATAACAAATAACAATAAGCAGTAGGTAGTCAGAGAGGGACGCTAAATGCATTGTTGTTAAGAGTAAGCGGGACAGACATAATATCTTTTGTCCGTCGGCTTGTCTGTTAGTCTGTCTTTCTATCAATTTAATATTTTCCATGAACATAATCTCCACAGTGACACGGCCGATTGAAATGTAATTTTTACCATAGATACCAAGGCATAATAATATTAGACCAGGTTCGATAATTTTTACAAAAGGACGAGAATATAACAAGAATTAAAGGAAAAATAATTTACGGGCGATCTGAGGTCGGGAAGTGGAAGGGGGTGAGTTTTAAAAGTAAAAAACGGTGTATCTCGATTTCCGGCAAAACTACAAGTCCCATGAAAAAAATTTAAATGACAAAGTTGTAGGTAAAGAGTACAGAGACCAACAAATATAACTTCAAAATTGATGTTAAAAATTCACGTAATCAAGTTTTTGGTTTTTTGCAAACAAATTTTATTTTCACGAAATTCGGTAAACACTTACCTTTTTATGTCCTAAAGACACTGTAAATTTTTCGATTTGAAATATTTATTTTTTCACCTCATCTCGACGTAAAATAAAAAAAAAATCAGCCTAATTGTCTATCTCCGTTCCCCAGCTCACGGGAACCCATTCTAGAGAATATATTTCAAATTTAAAAATTATTTTATTTTACTTGTTCCCTTACGCACCTAAGCACGCACTACGCCGTACTGTGATAAGGCTTACAAAGGAGCACGTTAACTACAATTAGTACAATTGCATTTCTAGGTGGTCTAGTTCTGTGAAATGCATTACCATTCTATACAAAAACCGGTAATGACGTCCTTTTTTCATGTTGATTCCAAGAAACATAAATAATGACCGTTTAGATAACAATGAAGATAAGACATCGTTAGTAATCATTACCGGGTTTTGTAAACAACAATGCGTTTCATAGAACACCGGAGCCCCTATGTGTTGTAAATCCACTGTGAGTCTTATCAGAATTCGGCATCGTTAGGTAGGTACTTTAAACAATAACAGTGCTCTATTAGATACCTGCGCGGTACCATAGCATGGTACTTAGTTAGGGGACCATCGAGAATTGTCAATACCTAGAGTGTTCTCAGAAATAAAATATTTATTATTGGGATCTATCTCTTACGGTAGCTAATTTACTGATCAATCAATTTCAAATCAAATAATCTATTGCAGTCTACTAACTGTCTCTACTGTCCATCTGATTAAGGAGTTAGGCTCAAGGTCTTTCGAAGTTAGGACTTTAAAATGTATAGTACTAAAAATGCGCACTCAGAGAGTAGGTACCTGGGTACTAGACTGACAAAATCATCAAGGTCATTTATGTGTGCAGAATTTAACTAGTGCGTTGTAAAGATATTCGAGCACTTTATGTAGTTTTTAAATGCACCTTGGAACCCAATCATTGTAAGTGATTGGATGTTCCAAGAGCACTGCGAACCTTTATAGTATGGCTTTATATTATTATGTATTATTAAAAGGGAATATGAAAAGAAAAACAAATTTTTAATTTTAGTCAATTTACTCAATACAATTTTTTCGGCTAAAATTCAGGTGGGGGAGTGACGGCTGAGGTATTTAGTTACATCTGTTTCTGAGGGAACCAGACCAATAACGGGCGGCACCACGTGAAGGTAACCTCGCACCTAGCTCTGGGGATCTTGGCGACCTGCGCTCCTCCCAGGCCTGCTTGCCAAACTCGACACCGGATAGGTGTCGAGAGTAAGGTTTCACCTACCCAACGCGCAACTCCGTTGGGTGGATCCGCCTCGCCCTGCTGTTTTAGGTTATAATATATAATTACATTACATTATATAATTATAACATAAAACATTTATGAGAAGATGTTGTCGGCAGTCTAAACGGTGACTCTATTTTTGTCCACGAAACTGACAAGGACACAATTACGACCGCAGCGACCCGGTTTGCAGATTCTTCGGATGATTGCTGAATACAGCTCGGGGTTGGTCGGTGCGTCATAGTTGATAACGATGGAAGGTTGCCACACGTCGATACCTTCCGCGCATTCGTGTGTCGATATCAGCACTCGGCTGAAAGGAGAAATGACAAACTGTTAACAACTACATATTAAATGGATTAAATGTACGTACTAGGATAGTCTTCCTACCCCCAAAACTAAGCCTACCCTCAACTTCCAAATATGAACTTGTTTTGTTGCAGAGGTGATAATGAACAATTTCTAGAATGAACAAGTTATAATGAAAAATTACCTTTTTCCCGATCTGAACTCGTTCATAATGCGGTTTCTTTTCTTTTGACTCATGTCACCATGCATATAGGCGACTGTGAAATTGGCTTCCAGCATTTTTTGTACGAGCCACTCGACTTTTTCTTCGGTATCGCAGAAGATGAGGGCTTGTTGTCTGCTGAGTGTGTCATAGCGATCAAACAGGGTGTCGAACTTCTCCTCCTCACGTCGCACTTCTACAAACACCTTTTGAATGCCTTCCAGGGTCAACTTATCACTGTGAACAAAATTGGTTAACATTAGTGAGTGCCAGGATTGTAGCAATAAATCCCTCCAAATTATTTCGTATAACCATACAATCAACTTACCGTTTCACCCAGATTTTCAGGGGATTGTACATCAGCTTGTCAATCATTTC
This sequence comes from Pelosia muscerda, assembly GCA_963691645.1. Classification (NCBI taxonomy): domain Eukaryota; kingdom Metazoa; phylum Arthropoda; class Insecta; order Lepidoptera; family Erebidae; genus Pelosia; species Pelosia muscerda. Next base: position 3,457,460 of record OY829099.1, on the reverse strand, counting down.
AACAATGTTAGAGTTGTCGGTGGTAGAACTGGCAGAGTGGAGCACAACTTGTGTTGCTGGTGAAACGGAGCGGAAAACATCGTAGATGTGCTTCTTGAACCCTTTGTTCATCATTTGATCGGTGTCATCAAAAATCAGCAACTTGACGAACCTTGTGCTTAACATGTGCCTATTTATCATATCTGAAAATAAATTGAGATGAAATTAATTAAACAGTCACTGCGAATATATGTACGTATTAGAACAACAATCAATAACAGAGGGACCTAGAGACCAAGACGTGTCTATTTGATATTGTAGGTAAATAAAATTAATCTAAAAAAAATATTTGAAAAAATCTCACCGAATACTCTGCCTGGTGTCCCACAGACGACGTGTTGACCATAATCCAATTTCCGGTTATCTTCGCCACGTCTTGTGCCACCAATACAAGCATGACACTGCACACCCATTAAGTGACCCAAAGCGCGAACCACTTTTTGAATATTCGTAGCCGAGTCGCATGTAGGTGTCAGTACCAGTACTTGGGTTTCACGTAGAGTGGTATCGACTGATTGTAACAGTGATATCGCTAACGTTGCCGTTTTGTCAGCGCCAGAGTGTGCTTGAGCTATCACGTCTCTTCCGCTTACAATAGGTGGAATAGCTCTCCGTTGTATTGCGGATGGTTTCGAGAAACCACACGCGTATATCCCTTCCAATAGCTCCTCACTTAGTTGAAGTGATTCAAAGGTAGGTTCAACAAGTTCCACATCTTCAGGTTCAAACTCCACATTCGATACACCAGACATCTCTTCATACGATGTTTCACAATTACCAGCCATCTTATTTTAGAGTTATTTTAAAATTATGTATAATAAATATACACTTTGCACAATATTAAACTACGAGGAGGTCACGACACGTCTGACTCTTAGCACAGTTCAACACTGAATGCCACAAAGTGGTCGGGAGCCCACCGGGACCAACACACAGGTGTAATAATAATAAAAGGTCAATAGATAAGAATGATACCTGCCCGCAGGTATGGCAAATAACAAATAACAATAAGCAGTAGGTAGTCAGAGAGGGACGCTAAATGCATTGTTGTTAAGAGTAAGCGGGACAGACATAATATCTTTTGTCCGTCGGCTTGTCTGTTAGTCTGTCTTTCTATCAATTTAATATTTTCCATGAACATAATCTCCACAGTGACACGGCCGATTGAAATGTAATTTTTACCATAGATACCAAGGCATAATAATATTAGACCAGGTTCGATAATTTTTACAAAAGGACGAGAATATAACAAGAATTAAAGGAAAAATAATTTACGGGCGATCTGAGGTCGGGAAGTGGAAGGGGGTGAGTTTTAAAAGTAAAAAACGGTGTATCTCGATTTCCGGCAAAACTACAAGTCCCATGAAAAAAATTTAAATGACAAAGTTGTAGGTAAAGAGTACAGAGACCAACAAATATAACTTCAAAATTGATGTTAAAAATTCACGTAATCAAGTTTTTGGTTTTTTGCAAACAAATTTTATTTTCACGAAATTCGGTAAACACTTACCTTTTTATGTCCTAAAGACACTGTAAATTTTTCGATTTGAAATATTTATTTTTTCACCTCATCTCGACGTAAAATAAAAAAAAAATCAGCCTAATTGTCTATCTCCGTTCCCCAGCTCACGGGAACCCATTCTAGAGAATATATTTCAAATTTAAAAATTATTTTATTTTACTTGTTCCCTTACGCACCTAAGCACGCACTACGCCGTACTGTGATAAGGCTTACAAAGGAGCACGTTAACTACAATTAGTACAATTGCATTTCTAGGTGGTCTAGTTCTGTGAAATGCATTACCATTCTTTACAAAAACCGGTAATGACGTCCTTTTTTCATGTTGATTCCAAGAAACATAAATAATGACCGTTTAGATAACAATGAAGATAAGACATCGTTAGTAATCATTACCGGGTTTTGTAAACAACAATGCGTTTCATAGAACACCGGAGCCCCTATGTGTTGTAAATCCACTGTGAGTCTTATCAGAATTCGGCATCGTTAGGTAGGTACTTTAAACAATAACAGTGCTCTATTAGATACCTGCGCGGTACCATAGCATGGTACTTAGTTAGGGGACCATCGAGAATTGTCAATACCTAGAGTGTTCTCAGAAATAAAATATTTATTATTGGGATCTATCTCTTACGGTAGCTAATTTACTGATCAATCAATTTCAAATCAAATAATCTATTGCAGTCTACTAACTGTCTCTACTGTCCATCTGATTAAGGAGTTAGGCTCAAGGTCTTTCGAAGTTAGGACTTTAAAATGTATAGTACTAAAAATGCGCACTCAGAGAGTAGGTACCTGGGTACTAGACTGACAAAATCATCAAGGTCATTTATGTGTGCAGAATTTAACTAGTGCGTTGTAAAGATATTCGAGCACTTTATGTAGTTTTTAAATGCACCTTGGAACCCAATCATTGTAAGTGATTGGATGTTCCAAGAGCACTGCGAACCTTTATAGTATGGCTTTATATTATTATGTATTATTAAAAGGGAATATGAAAAGAAAAACAAATTTTTAATTTTAGTCAATTTACTCAATACAATTTTTTCGGCTAAAATTCAGGTGGGGGAGTGACGGCTGAGGTATTTAGTTACATCTGTTTCTGAGGGAACCAGACCAATAACGGGCGGCACCACGTGAAGGTAACCTCGCACCTAGCTCTGGGGATCTTGGCGACCTGCGCTCCTCCCAGGCCTGCTTGCCAAACTCGACACCGGATAGGTGTCGAGAGTAAGGTTTCACCTACCCAACGCGCAACTCCGTTGGGTGGATCCGCCTCGCCCTGCTGTTTTAGGTTATAATATATAATTACATTACATTATATAATTATAACATAAAACATTTATGAGAAGATGTTGTCGGCAGTCTAAACGGTGACTCTATTTTTGTCCACGAAACTGACAAGGACACAATTACGACCGCAGCGACCCGGTTTGCAGATTCTTCGGATGATTGCTGAATACAGCTCGGGGTTGGTCGGTGCGTCATAGTTGATAACGATGGAAGGTTGCCACACGTCGATACCTTCCGCGCATTCGTGTGTCGATATCAGCACTCGGCTGAAAGGAGAAATGACAAACTGTTAACAACTACATATTAAATGGATTAAATGTACGTACTAGGATAGTCTTCCTACCCCCAAAACTAAGCCTACCCTCAACTTCCAAATATGAACTTGTTTTGTTGCAGAGGTGATAATGAACAATTTCTAGAATGAACAAGTTATAATGAAAAATTACCTTTTTCCCGATCTGAACTCGTTCATAATGCGGTTTCTTTTCTTTTGACTCATGTCACCATGCATATAGGCGACTGTGAAATTGGCTTCCAGCATTTTTTGTACGAGCCACTCGACTTTTTCTTCGGTATCGCAGAAGATGAGGGCTTGTTGTCTGCTGAGTGTGTCATAGCGATCAAACAGGGTGTCGAACTTCTCCTCCTCACGTCGCACTTCTACAAACACCTTTTGAATGCCTTCCAGGGTCAACTTATCACTGTGAACAAAATTGGTTAACATTAGTGAGTGCCAGGATTGTAGCAATAAATCCCTCCAAATTATTTCGTATAACCATACAATCAACTTACCGTTTCACCCAGATTTTCAGGGGATTGTACATCAGCTTGTCAATCATTTCAACAATGTTAGAGTTGTCGGTGGTAGAACTGGCAGAGTGGAGCACAACTTGTGTTGCTGGTGAAACGGAGCGGAAAACATCGTAGATGTGCTTCTTGAACCCTTTGTTCATCATTTGATCGGTGTCATCAAAAATCAGCAACTTGACGAACCTTGTGCTTAACATGTGCCTATTTATCATATCTGAAAATAAATTGAGATGAAATTAATTAAACAGTCACTGCGAATATATGTACGTATTAGAACAACAATCAATAACAGAGGGACCTAGAGACCAAGACGTGTCTATTTGATATTGTAGGTAAATAAAATTAATCTAAAAAAAATATTTGAAAAAATCTCACCGAATACTCTGCCTGGTGTCCCACAGACGACGTGTTGACCATAATCCAATTTCCGGTTATCTTCGCCACGTCTTGTGCCACCAATACAAGCATGACACTGCACACCCATTAAGTGACCCAAAGCGCGAACCACTTTTTGAATATTCGTAGCCGAGTCGCATGTAGGTGTCAGTACCAGTACTTGGGTTTCACGTAGAGTGGTATCGACTGATTGTAACAGTGATATCGCTAACGTTGCCGTTTTGTCAGCGCCAGAGTGTGCTTGAGCTATCACGTCTCTTCCGCTTACAATAGGTGGAATAGCTCTCCGTTGTATTGCGGATGGTTTCGAGAAACCACACGCGTATATCCCTTCCAATAGCTCCTCACTTAGTTGAAGTGATTCAAAGGTAGGTTCAACAAGTTCCACATCTTCAGGTTCAAACTCCACATTCGATACACCAGACATCTCTTCATACGATGTTTCACAATTACCAGCCATCTTATTTTAGAGTTATTTTAAAATTATGTATAATAAATATACACTTTGCACAATATTAAACTACGAGGAGGTCACGACACGTCTGACTCTTAGCACAGTTCAACACTGAATGCCACAAAGTGGTCGGGAGCCCACCGGGACCAACACACAGGTGTAATAATAATAAAAGGTCAATAGATAAGAATGATACCTGCCCGCAGGTATGGCAAATAACAAATAACAATAAGCAGTAGGTAGTCAGAGAGGGACGCTAAATGCATTGTTGTTAAGAGTAAGCGGGACAGACATAATATCTTTTGTCCGTCGGCTTGTCTGTTAGTCTGTCTTTCTATCAATTTAATATTTTCCATGAACATAATCTCCACAGTGACACGGCCGATTGAAATGTAATTTTTACCATAGATACCAAGGCATAATAATATTAGACCAGGTTCGATAATTTTTACAAAAGGACGAGAATATAACAAGAATTAAAGGAAAAATAATTTACGGGCGATCTGAGGTCGGGAAGTGGAAGGGGGTGAGTTTTAAAAGTAAAAAACGGTGTATCTCGATTTCCGGCAAAACTACAAGTCCCATGAAAAAAATTTAAATGACAAAGTTGTAGGTAAAGAGTACAGAGACCAACAAATATAACTTCAAAATTGATGTTAAAAATTCACGTAATCAAGTTTTTGGTTTTTTGCAAACAAATTTTATTTTCACGAAATTCGGTAAACACTTACCTTTTTATGTCCTAAAGACACTGTAAATTTTTCGATTTGAAATATTTATTTTTTCACCTCATCTCGACGTAAAATAAAAAAAAAATCAGCCTAATTGTCTATCTCCGTTCCCCAGCTCACGGGAACCCATTCTAGAGAATATATTTCAAATTTAAAAATTATTTTATTTTACTTGTTCCCTTACGCACCTAAGCACGCACTACGCCGTACTGTGATAAGGCTTACAAAGGAGCACGTTAACTACAATTAGTACAATTGCATTTCTAGGTGGTCTAGTTCTGTGAAATGCATTACCATTCTTTACAAAAACCGGTAATGACGTCCTTTTTTCATGTTGATTCCAAGAAACATAAATAATGACCGTTTAGATAACAATGAAGATAAGACATCGTTAGTAATCATTACCGGGTTTTGTAAACAACAATGCGTTTCATAGAACACCGGAGCCCCTATGTGTTGTAAATCCACTGTGAGTCTTATCAGAATTCGGCATCGTTAGGTAGGTACTTTAAACAATAACAGTGCTCTATTAGATACCTGCGCGGTACCATAGCATGGTACTTAGTTAGGGGACCATCGAGAATTGTCAATACCTAGAGTGTTCTCAGAAATAAAATATTTATTATTGGGATCTATCTCTTACGGTAGCTAATTTACTGATCAATCAATTTCAAATCAAATAATCTATTGCAGTCTACTAACTGTCTCTACTGTCCATCTGATTAAGGAGTTAGGCTCAAGGTCTTTCGAAGTTAGGACTTTAAAATGTATAGTACTAAAAATGCGCACTCAGAGAGTAGGTACCTGGGTACTAGACTGACAAAATCATCAAGGTCATTTATGTGTGCAGAATTTAACTAGTGCGTTGTAAAGATATTCGAGCACTTTATGTAGTTTTTAAATGCACCTTGGAACCCAATCATTGTAAGTGATTGGATGTTCCAAGAGCACTGCGAACCTTTATAGTATGGCTTTATATTATTATGTATTATTAAAAGGGAATATGAAAAGAAAAACAAATTTTTAATTTTAGTCAATTTACTCAATACAATTTTTTCGGCTAAAATTCAGGTGGGGGAGTGACGGCTGAGGTATTTAGTTACATCTGTTTCTGAGGGAACCAGACCAATAACGGGCGGCACCACGTGAAGGTAACCTCGCACCTAGCTCTGGGGATCTTGGCGACCTGCGCTCCTCCCAGGCCTGCTTGCCAAACTCGACACCGGATAGGTGTCGAGAGTAAGGTTTCACCTACCCAACGCGCAACTCCGTTGGGTGGATCCGCCTCGCCCTGCTGTTTTAGGTTATAATATATAATTACATTACATTATATAATTATAACATAAAACATTTATGAGAAGATGTTGTCGGCAGTCTAAACGGTGACTCTATTTTTGTCCACGAAACTGACAAGGACACAATTACGACCGCAGCGACCCGGTTTGCAGATTCTTCGGATGATTGCTGAATACAGCTCGGGGTTGGTCGGTGCGTCATAGTTGATAACGATGGAAGGTTGCCACACGTCGATACCTTCCGCGCATTCGTGTGTCGATATCAGCACTCGGCTGAAAGGAGAAATGACAAACTGTTAACAACTACATATTAAATGGATTAAATGTACGTACTAGGATAGTCTTCCTACCCCCAAAACTAAGCCTACCCTCAACTTCCAAATATGAACTTGTTTTGTTGCAGAGGTGATAATGAACAATTTCTAGAATGAACAAGTTATAATGAAAAATTACCTTTTTCCCGATCTGAACTCGTTCATAATGCGGTTTCTTTTCTTTTGACTCATGTCACCATGCATATAGGCGACTGTGAAATTGGCTTCCAGCATTTTTTGTACGAGCCACTCGACTTTTTCTTCGGTATCGCAGAAGATGAGGGCTTGTTGTCTGCTGAGTGTGTCATAGCGATCAAACAGGGTGTCGAACTTCTCCTCCTCACGTCGCACTTCTACAAACACCTTTTGAATGCCTTCCAGGGTCAACTTATCACTGTGAACAAAATTGGTTAACATTAGTGAGTGCCAGGATTGTAGCAATAAATCCCTCCAAATTATTTCGTATAACCATACAATCAACTTACCGTTTCACCCAGATTTTCAGGGGATTGTACATCAGCTTGTCAATCATTTCAACAATGTTAGAGTTGTCGGTGGTAGAACTGGCAGAGTGGAGCACAACTTGTGTTGCTGGTGAAACGGAGCGGAAAACATCGTAGATGTGCTTCTTGAACCCTTTGTTCATCATTTGATCGGTGTCATCAAAAATCAGCAACTTGACGAACCTTGTGCTTAACATGTGCCTATTTATCATATCTGAAAATAAATTGAGATGAAATTAATTAAACAGTCACTGCGAATATATGTACGTATTAGAACAACAATCAATAACAGAGGGACCTAGAGACCAAGACGTGTCTATTTGATATTGTAGGTAAATAAAATTAATCTAAAAAAAATATTTGAAAAAATCTCACCGAATACTCTGCCTGGTGTCCCACAGACGACGTGTTGACCATAATCCAATTTCCGGTTATCTTCGCCACGTCTTGTGCCACCAATACAAGCATGACACTGCACACCCATTAAGTGACCCAAAGCGCGAACCACTTTTTGAATATTCGTAGCCGAGTCGCATGTAGGTGTCAGTACCAGTACTTGGGTTTCACGTAGAGTGGTATCGACTGATTGTAACAGTGATATCGCTAACGTTGCCGTTTTGTCAGCGCCAGAGTGTGCTTGAGCTATCACGTCTCTTCCGCTTACAATAGGTGGAATAGCTCTCCGTTGTATTGCGGATGGTTTCGAGAAACCACACGCGTATATCCCTTCCAATAGCTCCTCACTTAGTTGAAGTGATTCAAAGGTAGGTTCAACAAGTTCCACATCTTCAGGTTCAAACTCCACATTCGATACACCAGACATCTCTTCATACGATGTTTCACAATTACCAGCCATCTTATTTTAGAGTTATTTTAAAATTATGTATAATAAATATACACTTTGCACAATATTAAACTACGAGGAGGTCACGACACGTCTGACTCTTAGCACAGTTCAACACTGAATGCCACAAAGTGGTCGGGAGCCCACCGGGACCAACACACAGGTGTAATAATAATAAAAGGTCAATAGATAAGAATGATACCTGCCCGCAGGTATGGCAAATAACAAATAACAATAAGCAGTAGGTAGTCAGAGAGGGACGCTAAATGCATTGTTGTTAAGAGTAAGCGGGACAGACATAATATCTTTTGTCCGTCGGCTTGTCTGTTAGTCTGTCTTTCTATCAATTTAATATTTTCCATGAACATAATCTCCACAGTGACACGGCCGATTGAAATGTAATTTTTACCATAGATACCAAGGCATAATAATATTAGACCAGGTTCGATAATTTTTACAAAAGGACGAGAATATAACAAGAATTAAAGGAAATATAATTTACGGGCGATCTGAGGTCGGGAAGTGGAAGGGGGTGAGTTTTAAAAGTAAAAAACGGTGTATCTCGATTTCCGGCAAAACTACAAGTCCCATGAAAAAAATTTAAATGACAAAGTTGTAGGTAAAGAGTACAGAGACCAACAAATATAACTTCAAAATTGATGTTAAAAATTCACGTAATCAAGTTTTTGGTTTTTTGCAAACAAATTTTATTTTCACGAAATTCGGTAAACACTTACCTTTTTATGTCCTAAAGACACTGTAAATTTTTCGATTTGAAATATTTATTTTTTCACCTCATCTCGACGTAAAATAAAAAAAAAATCAGCCTAATTGTCTATCTCCGTTCCCCAGCTCACGGGAACCCATTCTAGAGAATATATTTCAAATTTAAAAATTATTTTATTTTACTTGTTCCCTTACGCACCTAAGCACGCACTACGCCGTACTGTGATAAGGCTTACAAAGGAGCACGTTAACTACAATTAGTACAATTGCATTTCTAGGTGGTCTAGTTCTGTGAAATGCATTACCATTCTATACAAAAACCGGTAATGACGTCCTTTTTTCATGTTGATTCCAAGAAACATAAATAATGACCGTTTAGATAACAATGAAGATAAGACATCGTTAGTAATCATTACCGGGTTTTGTAAACAACAATGCGTTTCATAGAACACCGGAGCCCCTATGTGTTGTAAATCCACTGTGAGTCTTATCAGAATTCGGCATCGTTAGGTAGGTACTTTAAACAATAACAGTGCTCTATTAGATACCTGCGCGGTACCATAGCATGGTACTTAGTTAGGGGACCATCGAGAATTGTCAATACCTAGAGTGTTCTCAGAAATAAAATATTTATTATTGGGATCTATCTCTTACGGTAGCTAATTTACTGATCAATCAATTTCAAATCAAATAATCTATTGCAGTCTACTAACTGTCTCTACTGTCCATCTGATTAAGGAGTTAGGCTCAAGGTCTTTCGAAGTTAGGACTTTAAAATGTATAGTACTAAAAATGCGCACTCAGAGAGTAGGTACCTGGGTACTAGACTGACAAAATCATCAAGGTCATTTATGTGTGCAGAATTTAACTAGTGCGTTGTAAAGATATTCGAGCACTTTATGTAGTTTTTAAATGCACCTTGGAACCCAATCATTGTAAGTGATTGGATGTTCCAAGAGCACTGCGAACCTTTATAGTATGGCTTTATATTATTATGTATTATTAAAAGGGAATATGAAAAGAAAAACAAATTTTTAATTTTAGTCAATTTACTCAATACAATTTTTTCGGCTAAAATTCAGGTGGGGGAGTGACGGCTGAGGTATTTAGTTACATCTGTTTCTGAGGGAACCAGACCAATAACGGGCGGCACCACGTGAAGGTAACCTCGCACCTAGCTCTGGGGATCTTGGCGACCTGCGCTCCTCCCAGGCCTGCTTGCCAAACTCGACACCGGATAGGTGTCGAGAGTAAGGTTTCACCTACCCAACGCGCAACTCCGTTGGGTGGATCCGCCTCGCCCTGCTGTTTTAGGTTATAATATATAATTACATTACATTATATAATTATAACATAAAACATTTATGAGAAGATGTTGTCGGCAGTCTAAACGGTGACTCTATTTTTGTCCACGAAACTGACAAGGACACAATTACGACCGCAGCGACCCGGTTTGCAGATTCTTCGGATGATTGCTGAATACAGCTCGGGGTTGGTCGGTGCGTCATAGTTGATAACGATGGAAGGTTGCCACACGTCGATACCTTCCGCGCATTCGTGTGTCGATATCAGCACTCGGCTGAAAGGAGAAATGACAAACTGTTAACAACTACATATTAAATGGATTAAATGTACGTACTAGGATAGTCTTCCTACCCCCAAAACTAAGCCTACCCTCAACTTCCAAATATGAACTTGTTTTGTTGCAGAGGTGATAATGAACAATTTCTAGAATGAACAAGTTATAATGAAAAATTACCTTTTTCCCGATCTGAACTCGTTCATAATGCGGTTTCTTTTCTTTTGACTCATGTCACCATGCATATAGGCGACTGTGAAATTGGCTTCCAGCATTTTTTGTACGAGCCACTCGACTTTTTCTTCGGTATCGCAGAAGATGAGGGCTTGTTGTCTGCTGAGTGTGTCATAGCGATCAAACAGGGTGTCGAACTTCTCCTCCTCACGTCGCACTTCTACAAACACCTTTTGAATGCCTTCCAGGGTCAACTTATCACTGTGAACAAAATTGGTTAACATTAGTGAGTGCCAGGATTGTAGCAATAAATCCCTCCAAATTATTTCGTATAACCATACAATCAACTTACCGTTTCACCCAGATTTTCAGGGGATTGTACATCAGCTTGTCAATCATTTCAACAATGTTAGAGTTGTCGGTGGTAGAACTGGCAGAGTGGAGCACAACTTGTGTTGCTGGTGAAACGGAGCGGAAAACATCGTAGATGTGCTTCTTGAACCCTTTGTTCATCATTTGATCGGTGTCATCAAAAATCAGCAACTTGACGAACCTTGTGCTTAACATGTGCCTATTTATCATATCTGAAAATAAATTGAGATGAAATTAATTAAACAGTCACTGCGAATATATGTACGTATTAGAACAACAATCAATAACAGAGGGACCTAGAGACCAAGACGTGTCTATTTGATATTGTAGGTAAATAAAATTAATCTAAAAAAAATATTTGAAAAAATCTCACCGAATACTCTGCCTGGTGTCCCACAGACGACGTGTTGACCATAATCCAATTTCCGGTTATCTTCGCCACGTCTTGTGCCACCAATACAAGCATGACACTGCACACCCATTAAGTGACCCAAAGCGCGAACCACTTTTTGAATATTCGTAGCCGAGTCGCATGTAGGTGTCAGTACCAGTACTTGGGTTTCACGTAGAGTGGTATCGACTGATTGTAACAGTGATATCGCTAACGTTGCCGTTTTGTCAGCGCCAGAGTGTGCTTGAGCTATCACGTCTCTTCCGCTTACAATAGGTGGAATAGCTCTCCGTTGTATTGCGGATGGTTTCGAGAAACCACACGCGTATATCCCTTCCAATAGCTCCTCACTTAGTTGAAGTGATTCAAAGGTAGGTTCAACAAGTTCCACATCTTCAGGTTCAAACTCCACATTCGATACACCAGACATCTCTTCATACGATGTTTCACAATTACCAGCCATCTTATTTTAGAGTTATTTTAAAATTATGTATAATAAATATACACTTTGCACAATATTAAACTACGAGGAGGTCACGACACGTCTGACTCTTAGCACAGTTCAACACTGAATGCCACAAAGTGGTCGGGAGCCCACCGGGACCAACACACAGGTGTAATAATAATAAAAGGTCAATAGATAAGAATGATACCTGCCCGCAGGTATGGCAAATAACAAATAACAATAAGCAGTAGGTAGTCAGAGAGGGACGCTAAATGCATTGTTGTTAAGAGTAAGCGGGACAGACATAATATCTTTTGTCCGTCGGCTTGTCTGTTAGTCTGTCTTTCTATCAATTTAATATTTTCCATGAACATAATCTCCACAGTGACACGGCCGATTGAAATGTAATTTTTACCATAGATACCAAGGCATAATAATATTAGACCAGGTTCGATAATTTTTACAAAAGGACGAGAATATAACAAGAATTAAAGGAAAAATAATTTACGGGCGATCTGAGGTCGGGAAGTGGAAGGGGGTGAGTTTTAAAAGTAAAAAACGGTGTATCTCGATTTCCGGCAAAACTACAAGTCCCATGAAAAAAATTTAAATGACAAAGTTGTAGGTAAAGAGTACAGAGACCAACAAATATAACTTCAAAATTGATGTTAAAAATTCACGTAATCAAGTTTTTGGTTTTTTGCAAACAAATTTTATTTTCACGAAATTCGGTAAACACTTACCTTTTTATGTCCTAAAGACACTGTAAATTTTTCGATTTGAAATATTTATTTTTTCACCTCATCTCGACGTAAAATAAAAAAAAAATCAGCCTAATTGTCTATCTCCGTTCCCCAGCTCACGGGAACCCATTCTAGAGAATATATTTCAAATTTAAAAATTATTTTATTTTACTTGTTCCCTTACGCACCTAAGCACGCACTACGCCGTACTGTGATAAGGCTTACAAAGGAGCACGTTAACTACAATTAGTACAATTGCATTTCTAGGTGGTCTAGTTCTGTGAAATGCATTACCATTCTATACAAAAACCGGTAATGACGTCCTTTTTTCATGTTGATTCCAAGAAACATAAATAATGACCGTTTAGATAACAATGAAGATAAGACATCGTTAGTAATCATTACCGGGTTTTGTAAACAACAATGCGTTTCATAGAACACCGGAGCCCCTATGTGTTGTAAATCCACTGTGAGTCTTATCAGAATTCGGCATCGTTAGGTAGGTACTTTAAACAATAACAGTGCTCTATTAGATACCTGCGCGGTACCATAGCATGGTACTTAGTTAGGGGACCATCGAGAATTGTCAATACCTAGAGTGTTCTCAGAAATAAAATATTTATTATTGGGATCTATCTCTTACGGTAGCTAATTTACTGATCAATCAATTTCAAATCAAATAATCTATTGCAGTCTACTAACTGTCTCTACTGTCCATCTGATTAAGGAGTTAGGCTCAAGGTCTTTCGAAGTTAGGACTTTAAAATGTATAGTACTAAAAATGCGCACTCAGAGAGTAGGTACCTGGGTACTAGACTGACAAAATCATCAAGGTCATTTATGTGTGCAGAATTTAACTAGTGCGTTGTAAAGATATTCGAGCACTTTATGTAGTTTTTAAATGCACCTTGGAACCCAATCATTGTAAGTGATTGGATGTTCCAAGAGCACTGCGAACCTTTATAGTATGGCTTTATATTATTATGTATTATTAAAAGGGAATATGAAAAGAAAAACAAATTTTTAATTTTAGTCAATTTACTCAATACAATTTTTTCGGCTAAAATTCAGGTGGGGGAGTGACGGCTGAGGTATTTAGTTACATCTGTTTCTGAGGGAACCAGACCAATAACGGGCGGCACCACGTGAAGGTAACCTCGCACCTAGCTCTGGGGATCTTGGCGACCTGCGCTCCTCCCAGGCCTGCTTGCCAAACTCGACACCGGATAGGTGTCGAGAGTAAGGTTTCACCTACCCAACGCGCAACTCCGTTGGGTGGATCCGCCTCGCCCTGCTGTTTTAGGTTATAATATATAATTACATTACATTATATAATTATAACATAAAACATTTATGAGAAGATGTTGTCGGCAGTCTAAACGGTGACTCTATTTTTGTCCACGAAACTGACAAGGACACAATTACGACCGCAGCGACCCGGTTTGCAGATTCTTCGGATGATTGCTGAATACAGCTCGGGGTTGGTCGGTGCGTCATAGTTGATAACGATGGAAGGTTGCCACACGTCGATACCTTCCGCGCATTCGTGTGTCGATATCAGCACTCGGCTGAAAGGAGAAATGACAAACTGTTAACAACTACATATTAAATGGATTAAATGTACGTACTAGGATAGTCTTCCTACCCCCAAAACTAAGCCTACCCTCAACTTCCAAATATGAACTTGTTTTGTTGCAGAGGTGATAATGAACAATTTCTAGAATGAACAAGTTATAATGAAAAATTACCTTTTTCCCGATCTGAACTCGTTCATAATGCGGTTTCTTTTCTTTTGACTCATGTCACCATGCATATAGGCGACTGTGAAATTGGCTTCCAGCATTTTTTGTACGAGCCACTCGACTTTTTCTTCGGTATCGCAGAAGATGAGGGCTTGTTGTCTGCTGAGTGTGTCATAGCGATCAAACAGGGTGTCGAACTTCTCCTCCTCACGTCGCACTTCTACAAACACCTTTTGAATGCCTTCCAGGGTCAACTTATCACTGTGAACAAAATTGGTTAACATTAGTGAGTGCCAGGATTGTAGCAATAAATCCCTCCAAATTATTTCGTATAACCATACAATCAACTTACCGTTTCACCCAGATTTTCAGGGGATTGTACATCAGCTTGTCAATCATTTCAACAATGTTAGAGTTGTCGGTGGTAGAACTGGCAGAGTGGAGCACAACTTGTGTTGCTGGTGAAACGGAGCGGAAAACATCGTAGATGTGCTTCTTGAACCCTTTGTTCATCATTTGATCGGTGTCATCAAAAATCAGCAACTTGACGAACCTTGTGCTTAACATGTGCCTATTTATCATATCTGAAAATAAATTGAGATGAAATTAATTAAACAGTCACTGCGAATATATGTACGTATTAGAACAACAATCAATAACAGAGGGACCTAGAGACCAAGACGTGTCTATTTGATATTGTAGGTAAATAAAATTAATCTAAAAAAAATATTTGAAAAAATCTCACCGAATACTCTGCCTGGTGTCCCACAGACGACGTGTTGACCATAATCCAATTTCCGGTTATCTTCGCCACGTCTTGTGCCACCAATACAAGCATGACACTGCACACCCATTAAGTGACCCAAAGCGCGAACCACTTTTTGAATATTCGTAGCCGAGTCGCATGTAGGTGTCAGTACCAGTACTTGGGTTTCACGTAGAGTGGTATCGACTGATTGTAACAGTGATATCGCTAACGTTGCCGTTTTGTCAGCGCCAGAGTGTGCTTGAGCTATCACGTCTCTTCCGCTTACAATAGGTGGAATAGCTCTCCGTTGTATTGCGGATGGTTTCGAGAAACCACACGCGTATATCCCTTCCAATAGCTCCTCACTTAGTTGAAGTGATTCAAAGGTAGGTTCAACAAGTTCCACATCTTCAGGTTCAAACTCCACATTCGATACACCAGACATCTCTTCATACGATGTTTCACAATTACCAGCCATCTTATTTTAGAGTTATTTTAAAATTATGTATAATAAATATACACTTTGCACAATATTAAACTACGAGGAGGTCACGACACGTCTGACTCTTAGCACAGTTCAACACTGAATGCCACAAAGTGGTCGGGAGCCCACCGGGACCAACACACAGGTGTAATAATAATAAAAGGTCAATAGATAAGAATGATACCTGCCCGCAGGTATGGCAAATAACAAATAACAATAAGCAGTAGGTAGTCAGAGAGGGACGCTAAATGCATTGTTGTTAAGAGTAAGCGGGACAGACATAATATCTTTTGTCCGTCGGCTTGTCTGTTAGTCTGTCTTTCTATCAATTTAATATTTTCCATGAACATAATCTCCACAGTGACACGGCCGATTGAAATGTAATTTTTACCATAGATACCAAGGCATAATAATATTAGACCAGGGTCGATAATTTTTACAAAAGGACGAGAATATAACAAGAATTAAAGGAAAAATAATTTACGGGCGATCTGAGGTCGGGAAGTGGAAGGGGGTGAGTTTTAAAAGTAAAAAACGGTGTATCTCGATTTCCGGCAAAACTACAAGTCCCATGAAAAAAATTTAAATGACAAAGTTGTAGGTAAAGAGTACAGAGACCAACAAATATAACTTCAAAATTGATGTTAAAAATTCACGTAATCAAGTTTTTGGTTTTTTGCAAACAAATTTTATTTTCACGAAATTCGATAAACACTTACCTTTTTATGTCCTAAAGACACTGTAAATTTTTCGATTTGAAATATTTATTTTTTCACCTCATCTCGACGTAAAATAAAAAAAAATCAGCCTAATTGTCTATCTCCGTTCCCCAGCTCACGGGAACCCATTCTAGAGAATATATTTCAAATTTAAAAATTATTTTATTTTACTTGTTCCCTTACGCACCTAAGCACGCACTACGCCGTACTGTGATAAGGCTTACAAAGGAGCACGTTAACTACAATTAGTACAATTGCATTTCTAGGTGGTCTAGTTCTGTGAAATGCATTACCATTCTTTACAAAAACCGGTAATGACGTCCTTTTTTCATGTTAATTCCAAGAAACATAAATAATGACCGTTTAGATAACAATGAAGATAAGACATCGTTAGTAATCATTACCGGGTTTTGTAAACAACAATGCGTTTCATAGAACACCGGAGCCCCTATGTGTTGTAAATCCACTGTGAGTCTTATCAGAATTCGGCATCGTTAGGTAGGTACTTTAAACAATAACAGTGCTCTATTAGATACCTGCGCGGTACCATAGCATGGTACTTAGTTAGGGGACCATCGAGAATTGTCAATACCTAGAGTGTTCTCAGAAATAAAATATTTATTATTGGGATCTATCTCTTACGGTAGCTAATTTACTGATCAATCAATTTCAAATCAAATAATCTATTGCAGTCTACTAACTGTCTCTACTGTCCATCTGATTAAGGAGTTAGGCTCAAGGTCTTTCGAAGTTAGGACTTTAAAATGTATAGTACTAAAAATGCGCACTCAGAGAGTAGGTACCTGGGTACTAGACTGACAAAATCATCAAGGTCATTTATGTGTGCAGAATTTAACTAGTGCGTTGTAAAGATATTCGAGCACTTTATGTAGTTTTTAAATGCACCTTGGAACCCAATCATTGTAAGTGATTGGATGTTCCAAGAGCACTGCGAACCTTTATAGTATGGCTTTATATTATTATGTATTATTAAAAGGGAATATGAAAAGAAAAACAAATTTTTAATTTTAGTCAATTTACTCAATACAATTTTTTCGGCTAAAATTCAGGTGGGGGAGTGACGGCTGAGGTATTTAGTTACATCTGTTTCTGAGGGAACCAGACCAATAACGGGCGGCACCACGTGAAGGTAACCTCGCACCTAGCTCTGGGGATCTTGGCGACCTGCGCTCCTCCCAGGCCTGCTTGCCAAACTCGACACCGGATAGGTGTCGAGAGTAAGGTTTCACCTACCCAACGCGCAACTCCGTTGGGTGGATCCGCCTCGCCCTGCTGTTTTAGGTTATAATATATAATTACATTACATTATATAATTATAACATAAAACATTTATGAGAAGATGTTGTCGGCAGTCTAAACGGTGACTCTATTTTTGTCCACGAAACTGACAAGGACACAATTACGACCGCAGCGACCCGGTTTGCAGATTCTTCGGATGATTGCTGAATACAGCTCGGGGTTGGTCGGTGCGTCATAGTTGATAACGATGGAAGGTTGCCACACGTCGATACCTTCCGCGCATTCGTGTGTCGATATCAGCACTCGGCTGAAAGGAGAAATGACAAACTGTTAACAACTACATATTAAATGGATTAAATGTACGTACTAGGATAGTCTTCCTACCCCCAAAACTAAGCCTACCCTCAACTTCCAAATATGAACTTGTTTTGTTGCAGAGGTGATAATGAACAATTTCTAGAATGAACAAGTTATAATGAAAAATTACCTTTTTCCCGATCTGAACTCGTTCATAATGCGGTTTCTTTTCTTTTGACTCATGTCACCATGCATATAGGCGACTGTGAAATTGGCTTCCAGCATTTTTTGTACGAGCCACTCGACTTTTTCTTCGGTATCGCAGAAGATGAGGGCTTGTTGTCTGCTGAGTGTGTCATAGCGATCAAACAGGGTGTCGAACTTCTCCTCCTCACGTCGCACTTCTACAAACACCTTTTGAATGCCTTCCAGGGTCAACTTATCACTGTGAACAAAATTGGTTAACATTAGTGAGTGCCAGGATTGTAGCAATAAATCCCTCCAAATTATTTCGTATAACCATACAATCAACTTACCGTTTCACCCAGATTTTCAGGGGATTGTACATCAGCTTGTCAATCATTTCAACAATGTTAGAGTTGTCGGTGGTAGAACTGGCAGAGTGGAGCACAACTTGTGTTGCTGGTGAAACGGAGCGGAAAACATCGTAGATGTGCTTCTTGAACCCTTTGTTCATCATTTGATCGGTGTCATCAAAAATCAGCAACTTGACGAACCTTGTGCTTAACATGTGCCTATTTATCATATCTGAAAATAAATTGAGATGAAATTAATTAAACAGTCACTGCGAATATATGTACGTATTAGAACAACAATCAATAACAGAGGGACCTAGAGACCAAGACGTGTCTATTTGATATTGTAGGTAAATAAAATTAATCTAAAAAAAATATTTGAAAAAATCTCACCGAATACTCTGCCTGGTGTCCCACAGACGACGTGTTGACCATAATCCAATTTCCGGTTATCTTCGCCACGTCTTGTGCCACCAATACAAGCATGACACTGCACACCCATTAAGTGACCCAAAGCGCGAACCACTTTTTGAATATTCGTAGCCGAGTCGCATGTAGGTGTCAGTACCAGTACTTGGGTTTCACGTAGAGTGGTATCGACTGATTGTAACAGTGATATCGCTAACGTTGCCGTTTTGTCAGCGCCAGAGTGTGCTTGAGCTATCACGTCTCTTCCGCTTACAATAGGTGGAATAGCTCTCCGTTGTATTGCGGATGGTTTCGAGAAACCACACGCGTATATCCCTTCCAATAGCTCCTCACTTAGTTGAAGTGATTCAAAGGTAGGTTCAACAAGTTCCACATCTTCAGGTTCAAACTCCACATTCGATACACCAGACATCTCTTCATACGATGTTTCACAATTACCAGCCATCTTATTTTAGAGTTATTTTAAAATTATGTATAATAAATATACACTTTGCACAATATTAAACTACGAGGAGGTCACGACACGTCTGACTCTTAGCACAGTTCAACACTGAATGCCACAAAGTGGTCGGGAGCCCACCGGGACCAACACACAGGTGTAATAATAATAAAAGGTCAATAGATAAGAATGATACCTGCCCGCAGGTATGGCAAATAACAAATAACAATAAGCAGTAGGTAGTCAGAGAGGGACGCTAAATGCATTGTTGTTAAGAGTAAGCGGGACAGACATAATATCTTTTGTCCGTCGGCTTGTCTGTTAGTCTGTCTTTCTATCAATTTAATATTTTCCATGAACATAATCTCCACAGTGACACGGCCGATTGAAATGTAATTTTTACCATAGATACCAAGGCATAATAATATTAGACCAGGGTCGATAATTTTTACAAAAGGACGAGAATATAACAAGAATTAAAGGAAAAATAATTTACGGGCGATCTGAGGTCGGGAAGTGGAAGGGGGTGAGTTTTAAAAGTAAAAAACGGTGTATCTCGATTTCCGGCAAAACTACAAGTCCCATGAAAAAAATTTAAATGACAAAGTTGTAGGTAAAGAGTACAGAGACCAACAAATATAACTTCAAAATTGATGTTAAAAATTCACGTAATCAAGTTTTTGGTTTTTTGCAAACAAATTTTATTTTCACGAAATTCGATAAACACTTACCTTTTTATGTCCTAAAGACACTGTAAATTTTTCGATTTGAAATATTTATTTTTTCACCTCATCTCGACGTAAAATAAAAAAAAATCAGCCTAATTGTCTATCTCCGTTCCCCAGCTCACGGGAACCCATTCTAGAGAATATATTTCAAATTTAAAAATTATTTTATTTTACTTGTTCCCTTACGCACCTAAGCACGCACTACGCCGTACTGTGATAAGGCTTACAAAGGAGCACGTTAACTACAATTAGTACAATTGCATTTCTAGGTGGTCTAGTTCTGTGAAATGCATTACCATTCTTTACAAAAACCGGTAATGACGTCCTTTTTTCATGTTAATTCCAAGAAACATAAATAATGACCGTTTAGATAACAATGAAGATAAGACATCGTTAGTAATCATTACCGGGTTTTGTAAACAACAATGCGTTTCATAGAACACCGGAGCCCCTATGTGTTGTAAATCCACTGTGAGTCTTATCAGAATTCGGCATCGTTAGGTAGGTACTTTAAACAATAACAGTGCTCTATTAGATACCTGCGCGGTACCATAGCATGGTACTTAGTTAGGGGACCATCGAGAATTGTCAATACCTAGAGTGTTCTCAGAAATAAAATATTTATTATTGGGATCTATCTCTTACGGTAGCTAATTTACTGATCAATCAATTTCAAATCAAATAATCTATTGCAGTCTACTAACTGTCTCTACTGTCCATCTGATTAAGGAGTTAGGCTCAAGGTCTTTCGAAGTTAGGACTTTAAAATGTATAGTACTAAAAATGCGCACTCAGAGAGTAGGTACCTGGGTACTAGACTGACAAAATCATCAAGGTCATTTATGTGTGCAGAATTTAACTAGTGCGTTGTAAAGATATTCGAGCACTTTATGTAGTTTTTAAATGCACCTTGGAACCCAATCATTGTAAGTGATTGGATGTTCCAAGAGCACTGCGAACCTTTATAGTATGGCTTTATATTATTATGTATTATTAAAAGGGAATATGAAAAGAAAAACAAATTTTTAATTTTAGTCAATTTACTCAATACAATTTTTTCGGCTAAAATTCAGGTGGGGGAGTGACGGCTGAGGTATTTAGTTACATCTGTTTCTGAGGGAACCAGACCAATAACGGGCGGCACCACGTGAAGGTAACCTCGCACCTAGCTCTGGGGATCTTGGCGACCTGCGCTCCTCCCAGGCCTGCTTGCCAAACTCGACACCGGATAGGTGTCGAGAGTAAGGTTTCACCTACCCAACGCGCAACTCCGTTGGGTGGATCCGCCTCGCCCTGCTGTTTTAGGTTATAATATATAATTACATTACATTATATAATTATAACATAAAACATTTATGAGAAGATGTTGTCGGCAGTCTAAACGGTGACTCTATTTTTGTCCACGAAACTGACAAGGATACAATTACGACCGCAGCGACCCGGTTTGCAGATTCTTCGGATGATTGCTGAATACAGCTCGGGGTTGGTCGGTGCGTCATAGTTGATAACGATGGAAGGTTGCCACACGTCGATACCTTCCGCGCATTCGTGTGTCGATATCAGCACTCGGCTGAAAGGAGAAATGACAAACTGTTAACAACTACATATTAAATGGATTAAATGTACGTACTAGGATAGTCTTCCTACCCCCAAAACTAAGCCTACCCTCAACTTCCAAATATGAACTTGTTTTGTTGCAGAGGTGATAATGAACAATTTCTAGAATGAACAAGTTATAATGAAAAATTACCTTTTTCCCGATCTGAACTCGTTCATAATGCGGTTTCTTTTCTTTTGACTCATGTCACCATGCATATAGGCGACTGTGAAATTGGCTTCCAGCATTTTTTGTACGAGCCACTCGACTTTTTCTTCGGTATCGCAGAAGATGAGGGCTTGTTGTCTGCTGAGTGTGTCATAGCGATCAAACAGGGTGTCGAACTTCTCCTCCTCACGTCGCACTTCTACAAACACCTTTTGAATGCCTTCCAGGGTCAACTTATCACTGTGAACAAAATTGGTTAACATTAGTGAGTGCCAGGATTGTAGCAATAAATCCCTCCAAATTATTTCGTATAACCATACAATCAACTTACCGTTTCACCCAGATTTTCAGGGGATTGTACATCAGCTTGTCAATCATTTCAACAATGTTAGAGTTGTCGGTGGTAGAACTGGCAGAGTGGAGCACAACTTGTGTTGCTGGTGAAACGGAGCGGAAAACATCGTAGATGTGCTTCTTGAACCCTTTGTTCATCATTTGATCGGTGTCATCAAAAATCAGCAACTTGACGAACCTTGTGCTTAACATGTGCCTATTTATCATATCTGAAAATAAATTGAGATGAAATTAATTAAACAGTCACTGCGAATATATGTACGTATTAGAACAACAATCAATAACAGAGGGACCTAGAGACCAAGACGTGTCTATTTGATATTGTAGGTAAATAAAATTAATCTAAAAAAAATATTTGAAAAAATCTCACCGAATACTCTGCCTGGTGTCCCACAGACGACGTGTTGACCATAATCCAATTTCCGGTTATCTTCGCCACGTCTTGTGCCACCAATACAAGCATGACACTGCACACCCATTAAGTGACCCAAAGCGCGAACCACTTTTTGAATATTCGTAGCCGAGTCGCATGTAGGTGTCAGTACCAGTACTTGGGTTTCACGTAGAGTGGTATCGACTGATTGTAACAGTGATATCGCTAACGTTGCCGTTTTGTCAGCGCCAGAGTGTGCTTGAGCTATCACGTCTCTTCCGCTTACAATAGGTGGAATAGCTCTCCGTTGTATTGCGGATGGTTTCGAGAAACCACACGCGTATATCCCTTCCAATAGCTCCTCACTTAGTTGAAGTGATTCAAAGGTAGGTTCAACAAGTTCCACATCTTCAGGTTCAAACTCCACATTCGATACACCAGACATCTCTTCATACGATGTTTCACAATTACCAGCCATCTTATTTTAGAGTTATTTTAAAATTATGTATAATAAATATACACTTTGCACAATATTAAACTACGAGGAGGTCACGACACGTCTGACTCTTAGCACAGTTCAACACTGAATGCCACAAAGTGGTCGGGAGCCCACCGGGACCAACACACAGGTGTAATAATAATAAAAGGTCAATAGATAAGAATGATACCTGCCCGCAGGTATGGCAAATAACAAATAACAATAAGCAGTAGGTAGTCAGAGAGGGACGCTAAATGCATTGTTGTTAAGAGTAAGCGGGACAGACATAATATCTTTTGTCCGTCGGCTTGTCTGTTAGTCTGTCTTTCTATCAATTTAATATTTTCCATGAACATAATCTCCACAGTGACACGGCCGATTGAAATGTAATTTTTACCATAGATACCAAGGCATAATAATATTAGACCAGGGTCGATAATTTTTACAAAAGGACGAGAATATAACAAGAATTAAAGGAAAAATAATTTACGGGCGATCTGAGGTCGGGAAGTGGAAGGGGGTGAGTTTTAAAAGTAAAAAACGGTGTATCTCGATTTCCGGCAAAACTACAAGTCCCATGAAAAAAATTTAAATGACAAAGTTGTAGGTAAAGAGTACAGAGACCAACAAATATAACTTCAAAATTGATGTTAAAAATTCACGTAATCAAGTTTTTGGTTTTTTGCAAACAAATTTTATTTTCACGAAATTCGATAAACACTTACCTTTTTATGTCCTAAAGACACTGTAAATTTTTCGATTTGAAATATTTATTTTTTCACCTCATCTCGACGTAAAATAAAAAAAAATCAGCCTAATTGTCTATCTCCGTTCCCCAGCTCACGGGAACCCATTCTAGAGAATATATTTCAAATTTAAAAATTATTTTATTTTACTTGTTCCCTTACGCACCTAAGCACGCACTACGCCGTACTGTGATAAGGCTTACAAAGGAGCACGTTAACTACAATTAGTACAATTGCATTTCTAGGTGGTCTAGTTCTGTGAAATGCATTACCATTCTTTACAAAAACCGGTAATGACGTCCTTTTTTCATGTTAATTCCAAGAAACATAAATAATGACCGTTTAGATAACAATGAAGATAAGACATCGTTAGTAATCATTACCGGGTTTTGTAAACAACAATGCGTTTCATAGAACACCGGAGCCCCTATGTGTTGTAAATCCACTGTGAGTCTTATCAGAATTCGGCATCGTTAGGTAGGTACTTTAAACAATAACAGTGCTCTATTAGATACCTGCGCGGTACCATAGCATGGTACTTAGTTAGGGGACCATCGAGAATTGTCAATACCTAGAGTGTTCTCAGAAATAAAATATTTATTATTGGGATCTATCTCTTACGGTAGCTAATTTACTGATCAATCAATTTCAAATCAAATAATCTATTGCAGTCTACTAACTGTCTCTACTGTCCATCTGATTAAGGAGTTAGGCTCAAGGTCTTTCGAAGTTAGGACTTTAAAATGTATAGTACTAAAAATGCGCACTCAGAGAGTAGGTACCTGGGTACTAGACTGACAAAATCATCAAGGTCATTTATGTGTGCAGAATTTAACTAGTGCGTTGTAAAGATATTCGAGCACTTTATGTAGTTTTTAAATGCACCTTGGAACCCAATCATTGTAAGTGATTGGATGTTCCAAGAGCACTGCGAACCTTTATAGTATGGCTTTATATTATTATGTATTATTAAAAGGGAATATGAAAAGAAAAACAAATTTTTAATTTTAGTCAATTTACTCAATACAATTTTTTCGGCTAAAATTCAGGTGGGGGAGTGACGGCTGAGGTATTTAGTTACATCTGTTTCTGAGGGAACCAGACCAATAACGGGCGGCACCACGTGAAGGTAACCTCGCACCTAGCTCTGGGGATCTTGGCGACCTGCGCTCCTCCCAGGCCTGCTTGCCAAACTCGACACCGGATAGGTGTCGAGAGTAAGGTTTCACCTACCCAACGCGCAACTCCGTTGGGTGGATCCGCCTCGCCCTGCTGTTTTAGGTTATAATATATAATTACATTACATTATATAATTATAACATAAAACATTTATGAGAAGATGTTGTCGGCAGTCTAAACGGTGACTCTATTTTTGTCCACGAAACTGACAAGGACACAATTACGACCGCAGCGACCCGGTTTGCAGATTCTTCGGATGATTGCTGAATACAGCTCGGGGTTGGTCGGTGCGTCATAGTTGATAACGATGGAAGGTTGCCACACGTCGATACCTTCCGCGCATTCGTGTGTCGATATCAGCACTCGGCTGAAAGGAGAAATGACAAACTGTTAACAACTACATATTAAATGGATTAAATGTACGTACTAGGATAGTCTTCCTACCCCCAAAACTAAGCCTACCCTCAACTTCCAAATATGAACTTGTTTTGTTGCAGAGGTGATAATGAACAATTTCTAGAATGAACAAGTTATAATGAAAAATTACCTTTTTCCCGATCTGAACTCGTTCATAATGCGGTTTCTTTTCTTTTGACTCATGTCACCATGCATATAGGCGACTGTGAAATTGGCTTCCAGCATTTTTTGTACGAGCCACTCGACTTTTTCTTCGGTATCGCAGAAGATGAGGGCTTGTTGTCTGCTGAGTGTGTCATAGCGATCAAACAGGGTGTCGAACTTCTCCTCCTCACGTCGCACTTCTACAAACACCTTTTGAATGCCTTCCAGGGTCAACTTATCACTGTGAACAAAATTGGTTAACATTAGTGAGTGCCAGGATTGTAGCAATAAATCCCTCCAAATTATTTCGTATAACCATACAATCAACTTACCGTTTCACCCAGATTTTCAGGGGATTGTACATCAGCTTGTCAATCATTTCAACAATGTTAGAGTTGTCGGTGGTAGAACTGGCAGAGTGGAGCACAACTTGTGTTGCTGGTGAAACGGAGCGGAAAACATCGTAGATGTGCTTCTTGAACCCTTTGTTCATCATTTGATCGGTGTCATCAAAAATCAGCAACTTGACGAACCTTGTGCTTAACATGTGCCTATTTATCATATCTGAAAATAAATTGAGATGAAATTAATTAAACAGTCACTGCGAATATATGTACGTATTAGAACAACAATCAATAACAGAGGGACCTAGAGACCAAGACGTGTCTATTTGATATTGTAGGTAAATAAAATTAATCTAAAAAAAATATTTGAAAAAATCTCACCGAATACTCTGCCTGGTGTCCCACAGACGACGTGTTGACCATAATCCAATTTCCGGTTATCTTCGCCACGTCTTGTGCCACCAATACAAGCATGACACTGCACACCCATTAAGTGACCCAAAGCGCGAACCACTTTTTGAATATTCGTAGCCGAGTCGCATGTAGGTGTCAGTACCAGTACTTGGGTTTCACGTAGAGTGGTATCGACTGATTGTAACAGTGATATCGCTAACGTTGCCGTTTTGTCAGCGCCAGAGTGTGCTTGAGCTATCACGTCTCTTCCGCTTACAATAGGTGGAATAGCTCTCCGTTGTATTGCGGATGGTTTCGAGAAACCACACGCGTATATCCCTTCCAATAGCTCCTCACTTAGTTGAAGTGATTCAAAGGTAGGTTCAACAAGTTCCACATCTTCAGGTTCAAACTCCACATTCGATACACCAGACATCTCTTCATACGATGTTTCACAATTACCAGCCATCTTATTTTAGAGTTATTTTAAAATTATGTATAATAAATATACACTTTGCACAATATTAAACTACGAGGAGGTCACGACACGTCTGACTCTTAGCACAGTTCAACACTGAATGCCACAAAGTGGTCGGGAGCCCACCGGGACCAACACACAGGTGTAATAATAATAAAAGGTCAATAGATAAGAATGATACCTGCCCGCAGGTATGGCAAATAACAAATAACAATAAGCAGTAGGTAGTCAGAGAGGGACGCTAAATGCATTGTTGTTAAGAGTAAGCGGGACAGACATAATATCTTTTGTCCGTCGGCTTGTCTGTTAGTCTGTCTTTCTATGAATTTAATATTTTCCATGAACATAATCTCCACAGTGACACGGCCGATTGAAATGTAATTTTTACCATAGATACCAAGGCATAATAATATTAGACCAGGTTCGATAATTTTTACAAAAGGACGAGAATATAACAAGAATTAAAGGAAAAATAATTTACGGGCGATCTGAGGTCGGGAAGTGGAAGGGGGTGAGTTTTAAAAGTAAAAAACGGTGTATCTCGATTTCCGGCAAAACTACAAGTCCCATGAAAAAAATTTAAATGACAAAGTTGTAGGTAAAGAGTACAGAGACCAACAAATATAACTTCAAAATTGATGTTAAAAATTCACGTAATCAAGTTTTTGGTTTTTTGCAAACAAATTTTATTTTCACGAAATTCGGTAAACACTTACCTTTTTATGTCCTAAAGACACTGTAAATTTTTCGATTTGAAATATTTATTTTTTCACCTCATCTCGACGTAAAATAAAAAAAAAATCAGCCTAATTGTCTATCTCCGTTCCCCAGCTCACGGGAACCCATTCTAGAGAATATATTTCAAATTTAAAAATTATTTTATTTTACTTGTTCCCTTACGCACCTAAGCACGCACTACGCCGTACTGTGATAAGGCTTACAAAGGAGCACGTTAACTACAATTAGTACAATTGCATTTCTAGGTGGTCTAGTTCTGTGAAATGCATTACCATTCTTTACAAAAACCGGTAATGACGTCCTTTTTTCATGTTGATTCCAAGAAACATAAATAATGACCGTTTAGATAACAATGAAGATAAGACATCGTTAGTAATCATTACCGGGTTTTGTAAACAACAATGCGTTTCATAGAACACCGGAGCCCCTATGTGTTGTAAATCCACTGTGAGTCTTATCAGAATTCGGCATCGTTAGGTAGGTACTTTAAACAATAACAGTGCTCTATTAGATACCTGCGCGGTACCATAGCATGGTACTTAGTTAGGGGACCATCGAGAATTGTCAATACCTAGAGTGTTCTCAGAAATAAAATATTTATTATTGGGATCTATCTCTTACGGTAGCTAATTTACTGATCAATCAATTTCAAATCAAATAATCTATTGCAGTCTACTAACTGTCTCTACTGTCCATCTGATTAAGGAGTTAGGCTCAAGGTCTTTCGAAGTTAGGACTTTAAAATGTATAGTACTAAAAATGCGCACTCAGAGAGTAGGTACCTGGGTACTAGACTGACAAAATCATCAAGGTCATTTATGTGTGCAGAATTTAACTAGTGCGTTGTAAAGATATTCGAGCACTTTATGTAGTTTTTAAATGCACCTTGGAACCCAATCATTGTAAGTGATTGGATGTTCCAAGAGCACTGCGAACCTTTATAGTATGGCTTTATATTATTATGTATTATTAAAAGGGAATATGAAAAGAAAAACAAATTTTTAATTTTAGTCAATTTACTCAATACAATTTTTTCGGCTAAAATTCAGGTGGGGGAGTGACGGCTGAGGTATTTAGTTACATCTGTTTCTGAGGGAACCAGACCAATAACGGGCGGCACCACGTGAAGGTAACCTCGCACCTAGCTCTGGGGATCTTGGCGACCTGCGCTCCTCCCAGGCCTGCTTGCCAAACTCGACACCGGATAGGTGTCGAGAGTAAGGTTTCACCTACCCAACGCGCAACTCCGTTGGGTGGATCCGCCTCGCCCTGCTGTTTTAGGTTATAATATATAATTACATTACATTATATAATTATAACATAAAACATTTATGAGAAGATGTTGTCGGCAGTCTAAACGGTGACTCTATTTTTGTCCACGAAACTGACAAGGACACAATTACGACCGCAGCGACCCGGTTTGCAGATTCTTCGGATGATTGCTGAATACAGCTCGGGGTTGGTCGGTGCGTCATAGTTGATAACGATGGAAGGTTGCCACACGTCGATACCTTCCGCGCATTCGTGTGTCGATATCAGCACTCGGCTGAAAGGAGAAATGACAAACTGTTAACAACTACATATTAAATGGATTAAATGTACGTACTAGGATAGTCTTCCTACCCCCAAAACTAAGCCTACCCTCAACTTCCAAATATGAACTTGTTTTGTTGCAGAGGTGATAATGAACAATTTCTAGAATGAACAAGTTATAATGAAAAATTACCTTTTTCCCGATCTGAACTCGTTCATAATGCGGTTTCTTTTCTTTTGACTCATGTCACCATGCATATAGGCGACTGTGAAATTGGCTTCCAGCATTTTTTGTACGAGCCACTCGACTTTTTCTTCGGTATCGCAGAAGATGAGGGCTTGTTGTCTGCTGAGTGTGTCATAGCGATCAAACAGGGTGTCGAACTTCTCCTCCTCACGTCGCACTTCTACAAACACCTTTTGAATGCCTTCCAGGGTCAACTTATCACTGTGAACAAAATTGGTTAACATTAGTGAGTGCCAGGATTGTAGCAATAAATCCCTCCAAATTATTTCGTATAACCATACAATCAACTTACCGTTTCACCCAGATTTTCAGGGGATTGTACATCAGCTTGTCAATCATTTCAACAATGTTAGAGTTGTCGGTGGTAGAACTGGCAGAGTGGAGCACAACTTGTGTTGCTGGTGAAACGGAGCGGAAAACATCGTAGATGTGCTTCTTGAACCCTTTGTTCATCATTTGATCGGTGTCATCAAAAATCAGCAACTTGACGAACCTTGTGCTTAACATGTGCCTATTTATCATATCTGAAAATAAATTGAGATGAAATTAATTAAACAGTCACTGCGAATATATGTACGTATTAGAACAACAATCAATAACAGAGGGACCTAGAGACCAAGACGTGTCTATTTGATATTGTAGGTAAATAAAATTAATCTAAAAAAAATATTTGAAAAAATCTCACCGAATACTCTGCCTGGTGTCCCACAGACGACGTGTTGACCATAATCCAATTTCCGGTTATCTTCGCCACGTCTTGTGCCACCAATACAAGCATGACACTGCACACCCATTAAGTGACCCAAAGCGCGAACCACTTTTTGAATATTCGTAGCCGAGTCGCATGTAGGTGTCAGTACCAGTACTTGGGTTTCACGTAGAGTGGTATCGACTGATTGTAACAGTGATATCGCTAACGTTGCCGTTTTGTCAGCGCCAGAGTGTGCTTGAGCTATCACGTCTCTTCCGCTTACAATAGGTGGAATAGCTCTCCGTTGTATTGCGGATGGTTTCGAGAAACCACACGCGTATATCCCTTCCAATAGCTCCTCACTTAGTTGAAGTGATTCAAAGGTAGGTTCAACAAGTTCCACATCTTCAGGTTCAAACTCCACATTCGATACACCAGACATCTCTTCATACGATGTTTCACAATTACCAGCCATCTTATTTTAGAGTTATTTTAAAATTATGTATAATAAATATACACTTTGCACAATATTAAACTACGAGGAGGTCACGACACGTCTGACTCTTAGCACAGTTCAACACTGAATGCCACAAAGTGGTCGGGAGCCCACCGGGACCAACACACAGGTGTAATAATAATAAAAGGTCAATAGATAAGAATGATACCTGCCCGCAGGTATGGCAAATAACAAATAACAATAAGCAGTAGGTAGTCAGAGAGGGACGCTAAATGCATTGTTGTTAAGAGTAAGCGGGACAGACATAATATCTTTTGTCCGTCGGCTTGTCTGTTAGTCTGTCTTTCTATCAATTTAATATTTTCCATGAACATAATCTCCACAGTGACACGGCCGATTGAAATGTAATTTTTACCATAGATACCAAGGCATAATAATATTAGACCAGGGTCGATAATTTTTACAAAAGGACGAGAATATAACAAGAATTAAAGGAAAAATAATTTACGGGCGATCTGAGGTCGGGAAGTGGAAGGGGGTGAGTTTTAAAAGTAAAAAACGGTGTATCTCGATTTCCGGCAAAACTACAAGTCCCATGAAAAAAATTTAAATGACAAAGTTGTAGGTAAAGAGTACAGAGACCAACAAATATAACTTCAAAATTGATGTTAAAAATTCACGTAATCAAGTTTTTGGTTTTTTGCAAACAAATTTTATTTTCACGAAATTCGATAAACACTTACCTTTTTATGTCCTAAAGACACTGTAAATTTTTCGATTTGAAATATTTATTTTTTCACCTCATCTCGACGTAAAATAAAAAAAAAATCAGCCTAATTGTCTATCTCCGTTCCCCAGCTCACGGGAACCCATTCTAGAGAATATATTTCAAATTTAAAAATTATTTTATTTTACTTGTTCCCTTACGCACCTAAGCACGCACTACGCCGTACTGTGATAAGGCTTACAAAGGAGCACGTTAACTACAATTAGTACAATTGCATTTCTAGGTGGTCTAGTTCTGTGAAATGCATTACCATTCTTTACAAAAACCGGTAATGACGTCCTTTTTTCATGTTAATTCCAAGAAACATAAATAATGACCGTTTAGATAACAATGAAGATAAGACATCGTTAGTAATCATTACCGGGTTTTGTAAACAACAATGCGTTTCATAGAACACCGGAGCCCCTATGTGTTGTAAATCCACTGTGAGTCTTATCAGAATTCGGCATCGTTAGGTAGGTACTTTAAACAATAACAGTGCTCTATTAGATACCTGCGCGGTACCATAGCATGGTACTTAGTTAGGGGACCATCGAGAATTGTCAATACCTAGAGTGTTCTCAGAAATAAAATATTTATTATTGGGATCTATCTCTTACGGTAGCTAATTTACTGATCAATCAATTTCAAATCAAATAATCTATTGCAGTCTACTAACTGTCTCTACTGTCCATCTGATTAAGGAGTTAGGCTCAAGGTCTTTCGAAGTTAGGACTTTAAAATGTATAGTACTAAAAATGCGCACTCAGAGAGTAGGTACCTGGGTACTAGACTGACAAAATCATCAAGGTCATTTATGTGTGCAGAATTTAACTAGTGCGTTGTAAAGATATTCGAGCACTTTATGTAGTTTTTAAATGCACCTTGGAACCCAATCATTGTAAGTGATTGGATGTTCCAAGAGCACTGCGAACCTTTATAGTATGGCTTTATATTATTATGTATTATTAAAAGGGAATATGAAAAGAAAAACAAATTTTTAATTTTAGTCAATTTACTCAATACAATTTTTTCGGCTAAAATTCAGGTGGGGGAGTGACGGCTGAGGTATTTAGTTACATCTGTTTCTGAGGGAACCAGACCAATAACGGGCGGCACCACGTGAAGGTAACCTCGCACCTAGCTCTGGGGATCTTGGCGACCTGCGCTCCTCCCAGGCCTGCTTGCCAAACTCGACACCGGATAGGTGTCGAGAGTAAGGTTTCACCTACCCAACGCGCAACTCCGTTGGGTGGATCCGCCTCGCCCTGCTGTTTTAGGTTATAATATATAATTACATTACATTATATAATTATAACATAAAACATTTATGAGAAGATGTTGTCGGCAGTCTAAACGGTGACTCTATTTTTGTCCACGAAACTGACAAGGACACAATTACGACCGCAGCGACCCGGTTTGCAGATTCTTCGGATGATTGCTGAATACAGCTCGGGGTTGGTCGGTGCGTCATAGTTGATAACGATGGAAGGTTGCCACACGTCGATACCTTCCGCGCATTCGTGTGTCGATATCAGCACTCGGCTGAAAGGAGAAATGACAAACTGTTAACAACTACATATTAAATGGATTAAATGTACGTACTAGGATAGTCTTCCTACCCCCAAAACTAAGCCTACCCTCAACTTCCAAATATGAACTTGTTTTGTTGCAGAGGTGATAATGAACAATTTCTAGAATGAACAAGTTATAATGAAAAATTACCTTTTTCCCGATCTGAACTCGTTCATAATGCGGTTTCTTTTCTTTTGACTCATGTCACCATGCATATAGGCGACTGTGAAATTGGCTTCCAGCATTTTTTGTACGAGCCACTCGACTTTTTCTTCGGTATCGCAGAAGATGAGGGCTTGTTGTCTGCTGAGTGTGTCATAGCGATCAAACAGGGTGTCGAACTTCTCCTCCTCACGTCGCACTTCTACAAACACCTTTGAATGCCTTCCAGGGTCAACTTATCACTGTGAACAAAATTGGTTAACATTAGTGAGTGCCAGGATTGTAGCAATAAATCCCTCCAAATTATTTCGTATAACCATACAATCAACTTACCGTTTCACCCAGATTTTCAGGGGATTGTACATCAGCTTGTCAATCATTTCAACAATGTTAGAGTTGTCGGTGGTAGAACTGGCAGAGTGGAGCACAACTTGTGTTGCTGGTGAAACGGAGCGGAAAACATCGTAGATGTGCTTCTTGAACCCTTTGTTCATCATTTGATCGGTGTCATCAAAAATCAGCAACTTGACGAACCTTGTGCTTAACATGTGCCTATTTATCATATCTGAAAATAAATTGAGATGAAATTAATTAAACAGTCACTGCGAATATATGTACGTATTAGAACAACAATCAATAACAGAGGGACCTAGAGACCAAGACGTGTCTATTTGATATTGTAGGTAAATAAAATTAATCTAAAAAAAATATTTGAAAAAATCTCACCGAATACTCTGCCTGGTGTCCCACAGACGACGTGTTGACCATAATCCAATTTCCGGTTATCTTCGCCACGTCTTGTGCCACCAATACAAGCATGACACTGCACACCCATTAAGTGACCCAAAGCGCGAACCACTTTTTGAATATTCGTAGCCGAGTCGCATGTAGGTGTCAGTACCAGTACTTGGGTTTCACGTAGAGTGGTATCGACTGATTGTAACAGTGATATCGCTAACGTTGCCGTTTTGTCAGCGCCAGAGTGTGCTTGAGCTATCACGTCTCTTCCGCTTACAATAGGTGGAATAGCTCTCCGTTGTATTGCGGATGGTTTCGAGAAACCACACGCGTATATCCCTTCCAATAGCTCCTCACTTAGTTGAAGTGATTCAAAGGTAGGTTCAACAAGTTCCACATCTTCAGGTTCAAACTCCACATTCGATACACCAGACATCTCTTCATACGATGTTTCACAATTACCAGCCATCTTATTTTAGAGTTATTTTAAAATTATGTATAATAAATATACACTTTGCACAATATTAAACTACGAGGAGGTCACGACACGTCTGACTCTTAGCACAGTTCAACACTGAATGCCACAAAGTGGTCGGGAGCCCACCGGGACCAACACACAGGTGTAATAATAATAAAAGGTCAATAGATAAGAATGATACCTGCCCGCAGGTATGGCAAATAACAAATAACAATAAGCAGTAGGTAGTCAGAGAGGGACGCTAAATGCATTGTTGTTAAGAGTAAGCGGGACAGACATAATATCTTTTGTCCGTCGGCTTGTCTGTTAGTCTGTCTTTCTATGAATTTAATATTTTCCATGAACATAATCTCCACAGTGACACGGCCGATTGAAATGTAATTTTTACCATAGATACCAAGGCATAATAATATTAGACCAGGTTCGATAATTTTTACAAAAGGACGAGAATATAACAAGAATTAAAGGAAAAATAATTTACGGGCGATCTGAGGTCGGGAAGTGGAAGGGGGTGAGTTTTAAAAGTAAAAAACGGTGTATCTCGATTTCCGGCAAAACTACAAGTCCCATGAAAAAAATTTAAATGACAAAGTTGTAGGTAAAGAGTACAGAGACCAACAAATATAACTTCAAAATTGATGTTAAAAATTCACGTAATCAAGTTTTTGGTTTTTTGCAAACAAATTTTATTTTCACGAAATTCGGTAAACACTTACCTTTTTATGTCCTAAAGACACTGTAAATTTTTCGATTTGAAATATTTATTTTTTCACCTCATCTCGACGTAAAATAAAAAAAAAATCAGCCTAATTGTCTATCTCCGTTCCCCAGCTCACGGGAACCCATTCTAGAGAATATATTTCAAATTTAAAAATTATTTTATTTTACTTGTTCCCTTACGCACCTAAGCACGCACTACGCCGTACTGTGATAAGGCTTACAAAGGAGCACGTTAACTACAATTAGTACAATTGCATTTCTAGGTGGTCTAGTTCTGTGAAATGCATTACCATTCTTTACAAAAACCGGTAATGACGTCCTTTTTTCATGTTAATTCCAAGAAACATAAATAATGACCGTTTAGATAACAATGAAGATAAGACATCGTTAGTAATCATTACCGGGTTTTGTAAACAACAATGCGTTTCATAGAACACCGGAGCCCCTATGTGTTGTAAATCCACTGTGAGTCTTATCAGAATTCGGCATCGTTAGGTAGGTACTTTAAACAATAACAGTGCTCTATTAGATACCTGCGCGGTACCATAGCATGGTACTTAGTTAGGGGACCATCGAGAATTGTCAATACCTAGAGTGTTCTCAGAAATAAAATATTTATTATTGGGATCTATCTCTTACGGTAGCTAATTTACTGATCAATCAATTTCAAATCAAATAATCTATTGCAGTCTACTAACTGTCTCTACTGTCCATCTGATTAAGGAGTTAGGCTCAAGGTCTTTCGAAGTTAGGACTTTAAAATGTATAGTACTAAAAATGCGCACTCAGAGAGTAGGTACCTGGGTACTAGACTGACAAAATCATCAAGGTCATTTATGTGTGCAGAATTTAACTAGTGCGTTGTAAAGATATTCGAGCACTTTATGTAGTTTTTAAATGCACCTTGGAACCCAATCATTGTAAGTGATTGGATGTTCCAAGAGCACTGCGAACCTTTATAGTATGGCTTTATATTATTATGTATTATTAAAAGGGAATATGAAAAGAAAAACAAATTTTTAATTTTAGTCAATTTACTCAATACAATTTTTTCGGCTAAAATTCAGGTGGGGGAGTGACGGCTGAGGTATTTAGTTACATCTGTTTCTGAGGGAACCAGACCAATAACGGGCGGCACCACGTGAAGGTAACCTCGCACCTAGCTCTGGGGATCTTGGCGACCTGCGCTCCTCCCAGGCCTGCTTGCCAAACTCGACACCGGATAGGTGTCGAGAGTAAGGTTTCACCTACCCAACGCGCAACTCCGTTGGGTGGATCCGCCTCGCCCTGCTGTTTTAGGTTATAATATATAATTACATTACATTATATAATTATAACATAAAACATTTATGAGAAGATGTTGTCGGCAGTCTAAACGGTGACTCTATTTTTGTCCACGAAACTGACAAGAACACAATTACGACCGCAGCGACCCGGTTTGCAGATTCTTCGGATGATTGCTGAATACAGCTCGGGGTTGGTCGGTGCGTCATAGTTGATAACGATGGAAGGTTGCCACACGTCGATACCTTCCGCGCATTCGTGTGTCGATATCAGCACTCGGCTGAAAGGAGAAATGACAAACTGTTAACAACTACATATTAAATGGATTAAATGTACGTACTAGGATAGTCTTCCTACCCCCAAAACTAAGCCTACCCTCAACTTCCAAATATGAACTTGTTTTGTTGCAGAGGTGATAATGAACAATTTCTAGAATGAACAAGTTATAATGAAAAATTACCTTTTTCCCGATCTGAACTCGTTCATAATGCGGTTTCTTTTCTTTTGACTCATGTCACCATGCATATAGGCGACTGTGAAATTGGCTTCCAGCATTTTTTGTACGAGCCACTCGACTTTTTCTTCGGTATCGCAGAAGATGAGGGCTTGTTGTCTGCTGAGTGTGTCATAGCGATCAAACAGGGTGTCGAACTTCTCCTCCTCACGTCGCACTTCTACAAACACCTTTTGAATGCCTTCCAGGGTCAACTTATCACTGTGAACAAAATTGGTTAACATTAGTGAGTGCCAGGATTGTAGCAATAAATCCCTCCAAATTATTTCGTATAACCATACAATCAACTTACCGTTTCACCCAGATTTTCAGGGGATTGTACATCAGCTTGTCAATCATTTCAACAATGTTAGAGTTGTCGGTGGTAGAACTGGCAGAGTGGAGCACAACTTGTGTTGCTGGTGAAACGGAGCGGAAAACATCGTAGATGTGCTTCTTGAACCCTTTGTTCATCATTTGATCGGTGTCATCAAAAATCAGCAACTTGACGAACCTTGTGCTTAACATGTGCCTATTTATCATATCTGAAAATAAATTGAGATGAAATTAATTAAACAGTCACTGCGAATATATGTACGTATTAGAACAACAATCAATAACAGAGGGACCTAGAGACCAAGACGTGTCTATTTGATATTGTAGGTAAATAAAATTAATCTAAAAAAAATATTTGAAAAAATCTCACCGAATACTCTGCCTGGTGTCCCACAGACGACGTGTTGACCATAATCCAATTTCCGGTTATCTTCGCCACGTCTTGTGCCACCAATACAAGCATGACACTGCACACCCATTAAGTGACCCAAAGCGCGAACCACTTTTTGAATATTCGTAGCCGAGTCGCATGTAGGTGTCAGTACCAGTACTTGGGTTTCACGTAGAGTGGTATCGACTGATTGTAACAGTGATATCGCTAACGTTGCCGTTTTGTCAGCGCCAGAGTGTGCTTGAGCTATCACGTCTCTTCCGCTTACAATAGGTGGAATAGCTCTCCGTTGTATTGCGGATGGTTTCGAGAAACCACACGCGTATATCCCTTCCAATAGCTCCTCACTTAGTTGAAGTGATTCAAAGGTAGGTTCAACAAGTTCCACATCTTCAGGTTCAAACTCCACATTCGATACACCAGACATCTCTTCATACGATGTTTCACAATTACCAGCCATCTTATTTTAGAGTTATTTTAAAATTATGTATAATAAATATACACTTTGCACAATATTAAACTACGAGGAGGTCACGACACGTCTGACTCTTAGCACAGTTCAACACTGAATGCCACAAAGTGGTCGGGAGCCCACCGGGACCAACACACAGGTGTAATAATAATAAAAGGTCAATAGATAAGAATGATACCTGCCCGCAGGTATGGCAAATAACAAATAACAATAAGCAGTAGGTAGTCAGAGAGGGACGCTAAATGCATTGTTGTTAAGAGTAAGCGGGACAGACATAATATCTTTTGTCCGTCGGCTTGTCTGTTAGTCTGTCTTTCTATGAATTTAATATTTTCCATGAACATAATCTCCACAGTGACACGGCCGATTGAAATGTAATTTTTACCATAGATACCAAGGCATAATAATATTAGACCAGGTTCGATAATTTTTACAAAAGGACGAGAATATAACAAGAATTAAAAGAAAAATAATTTACGGGCGATCTGAGGTCGGGAAGTGGAAGGGGGTGAGTTTTAAAAGTAAAAAACGGTGTATCTCGATTTCCGGCAAAACTACAAGTCCCATGAAAAAAAATTAAATGACAAAGTTGTAGGTAAAGAGTACAGAGACCAACAAATATAACTTCAAAATTGATGTTAAAAATTCACGTAATCAAGTTTTTGGTTTTTTGCAAACAAATTTTATTTTCACGAAATTCGGTAAACACTTACCTTTTTATGTCCTAAAGACACTGTAAATTTTTCGATTTGAAATATTTATTTTTTCACCTCATCTCGACGTAAAATAAAAAAAAAATCAGCCTAATTGTCTATCTCCGTTCCCCAGCTCACGGGAACCCATTCTAGAGAATATATTTCAAATTTAAAAATTATTTTATTTTACTTGTTCCCTTACGCACCTAAGCACGCACTACGCCGTACTGTGATAAGGCTTACAAAGGAGCACGTTAACTACAATTAGTACAATTGCATTTCTAGGTGGTCTAGTTCTGTGAAATGCATTACCATTCTTTACAAAAACCGGTAATGACGTCCTTTTTTCATGTTAATTCCAAGAAACATAAATAATGACCGTTTAGATAACAATGAAGATAAGACATCGTTAGTAATCATTACCGGGTTTTGTAAACAACAATGCGTTTCATAGAACACCGGAGCCCCTATGTGTTGTAAATCCACTGTGAGTCTTATCAGAATTCGGCATCGTTAGGTAGGTACTTTAAACAATAACAGTGCTCTATTAGATACCTGCGCGGTACCATAGCATGGTACTTAGTTAGGGGACCATCGAGAATTGTCAATACCTAGAGTGTTCTCAGAAATAAAATATTTATTATTGGGATCTATCTCTTACGGTAGCTAATTTACTGATCAATCAATTTCAAATCAAATAATCTATTGCAGTCTACTAACTGTCTCTACTGTCCATCTGATTAAGGAGTTAGGCTCAAGGTCTTTCGAAGTTAGGACTTTAAAATGTATAGTACTAAAAATGCGCACTCAGAGAGTAGGTACCTGGGTACTAGACTGACAAAATCATCAAGGTCATTTATGTGTGCAGAATTTAACTAGTGCGTTGTAAAGATATTCGAGCACTTTATGTAGTTTTTAAATGCACCTTGGAACCCAATCATTGTAAGTGATTGGATGTTCCAAGAGCACTGCGAACCTTTATAGTATGGCTTTATATGTAAAGGGTATACGGGTTTAAATTCTACGACTTGGACATAAAACTTCATGATGCACAGTTTGGTTTTAGACCTGGTCTCTCCACTGAAGACGCAGTTCTGTTCCTCAAGTAGATTGACCAGTACTATATATACTACCAGGGATGCGCCTGTAAATGCTGTATTTTGAACTTGCCAAAAGCATTTGACCTGGTCCAATATGAATTCTTGTAGAAAAAATTAGCAAATGATACTGATTTGCCTAGAAAACACATTGATTTTTTTTTTTTTTTTTTTTTTTTTTTTTTTTAATATTCTAGGATAATCTACACAACGTCACCTAGACCCATGGTAAGCATAGTTTAACTAGCTTGTGTTACGGGTTCTAGAATGCGGATAAACATACATACATACATTTTTTTTTTGTAAATACATACATATTATACATAGAAACACCCAGACCAATGCAGATATTCATATTCAAGCACACAAATATTTGCACTGAGCGGGAATCGAACCCGCGCCTCCTGCGTAGCAGTCGCGTTCACTACCGCTACGCCACGGAGGAGGATATTCTCAAGTATTGGTACTCGAACCAACAGAATTATGAGAAGGGGTGGGTTTTTAGCATGTATAGGTTGCAGAGTGGAGTAAAGCAAGGGGAATTAAGCTTAACAGCGCTTTTGAACCTTAATATGAATAAGCTGATCGTGGAACTCAGCAGAGCTGACGTCGGTTACTCTATGATGGTACTTTTATCAATAAAATAAGTAAGATAAGTAACTTCTTCATAAACAAATTCGCTCCTGCGTAGAATACTGCTCGCATCTCTAGGATGGCTCCGCAAAATACTTATTAGATGCTCACGACAGGTTGCAGCGACGTGCGGTCCGCATTATTGGGAGTCCTGAGGTCACAAATACCCTAGAACCTTTGCAGATGCGTAGAGATGTTGCGTCCCTGGCAGTATTTTACCGACTCTACCATGGTGAATGTTCTGAAGAGCTTTTCCAATTAATACCACTCTCCCCTTTCCTACACAGGACAACACGTGCATGGCTAAGATGTCACCCGCATACGGTGCAGAATATTCTATCAAGAACCAAGCGATTCGGTGAGTCTTTCCTCTGCCGCACCATTAAATCCTGGAATTCCTTACCGGCGCACGTGTTTCCTTCCTGTCCTGTACAGTCCCGGGTCCTTTGCGGGGCGTGAAAAAGCATCTGATGAGGCCATCAAGCTGAACGCCACCATTGTGTTTGCAATGGTGACCCTCCTAAATGAGACTTTGCCTTCAGCTTAACATCAGGCGAGGTGAAGTCAAATTGACGAGCCATAAATAAAAAAAAAGTTATGCCGAGGTGCCGGGTACTTCTGTGCCCCTCGATCAGTGCTCTAACTAGGCTGATTAGCATCTGTGAGCGATATGCTGCTCACGGTCTCAGATATAATATCTCAAAGAGTGAGTTGCTTGTTTTTAAAAGTAGAAGCAGGTCTTATACAGTTCCCAAAGTTAGACTAAATGGCACTCCGCTCCAGCAGGTCCAAAGTTTCAAATACTTGGGACACTACGTGACCGAGTCGCTCAGGGATGATATGGACATAGTACGGGAGCGCAGGTCCCTGTTAGGGCGCAGATTTGCACGACGTACTCAATATAATAATGCGTTCAGGATGCTGACGTTGGGGTTTATTGTAGCTTATTATTGCGTTATGGGAGGGTATTGTATTGTATAGACAATGCCTGAATTAAACGTGTTTTATTTTTATATAATTTTTATTTTATTTACTAAGTGATTCAAAAATTATTGCCTCGTTTTATTTCGCGGTAGTGGTGGAAAACAAGGACACGGTCTGACTGGAAAACAAGACTACCGTGTGGCCTCAGTATCCAGTAACCCATGATGGATCTTACAGCCGCTAATACAGCTACTATGACCCTCTGGAGCTTGGACTTCCCGACCCGGAGCTCATCAGACTTGGATTCATGTCGGTCCTTTTGGTACCGATATAGCACCGAAGGGGCTCTCGCATCCAGGATCCATGGTATCCAGGATCGACGAGGAGACAAACGATATCGTGCGGTGCCCCCTGATGGTCCTGATGGCCATCGTACACTGTGGAGCAAGGAAATTCTGTACGTGTATGCCCCTCAGGGTCTTTACCCATATTGGGTACCCATATACTAAATATTTTTTTATGAAAAAAATATATATTTAGAATTTATTTATTTTTTTATAACTACAATACTTCTTAGTCTAGCTTATCCACAACAGTCCAAGGTGAAGAGATGCAGGGTCACGTAACTAGTTTCAACCATCTGCCGAGGCACTCCCCGAGGCGGTGAGCAGCGTTCCTGAAAATGAAGCATAATTTCTATAGCAGGATAATAAAAGGATAAGGATATCCCCCTCCGGCCGGAGCCAGCAAGGCAGATCGAACCGACCAAAACTGCACAGCCACCTCGGGCCTTTGGTGAGGTAGTCTCTGGCATATCCTTCACGTCACGTCTGCCCCAGTGCCACTGAAGACCCTCTCGTGTGTCGGACTATGGTGTCCACAACTGTCCTCGGATAGAGAGGGGCATATATCGCACCACAATCACGACCTCTTTCTGCTAAGGCGACAGGTGGTTCCCCTGGCTGGATGACGGAGGTCATTCTACGACCTCCGACGCCCGAGTTACCTCCGCTCATTGTGGGCTGTGCGGGCTCGGTTGTGCAACCCTTATGGGTAGTTAGAGCCCTCAAAAGTTCAACAAGTAATCGTTCTAAAATGGTGTTAAAGCTCGTAAATGTTTATTACCTGACAGAGAAGACCCTAGAGCCTGGTCTACTGGCGGCGTAGGTGAACAGGGCGTCAACGGTCTGCTCAGCCGCGTAAGTTGCACCAGTTTTACGGCCCACCCATATCGCCTCACACTTTCGGCTGAAACAATATCCATAATTTCATATTAATTACACCACATCATTGCCAAAGGTACAAGAGTGAAGACGGAAAAGCAAGAAGACGGACCCTGGTTTTCATCAAGGCCTCGGATTCAATCAGGAAAATTTCTTAACATATTTTTTTATTTTTCGAGATATTGTCGTCGGGGTGGGGTTCCTGAATTTTTAATTAAATTTTTATTAGCTTGCGATTTTAATTGGTTCTAGTCTGACCACTCCCGTTGGCTACAAAGAGGAGGTACCTGTTCCGTAATAAAAAAAGTGGTATAGTTGATCACACTGTTCATTTCACAGACGATATTGAACTTACTCCCGAGTATACTCGGAGGTAATGACTTCAGCCCCTTAGAAAAGTGGTAAATCATTGGTCGTCGTTTCGTGGAATTGAATGTGACAGTTCAATGTATGTAATTGT
Organism: Pelosia muscerda; assembly: GCA_963691645.1. NCBI lineage: Eukaryota > Metazoa > Arthropoda > Insecta > Lepidoptera > Erebidae > Pelosia > Pelosia muscerda. The sequence continues at coordinate 3,414,666 of OY829099.1, read as the reverse complement.
CAAATATTTTGACGTTTGTGACAGGCGTGAACGAATGTCAAATTTATATTCTATCTCATTCAACGAAACGACGACCAACGATTTATAATTTATCTGGGGGTAGCAGTAAAGAAACAGTAAAGTAAAAATACAAAATATAAATGATGTAGGTATCTGAAGAATTATAGAAATGTGAAAATATATGTAAATATAGTTACAGTTCAGCGATGTGGACCAAGTTGGCGTGTAGCACCGCGTCGAAGGCCGCGCCCGCGTCGCTGAAGGCGCCGGCGGGCGCGGCGCGGGCGCACGCCCACGCGATGGAGCCGCCCGCGTGGAGACGACACGACACGGATTCTAAGAGCTGCAATATAACGACCAATCAATCAATTCGATTGAAATCAATCAAGCAATCAATTGGAGATAACAAATGTGCCGATATTTCTGGACTTTCTTCTGTCGTATCGACGACATTTTTGAGTTGCTATCGTTGTGTAGTAATTTGTTTCACGGTAGCGCCGCTACTCTCGCTAAACCCAACTGGGGAAGTACCTCCGCCCTACAGAAGACCGCGGTCATAATAACCATCGTGTTGTGTTCCCGCAGGTAAGCAGGGTAGCCAGAGCTCTCTATACCCCTCCTTCCCCTCCCCTTCCTAGCCTCCCCACCCCTTCCCAGCTCTCCCCCTTTCCCTTCAGGGTGGGCAGTGCGTGTGTGACACCCTTAGTGTTGCACACGTTCATAGGCCACGGTGGCCGCTTTCCATCAGGTGGGCCGTGTGCTTGTCTACCACCTACGTAGTATAAAAAAAAAACTCACGGAGAAGGCCCGAGCATAGGTTTCGCTCTTCGGGAAGGCTTACTACGTCTGGACACTGATTCTACTAATTCTTACCTACACTGAGGTTACAAAAACTGCCATTGTGTTTTCGGCTTCATGCACTTAAAGTTCAAATTTAAATGAAAAAGAGTTCGCCAATAGAATGTAACTTTGTCCAGAGTCCCTTGAAAGCATTACCCAATTGGAGGTTTAAGAGGGCACGCGAAGAGTATTATATCGCTGCTGTGTTTAGTTTTTTTCAAATTTTAGTATACATTTGACTTTTTATGTGTAAAAATGGTGGACTAGGAAAGTGGAATATTAGAGTGTTTTTTTGCGAAGGTGCCAAAATCTCTTTAAATAAGCTTCTAGATAAATCTCTAGTACTTTTACTGAGGAATTTATAACATATATACATACATACATATGCTCACGCTCGTAATCCCCTAAGGAGTAGAGCAGAGGTGTATTAAACACCCACATTTTGCCAACTATGATTGGAGATTGGAGGGGGCGAGCCTATTGCCACCAATCGGGTACTTGGAAAAGAAAATGAGTACGCCGAAAATATATTAATAACCGAAAATGTTGCAGCTAACTCAATTTGGAAGAAAAAGATCCGATTCCTTGCTATGCGGTGTAAATCGCAAGAAAACTAATTACGTGCTTAGCCGCACAAGCACTACCAATTAAGGTCTTGAAGAGTATCCGACGGAGGAATTTGTAAAACATGGTAAATACGCTCCAATAATGATCATCTAAAGAGAGATGCTTCGGAGAGCACGTTAAGCCGTCGGTCCCGGTTGCCATAAAAACATCTATGGCAGTCGTTACGGGTAGTTGGAAAGTTCTCAAAAGTTCAACCAGTCTAACTTGAAACTTCGATATCGCCATTTGGTCATTGGACCATTGGTTGTGGAGGTCAGATGGCAGTCGCTTCACGGAAAATATCGAAGTTCAGCCGCATCTCAGTTAGACTGGAAAGCGGGAAAAGTTTCATAGAATGAATGATCATCTAAATATCACATTGTAGATAAGCTAACATGAATTAACTTACCCTTAAATTATTGTAAATATCCTCTGTAACTAAACTAGCCATTCCATCCAATCCTTCTGCTTTGGGCTCTGCACCGACCACCACGATAGCATCCACTTTATCATTGCTCCCGTCAATCGCTCCAGTACCCGCAGCTCCCGTGACGTCACTACTCTGCTGGCTCGCCGTCTCCACGACACACCCGCACTCCTCCAAGCTCCTCTTCAGTTCTCTTCCTAATAAGTTAGTTGTGTTTGTTACCTGCAATGACCTTAACCAAATAAACTGTCGGGGTGGTGTTGCATCAGGTTGTGTACAGTAGACTGCAAAAGTGCATGGACATTACAAAAACTAAATCGTTTGCGCCGGTATTCAACCCCATCTGTTGACGAAGTAAAATAGTTCAAATATCTCACTAGATGGCGCCACGCTACTTTTCAAATGCAAGAAAAACTATCAAAGTAGTTTATTATGTACGAAACATCATTTTCACTTCTTTTTCTATATTATCAATTTATACAAACACAAATTAATCATGCATTGAAATAGAATATTACTAGATTTTTAATTTAATGTTTTAATCTTAGAGGAAGAACTTAATTTATAATTAAATGAACTACGTGGGTAGTTCAGTTTATTTAATAGCTGCTTAAACTCAGTGACTTGCTAGTTTGTTCGTTCGCTAACATCATTCATATTTCTATTATCCTTGAGCTGAGTTAACCAAATAATTTTTGCTACTACTTACTACTAATACGCTTATAGCTAGTAAAACCACTGGCGCCATCTAGTTTATTTATTTATGAACTGGAGTTTGAAAGTTTATAGGATTATCGATCTTAAGCTATCTACTATGCACTTTTGCAGCTTACAGCTACCTATCGCAATATACTAAAACTAGATCCACATTAAATTTACTAAGTTTCTCCTTTTCTGTATTGTCAATCTGAGCGAACCCAATATAGTTATAAATGCCTGTAATTTTAACATGAATTCTCCATTTGTGGGTGCCTGTAATTCAGGTTTTTATTACCTAATACAGGCACCAGCGATCCACATATCACACACAAATACATACAAACATGATTCTGTTGTGTAATATTTTAAAGTATTGGTTTGTGGTGAGAAATAAACGATATTTATTTCTTTATTTATTTACATATTCAAATGTATTCGTAAAGCTCTGACTGTATACTACTCACATAATCCCTTTTAAACTTTCGCGCGTTGCATGATATATGGTTAGTGAAACCCGGATATTACATTATTGTATTTACCATATGATCGCGGGTTTCGCTAACCGACCATACTACTTATATATATTTTCTTAATATTTTACCTGTTTATAAAATGGGAATCCCGTCGCGCGGTTATATCGGAATCGAACCGTTTAAAAACGCACGCCATCTTGGGTTATTCAGTTTATTAATACAAATTAGCTGACCCGCGCGACTTCGTCTGCGTCACCCCGTTTTTGCAACATTTTTCATTCCTGCTCCGCAACTGTTAGTCGTAGCATAATGTTATATACATATAAACCTTCCTCTTTAACCATTCTATCTATTGAAACAAACCGCTTCAAAATCCGTTGCGTAGTTCTAAAGATTTAAGCATACAAAGGGACAAGAAAAATAGGGACAAAAAACGCGACTTTATTTTATACTATGTAGTGATAGTGATAGTGAAGTGATAATTTATCGTCAAGTTGTGTACATACCAACACGTGCCTGATACTCCTCCTGGCCCGACTGTGGCGCGCTATCTTGTTAGTGATGGTGTAAGCGAGCAGTGCTGACGTGGCCAGTAGCAGCGAGCCGCCTTCCAGCGTGGCAAGCAGACGCCAAGCCAGCGCCGCGCCTCCTTCCACCGCGTCCAACATTTCTTCTGGACCAAATCGTATCATTATTTGGCGTCTTTCGATGGGTGTTATTAGACGCGGCAAATGTAAAAATACGCAGACGATATCACTGCGAGAGAAGGAAACCTTACCCAGCGTCATGGGGGTGAAAAAGTGCTCCAAGGACGTCGGGGTGGGTCTCACCGACGCGTTCATTAGTGTCAAAATTATTCCATTACTTTATTAATAAAGTTGATATTTATTCATTTATAGTTTTTTTGCATTTTTTTAAATAAATGAAACACAAATATCATTTAATATTATGTTTTAATTATATTTAATAGAACTTTGAAAAAAGAACGAAAAGTTTCAACAATTTTTTACCCTACTACTCAAATGTAATTATATTATTAATTAACAATCAGTCTTAATGTTTCAATGGCATTATTTTGTGAAAAACTAAATATACTTAGAAAAAAAAACAAATTAATCACTCAATCAATATCTTTGGTACAGTCAGCACAGAAAGGTACTATGTTCTATGCAACACAGTAGACAGTAGAATGTCATCATCATCAGACTCTGAGATATCTTGTTCTGTGTCACTAGGATTACTACGCTCACTCAAGTGATCTTCTTCGTCAGACTCACCCTGGCTTGACAACTCTGAATCAGAGTCACACTCTTGTAAATATGCGACAATACGCTGTCGTTTTTCCTCTTTTCGATCCATTTTTACTAAATACCTACAAAAAATACAAATAAAATACATTATCACTATATAACAGCAACTACAATTGTAAACAATAACAAAAAATAAAACTTGAATGGCTAAAACACAGATAATACTAAAAGCAATAACTATACAAAATGGCGCGAAATTGTTACACTGATTGCGGGGATGGGTCTCACATACCTTTTTAAGTTTGTGCACCTGTATCTCTCACTGCAGCTGTGCCACGACTAACGTTACGCTCGCGATGCAACGCACAACTCATCAGCTCCAACTATTGAGAAGAGCAGCAACGTCGCACGCACAGTAATCGAACTGGAAGCGAAACCATATGTGACGGGTCGCACAGACCCAACCCCCATGACGCCGGGTTAAATAAAACCTTGTAGTAAATCGTCTGGTTAGGGGGGAACAGTAGGCCAAAGCCTCCAAAGATTGGGAGAGGACTATGTCTAGCAGTGGACTACGATAGACTAATTGATTACATTCTGTTAAGTACCTAACAAAACGGAGTACAGTCGTCACCATCATCTTTGCGTTAGTCCCGATCGAACGTAAAGTTTTAACCTCAGAGTCCGGGGTCCTCTTTCCAGCTTTTTCTGTGCCATTTCGCACGGTCTTACGCATTCATGGTAAGCCTATTGGATATGGCTCACACTTCATCCTCCACGACGTCAAGCCAGCATTTTTTGGATTCACCACTCCAAACGGGGCCTAACCAAATGGAGTAAGGTGTAGTATGTTATATAAAGTTGCTTTGTGAAGTGAAAAGAGTTACCTATCTATGGTAGCTGTATTTTTAAATAAAATCTTATTTCATGGCGGTCTTTTATACAATAATAGCAACGATTATGATAATCACAGTCTCTCGTCGGCGCAATCTATTATAAAACTTAATTTGTAAAGTTTTATACCGAAACATCTATTGTAAAACTGTTGAGCAATTGTAATAACTGACAATATAAAAGACCGCTATTTAATTCATTATTATGTTGTAAACTTGGAACTCATCGTTGTGGTTTTAACATAATTATAAATTTTCATATTTATTCAGTTAATTTAGATGTCATCTTGAATACCAAATACAAATACCTTTTATTACAAATAAATGTCGTCAACTAAAAGCCTACCAAAACTTCGCGCTGATCATTCCCGGTGAAAAAGTGCCCATCTTTAGACCAGGAACGATTCAGATCTGCAACTTTTTAAATATATTTGATACTATCGCGTTTGACTCCACTGAGAAAACACTGTCCCCTGTAAGTTTCACACGGGAAAGATTCCTAAAAAAGGAGTCAAAATGTAAAAAGATTTTTATGAGTTCTATAAATAAATAACCAGTTCTATAAATTCAAAACCGCGGGAGCCTAGTGGTATGGGTAATGGACTGCTGAGACGAGGTCCCGGGTTTGATCCCAGGTTTTACCATGGCACACACCAATGACTTTTCGATGCTTTTTGAAGTTATGTGTGAATTTATCGCAGGTTTATAAGTGCCCAGTTAATTGCAATAGGCTCGCCCCCAGAATAACTATCGAATCCGTAATGTAAAGGTAAAGTTCGGCGGATTTGAGCCACTCCATCGTCATAAAGAACGCGTCCTGCTCATAAAGAAGACATTTTGTATGCGTGACGTCGCTAGGGTCAAGATATATGCCAGGAACTGTAATAAAGATAAGTTAAGGCACGGGAGAGTATAAATGAATTCGGTTAATAAATAGTCATTAAAAATATTATATTTTGTTTAATATTTTGTAAAATATTTTAGAACTACTTCTGCGGGTGACTGTATATTGTAAATAACATGATTTGTGATATTTAAGTTTTTGTCATAAGATAAAACGAATGAATTTCAAATTAAAGAGGAATCCTTACACCTATTTAAAAGAAAAACAATCATCCAAGAATGTTCGTAAAAGCTGCAAAGTAATTCTATTAAATTAATAATCAATAAATTAGCACATAACGCGTTGATGTCTTTATAATGACCATACATATTAATAGCGATCTTTAGTTTCCGTACCGAACTATGACCGTGCTGATATTTCTTTCAGCTCCTACGGGCCCACAATGTTTAATGACCAATGTTTTATGGGTCACTCCTATAGGTCCTACAGTCTTAAGTTAGGACACACATTCCACCATTTAAGAACAGGTGGCAGGATTTTTTTTCAAGACTGCTACACAGGACGCATGGGTTTCATTCTCGCTACAAATATTTCTATACAAGAAAAAGCCGTTAGTCACGGTTGCCATTGCCATATGAATATCTGTGGAAGTCGGAACGGGTATTTGAAGCCCTCAAAAACTTGAATAGTCGAACTACAGAACTTAACGATCGCTAATTGGTAGTGGAGGTAAACCGCATCTTACTCAGACTACAAAGTGGACCCTAATTGAGTAGGGAAGAGGCTTAGATAATTATGGAGAATGAACATAATAATTAACAAAACACAAGTTACAAATCAAACAGATAGTATGATATCAACGACAATATCGCCTGATAGCGCCTGTCAAACTATAAACTGCAATACGCAAGCTAAGTTTAAAATTGAACAGGCGCTTTACAATTAAAAATATATTAATTACTATTGTCTTGAATGAATTGAAAGGTTTTTTTTCTGTAAAGCCATAATTTAGAATTCTAATTATTATAATTACTTGAAGCAGAGCCCTGGTTCAAGAAAAAAATTAATAAGTAAATTTTTATGTAAAAAAATAACTAACAATAAAAACAAAACTCGAACGAAAGAATTTAGAATATTTATGGGTTTTTGGAGACAGGTCTATTTAAAAAGCGGTAATTAAAAATAAACACAACAATAACAAATAAAATTCAACCAACTTCTACAACAACAATACACCGACAATAAAAAAATAAGTTAATTACAGATAAACGAGTACAATTAAGAAAAAAATGCGTTAAACTTTCCTTGAAACCTGCGAAAACAAAGACCATCTCAAAATATAAGTCTTTCGAATTTTGTAAATACGTGCACAAGCGACGGAGCTAGCCGCGTACAAACATAAAAATAAACAAGAAGTCGGTTAAAAAATACTCATTAGATGAATAGTTACTTTTTTGTTGATGACTGATAACAATCATTTAAAATATTTAGAAACAATTTTTCATAAAAGTACAAGTCGCTCCTATATCTTTATATAAAACCAATTGACTTCCGTTTTCGAACTCAATCATGTCATAAAAAATATTAATTTGACATATTCCAAGGAACGGTGAAATGGGTTCCATAGGTAGTAGGAACGGAGCCAACAGCTGTAGTTGATAAATTATTCTCAATTCCCATTATGTGCTGAGAAAAGTAGGAAAAATATCCTATCAGCACGAATCTTGGACCTGAGATGCAAGAGAAACGATGCGCGTGCGCGGATTGCTTTGATATAATCTAAGATTGGTAGATTTGCGCTCATCCACCGCCGTAGCACACCTTGCTATACTCAAAAGACAGCCTATTAATGCGTACTGCACGTATAAAGTGTATTTGTAGGACATATTGGGTCTATAACTCGTGCCTATACATATACCTGAAAAAAGAAGTTCAAGGTCCAGATAGTTTGCAACTATTAAGGCTATCGTGACTCACGTGTTCTATGTAAAAACTAGTCTGGTTTTTGTATTGGTAGAGACATTTCTATACTTAAGGCAGTTATATCTAATTGTAGTATTTAAAAACTGTATATACTATTCAACGAAATTTGTAAAAAAATGATGACAAACGAACTTGTATAGTTACTAAAACTATTAGAAATAATAATAGATAAGTTAAGTATCTGTTCTGCAGTCTTTTCCAGTCAAAAAAATATAAACGTACCTGCATTTATTAAGGTATTTAAAAAAAGGTAAACAATCTTGTGGCAACTTTTTATGAAACACACGTTAAACAAATAAATATACTAGGCTAACTTACTACCTAGTGATTCGATACCAATTTTTAATCTTTAAAACTGCATGTCTAAGCAGAAAAGTATTTTTATCCTGACTTTTTAAACAAAACATATTAAAAAGACAAACAAAAATTGTAAACGTTTATTTAAGTACCGTACCTAATCAAATAGTTTATGTCTTGCCACGAAACTGTTACACCTAATTATAATATTATAAAACAGAAAAGTTTGTTTGTTCGGTTGAAAGCGCTTATCTTAGGAACTTACAGTATTGAAAAGAAAAAAAAAATTGTGTGGAATAAGTCCGTTCATCGAGGAACTTTATCGATTACTAGGAAATGGAAATTGGTAGCATTTATTGTCATAACATCCACTTTAGGTAGGAAAGCTTTTCGCATTAGTCAAAAGAAACAATTCAAAAACAAATATATGGCTTATACTATAGATGTTAATATTAAAAAATATTAATGTCAAATGAGCGAAACCTATGCTCGGGCCCTCTCCGGAAAACAAATTACTGCACAACGATGGCAACTAAAAAATGCCATCGATTCGACATAAGAACTAGCGTAATAGACCACAGACTTCTTCATAACCACATAACAGAATTTAAAATGTCTTTTAGTGTAGAAACATTGTCGATACTCCATAATTATATATTTCTGTCAAAGTTGGTTTATAAATTAATGTTTCACGTTTTATATACTATCACTTTCCCACGCCTAGGTTTTGTGTAAAGATACCTATATCACACACTGCTTGAAGAGGTGATATGTGGTTTTGAAGTGCCATGGACGAAGCTGTACAACTCAGTTCTAAGAAATCACGTCAATTTGTCAATACGTGTAGCTAAATCGTCAACATGTAAAGTTCCCAACGATTGTTTCAATTTGTGTATGTACATAACAATCTATTAAATACTTTCCCATGGTAGAATGTTTACATATTGTTCTGCTAGTTCAAGGAATTTCCCTTCCCTTTAGTGATTCTTGTATATGTTTGTATTTACATAAAAAATGTCTACAGATATATATCTACGTTCTGGGACCTATAACACAAGCTTTAAAAACCTGTTTTCAAAACTGAGGAAAGCATATAAATTATTATATAATCGAAAACTAATCAAACTGCATGATTTTAAGGTTTAACTGTTAATGGTCAATAATAAACTTCTATAGTTTGTATAATTGACTTTTTACACAGCACCTGTAAGTTAAAATGCACATGGTATAAACTTATAGGTCATAAAAAACATTAGTTTTTAGTATTTGTTCATAAATTATTAGTAGATTTTAGTTTTTATTGATATACGAGTTTTATATAAATTCAGACGCGTAGGAGGGTTTCTGGCTATAGTTATTATACTATACAAATTGTTAGGGAAACAATTTGTATATTAGAATAGAGAGCTATCTCTCCTGAAGCAGAAAGGACATGGTAGTAGGTTCTGTAAGTTCTTTTTTAAATTTTAGAAAACAGTATAATCTTAATATATATAAATCTTGTGTCACAATGTTTGTCCTCAATGGACTCCTAAACCACTTAACCGATTATAATAAAATTCGCACACCATGTGCAGTTCGATCCAACTTGAGAGATAGGATAGTTTAAATCTCAAATTATAGTTGCAATTTTAATTTATTGCTAATTATTTGTCTGTTATTATTTGACAGTCACAATTATCTGTTAACTCCAAATGATTCTAACAGATGTCGATACCTTTCCACTGAGTTGAGTAAGTAATCAATAGATGGCGCTACTATGGTAAATCTACGAACGTGTCATATAAGCTACATTTTAACAGCATAATTACCACGTGTTGTTGACGCTATAAAACGCAGACGAAGTTGCGCGGGTCAGCTAGTAAAACATAATAAATGTTTTTTTCTCTACACCAATATGTGGTATAATCGGAGTCCTACCACAGATTACCTAATAGTTGGTACTATTAGGTGTATTCGGCTTCGGGAGCGTTTCTTTTTTTTCTTTTCTTTTCGTGCGCGAAATCTCCACGGATACCAATCACACCATAGCCGGTGAGAGAGGTTATATCGGACCCGAACTGACTAAAACGCACGCGGTCTTTGGGTCTTTAGCTGCCGGATGTGAGATAGTAGCGAACATATACTTACCACCCCGGCAGACCCGTGGCCCTTTCTTTCGAGATGACCCCCTTCAAAGCGTTTTCCTAACACCTAGTGTACAGATTTTCAGCAGAAAAGTTAACAGAGAAGCCCGTTTTTTTGTCTATTGAATTAAATCCGTGAACTAGTTATTTTACGTTTTCGGTTTTATTTCTTTATTAAAAATGTAATAGATTACATTATATCATGAAAATATTTAAAAAGATTGAAACAATTGCTTATAGGTTATATGCCGATACTACATTATACATGTATTAAATGTATCAAACTACAGCAACAGGTACTGACAAGGAAATATTTATGATGTAATTATCACAATAGATTTATATATTTGTTTACTACTTTATTCATTGTTAAGTAATGTACTATTTTATTTCTAACTAGTTTCTCCCAGCGTTGGTTTTATACGCGTTCTGCACAGATAAAGATTATATTATTTGATAAAGTTCCTCGAAGTTTCCTCGGGTAGTTAATGGTATTCCATGAACAAAAGTACTAGACTCACAGAGATATTTTTGCAGACTTTAATCTATCTACGCGCCGTTCAGTCAGATGCGGTTGGTAATTTTTACGTGAAAGAGTAACAAACATACATTAATTCATTTAAAAAAACTTTCACACTTATAATGTTACTAGGATAGTAATTATCTGCAAGTTTATTCGATGATTGACGTAGGCGGACCTAAAAATCATTTTTGTTCATTTTGTTATATTTTATAACAAATAATAGTTAAGGAAAAATAAAAAAACAAGCTTTAAATGAAGACAAAAACGTAGCGCGCTCGATTATGAATGCAATTTATGTTAAAAATGCAATATACATATAACACTTTTTAACAATAAATGATTCGCTTTTCACTTTGTTTTTTAATATTAAACTAGTAAGGCCTTCTATTAGACCGATTTATAGTTTTTTTAAACTACAATTACTTTTATATTGGTACTTTTCTTTAATTATCATATTACTGTTCAGTATTCAAATTGTTGCGGTTACTAATATTTATTAATAGGATCATGTAGGGATTAATGTCATCATCATTATCCTTACGTCACTCCCGGTCCATCCGAAGCTGTCACCTCGGAGTCCCGATCCGCTTTTCTTTTTCCAGTCTAAATGCGTCGTGAATGTACTTATTTTCTTTGAAGCGACTTCCACCAGACCTCTTCAACCTATAAGTATAGGCGATACCTAAGTACTGCAGTTAGACCAGTTATTGACCTTTTTAGAGCTCCAATTACCCTTAACGACTACCATAGACATGTCATACTATAGATGCTTTATGACAATCGGGACCGAATTTTTTTTTTTATTTATGGCACGTCAATTTGACTTCACCTCGCCTGATGTTAAGCTGAAGTCAAAGTCTCATGAAAGAGGGTCATCATTGCAAACACGTTCAGTGCTACAATGGTGGCGCTCAGCTTGACGGTTTTCCATGCTCTGCTCAACGACCAAACCAATGCAAATAGCCATATTTATGTATACATTTATTTGCACGGAGCTGGAATGGAGCCTCCTGCGTAGCAATCACGTTCAGGTGGTATCACTTAGATAAGCACACGGCCTACCTGATGGAAAGTGGTCACTGTGGCCTATGGACGTTTGCAACACCAGAGGCGCCACACTCGTGCTGTCGACCCTAAGGAGTTAATATATGTCCATAGGCCACAGTGTATTTAAAAATTCAGTCATAGCATCATTGCAACACCTTATATTATATGTTATCTTGCAGTATATATTTACTCTATATTACACAAGCCGCTAATATTATATGTATTTGTGAAATATAACAAGTAAATATTTTTCTTCGGTCAACATAGTCAGTCAAGGCTGTTTTTCTTAATTTACTTACTGAGTTTCTCGGAAAACGTGAACTCATTTCATTAAGAAGATTGCCTCACTTCCTTTCTCGTTAAAGTGGTTTGAAAATTATTTCGCTAAATTTATTATACTACACTAGCAAACAAGCATGCGTGCCTCCACCAGTATAAGGTTATCCGAGCGAGTTTTTTTTTCACCGTGACTGGACACTTCCACAGATATTGTCAATTTGCTAGTGATTGAAATTTATTAGAGCTTCATAAGGAATAAAAGAGTTCGCAACAAAAGAGTGACACTTCCGATGTTGTAAGTTATGTCTACAAACCCCGGCAACGTCATGGCCGTGGTATCATTTACTAAATAGGTAAAAAAGAAACCACAGGATGTAAATAATACTTCGTAGTATCTTAGACAATAGCTGGCGAATGTACTATGATTCACATCTGACAGTTCGGGTAGGATTTGGTCAATTTAATATGACATAACAATACGAAACGTCAAGGGCAGAATTTAACCTTGACGTCTATCTTCCATCAGTCGCGTAGTTTTCATTACTTTATGTCATTTCTATATTGTTTATTGTTAAGCTAACTACGCATTGTGCTTGTACTTTTCATTGGGTTCCGTAACCAAAAAGATTAAAAATGGAACCAATTTTATAGAAGACAATCTTTTTTTTATACAACTCAGGTCGGCACGCGATAGGCACGCGGCCCACCTGATGGTAAGTGGTTACCGTGGCCTATGGCCGAGTGTAACACCAGAGGAATAACATTCGTGCCGCAACCCCTGTAAGAACAGAGACATTCTGTGTTGTCAGCGCAAAAGATGTAAGATAAGCCCTTGGTTTCCTACAGACAACACAAAACCTCTCTAGTGAGCTCTGCATACCCTACTTACCACCGAAATCACAACACAAGGTTATTAAACGGCGACAGTCTGTAGGGTGGAGGTACTTCCCCAGTCGGACTGCTCGATTGGGACGGATATACCGTCGTGTCCTACCTCCTCTGCTTTTTTTGCTGCTATGACAGTAAATACTAAAAATAGAATGGTACAGAACCCTTTATGCGTGAAGTCTGACTCGCACTTAACCGGTTTCTAAGATATCAGCCTATAATATACGTATTTCATAAAGCAAAACCTCCTCACCATCATCTTTTTTATACCATTGACGTGGCAGAAAAGCCCTCGGCCTACTTAATGGAAAGTGGTTACTGTGACCTACGGACTAAGACAACACTCGGAAGTTCAATCCGAAGAAAGCCCCGGGGGCGGATGGCTTCACAGCCGACATTTGCACCCACGCCATTAGGGCCGACCCCTCATTCTTCTTGGAGCTGCTGAATCGGTGCCTTCGTCGCGGCTACTTTCCTAAAATATGGAAGGAAGCCGTGGTGGTGGCATTGAGGAAGCCCGGCAAGGACTCGTACGCCGTCCCCAAATCGTACAGACCTATTGGTCTGTTACCGGTTCTGGGGAAGGTGTACGAGAGGATGTTGGTAACTCGTCTCAACTTTTACTTAATGCCGAGGATTAGTACTCGCCAGTACGGCTTTATGCCCCAGAAAAGTACCGAAGACGCCCTCTATGACCTCATGGGCCACATAAGGGCTAGACTTGATGAGAAGAGGATAGTCCTTATGGTGTCCTTGGACATAGAGGGCGCCTTCGATAGCGCCTGGTGGCCGGCTATTAAGGTACGACTGGCTGAGGAAAGGTGTCCGGCAAATTTGAGACGAGTTATCAACAGCTACCTTAGCGACAGGAGAGTGAGGGTAAGGTATGCGGGCGAGGAGTGCGAACGCCCTACGGGGAAGGGTTGCGTCCAGGGTTCTATTGGCGGACCCTTACTGTGGAACCTCTTGTTGGATCCCTTACTGCGACGGTTGGAGGATGGGGCAGCTCGCGTCCAGGCATTTGCGGATGACGTGGTGCTTGTGTTCGATGGTGACAGCGCCTTGGAGATTGAGAGACAAGCCAATGCCTCTCTCGAGCATGTGCGGGAGTGGGGCATCGGAATGAAGCTGAAATTCGCACCGCACAAAACTTGTGCGATGGTAATCACGCGGAGGCTTAAGTACGATGTCCCACGCCTCAGCATGGGCGGGATAGACATTGGCATGTCCAAGGAAATCAAGATCCTGGGGCTCACCATCGACCACAAGCTAACCTTCAACACCCACGTCACCAACCAGTGCAAAAAGGCTATCGCCATCTACCACAAGCTGGCGCGGATGGCCCGGATCGGTTGGGGATTACATCCCGAGGTGATCCGGACCATCTACACCGCAGCCGTGGAACCGACGGTGCTGTACGCAGCCAGCAGCTGGTGTCCAGCGGTGGAGAAGCTCGGTATCCAGAAGCAGTTAGCCGTGGTGCAGCGCGGGTTCGCGCAAAAACTTTGCAAGGGCTACCGGACGGTCTCTCTGCACTCAAGTCTAATCTTGGCTGGAATGCTCCCTCTGGACCTCAGAGTTCGCGAGGTGGCCTCACTTTATGAGGCCAAGAGAGGAGTGTCCCAGTCATGGTTGGGAGACAGAGAGGTCGAACGGATGGCCTCAGCAATGGAGGTACCTCACCGCGCGGAGCATATAAGTCTGGACTTCACCAGCCTGGTAGACGAGGAAGATTATCAGCGCACCAACACCATCCAGGTGCGCATCTTCACGGACGGGAGCAAGATTGAGGGTCGCGTCGGCGCTGCGCTATCCATTTGGAATAGCGACGCCGAAACAAAGACCCTCAAACTTGCTCTCGCCCCCCATTGTACCGTCTACCAGGCCGAACTCCTGGCTTTATGCAAAGCGACCAGTGAGGTCCTTAGGCGCGGCGCGGCCACGACGTTCGGCATCCTCAGCGACAGCAAAGCCGCTCTCCAAACGGTCGTCAACCCCCGTGCCCTCCACCCTCTGGCCGTTGAGGCCAGAGATAACATCAAGCGGGGCTTGATCCAGAACAAGGAAATATCCCTGTTCTGGATCAAGGCCCACGTAGGGTTGGAGGGCAACGAGCGAGCGGACCAGCTCGCTAAGGAGGCGGCTTTGAGGTCGAAGACGAGGCCGAACTATGACCTGTGTCCCGTCTCATTTGTCAAGCGTGGCCTGCGTCAGATCACGCTTGACAAGTGGAACGGACGCTATAAGACGGGTACGACTGCTTCTGGTACCAAGCTTTTCTTTCCGTGCGCTGTGGCTGCGTACAGAACCGTCCGTAAGATGGAGATAGCCGGCACCACGACCCAGCTATTAACGGGGCATGGTGGGTTCTCTGAATACTTGAGTCGCTTCAAGTGTAAGGAGGACCCATCATGCGCCTGCGAGCCAGGGGTCGTGGAATCGGTTGCGCACCTGGTCGCGGACTGTCCCATCTTCGCTAGGGATAGGTATGAGTTGGAGTGTCGGATCCAACTGGAGGTTTGTGTAGCAAACTTTCCAGTCCTGGTGACAAAGAACTACAGGCAGCACTTCCTAGAGTATTGGGAAAGGGTGATTAGGGTTGTTTTGAGAAGGAACAAGAAGTGATCGGCCTCATACAGCTATTTTTAGAAATAGCTGAGAGAGGCCGATACAAGAGTGGGAAAATGGACTGGGAAGTGCTGTCTGTGGTTCTGAAGGAAGTTTGCTGATCACCCGGATGCCCCACGCCCCACGGGATGTATGATTAGTATGAGAGGGTTTTTAAAAGAGTTGGTAAGAGAGTAATGGGATGGAAGCAAGGAAGGAAATGAAAGTGATAGAATGAAAGAAGCACCTAGCTTAGAAGAAGAAATACCCGAGTGGGTACTTTTTAGGAATTAAATTTGTTTATTATTATTTTTTATTATTCAATTTGACTAAAAATGGCTTCCTCGAAGTGCATAGCACGCAGTGGAAGGAGTTAGTTTAAAAAAAAAAAAAAAAAAAAAAAAAAAAAAAAAAAAAAAAAAAAAAAAAAAAAAAAAAAAAAAAGACAACACTGGATTATTATTAGCCGCAGTAGTCCGACTAGTAGCAGTCCGACTGGGGAAATATATCTAGTCGGACTGTTCAATTGGGACGGATGATACCGTCGTATCCTACCTCCGTCAAAACCTTTCACTAGCTAGGAACCAAGATCATTTAAATGTGAACTGGAAGATCATGGTTAGGGTATCACTCGAGAACCACTTTTGATCAGGAGGACAGCGTGCTTGTCTGTCATCTAAGTTGTATTAAAAAAGAAATTTCATTGAACTAAGTTTAGTTGAAAGGATTTTCACTGATGAAATCTAGCCTTGTAAATAGTCGCAATACCTAATTAACCCGTTGAGCTCGTATGAACTTAAAACATAAGATAACTTTGGCATTTATATCCAGTAGGTATATGTAGTGAGTGAAGGAGTCAGTAATACTCGTTCTAAATATCACAGTTACATAACACTCGCCACTCCTTTTATTTATCGGTATATATCAAGATATAACCAAAGCGCAAACTGCACCTATAGAGTACATTTTGTTAATTGACTGCGGTAAAGATATATACCGGTAACTGTACGTATCTGATCAATGAAATAGCAACCTGTGGCCACCTGCAACGGCTGGCGCCTATAAATCTATGTAACGTTACTATTAGTACGTAACTTATACCACAGAATTAGTAATAGTATCTCCTATAGAAGTGTCACTATACTCCATAGAACAAATTTGTTTTGGTTCTTAATTAAAGGTAAACAATCTTGTGGCAACTTTATATAAAAACACATGTTAAACTAATTACGTAGGCCACAGCCGAAGAGATTAAAAAAAACGAAATTAAATTTCACTTATTTAATTTAAAAGATAAAATAATTACAATGTAATTACGACTAAGTAAAACTAGTGCCTACGTTCGATGTAAGAACAGAAGTGAATTTTATAATATTTGCAATTTATAAATCAGTTCGCGTATGACGAAATCGTTTCCGCTCGCGCCACTGTATTCTGCTGACGGTGAGACACGAGGCGACGACACGAGGCTGCTCGCGGCACGAGGCGCTGACGCTGCTACTCGTGCATGTTGCTTTCGCAATGTGGGTCATTTAGTAAAGTGTAGTTATGCGGGTTTGCCTATGTAATTCCTCCACCCTCAGACAGGCAATTATTTTCCAACTTTCAGTGAAAATATTGCTGGTAAAGTCGGTTTTTCAGGTTCTTCATGTACCTCGGTCTGTTCGCTGCTTGGATTCTTTTCCATCGAATTTTGTAGTTTCTTTTTCCAGAAACGGCGAACTATAATGCTTGAGATAACTAGGATGGCGCCGGTTATAATTATATAGAATGGTATAGTTGTATGATAAATTGTTTCAGGGTAATTTTCTAGTTGCAGCGGGGGCTGGAGTATAATTTTATCTTGACTGGTATGCAGTGATCTTAAGTTGATTGAGCTTATATTTAAATGCAATGGTACTATGGTCTTGATGTCTTCTGGGTAAGAGATTTTCATGATCTTCAGTGGTTCGCCTTGTACGATGTCGTTTTCATTTGTCAAGGTAATTTCAGGTGAATGTAACGAGCAGTGGTTTGGTAGCGTAACTAGGAAGCTCCCATTCAATCTGCTGTAGGTTTGGGTTCTGCAACTTAGATGAATTTTCGTTGGCTTGGGGAAGCTGATTACGTAACTCCGGTCGTCCAGCTGGTCCATGGCTTCGGTAGAGAGGTGTACGGTTGAGGGTCTGCAAGTTGAGTCGATGGTCTGTGTTGAAATAATTTCTTGTATGCAATCCCGTTGACTTTTGAATTTCTTGTGAAAGCTTTCATCGCAGAGAAACTGGTTTTCGAACTTCGGGCATTCAGCCTCCATGTACACAAATTCGTTTCTATTAGTTGCTATGTAGGGGTAAGGGGGAATGAGGACTTGGTGAAATTTATTAGGAGCTAAGGATAGTTTATAGAAGTCATAGAAGTTAGGGGAAACTATGGGGAATTTAAAGACTATTATAATCTGTTTCTTTACGAAGTACGATCCTGATCTTATGATATTATAATAATCTCTTAACTCTAAATCTATTACTTGGTTTTGTCCGTAAATAACTTTTAACTTATCTAACATATTTCTAAGTACATTAATGCTAAGCATGGAATGATGGGTTGTCATAGTTTTAGTGAAAGCTAATATGTTTTCAAT
This sequence comes from Pelosia muscerda, assembly GCA_963691645.1. Taxonomy (NCBI): domain Eukaryota; kingdom Metazoa; phylum Arthropoda; class Insecta; order Lepidoptera; family Erebidae; genus Pelosia; species Pelosia muscerda. The sequence continues at coordinate 3,396,267 of OY829099.1, read as the reverse complement.
TTTAAAAAGTTCGCCTAATAGGTCCTCGGTATTTTCAGTAATTATTGCCAATAATTGTGCAAATTTACCATATATAACAAGACTATTAGCTTTATATGCGTTCTCATTTAAAATTAAATGGAGTGTACTATTAATTTTACTCTGATTGTCGGCAAGTTGATTAATTATTTTATCGTGTTCTATTATCCATTCATTATTTAAACTAGCTCGGTTATTAATTTCTAAAGATATTTGATTCTGATTTTCCTTCAAAGTTTTCAGAGCATCGTTGAGCCTAAGGGCATCCTGGTAGTCTAGATTTCCTGTAATGCTTTTAATTATGGATCCTAATCCGTCAATTAGACCTCTTTTTGATCTATTAGGTTCTAGAGTAATTAAATGATTAGATATAGCAGCTATTTTACTATCTAAATATTCTAACTGTAGTTCGTATAAAGCATAAGTTTCGTTCGTAAGTTTGCTCTTGTAGTCTTGTAGTTCAGTTTTAAGTGTTAGTATTCCTTGTTCTATCTTGTCAAGTTCGATGTATTGTAAAAACGTATGATAGTGTGTCGTCACTCTAGCCTGTCCTAGTCTAAATGGTAGTAGTCCAGGTCCATCGTCTAGGTTGTCAAGTGTTATCTCTTGAAGCTGCACCAGGTGGGGGTTCAGCGTCAGGATCAATAGTAGTATCCTGTAACAATTGTTTGTTCTTAGGTGTTCGTTTTAATCGTGACTTTGCTACTGGGCCGCGTTTTTTGGAAGTGTATATGTGTATAGGAAGATCAGCTAGTACCTTATCCTGTGTGTAACGGGGGGCGATTTTCTGTCGGTCTGCCATGGGATTTTTAATGAATACTTGTTGTTGCGGTTCGTACTCTATTTCAGGTTCTCTGGATTTATTACGGGCTTCTATAAGGGCAGTTCTGTCATTTAGTGAAGTCTCATTTATCATGTCATAAACAGTCTTCATCTGTGATCTGTGAGTCACTATGTACTGTTGAAGTAACTTTTCATTTACGTCAATGTCAATGGGGTCTCTAGGGTCGAAGTGTCCTTTCAATATGTCGTAAGGTCTACATTTCGTAAAGCTATGTATGGAACTATTATATGCTATTATAGCATAGGGTATGAGGTTAACTACGGGTTCATCTTTATTTTGTAGCTTTAAGATACGGAGGTGTTCTAATAAAGTCGAATGAAAGCGTTCAATGTTACCGTTTTCATTGGGTGAATGAGGTAAAGTTCTGTGGTGGGTTACTTTATGGAGTTTTAAGAATTCAACGAATAGTTGGTTCGTAAATTCAGTACCGTTGTCTGTCACTATTGTCAAGGGGAGGCCATGGTGTGTACTGAATTGTAAAAGGGCTTGTAGTATGCTTATTGCTGTACCATCTCTCAAATGGTAGGCTTGCCCATATTTGGAGAAAACATCTATGAAGGTAATGTATTTTTCTGATTGTACAGTAAATAAATCAGCATGAATAATTTCTAAGGGTTTAGTTGCTGGTGGAACTATTTGAAATTGTTGTTTTATTGGGTTTCTGTCATATTTACTTTGACCACATATACTACATTCATTTATGTATTTAGTTATGTGTTCTTTCATTTTAGGCCAATAGTATTTTCTAGATAGTGAAAGGTAACATTCATTTATTCCTCGGTGATTTGTCTTCCTATCGTGATAGTGTCTAATTATTTCCTGTTGTCTCAAGTATTCTTTTACATTTTCTAATTCTAATTTTGTTAGCACGAGGTTCATGGAAGCACTTCTAAATTTATCTTGAATGATAGGAATAATTCTATACATGGCTAAAGGGGGAATAATTAACATTGCAGTTTTAACTTTAGGGTTAACATACTCTTTTATAGTGGCTATTACGTCTGACTCTAGGTTATTTTCAGTTATTTGTACTGTCACTTTGGTGTGTGTTTCAAATGGTTTTGATACTATAGGTCGTCGCTTAAGGTCGTTAACAATAGTCATCACCACTTGTCTGTGGAACTTGTTGAGGGGCTCATCTGTAATTGGTATTTCGAGTATTGGATTTTCCTGACTGGTATGGGCTGTGCTTGTGGCTGAATTATCTATGGTGGGAGGTTTTTCAGAAGGGTTCACGTCTATTGAACTAATCTCTTCGTTATGGATTTCAATCCTGGATAACGCATCAGCATTGGTATTACTTTTACCTTTTTTATATATGACTGTATAATCATACTCACTAAGTTTCAATCGCCATCTAGTTAGACGAGAGTTAGGTTCTTTCAGACTCATCATCCATTGGAGTGGCTTATGGTCCGTTAAGATTTTAAATTTGCGACCAAACAGATAAGGTCGGAAGTATTTTGTAGCCCATACTATTGCAAGTAACTCTTTCTCGATAGTGCTGTAATTAATTTCACTCTCGTTAAGGGTGCGTGAAGCATAAGAGATGGGTTTGTCTGATCCTATCGGTCCTTGTGATAAAATGGCACCTATCGCAAAGTTTGACGCATCAGTTGTAAGTATAAAGTCTTTATTAAAGTCGGGGTATTGAAGTATGGGGTCGTTAGTTAATAGTTGTTTGCATTTTTCAAAGCAGTCCGTATAGTCTCTATCAAATGTAATTTTCCTATGTTTTTTCAGGCACTGAGTCATTGGTTTAGTGATTCTCGCGAATTCTGGGATGAATTTTCTATAATATCCTAATAAACCTAAGAATTGTTTTATTTCTTTAGCTGTCTTTGGCAGGGGATATTTTTGTATAGTCTCTACTTTGTCAGGGTTAGGCTTAACGCCGTCTCTGGTTATTACATGTCCTAGGTATGCTGTTTCTAATTTCAGAAATTCTGATTTGTCCATTTGAATCTTGAAGTTAGATTCACGGAGTCTGTTGAATACCTTCTCTAGGTTGACCATGTGTTCCTGAAGGCTGGTACTGTACACGATGATGTCATCGAGATACACGAGACATATCTGGTTTTGAAGTCCTTTGAGTACATTATCCATCACACGCTGAAATGTAGATGGAGAATTTTTCAGGCCCATGGGCATCCGGAGGAACTCGAAATGTCCATGTTCTACATTAAATGCTGTCTTCTGTATGTCTGCAGGGTCCATCTCTACCTGATAGAAACCACTGGCTAGATCCAAAGTGGTGAAGTATTGACATTTTCCTAGTTTGTCTAATACGTCGGATATGTTTGGAATAGGGTATTTGTCGTCTATGGTTTTTTCATTAATTTTGCGAAAGTCTATTACAATACGCCATTTCTGTTTGCCTGAGGCATCAACCTTTTTAGGTACAACCCAAATTGGTGAGCTCCACGCAGATTCCGAGGGTCTAATGATGCCTTGGGAAAGCATCTTCTCTATCTGATCTTTAACCTCCTGGCGATGGATAAACGGGTATCTGTAGGTCTTTGTGTAAACCGGTACTTCATCAGTGGTATTAATTCTATGTTTTATTTTATTGGTAAAGGTGAGGGGTTCGTTTTCTATATAAAAGACATCTGAGTATTGAGAACACAAGGTTACTAAGTTGGCTTTCTCTTCTTCGTTTAAATGATCAGTTCGTAAGCGTGATATCACTTCTTGAGTACGTGTTGGAATTCTATTGGAACAGTCTAAGTTGAAAACATCTGCGTGAATTGATTGGTCTAGGGAGAGTATGGCATCATTATCGGTTGGGTTAAAAACTTCTAACATGCCACGGTTATTACTAACTGTTGTTACACATTCTGCTATAATGCAATTACAAATCAATTGTTCTGGAACGATTACATCACCATCTGGAGCGTTTATGGGTAGTTTAACTAGTTTGTAACTATTCGCGGGGATAATGTCTTCATATAAATTTACATTTCTAGAATTATACATTTGTATAGGATTTACCATAGATCGTGTTGTCAGAGTCTTGTCTTTAAGGTCTATCTTAGCTTCCCATTTGGTCAGTAAGTCGAGTCCTATAAGACCGTCGAAATAGTCGTGAAACTTATAGACATAGAGACGTATATCTTCCGGATCATTAAATTCGGTAAAGCAAGGTAGTGTTATAGAATAATTATTTCTAGTAGTCGCGTGTACATTAGTAACTTCAAAAGGGTCATAGGTTAAAGGTACATCGGAAAAATAATTTTGAACTGCTTCTGGACTTAGAAAAGATTGATTGGCACCGGTGTCAATTAGTAATTTTAAAGGTGGATTTAGTATTTGGATAAAGGGTAGCTGTCTCTGTGTCTGCAAATTTATTTCTATTTTGGCTTTTTTGAGTCCTGGTCCGTCTGAAAATTTGAACTGTTATTCGCAAGGTTGTCGTCAGGGTTACTATTAGAGTATTCTACTGGAGAGTCATGATAATTATATTGTAATTGAGTTTCGTCATAGCCGTTATAGTAGGTGTTAAAGTCAAAAGTTTCGTAAGCATAGTCGGGGTTACAATTATAGTCATAGTAATAACCATCGTCATAACATTCATTAATGTTCATTTCACGGGATTTAAAGTAGTTTGAAGGTGGGGGATTGCCTTGTGTGCGCCAGTCATGTGTACGAATTCCACCTGAAGGTGGTAAGGGTCTAGGGTTGAAATGCTGTACTCCACTCATCGGTCTGGGAACAACTGCTGGATTGGGTTGAGGCCTAGGTGGTAAACGGAACACATTGCTTTGGGGATTATAGTTAGGGGGCCTAGCACTAAACATATGTTGTGTGCGTGTTGGCATACGTACCTGGTATTGGTTTGGCATAGGATTTGTACTAAATCCTTGCGGGGGCGCAAATCTAAAGGTTTGCGGTGGTTGTGGCTGTGGTTGCGGTCTCTGCATGACAGGTGCAGGCCACATTGCTAGAGCGGGGGGAGTATAACTATTTGAAAGTTTCGGGATGTGTGCAGGAGTCGAATTAGTGACCTTAGGGGTCGGATGTGGTTTAATTAAATCGTTGCGCTGTTGCATATACATGATATTCATCTCCTCCTGAACATATTCTAAAGCTTTCTCAATCGTATCGGGTCTCATGCATCTAATTCTGGAACCAAGAGGCTCCTGTAAACCCCTAACAAAAGCTTGCACTGTGAGTTTTTTATATAAAATACGCTTAGCTTCGATTGTAGTACCTATAGTCTCGTGAAGGCTGACGTATGTCATGATCGTACTGAATAAGGTCTGGCAGTGATCATAAAATTCTTGTGGGGATTTTTGTCCCTGAGTAGACAAAGAGAGGTCATTGTATAGGGCGGTTTCATCCCTTTGATCGGCAAAATTATTGATAAGTGCATTACGGATATCTAACCAATTATCAGGAATACCATTTGAGTTTATAATAGTGGCGGCGGGCCCTTTTATTTTATTAAGAATTCCGTTTATTAAACATAGATTAGGAAGTTCACTGCCGACTTCTGTACCGAGATAAGTAATTACTATTTGGTCACATAGTTTAATAAAACGAGTGAGAACGTTTAGGTTCCCATCAAACTCCGGGACGGAGCGTAAGGCTTTATAGATAGTGTCTGGGTCGTGGACTGGCATTTCGCTACTATTAAATAAAGAATCTAAATTTATATCACTTAAATCTATATTTCTACTAATATCTAACTGTTTTTGTCGGCGAGACTGTCGCGGTGCAGGCTCGCTGGGACGTGAATTACTTGGGTGAAAAATTTTGGGAGCTTAAAAGGAAATTACACAGTAAGGAAATAGCAACACAAGAAAGATTCTGTGCAACTCACAATTTCATCTCGTTTCTCTGCGTATCGAAGGCTGGATACTCTCTCTTCTTTTGGCTGCAGCACTCGTAGGTTCAGGATACTCGAAATGTGGCTAGATAGTCACCCGGGCGACACGCGAACACGGATTTCGATATAAGGAATCCCTAAGGCTCGCGCACCGACTCGCGAATATCCTACCGACTGCGCCAATTACGTAGGCCACAGCCGAAGAGATTAAAAAAAACGAAATTAAATTTCACTTATTTAATTTAAAAGATAAAATAATTACAATGTAATTACGACTAAGTAAAACTAGTGCCTACGTTCGATGTAAGAACAGAAGTGAATTTTATAATATTTGCAATTTATAAATCAGTTCGCGTATGACGAAATCGTTTCCGCTCGCGCCACTGTATTCTGCTGACGGTGAGACACGAGGCGACGACACGAGGCTGCTCGCGGCACGAGGCGCTGACGCTGCTACTCGTGCATGTTGCTTTCGCAATGTGGGTCATTTAGTATAGTGTAGTTATGCGGGTTTGCCTATGTAATTAACTAATAAACTAGGTTATAAACAAAATATTTACAGACCTATACTAATTATAATATAAATACAGAAATAAAATACAAAAGGTAGAGAAACTGCAACGTTAGGCATCAAAATATTCCTCCCCATCGATCTCTACCGGAACCGTGCCCAGAAGGCTGGCAGCATTACCACGCTGAATGGCGATGCCAATTCTTTGAGCGAGGTAAAGGCCAGCCCTATGGTCACGGGAAGCGTCGATAAGTCGCTTTGCTATTTCTTTGAATAGCGCGCGCGCACTTGGACCCCACGGACTCAGCGAACGGCTCAAATATATAATTACTATTTTATAAACTCACTAGTCAGTTTTGTCATTAAATAAATACGTTTCTAAGAAGAAAAGTATTTTTATACTGAGTTCTTAAACAAAATATATTAAAACAACAAGATTGTTTACGATTATTTAAGTATCGGAACAAATCAACTATAAATATTGATAGAAACATTAGTAATAAATAAAGATCGGTCAAATATTTAAAAAGTGATATAGATATTTATCCGTGACCTCCGTGGCGAGGCGGTAGTGAACGCGACTGCTGCGCAGGAGGCGTGGGTTCGATATCCGCTCAGTGCAAATATTTGGGTGCATGAATATGAATATTTGCATTATGTAAGTATTTACAAAAAAAGTATCTATGTATGTTTATCCGCATTCTAGGACCCATAACATAATTAGACTAGAAAGCCGACCCAACGTTTGGAATAGGCTCTGAGAGTGAGATACTGTTAGATCCCATATTGTCGGTAATTTATTGATGGAAATGGTCTTACGAAAGAGAGGACCTGGGATCAAATACTGGTCATAACACTACTGACATATAGCTTAGATGGACTCGGAATGTTAGACGGAATATTAGTAATTTCCATAATGTATTCTGAGATATAACCGCGGTAGCCTAGTGGTATAGGTAATGAACTGCGGAGACGAGGTCTCGGGTTCGATCCCAGGTTTTACCATGGCACACACCAATAACTTTTCGATACTTTTCGAAGTTATGTGTGTATTTCTCGCAGGTTTATAAGTGCCCGGTTAATGGCAATAGGCTCGTCACCTATTACATTGGCACCTAAACATAAACTGGCGAAATGTGGGTGCTAGCACCTCTGCCTACCCCTTCGGGGATATAGAAGTTTATGAGTTTATATGTGTATTTTGAGATAAAGTACCTACCTACCTACATATAACTCTGTATCTAGTCTAGTCTTACAGGTTTGTAATATGGGTTTCTGGAATGCGTATAAACATACTTACATAAAAATATTCAGATATATAGGCGCACAAATACTTAAACTGAGCGGGCATCGAACCCGTGACCTGTAACATGGCAGTGGAAAGTTCTAATGCTACACCATAGAGGTCATCACGCACAGTTGACTCACTTGGAATTGACTACCTGCGACTAGTTCTGATAAAAAATCTTAATTGAGGTTAAACACAATCAAAACTGTCATTCAGATGAACTCTAAAGCATGGTGCTGTTTGTGTGTGTGTGTGTGTGTTTTCAATTGTCTGTCTGTCTATCTGTCTGTGTAATCTGAAACGTGTTTAGACCATAAAGTTATCCTTAGAAGAACAAAGTGTGCGAATTGTGTGAAACGTTTTTATAAACCACTATCTGACCCGCGCGACTTCGTCTGCGTCACCCCTTTTTTGCAACATTTTTCATTCCTGCTCCGCACCTGTTAGTCGTAGCATGATGTTATATACATATAAACCTTTCTCTTTAACCATTCTATCTATTAAAACAAACCGCATCAAAATCCGTTGCGTAGTTCTAAAGATTTAAGCATACAAAGGGACAAGAAAAATAGGGACAGAAAACGCGACTTTATTTTATACTATGTAGTGATAGTGATGTAGTGATAGTGATAGTCAAGTTGATAACTTCGAAAGTGACGTCAATGTTTCTACAGTAAAAGTCACAAGTCACTGCCGGTTACGCAGTAATGAAGTAGTCTGTGGGTCTAGTAATATTAATATCAATGGTTTGGACCGATTTTGACAGGGATCTTGCTGCAGAAAGCAAATTATATTATAAGATGTCAATCAATCAATCAATTACATTATCGCAGTCCACTACTGGACACAGGCCTCTCTTCCTCCTCCTCACATAAAATTGTATACCTACCCTCTATACCTGATATGATGTGGGAACTCTATAAGTACTAAAAAACTTTACACATTACATACATTACATTAACTCACGCCTATATCCCCGAATGGATAGGCAGAGGTGCTAGCACCCACATTTCCCAAGGTCCCAATGTAATAGGTGGCGAGCCTATTGCCATTAACCGGGCACTTATAAACCTGCGATAAATACACGCATAACTTCGAAAAGTCATTGGTGTGTGCCATAGTAAAACCTGGAATCGTCTCAGCAGTCCATTTCCTATACCACTAGGCTACCATGGTTTTTTTATTTTTGTTCTAAAAAACTTTATAATTATGTTGATATTAGTAGATTTCCTTTTATTTCATTTACCATGTTGTGGTTTTTGGATGATTTGGTACAATAAAAGTACAAGGTACAAGGTGTGAATTTTTCTGAGTTCTGGTTCGATTACGATTCAAAAAGAAGTAGGTACTTAAGTACTAAAATTGTAAATGTCTATAATCGATAATTCATAATAAATGTTAGTATTAATAAAACAACGACAAATCTCTGCATTACCCTAAGGTTGACTCGTAAAAAATGCCCATGGCATTAAGTTCGCATTTGTACATTATTTCCATATTTCGTGCAAAAAGTTTAAATAAAAAAATAGACCTAAAGTATCGAAAAAGTATCAACACCTGAGTCGATTTGAAAGGGAAATCTCAAGGTCCTGATTATATAACTATCAAGAACAAGTGGATACGAATTGTGGTTAATGCTAATAATGACAATCGTTCCTAGGCCTATCAGCAGTTGTTTACTATAGGTTTAGTGAAATAAGCACGCATACACGCCTTGAACCTTTGTGTGTCAGTTGCAAGAAAACATGTCATTATGCTAATGTAAGTACTTGAAGTCTAATAAAAACCTTAGATTAGGGTTTTGCATGAAAAAAAATAAACGGTTTTTATTGTAAAAAAAGCTATTACATCAGTAATAGGTGGCAAGGCGGTTGTGAACATGGAAAAAAAACAAATAGAAGTGTGAAGTATACGGGGTACGCGTCATTATTGTGTGTTTTTACGCAACAAAGGACAAATTTAACAATATTAACCTTATTGCAAGAAATAAAGATATAAATATCTTTTTTTTTTTATAATATCACGCCTATATCCCCGAAGGGGTAGGCAGAGGTGCTAGCACCCACATTTCGCCAGTTTATATTTGGGCCCCAATGTAATAGGTGGCGAGCCTATTGCCATCAACCGGGCACTTATAAACCTGCGATGAATACACACATAACTTCGAAAAGCATCGCAGTCATTGGTGTGTGCCATGGTAAACCTGGGATCGAACCCGAGACCTCATCTCAGCAGTCCACCACCCATACCACTAGGCTACCGAGGTTTTAGATATAAATAATTTTCTTAGAATTCACTGATTTGAACTTCATTCAACCTTGTTTGATCGGGAATCGAACCCGTGCCTCCTGCGTAGCAGTCATGTACACTACCGCCAAGCAACCGAGGTAATCGCATAGGAGTTAACTCAATTTGTTGACATTTTCGATTAGTACCATGATAATATATAATACGCTAGCCTACCTCCATAAACAAAAAAAATCAGTATACTCAATACAAAAAGATATTTTTTTAGTATAGAATGATTTTTCAACATAGGTACTTAACATAAAACTTCCCGCCGGTAAGTAGGGTAGCCAGAGCTCACTTTACCCCTCCTTCCCCTCCCCTTCCTAGCCTCCCTACCCCTTCCCAGCTCTCCCCCTTTCCCTTCAGGGTGAGCAGCGCGTGTGTGACACCCTTAGTGTTGCACACGTATATAGGCCACGGTGACCGCTTTCCATCAGGTGGGCCGTGTGCTTGTCCGCCACCTACGAGGTATAAAAAAAAAAAATTTTTTTTCGTTCGGACCAACATTTAGACCTGAGATTAGTGCGTTCAACAAAAATAAATACAATAAGTAATTAACGAACAAATGACAAACCAAGGTAGGTACTTACATTATATTTAACAAGACTAAGATAACACATACAAAATATATGGCTTGATTAATGTTTAATAGTGAGCTCGTACGGTTAGTGAACCCTTTGCCTTGAAAAGTGAGAGCCAATGCACTTCGTCTAATAAGGTCGCCTAGGTTCTAATATACATAAGTTTGCAAATTGCCAATAGAATAGATATTTTAGATGGTGCATCGATATTGGATAGAGTAAGGAAAGTCTGAAAGTGGCACCAGTAAATGAAAAATTGAGAAGTGAACGTCTCTCGTGGTGTGCACATACTATAAGAAGAGATGATAGTAATATTGTAAAAAAAATGATCCAAAGTATGAATGTGAGTTAAAACTTTAAGAGCAGAGGTCGGCCCTAAAAAGATGGATGGATTGTGTGAAAGAAGATATCGCAAAGAAGGGAGTGGTATGAGAATTAGACCTATCGCGACATATACTAAGTTGAAACGCTCATTTTAAATGACATTTTGGCATAACGCGAAATTGACAGACTGCGTTTTAGGTACTCAGCGAGCACCTAAAACGCAGCTCCATCTGTCCCCAGACCAGAGCTTATGGAGGGCGGAGGTAAAAAGGCTAGTACCTTCGCTCACTTTTGGTGATATACATGCAAGCTGTGGAACATCAGTCCAGCACATAATATCAGTACATTACAGGATTAAAAACAGAGATGCCTTTCATGAAGTCCCTGAGTAAGTTAATATAATCTTTGAATCTACATTTATATCTAAATTAACTACTGGCAGTGAATACAGCGCCGCGATACGACCGAAAACGGTGCGCACAGTACGGAATGGAATGAACTGCTGTGGATTTTTTCCAAGCGACCACATGGGGTTCTACACGAAGGGTATTAGAAGATTTCTACTGGTATTCCTAGTAGGTAAAACTCATCATGGAGGACTGGCCGAACACAATGGTAAGATGCGCGAGCGTATGGGCTGCTGCTGCCTCTTTCTGCAAGCAAGTTATGCTCGAGAAAGAGGTGGTGAAGCGGATTCGAAGGAGACTCCGGGCCCGCACAGCCCGCGACGATCGGAGGCGATTCGGGTGTCGCAGAATGACCTGCATCCTCCATGAGCGCAGACCAAGGTGTGCGGGTTTCCCCACGGATATCTCGGGGAAAAAAAGGTAATGCCTCTGGTATTCAAGTCCATAAGTCACGGTAGCCACTTTCCATCAGATGAGCCGTATGCCTATCTGTCACTTAAGTAGTATAAAAAACGTATAGTATACTCTTATAATTTGTAATTCTGTGTGAACAATAACATTACAAACAATGAAAAAAAGTTAAATACAAAAATTATTAATCCATGTACCGCAAATTATTGCCAAAAGAGTATTTAGTGATAATTAACAAAGTGATTTATTATCAATGTTTAATACCTTAAGTAAGTACCTAAGTCGTTAACTACTTAGGCTTCTGTGTGTTGCACAACACAAGTTAATAAAATACTCATAAATGAATACTGAGCTTCTAGATGTGCTAAATATAGTGTCACTAGTTGAACCTAGCAACTCTTTTTTAATATATTTATGGTACGTCAATTTGACTTCACCTGACTGATGGTAAGAGGGTTACCATTACAAACACAATGGCGGGGCTCAGCTTGACGGCCTCTTCAGGTGCTTTTTCACCCCGCGGAATGTTTGAAATATCCAGCCAAGCGCGATTAGGACTCGCGCACCTACAACATTAGACCTTTGAAACCTTTCTGAATTTCATATTTTTAAAAGTATTAGCAACCGAAATTTCTAATATTCCCCGACGTGCGTTTTAGTTGGTTCGATTCCGACATAAACACCTCCATTGTTTGTGGCGGATTTGGTATCCGTGGGCAAAAAAGGGCCCGGCGGCTATTCATCAGTTTTACATTTCTCTTTCATTTCTTTCTGCAGGTATTTTACATACTATGTCGTTAAATAGGAGGTAGGTAAAGTCTGAATTCAGTAAATGTCACTTCCACTAATTCCTGTCCGACTCTTTATATCTTATAGATAAAATGATTAAGTCAAAGTAGGATGCGTTCGATAGAAAATTTTACATTTTTGCAAAGTTAATTCATTTAGGTAGGGTTTGGAATCGGTATTTCAATCAATCAATTAGCCTATTGCGGTCAACTTTTAGACATTGGCCTGTCCCAATGTGCACCATAGCCCACTATCGATGTTTATTAAAACAATTTTAACTTTTTTCAAATGATTCAATTGAATATAAAGTGTATGTGGCTTCCATTTCTAGCGTGATGCATGCAAAAAATGATGACTATTTATACGGAATAATAAAATCGATGTTGTCAATTGATTAGTAGGTAGGTAGATGACTCATGTCACGCAGTCGGAATACTAGGTAGGTACGAGTACCTATATGTCATATATATAACAACAATACTCTTCCATGTTTGTACAAATAATAGGAAATATTCGTACGTTATACATAGATGTCACGTTTGAAAATTAGAGTTATATAGACACGTCCTAGATGGTCAGAGCCATGAAGTTATTAGTAATACTTAGAGGAACAAAGTGTGAGAAAGTGACAGGGTATAAAATAAACTGTGAAACGTTTTTTTTACAAACCTCCCAACTTGTCAATAAAAGTGCATATTTAAATTCATGTGATATTTTGGATTCGATAACGCGGAAATGAGGAGACTGTTGCTCCATTTACGCTAGTAATAATAACTTTATGGGTAGAACATTCCCCTCAAGGTTAGTCAGGTAGGATGTTTAAGAACTTAATTGAAAATGTATCAACAATAAATTACTAAAAATGACTTGCCTGTTCTACAAATGAGATTTTTTACTATTTGTTAGCATAATGCCTAAATGACTAAGCAGAAATTATCCTCACTGAATAATACATTTGCAGATTTTTTTATTTGTTCTTTCTTGTAAATTTGCATAATGTACTTTAGTTAAAAAAACCTTTATAGCGCATTGTGGAATGCCAGGAACGACTTGGGCAGCTGAGCGGTGAGCACGCTGTTGTTGTTCCAACGCGCGGCGGTAAAACCCCATTGAGGACTGGCTACTGACGCGACACCGAAGTTTCGTACAGTGCGAGACGTTGGCTCCTTGTTGATCCGAAACAGGTGGTTGATCCCAAAACACACTTTCCCGAAGACCACCAGAGCCCTTAGCACGAAAAACTATCTAATACGTAAAGGTATCGATTTCGCGGAGAACTGATTGCGCGATTGGCGGGATTCACACATACACAGGTGCACAGTATAGGCAGGCTGCCTATCGTAATGCTTCACTGATCTCCAGGGAAGGTTGTTTTGGAAACCATCTGTTTTGGATGAACTAGGAGCCAACGTCTGAATCTTATGACAGCAAAGTGGTAATTCTCACTCGGCGTCATGCTCGCAACTATGGCGGGATCTATGAGACGGGGTGCTAGTGAAATGTCTATACAATCCGGCATTTGAAACCAAAGACAGCGGTTTTAGAAGGTACGAGTGCAACAAAACTTTGATATTCAAAGTCTGACTTTGTGGCTATGCGAATAAAGTCGTTTCATCTTCCTGATCTGTTTGAAAATAACCCGAAACTGTGCTTCGAAAATTCAGATGACATTTCATATTCCTAGAGTAGTACAGACATACGCAAGGGTTGAGGACCCATAATGTGCTCAAAATACGTTTTATACAGCTGTACGTGTTTTGGGACTGTCTTTTGAGGATAGCACGGGGTGCAATAGTGGTGGAAGTGCTCAGCAAATCTATCAATTATAGATTATTTTAAAACACGTTTCCCTCACGAGTCACGACTTATTACAATGTGAGATCCGTGTCGATAGGTAAATATATTAATTGCATTACACGTGTGGTTTACATCCCTACTGCGGTTTGTAATAAAAACAATGGGCTACGTAACGTGTTATTATTACAAGGTCCAAGGTTTTACGGAAACCGTTTTACTTCTTCGCGTATTAGAGAAATGAGTAATTTTATTCTAATTAGCTTCTTACTATCTTTTTTTAAGTTGGCAATTTGTTAGTCATTGTTTTTTTACCAGCGGTGAACTGGGCTGCAGTAAGTCATTTGATTGATTTGATAGATAGATGGATAGATAACAAGGGTCATTCGTCAACTCGCTAAGAAAAAACTCGCCAAATTCCGCTAGTTGGCACCTTCCGATTTTAACTATTTTTGTCGTTAATATTGACATAAATAAACAGTAAAATTTACAATGTCAGTCATACCAGTAGCAGGTTTAGGCAGTAGTTAGTGAATATCCCTGAAAACAAAGGTCTTCGACCAGTGCATCCTACCTGTTATGACTTACGGTGCCAAAACGTGGACGTTGACAGTGGGGTTAGTCCACAAATTGAAAGTCGCTCAGCGGGCCATGGAGCGAGCTATGCTTGGAGTCTCTTTGAAAGATAAAATTCGCAATGACGTCATCCGACAAAGAACTAAAGTTACAGACATAGCACACAGAATAACCAAGCTGAAGTGGCAGTGGGCCGACCACATCTGCCGGAGGACCGATGGTCGCTAGAGCAAGCGAGTCCTCGAGTGGAGACCACGAGAAGGCAAACGGAAGGTAGGACGCCCAGATGGACTGAGGACCTGAAAAAGGCGGCTGGGACGGACTTGGCTTGGAAGGCGGAGGATATGGAGCAGTGGCGCACATTTGGAGAGGCCTATGTCCAGCAGTGGACTGCGATAGGCTGATTGATTGAAAGTGAAACTATTGGCTAAACTAGTGGCTAGTACTGTGTACAACTACTGAGACTATGGTAGAGTATGGCCCCAAAGGTGTTGATAGGCAGGGCATGGAGTAGATAGGGCATTTTGTAAAACAACAATTTACAAATTTGAATTTAAGCTATGATTTTTTCTCACTGAAGAAATAATATAAATGCCAAGAATACAAAATTGCATTTCGAATAAATACAAAACAATGAAGACAAGATTTATATCTACTATGCAATTATTGGTGATATTATACTGTGATTGAATGCCATGGAATTGTCAAAGTAGCACACTGATACAATCTTCATCAGTTTTAATTACTGTTTAATTAGGTACCTACTTACAATAAAAGTCTCGGAGAGTACGTTAAGCCTAGCCCCTGGCCCGCGGACCGGGACCGGTACTCCCGGTAACAGGGGGTGATAGGTGGAGCAACCTGTGATACTAGCACAAGCTGACCTCCCCATACCCAGGGGAACACAGGTGGAGACACTGTGGTCCCGACACTCAAAACGGGCCATCTCTCTCATTTAGACATGGCCCTGTGTCGTCCAGGTGTGAGGGATATGTTACCTGAAGACCCGAATATGATGTGCCGTTTAAGTCTGTTCGTGTCCGACATAACCAGTCCCACCAGCTCCGCTGAGAGCGATATACGTGGGGTTTTCGCCTTCGAAAAAAAAATCCGCGAGCGGCTGGGCCTCTTTTCTCCTGAGACTTAGGTTCAAGATTCGTGCCGATAACAGCAAAGGTTCTATATTGCCAATGGGTTGTGGAGGTCAGATGGCAGTCGCTTCACGGAAAATATCGGATTTCAGACAAACACGCAGTAGGCTGGAAAAGTGGACACCGGGCTCCAAGATTAACGGATTGGATGCGATCGGAATTAACACAACGACACGGTAATACTGACAACGATCAAAAATAAGCGACAAATAGCATTAGGTACTGTAAATTATGTTTTCATGTAAGTGGCAATGTAATTGTTTTTTTAAACATCTTTAAACCTAAAGAAGTAAAATTAACTGGAAAACTTACCTTCAAGACGGTAATCCTTTCCGAAATTCATCACACACTTATTAAAATTATTTGAACAATTTTACTGTAGATAGTCATTTTTTTCAAACGAACGTTACAATTTTCCCGCCACTTCTTAATTTGAAAATAAAAGTCACAGAAAACCTTCGCAATTTTTTTTAACGCCACGCAGAAAATCGTTTTTATTTTTTTTTCGCGCCGGCCAGTGCGTTCCGTTTCGCGTTCGAATTACGAATGCTAAACATTTTCCTTTGGCGAAGGCGCGCGAGCGTGCAGCCACTCACCTTGATTTTCCAGAACGTTGCTAATATTTAGGTCACAAAGAATAAAGCTATCAATTGCAATTTTATTGTTAGTTTGTATTACCTTTACGCAATGGATCCGGTTAAGGAGTATCATAGGTTTGTATAAAACTTTTTTGAGCGACCTCTATTTGATTTTCACGTCTAGATTAGGTAACTATAGTATTAATTATAGTGAAATAACTTACCTACGTCTTCTCTCATTATATTATAATGGAAACCCAATTACTTTTTAGTACTGTCTTCTATTAGTGCGTGTTTTTGAAGTGATGCTTTTTCTAGTACGTTGTACCGTGTTCATAGATTTTTATTGGGTATAATAAAATCATGGAATTCGCATCATCATCACGTAATGTAAAGTAACGTGCAATAGCTAAGGCTTCACCCAATCTGATGTCTATCGAATGATGAGAATACACCGACATAGTTATTAAATTCTTTACGGCAAGAAGTACCTATTTGAAAAATTGTGACAATTCACGTGTCTTTGAAGTAAATACGGAGTACATAGGTACTTTATTTTTTCTACAGCCTGTTTTCATTACTTTCATTGATGGAGTACCATAATTTTAATTTTTGTTTCTCTTTTTAAAATGAATACTTATCCGACCGCAAAATGTAATCTAAGTATTAAATGTGTGCCCTAGAAAGGTCAAAACAAGTTGATAGCTGATGAGATTCATCAATTTTTTTCAGTTAATGATATTTAAATGGTCATTGCTTGCTTGCTCAAACGAATTTCAGGCCTTTTGAAGGCTGCCTTCACACTAGAGTTTATACAGTGTAGGCGTTCGCTGAACGTATGCGCAGCGCAGACAGTCGTCGCGACACGACAACGCGACGCATACGTCGCAGTGTCGCGGCGTCTCTGCTGGAATATAAGAGTAAGCTGCACTAGCGTCGGGCGTTCAATTAACTGTAGAGGAAACATCATATTATTATTATGGTTCAGCAGAGACATATGCGTCGCGTTGTCGCGCCGTAGGCGCTGCGCATACGTTCATCGAATGCCGAACTGAATGTTAGTGTGAAGGCAGCTTAAGGTTTTATATAAAGGTAGACATTTTTGCATTCGGATTTTCGGTATCGATTTAGGTATAGGTACGTAGATATCTACGTTACGAAGAAGCGGGTAAGTACATATACATTTCATGAGCCGTTAGAATTTAATTCGACCTGGTTGATCAAAAATCATTAAAGCAAATCAATTTTATTGAAATACTTAATTTGTTGGCCAGAATTTGGTAGAATAGCTGTTATAATACTCATTTTTTTAACTTTTTGTTTGCAGAAATATAATACGTTGTGTGGACAAAGGCGTTGATTATTATCTTTCTTTTCTTATTTTTTTATCTCAGACAAAAATTTAGTGCAATTGAAAACATTATAACTGTTGTTGTTAACGAAACCCGGGTATAAACGCGATCATATGGTAAATATCGATCGATTTGCTTGTGTCTGTGTCCACGTCTCTATGATGATGGATAGTTTCAGCTTGTGACCACGGCTAGTGCAACCTGGTCGAAACGTCAAGCAAATCGAAAGGTAAATTATTGTTTTTACCGTATGATCGAGTTAATACCCGGGTTTTGTTAACAACAGCTGTTATAATGTTTTTAATTGCAATAATTTTATTTCTGAGATAAAAAAAATAAGAAAAGAAAGATAATAATCCACGCCTTTGTCCACACGACGTATATTTCTGTAAACAAAATATCCATTTGACGTACAATATGGCGACCGGTCTAAGCTATGTATCACACGTAATCGAAGCAGGAATTACTACTATTTCTACTTTTACGTAACCAGGGACGGGGTGTTGTGAAAGTCACATAATTGTATAAATACCTAGATATTTATTAGCACCGACGACGGTAACCTGTTTTCAACTAGGCCTTTCGACATGAGTAGTAATATGAGGATAAAATCCGGATAGAGAAGATATATTATGATAGCCTCCGTGGCGTGGCGGTAGTGCAAGCGACTGCTACGCACGGGCCGCGGGTTCGATCCCCGCTCAGTGCAAAAAGTTGTATGCATGAATATGACTGTTTGCACTGGTCTGGTCGTGCCTCGGAGAGCACGTTAAGCCGTCGGTCCCTGTTGCCATACAAACATCTATGGCAGTCGTTACGGGTAGTTGGAGCCCTCAAAAGTCCAACCAGAATGACTTGGAACTTCGATATCGCCATTGGTCATTAGACCATTGGTTGTGGAAGTCAGATGGCAGTGGCTTCACGGAAAATATCCAAGTTCAGCCGCATCACAGTTAGACTGGAAAGCCGACCCCAACTGAGTTGGGAAAAGGTTCAGGGAGTGATGAGAGAAGATATATTATGCTTAGATATGCGATTATCAAATAGGTATTTCGCATACTTAAGGCTCAACCCGTGGGTATTTCTAATTGCTCATGGGAGTTAGAAATACACACGGAATCCCAACCCCACGAATTTTTTTTTTAATCTACAAAGCAACTAAATATTTTTGGCAAAATAGTGCTTTATGTTGTTTTGTTTTCTAACACTGTCTTCAAACTGACTACTCCTTTTTTTTTATCGTGCGAAAAGTCCCACCGTAGCCGGTTGGGAAGGTTATGTCGGACTCGAACCGACTAAAACGCATGCCGTCTTTGGGTCTTCAATTGCCGGAGGTGAGGTACTCCTGAGTTGATCTTGTTCCAACAACACAATACATAGGGATCTATTTAAGGGATAAAAAGTGGGCTATGTTTCATGGGTTGTACGCTAATAGGGGATTGGACAGGTATCAGATTAAAATCTAAAATGTACTTAGATAAGATATATAGGTTTTCAGATTATTTATCGAATAATAATCTAAAATAACTAATTGAATAACTTATAAATGACTAGCTGAACCGCGCAACTTCGTCTGCGTCACCCCGTTTTTGCAACATTTTCATTCTTGCTCCGCAGTTGTCGGTCGTAGCATGATGTTATATACATATAAACATTCCTCTTTAACCATCCTATCTATTTAAAAAAACCGCATCAAAATCCGTTGCGTAGTTTAAAAGATTTAAGCATACAAAGGGACATAGGGACAGAGAACGCGACTTCATTTTATGCTATGTAGTGAAGAAATGAAATTTCATTATTTATTATCTGTATCTGTACTGATACAACAATTAGTGCGTGACGTGATCCGTATACAATTTTTAAATTAAATCTCCGGCGAGAATTTTTTCGCAACATTTCAAACAAAACATGGAATCAGAAAAAATCAGACAAGAGACGCGACTTATTAATACAAAAGACTGTATCTACCTAATACACCACTCAATAACAACTACAATGACAACTACCACTCAATACTACGGCCATAATTACCATCCAAAGGTTGTGTGGCAGAGATCGCGAGATTTTAATTATGCATTTTTAATTGGTGTACAATAAAGTGTATCATCACTACATAGTATAAAACAAAGTTCGTTCTTTGTCCCTCGTCCATTTTTTTTAATAGATAGAATGGTTTATATGTATATAACATTATGCTACGACTAACCGGTGCGGAGCAGGAATGAAAAATGTTGCAAAAACGGGGTGACGCAGACGAAGCTGCGCGGGTCAGCTAGTTCATAAAAAACTATTAAAATTAAATTTTCTTACAACCAACAACTTTAAAGGTATTTGATTTTGAAAGTAGAATTCCTCTAGTTTGAAAGCGTTCTATACAAAGTCGTTACAAAAGCGTGACGTCACGCTTTTTTAACGCTTATTGGAAATGGAACGCTAGAGAATATCACATTTTATCTCTGCCTGTGTTGCGTTTATACGTGTATAGTTCAAAATGTTATTCGAAATTTAAAAATTTTGAAATAGGATAATTAAAAAAAAATGGAATTTAAAAACCAATTTTATAGTTTATAGCCGACCTACGAGTACTTTGTGAACTAACTTGTTTGTCTTCTGCACTGACAGCACAGAGACTCTCTGACCTCCTCCACCACGGTAACCACTTTCCATAAGGTGGGTCACGTGCTTGTCTGCCACCTAAGTGCTATAAAAAATAGAATTCGACGACCTTGTGATCATTCCTATTGTGTTCATAATATGGGGTATTTGGCAACAATTTGCTCTAAAAACCAAAAGGTAGCTTAAGCTAGGTGTCAAAACGCATTACAAAACTATTATATAATTGTTCGATAATACGCAAGTACATTTAGTTTTATTAACTTATAATTGTGTACAATGTAATAGTTCCACTTGGTTATCTTTTTATGCTTCAGTTGAATCGCCATCAGAAAGTAGTGCAGTCCAACGGCAGCGTTTCGTTAAGTTTCAACACACAGCTGCACTGGAGCCATTGCACAAACTAACGGATACTTCAACAATTAATAGACCAGTAGCACTAGCATGAACTCCTATCGAATTCGTAATGTAAAGGTTTCGAGAGAACGGAACATTGTGATTGGCAGTCTGCCTCTTGTGAACCTGTGTGCGTGTGTAGCTTGCCAATCGCAATGCTCCGTTCTGTCGATACCTTTACATTACGAATTCGATAGTATTTCGTGCTAAGGCTACTGTATGTATACGGCATCGTATACGGTATCCATTCAAGGTAGTAAATCATGCATAGTTTTTTCATATTACGTAGTTATAATCAACAGACTGTATGGTCCCCATTCTTTTTTTTTCTTTTTTTTATTTATGGCACGTCAATTTGACATACCAGCCAGACTTCATCAGAGCTGACGGTAAGTAGGGTAGCCAGAGCTCACTATACCCCTCCTTCCCCTCCCCTTCCTAGCCTCCCCACCTCTTCCCACCTCTTCCCAGCTCTCCCCCTTTCCCTTCAGGGTGGGCAGCGCGTGTGTGACGTGACACCCTTAGTGTTGCACACGTTCATAGGCCACGGTGGCCGCTTTCCATCAGGTGGGCCTTGTGCTTGTCTGCCACCTACGTAGTATAAAAAAAAAATATAATAGATACATTTCATGCTTGTTATCCATATGGTTGAGTTGAGAGACGTAGAATATTACCACCCCATTTGATCTGAAGGGAGTCGTAAAAATACGCAGACGATATTATTATCACTCGCGAGAGACATGTCTTGTAGTATGTCACTTCCAGCAGTTCCAGCAATGAAAGACTCGTAGACGGCGTGCGTTTTAGTCGGTTCGAGTCCGAATAATCATCTCCACTGGTTTTGGT
Organism: Pelosia muscerda; assembly: GCA_963691645.1. Lineage (NCBI taxonomy): Eukaryota > Metazoa > Arthropoda > Insecta > Lepidoptera > Erebidae > Pelosia > Pelosia muscerda. Next base: position 3,374,671 of record OY829099.1, on the reverse strand, counting down.
GGAGGTGGTATCCACAGGGATTTTGCGCACAATAAAAAAATAAGTCGATATTACTGTAAGGAGGCAAACAAGATACACAGCTTCCAAACATTATGAGAGGTCTATGTCCAGCTGTGGACAGCGATAGGCTAATTGAATGATTGATTGTAAAATACAGAGTTATACTCAACAGTGATTTTCGTTTCGATATAACGGAGAGCATGGCCATTTTCGTTTTTTTTAAGTTTTTTTAAGTAGATAGAATAGTTAAAGAGGAAGGTTTATATGTATACTAGCTGACCCGGCTAACTTCGTACCGCCTTAGCGTAGCTTTGATGCAAAATTAAATGTATATTTTTCAATCTTTCTGAGAGATTTTCTTTATATTTTTTTCCGTAAGAACCGTGTACAGAGTATTAGAAAACTACAAAAAAAAATCAGCCAAACCGGTCAAGCCGTTTTCATGTTGTGTCGTGACAACGGAAAACGGGTTTCATTTTTATATATATAGATAACATCATGCTACGACCAACAGGTGCGGAGCAGGAATGAAAAATGTTGCAAAAACGGGGTTACGCAGACGAAGTTGCGCGGGTCAGCTTGTAATGTTATAAATTAGGAAATCACATCCTTTACCATAGTTTCAAATTCGATCTGGGCATTCACTTTTTCTATATTTTTTTCTTTTTCTCTTTTTTTTATCTTTTTTTTTTTAAATCGAAACCAATAGTAAAATGAAAATAATATGAAATACAAATAATGTTACGGAACCATTCGAGCGCTAGTCCGACTCACAATTGGCCGGTTTTTTAATTTATCTTTACAAATCAGCAATACCTTTTTCAATTTTGATGGTACTATTATGACAGTAGCGCCGCCGCGCTGGGCAGAGAGCTAGTTTAGAATTAAAAGTCATTATAATAAACTATATCTAGTATAATTAATAATTAATTATTATTATAAATTATAGCTAAACTTTTAACTAAACATAAACTGTTCACGCTGCGACATACAGGTACCTACGTCATAAGGTTTCGAAACCATCATCATTCCCTGAACCTTTTTCCTAACTCAGTTGGGGTCGGCTTTCCCGTCTAACTGTGATGCGGCTGAAGTTCGATATTTTCTGTGCAGCGACAAGGTATAAGGTTTCGAAATATAGTAATTAAATTTCAAAATTGATTTTATTCAATTCATTTTTTCATTTGCGATAAGTTGAACATATAGTATATTATGTCATTACAGCAGTCAATACATTCCGTCATAAAGTTATCATACAAACAATAGGTAATTAATTGTACAAAGCAATCAATAATATCTATATCTATACTTAATATTATAAAGCTGAAAAAGATTGTTTGTTAGTTGGCTTGATTTAATCGCTAATCTCCGGAAGTAATGGTCCGATTTGAAAAATTCTTACAGTGTTAGATAGCCAATTTATTAAGTACATAGCGCTTCTTCTTCTCGTTCATGATAATCTATGCCACAAGCACAAAACGATCGAATTACACACACACACATACACACACACACACACGCACGCATGTGTGTGCGGTATAGCCTATATTACTCAGGGTGAATGTAGCTGTCCAATGTAGAAAGAATTTTTAAAATCGACACAGTAGTTTTCGAGTTTAGTCATCACATACATACACACACATACATACACACACATACATACACACACACACACACACATTAAAAATACATTTTTTTCCTTTTATAATGTTTATTAGTGTAGATGTAGATATTGCAAATTACCTATATGCACACACATTAAAGTTTTTCGTTAATTATTGCCTAATTTTTTTTGACGTAAGAACATACTTGACCGAAATTAGTGAACAAATGTATGTAAGTATGATAAATATTGTATGTATGACATGTATGTATACCTACTATACTTACGATATGCAATAAAAGTCTTGCGGACAGTTTGTTGGTCGAACAAATGCGTTTTTGTATACTTAAGCATTTGCTTGTTTGCGTATAAGACTGTGGAGGCAATAACTTCTTTGTAGGACCTATATACCGCTAGATAAACTGTTTAGAACAATAATTTGGTAGGTCCCAAGCGAGCAAGGTGGCGAGCCTATTGCCATTAACCGGGCACTTATAAACCTGCAATAAATGCACACATAACTTCGAAAAGCATTGAAAAGTCATTGGTGTATGCCATGGTAAAACCTGGAATCGAACCCGAGCCCTCGTCTCAGCAGTCCATTACCCATACCACTAGGCTACCGCGGTTGCCATACGTGTACGTACTAAAATCCGCAAAATTACATACCGTGGAAATCAGCTTTTACTGTTCGAATTCTCGTAATTCGAGCAAGGTTTACACCGGAACATTGATAAACAAAACGTTTTAACATCGTGATGTGACTCGAAGAAGATCATGATAGTGACTCAACATCACGTAATGGTACACATTTTGTTTTAATTGTTAGAGAAACCCATATGACTCACCGATACATCCATTTTAAATAAAGAACCGGCATTTGGTGCTTACTAAACTGACTGGTTTGGTTGTCTGCAAAGTTTGCCTTATTCTATAACAGTTTTTGATGTTATGGGAGCGATTGCGTGTCGATGAGATTGGTGAGGGTGAGTTCACATACAAAAAAAAATGTTTAATAGATAGATATAGAATAATAAAGTACAGATTCATTCACTTAACATGTACATAATTATTATTATTCATGAAAGAAGTATTAATTGAATAAAAAATCCCTACACCAAAATCTTATTTTTGAAATCGAAAATTTGAAAATTTTATTTTTTACTTTTTTTCTTTATTTTTAATTTTGATGTCGACAATTTGGTTGTGGAAGTCCAATGGCAGTCGCTTCACGGAAAAAATCAAAGTTCAGTCGCATCTTAGTTAGACTAGAAAGCAGGCCATCAGAGTTGGGAATAGACTCACAGAATGATAAGATTATTAGTTTTTGTAAATTCAGTAGGTTGACAGTTGACGGTGGTTAATAATTACTTAGTAGAATCTCAACGCCTCCGTCCTCCACGAGCGTAAAACCCCGCGCTGGAGACATACGTTTAAATCGCCTCCACGTCTAAATTAAACGACATATAGGTACACACATCAAAAAAAGTTTGCGATCACTTTGAAAAACTGAAATCTTTTTTGTTACTGTTTATATTTACTGTTTATTATATTACGGTTTTTTCTTCTTTTTAGATTCTTTATTTAAAAATAAAGAATTAGAACACAAAACAATGTCACCGCTCAATTGTTTTTTCTTACAAAAAGGCTTTCAGTCCTAGCTTACGCTCATTCAGAAATCTGATTTAGTGAATTATAACCGATTCAAGATATTTTTCGCGGAAAGTTGTGATTGAAAAAATGCCAAGAGGATTATCAGAGGTTTTACGAGCTAAAATAGTAACAGAGAGAAGAAGGATACACCACGAGAGTAATAGCACGCAGACATGCTATATCCCAATCCTGTGTCGTGGCTCCGTTGCAGAGGTACCACGGAATGGAGAATTTAGCTGACCGACCCCGCAGTGGTCGCCCAACTGTTTTTGATGTGTGTAGATTAACTGACATAATGTCCCCAATATGAATGAATTCAATTACATCTACAGTCCATTCGCTCATAAGATAAAACATGTGTGACGTATTACCCCAAGGCAACATTACGCAATGTCAACAAAAACAAGATTAATCTTCAGACAATGATTTCATGTCATTAGGTATTAAATTTGAATTAGCATCTATAGGTATCTGATATTTGATAGTATGTAATACCATTTTGCTGACTACAGAAAAGGTTCTTCAATAGATTCTTTTTGTTAGGATATGTAGATCTGAACCCTGTCTACTAATCGCTACCATTGTCAAGCCACTGAAATTACAAAAAGTGCCAGTATCTTTATAAATTGTAGCCTATTCTGATGTATACAATTCTCGTGTCACAATGTTCGTTCCCGTACTCCACCGAAACGGCTTGACCGATTCTCATGAATTTTTGTGAGCATATTGAGTAGGTCTGAGAATCGGCCAACATCTGTTTTTCATACCCCTAAATGCTCGGAATGGAGCAGCGGGAACGGGATCAGAAGTCCACGCGGTCGGAACAGCGGGCAACAGCTAGTATGCTATATTATTGTAAAGTTTCATTAAAATCCATTCAGTACTTTCATTTCCATCCATCCATCCATCCATCCATATTTACAAACTTTCATGTTTATAATATTAGAGTACAAAAGTTAAAGTCTAAATGGCATTGTGCAGCGTAAATAATGAATTAATGTTATAATGTACTATTTTCATTCAATTTTGAACTTTATTTCTATGAAAATTTTATCGTCGGCAACGGAATCATACCTTAAAATCACAGAAAAACATTTATTATGTGTTTAAAATGCATTTTAATGGTGAAATCCAACCTCAGTCTTCAATGACACACACAGTACTTCAACTGAACCTACATTGGCCACAATTGTTACGTGTATACATTAGGTATATAAATTTACTTACGTAAATTGCATTTTGCGGTGGAATTCTCCATGACTTCGGAAATTTAATGTTCTTGGGGTTTACTTTGCGGCATGTGAATGTAGGTGAGTGTCACAAACCGCCATAGCGCACATTAAATTTAGGGTCATCTTAAATCAGGTGATTTTTATAACATAACATAACATAAATTCTATTCCCGAAGGAGTAGGCAGAGGTGCTAGCACCCACATTTCGCCAGTTTATGTTTAGGTCCCAATGTAATAGGTGGCGAGCCTATTGTCATTAATCGGGCACTTATAAACCTGCGATAAATACGGTAAAATATGTAAATTGAAATTCTCCATGAACTTTGAAATGGTATAAAATGTGGTGACTAAAAGCATATGAATTGAGAACTGAGAATATATAGTCATGCTCTCAGTCGTCTCGCCAAGTTACTTACTTATCACTAACTAGCTGACCCGCGCGACTTCGTCTGCGTCACCCCGTTTTTGCAACATTTTTCATTCCTGCTCCGCACCTGTTAGTTATAGCATGATGTTATATACATATAAACCTTCCTCTTTAACCATTCTATCTATTGAAACAAACCTCATCAAAATCCGTTGCGTAGTTCTAAAGATTTAAGCATACAAAGGGACAAGAAAAATAGGGACAGAACACGCGACTTTATATTTTACACTATGTAGTGATGATAGTGATTATCCAACCGATAATGATAATCATTATCATTGGCCTCAGCATCTTAAAGATGATTCTTGTAGTACGCTTGCACAGTCGCGGTCGTTATTCTTTTATGCCAATATAAAGTGTACAGGAGTGTTTCCCTTACACCTTGTATATCAGTGATCGGCTACTAATAACACCTATTAATAAATTTATAATTTTAATTAAATCAAATCAAATCAGTTTATTTGCATAAGACAGGTATAAAGGTGGATTCGTTTACAATAATGTGCAAGTGCTCGGCTTATTACCTCGATAGGTGTGCATATTTTATATTTGAAGATACATTGTCAAGTGTTAAAATATCTAAAGAAATTGTTACATCGAATTTAATTTGTAATATATGTCAAAAAGCTTATTACAAAATCCAAGATTATTTGAATGATAAACAAGCCTGGAAATTAGCTGTTCACTTAAGCAAATTCCTGTATCTAGATGAAGTAAATGTTTGTAAATATCCCAAAAAAAAGAAAAGCCCGCTGAGTTTCTTGTCGGAGTCTTCTCAGACCGGGCGCGCGGTGGTGGTCCATTTGCTCACTGATTTATAAAATATTGTTGTAATTGGCGTTTTATAAGTATCGTTTAGTGGTCTATACAGAATAACTGATTTTTATCTGAAAATTGGAATCACAGACTGGGACGTCAGCGGACACTAGACTCCGAATGCGACCGGTACTAACTCAGGGATGATTGTACCTAACGTCTAAACCCAAAACGCATGGCCACATTACACATATAACAACAGAATACAGCATTAGGCTCATGATTAAACTGCGCATGTAACCGAGAATAGATTCAACACCGTGACAAATTGCACAGTAATTCACAATTGTGTGGTCTCCGCTCGACATGCAATGTGTGCAACAGACGGTACCTACTTGTGCTGATTATTTACAATTAAAGATTGCTTTTGAATGACACGATGATTTAGCACTACATAGGAACAGATACGCCGAGGAGACTCGGTCGTCATTTTGGTGGTCGATCAACGAACGCCGTACTCCATGAGCATAGGTCAGGGGGTGACAGGTTGAGCTACTGGTCACTCTTGCAGACACAGGCCGAGGGGGCATCTCGGTACAAGGAACTCCGCAATATAAAATACAGGAGGCTGGCTCTGACCTCACCTATAAAGACCGGCGCCCAATGACGGTTCACGGCGTGTCATGGCAAAGGATTTTATTACTAATCAAGTTATCTTGAATCTTATTTCAATGGCTTTACTATTCATTTTACTTTATTTCGACACTACGATACCGCGAAATGACGTATTGTGCCGCGGTAAACTGAGGCATGAATTGTCATACCGTTTCATTCCACGAGTTACCTACTGTGGCGACCCTGCGTGACGTATGGGTCACTGAATTATGATTGTTAACTTACTTGAAATAAGGTTGGTACTTGTGTGGCGATCATTTCACGGCACAGTCCGGTGACTAGGCTTTCAGCTGGCTCTCACGGCATGCCTCGAGATACAACGGCACGCCGCGGGATGCCGCAGCACTACCTGCCTAGCTATGTCGTACCGTGCCAGCACTATTCGCCGGCCCTAAGTCGGTACTTACCTATTATATTCCTTATAGTTCTTTTTTCATAGCACTTAGGTGGCGACACGCATACGACCCACCTGATGGACAGTGCTCACCGTGGTCGATAGAAGTTTGCATCATCAGAAGCGTAACACTCGTTCTTGCGACCCTGTAAAAACATTCCAATACCCTTTTTGAAGAACCTCATATTGTAGTCGCTTGGAAAAACCACAGCACGGAGTATACAGGATGGAATACTGTAATGCCACCTGAAGGGGAAGTACTCTTAATGCTGTAGATAGAAAATTTTACTCAAAGGAAACATTCCTTTATTTTTGAAAAGAAACGCAAGCAAATTTTCAAAAATCATTGAATTCAGTTTGGTTTCTTTTAAAAAATAAAGGAATGTTTCCTTTGAGTAAAATGTTCTATCTACAGTATTAAAAGTACTTCTCCTTCAGGGGGCATTACAAACTTCCACCCTGTATTCCACAGTTCGAGCGCGCGTAGGAGGGTCATTACGTGTGAGGATGAACTCATAGCCTTTGGCGAAGCAGTGCGACAGTAGAAAGTACATGTGTGTGTGTACCATTAGGCGTGGGAGCAGTTTCTAGTATCTGTATCAGTATTACAAGTAATGCACAACATAACATAACATAAACTCACGCCTTTATCTCCGAAGGGGTAGGAAGAGGTGCTAGAACCCACATTTCGCCAGGTTATGTTTAGGTCCCAATGTAATAGGTGACGAGCCTATTGCCATTAACCGGGCACTTATAAGCCTGCGATAAATACACACATAACTTCGAAAAGTATCGAAAAGTCATTGGTGTGTGCCATGGTAACCTGAGATCGAACCCGAGATATCGTCTCAGCCGTCCATTAAGTACAACCACTAGGCTACCGCGGCTTCTTAAAATTATGTAGTTGAAGATAAACATGTCAAGTTTATTACATTAACTGACAAATGTGACTCTTTGTTTTTTTTTTTTTTTTTATATTACGTAGGTGGCAGACAAGCACACGGCCCACCCGATGGAAAGCGGCCACCGTGGCCTATGAACGTGTGCAACACTAAGGGTGTCACACACGCGCTGCCCACCCTGAAGGGAAAGGGGGAGAGCTGGGAAGGGGTGGGTGGCTAGGAAGGGGAGGGGAAGGAGGGGTACAGTGAGCTCTGGTTACCCTACTTACCGACGGGAACACAACACGATGGTTATTATGACCGCGGTCTTCTGTAGGGCGGAGGTACTTCCCCAGTTGGACAGCTCATTTCGGACGGGAGATACCGTCGTGTCCTACATCCGTCAAAGTTGTGTTAATCGTCATATCACGGCCATCTAGATTAAAGTTGCAATTAACCTTTTGTTGCACGTTGCACGACAAATGGTTCAGCTGTTTGTTTTTATTATCTACCGTAAACTGTATCATTCTTTTGCATGTATGTTTGTCCCTGACTCACTCTTAAACGGCTAGGTCATATAGGTGATGCCGTTATCGGTATGTTATAAAACCGGGTAGGACTACGTCAGCCGTGTTCGCTAGTATAATATACTATGTAGGTATTATAAAATTTAAAGGCAGAGAGTAAGTAAGTACATTGATACTATATAAAAATATAAGATGGTACTGATATCACAGCTTATATCTCTTTAGGTATTTGAATAAAGGTAAAAAATCTTGGTGCAACTTTTTATAAAAACACATGTTAAACAAATAAACTAGACTAACTAACTGAGTAACTATTGGTTCGACACAGATTTTTAAACTAGAAAGATGGATTATTCGTATTGTATTGTGTTCATAATTATTGTATTCGTATAAGATTTATTAATAGTAAATAACATAGGAGGTGAAATAAGGTGAGATAAATATTATTTTTTTTAGCTTGAAGATACAATTACAAATAAACCATTGGTTTGGTGGAGCACGAAAGCGTGATACCCGACATCCATGCGGGTGAAACTGCGGGCAGTAGCTAGTGTTAAAATTTACAAGTACAACATAAAAAATGTTTCAAACCTGCACTATCAGATCTACGTGAAGTAAGTCAAGTACTGTTGACAAATAAATGTGTTAAGTACTTACAAAAGGAAAAGTGTAAAGACTCCGATGGACGCCCGAGCGAACATGTTTGCAAACTGTATGACACGTTCAGCGGGTTGTAGAAGCAAAAAAAAGTAAAAGCATCTTAAGTCTAATATAACAAACCGCGGTAGCCCAGTGGTATGGGTAATGGACTGCAGAGACGAGGTCTCGGGTTTGATCCCAGGTTCACCATGGCACACACCAATGAATTTTCGATGCTTTTCGAAGTTATGTGTGTATTTATACCGTACACGGGCACTTTTAAACCTGCGGTTTAAAAGTGCCCGGTTAATGGCAATAGGCTCGCCACCTATTACATGGGACCTAAACGGGCGAAATGTGGGTGCTAGCACCTCTGCCTATCCCTTCGGGGATAAAGGCGTGAGTTTATGTTATGTTTATGTTATGTCTAATATAACAAAATAAAATATAAATGACGTGACCTCTGTTAGTAAAACTAAGCCCTCGTTTTCATTAAGAAAAAAGTCGTAAACATGTTTGATACAAATCTGGTTGAAGATTTGTCAATTTGTTAACGTATGAGAACCCAATTACTTGTTTTGTCTGTCTGAAACCAGTTTATAACGCATTTGCGATCACACTGAAGTTTGCGACATGTTGCAACTTGTCAAATACATTTAAACCTTGGTTTAAAACGAAGGGTAAGAAATATCAGATCTATTATATACATAAGCCAATCAAATTAAACAAAACGATTTGGAACACTGATTGAAAACGTATGTTAATGACTAATGAATAATTTAAAATGCTCTATTTGTGACACTATTTATCTACTTTTATATCATTAATGTCAATAATAAATAATATATTTTTGTACGTACGTATGGGCAAAACATGTTGACACTATACTTAATAAACAACTAGCTGACCCGGCCACGCGTTGCTGTGGCTAAAGTTTTTGTTATATTCGTCAACAACACGTGGTAATTATGCTGTTAAAATGTAGCTTATATGACACGTTCGTAGATTTACCATAGCAGCGCCATCTATTGATTACTTACTCAACCCAGTCGAAAGGTATCGACATCTGTTAGAATCATTTGGAGTTAACAGATAATTGTGACTGTCAAATAATAACAGACAAATAATTAGCAATAAATTAAAATTGCGACTATAATTTGAGATTTAAACTATCCTATCTCTCAAGTTGGATCGAACTGCACATGATATGCGAATTTTATTATAATCGGTTAAGTGGTTTAGGAGTCCATTGAGGACAAACATTGTGACACGAGATTTAAATATATTAAGATATTGAACAACACCCAAGTTCGCTCCGTCACCTGGTTTTTTTTCTAATTCTAGGTTTAATTAATGGTCATCAGAATTTTCAGCAAAATGGTAATTTCAATCATAAAAATGTCTGAGACCAAATTAAAACTATAATAATAATAATAATAATAAAACCTCATGAAAGCCGAAAAAGATAAACAAATAAAATATTTGGATCTGGCTCATGAGGTTGTTGACATGTGGAGTGTTGATTCGGCAATCATTATCCCGATAGTCGTATCAGCCCATGGGCTGATAGCCAAGAGCCTCGACCAACACCTTAAGAGGCTCTCGTTAGGCAGCTGGGTCAAGGGCCTGATGCAAAAGGCGGTACTCCTCGACACGGCACGCATTGTGAGGAAGTTCCTTTCTCTGGAGCCCTAACCACCGGTAGCTTGGTCCCTGTACCCGATGCCGGTGGGCTACTATTTTTTATATTTTTAAATATATTTAGATTTTTTTTTTTTTTTATAAATGTATTTAAAAATGTAATCAATATGTATTAAAAATAAATAAAGGAAATAATAATAATAATAAATTTTTATTGTTCTATAATCTTGACATGCTAGTATTACAGTCCAGTAGCGCTAGTCCAAAATATACACCTTTATTTTGAATCCTGTCTCTTACACTAGGGGATCCTGTATCATAAGAGACAACTATGCAATTTAGGATGTAGACTACTTTTTTATTCTATAACTAGCTGTTGCCAGCGGCTCCGCCCGCGTGGACTCTGATCCCGTTCCCGCTGCTTGGACTTCTGATCCCGTTCCCGCTGCTGCATGAAAACCTTCCGTAGAGTTCAAGGAAGAAATAAAAAGAATTACTCGAATTGGTCCAGCCGTCTTCGAGTTATGCGCTTAGCAACATATTTCGCGATTCATTTATATACCAGTAGGTATGTAAAAAAATACAATTCAAAATGAAATATTAATGATAAGAAATAGTTTTAGAGATATTACCCATTTTATTTTAAAAATTGTATCTCTCCAGAGCCACCCGAAAATTCTCCATTTAGAAAAGTGTGACATATTGCCTTCGATACCGCAAATAGAGGTGGAGGTTATGTGGTAACGGAAAATATCGAAGAAGTGCACTCGCATCACAGTTAGACAGGCAAGTTTAACCCAATTGGTTAAAAAGGTTCAGAGAATAATTAAGACGTTTTGTGTTTTGTATCAACAGATTCTAACTATTAACTGTACACGGACAGACGTAAATCAGTATGTAATTATATCAGTAAGCACCTCTGACGTAAGCACGACGTAAATGGGAAATCACATTGCAAGTCGAAGTAAAAAAGCAAGTAGTTTCAGAATTTACTGAGTTTCCACAATAATTGTTGAATGATTGTAATGATTATATGAGTATGTATGAGTTCCACGATATAGTGCAGACCATGAGTGTAATGTGGAAATTATTAGAAACTAACTGTCTGCGTCACCCCGTTTTTGCAACATTTTTCATTCCTGCTCCGCACCTGTTGGTCGTAGCATGATGTTATATACATATAAACCTTCCTCCAACCAAGTGAAGTCAAGTCTAGACACTGAGATTACAAAAAGTGCCATTTAAATTTGGACCCTGCGGCTACACTATTAAAGTCCAAAATAAAATAGCATCGTGTAGAGTAAATGCAACGATGTAATAAACTTTTTTTCATTTCATTTTGAACTTTATTAACATCATCACTACATAGTATAAAACAAAGTCACTTTCTCTGTCCCTATGTCTGCATAAATCTTTAAAACTACGCAACGGATTTTGATGCGGTTTTTTTTAATAGAGTGATTGAAGAGGAAGGTTTTTACGCATATAACATCATGCTACAACCAACTGGTGAATAATAAATAATAAATAAAGATAGTTCTTACTGTTATGACTCTTTCCTCGCGGGAGTTATGGCCTCAATGGAAACTCGCACGCTATCAACCACCCACACATCCGATTATAGTACCAGTATAATAATTGGAAATAAGCAGACTAGTGAAAAAAAATCATGGCCAAGAGAGTTAAGGGAAGAAAAACATTGCTTGAAATTAGTCCGAATTGACAACCTTGTCTGTAAATCGTTAATTTCATATAAGTAGGTAGATAAAAAAGTATTTAATTATGGCGTTTCGTTCGAATCGAACAAGTTTGATATTTACGAAAAAATTTAAACACATTCTTATCAAAAAGGTTCATTTTGTCGAATTTATCTTTAGTTGCGTAAATACGCACAATTAATAAAATTCCTAACGAAAAATGTTGCAACTAAATATATTTGGAAAAAAAACTTGTCTCTTTATAAGAAAATAAGTAAACTCATTGAACCAGAACCATTACCCAGTAGCTCTTAAAACGAATAGTTGTGTAATGGCAGCGGTGACACGCGTGCACCGACTATCACACTTCCACTTGTGTTTTGTTTTCCATGGAGATAACCCATTACCATAACGATAAATGTGAACGTAAACTAGCACGTTATGTTTACTCACTACATTTGGGATTTGCTCTTGTTATGAAACAATTTCGCACTTAGGCGACGATTATCAAGTTAAATACCGACTTAGACCTTAACCTTGTTTGGAGTCAACAGTCCCGAGGTCACACAGCTTATGAACATTAATGTAGCTAAACCTGATTCGATTACCTACCGTCAAACGGAGTGAATAGGAATGTAGGGGATAGGAATAAAATGGTCAATGGAATATTTTAAATAATTTCTTTTACTAAATTTCAAATAGGCCTGTTATCGGGTCCCGTATGCAGTTTCGAATGACGTTGCAGCTATATGTCATTGTGGCGAAAAACTTTTAGCGTGGTACGTTGGAGCGAAAAGTCATTGAAGCGAATTCCACCACGGCGAATAACACCGCAGCGACAAACATTGTGACGAAAAATGTTTGAAATTACATAATATACAACTTTAAAACTATAAAGGCGAAATAAAAGACAGAAAGTAAAAGTTTAAGTTTAATCAACAAAAAAGAACAGTTATTTTCTGATAAATAGGTATATCAGATATTTGATGATTTTGTTATTACGATGAACTAGTCCAAAGTTTCGCTTGAAAGAAATTAACTACAGAATTTAGCTGACCATTTTATTCTTATTCACCCTTGCATTCCTATTCACTCCGTTTGACTGAATTCTTGAAAGGGCATGTCAGTACTGTGAATAGTCATTAGGGTAGCAGCTAGCTAGCAGGCTGGGTTCTATCTGCTTAATTTCTTCAACGATGCCTTTAGTCCGACTAGCCTAACTACACAACTTTGATATCCCCAATTTGGTTGTGTAAGTTTTTTTTTTAAATCTAGCACATTCCACTGTGCATAGTGCAGTCGTGAAAGCCTATTCTGTGACATTTTATGTATTTTACTAATAGTCTAGGCTAACTATGTGACGATAGCATTCGCTTCATGGAAAATATCGAGGTTCAGCCGCATCTTAGTTAGACTAAAAAGCTGATCCCAACTAGGTAAGATCGGAATAGTACCAGAGAATGATGATGAAGGGCATTAGAAGGTTCCTACAGGGTTGGCAGCATGACTATGACACCTCTATGTCGCACCACGTTCACAGCAACGCGGGAGACCCCTTACGGGCTGTCCGTACGGATCACGCCCGCAGTGCTCGGAACAGTGGCGTAGCTACCAAGGGGCTAGGCGGGGCAGTGCCCCGGGGCCCTCAAGCTCAGGGGGCCCTGGAATCCTTAAGAGAAATCTCGATCGAACTGAACTTTTGGAAATTGGATGCAACTCTACTTTAATCATGACAACTCAGTTGAGATAAATTCAAAAGTTAAGGGTGTCACACATTACGCAGATACAGTAAGGTATCTGTATCTGAGCAGATATCTTTCAATATCGCTCTCTATATAAATTGTATGAGCTACCACACACTATGTACTCTGGAGCCTCTCCAGCCATTCATCTATTACGAGTTTAACCGTAACAAGTAAAACGCAGTCTGAACTTGGTTGTTCAAATTGTTCCTGCCATGCAGATGAGATATATTTTATCGTAGAGTATCTGTGAGCACCGACATATAAGGACAGATGGTGAGCTTATTATCTGCGTATACAAATATATAGATAGACAATAATGCATCATGTTTAAAAAAATAATATACTTACGGTCGAAAATGGGATGCATGTGTTTATCAAAGTCTAGAAGCTATGACAATTATTCAGAAAAACTTAACTTATTTTCCTGCATTTCTTAAATATTCCTAGCCAGTAGCAAAAGCACTGGTAAATAATGTCATTATGGTCAAAACCTATTACTCCTAGTTGGCTATTTGTAACTAGGTGGAATAGACGGATAAATCATGGAAGATATTAATTTCGCCTCGGTCCTATTTAAGCCTTATATGGCGTCCTATCCAAATTTTTGGCGTTTTAATCAATGAAGCTAGACATGCATCAAATATCAAATTTAAAATCAGTAAAATAAGAAGCAATAAACGCGTCTTTTTTGTAAAACGCGAACTCATTTTCGACTAGTAATGCACTCCTACTTGTTTTTGAAACGATCCAAGGTCCCCCGACACGACAACGCATTAATTATTTATTTTTTATTTTTGAATTTGTTTTATCGGAAGTTTTTTAAATTTTTAATTTAATTTTTATTTTATACTTTTGAAATTATTCTCCTTGTCAAGCCCCTTTTATTTGATACTACACAGGTAATTCGCTATTTGTTGGTGGTTGGTTGGATCACTTTTCATCAAACCTAGCTAAGAACACTCCCGACTAATTCAGCTTTCAAACAAAACAAACAACATCGAAATCGGTTCAGCCGTTCAGGAGCTACGATACCACACACACACAGACACGTGAAGCTTATAACACCCCGTGGTTTTTACGTCGGGGGTTTAAAAACAAAACCGCATCATGCCTGGATTTAAACGAAGTCATGAAAACTAAAGCTAGTAAATAATAATTGTTATTAAGTCAGTTGGTAGGACCGTCCTTTATTTAAGAAACCCTAGTCTATTCCCCTTGTATAACCCCTTCTCTATTTCGTTTTATAAGCCAAACCTACACTAAGTAGTAATTGTAACTTATGTTGTAACTGTTTAATATTTTTATTGCCTGCCCTGCACTGCACAAAAAAGCTTAAGTAGCTTAGCATTTTTAAAGTATTTGTACCTACATTTGATAAAACCTAATCAGTTTGCATAGCACTGGGGCCCCATTTCTTAATTTGCCCCAGGGCCCTTGGTTACCTAGCTACGCCACTGGCTCGGAATCAAGGGCTCAGTAAGTCTTTGGCTGGCTTATCGGGCCGTCAGTACGGGCGCCCGCCCGTAGCGGGAGTACATAATATATTAGCGATGCAGACTGGTGCGCACGCGACCGCTCCGGGTAGACTCCGCTATCAACCGTATCGTACTGAACGCTCGTTTCGGAGCACTACGGGCGTGACCAGGCGTACTAGCCAAAATGCATTCGATCCGAATCTACATTCGTCATCGCTCTGAAAATGTATGGGAGTGACATTTGTTGTCGAATGTCATGTGATCCGATTCCGACAACAAATGTCACTCCCATACATTTTCAGAGCGATGACGAATGTAGATTCAGAACGAATGCATTTTGGCTAGTACCCCTGTACGGGTCTCCCGTGTAGCTGTAAAGCCAGCGTACCTCCCGTCCAAATTAAGCAGTCCGACTGTGAATAGCGTGCAAATAATAACGTTGTGTTGTGTTCCCAGCGGTGAATAAAGTAGCCAAGGCTCACTGGGGAGATTTTGTGTTGTCAATGGGAAGCCCGAATGTTCAAGTTGTCAGTGTAGTCACCACTGTGTGATGATAATATGAATCGCTGCTTTGTCTTCTAAACTGACGTCACACCTCTCCCCCTCACCCCTTCCACTCCCTCTCTCCCTTCCCTTTACAGGTTCGGCAGCACGAGTGTGACGCCTCTGATATTGCAACGTCCTTATACCACTATACCTAACCACTTTCCATCAGGTAGTACGTACGTTATCTGCCGCCTAAGTTGAATAAAAAAATAGGTACCACGGTAACCGCTTTCCATCAGGTAGAATGTGTGCTTGTCTACCAGCTAAGTACTTAGTATAAAAAGTGCAAAGCCGTTGAACTAATAGTGAAAGTTTTATTCTAAAACTTTAATTTAGGTTCGAATTTAAAATGTGTTTTGGAGTAGTCGAATAACTAAAATCCCTTTCGAATAAATCTTATGTTTTTTATAATATTTAGTTAGTCTTAACTAAAAAAAACTTTTTTTGTCAGGCCATATATTGTGCTGCCATCTTTGAAAGGGAACTAAAACAAAGTTGTCTACGAAGTAATCGAGGACTGTGTTCTCTACATAGTACGTAAATTAATCAATAGAGGGCGCTATACAACATTTTGACAACCTAAATAGAGCTGAGGCAATCAAATCAACTGCTAAATCGGCTACTTCAGGCGCTGTAGGTTCCATTCCCGCTCATAACTCAAATATTTGCACACATAAATTAACTACTTGCATTGATCTGGCTAATTAGTGTAGGTCTATTATTGTGCTGCGTACAATAATAGACCTACTGCGTGCTTTAAGCCGGGACATTAACCATGCTAACATTTTAATACCTTATGTAGAGTGAGAAGTGTTTTAATACTCATAAAAATGACCATGGCAGTCTCAATTCGTATATTCATTTGCTATTAGTATTAGTTTGCTTTTAGGCCTGTGGGATGATCAGGAATTAAAAACCATAAATCAAAATATTTAATCATGTATTCAATATAAATACCTACAAGAAAACATTTTTTCAACTTTCACAATTATTCCAACAAATAAATACTTATTGCAAGAAATCCTTTCAATTTAAACAAACTGGAATGTAGTTATTTGTTCGCCAGTAGTTAATTATTACACACAATTTAAAATAGGAAAGTTGATATTTATGATACAGTAACATTATAATGATACCGTTGTTTTATAATAAAGTTGTTTTATGATACAGTTGCATTATAGCTTTCAGAATTTTACAATATTTATTTCCTAAAAAATTCCATTAGTCTATGTAACATTTTTTACATAACTTTTCATTATCGGTTAATTTAAATATTATTTAACGAGATATTACTTCATAACTGACTACAGAAAGAGTAACATTATTAATTCGATAGGCAACTAATCAACTCATACTACAGTGCACTTCTTTGCATGACAAAATTGCTGTATAGGTACGTCCATGGTCATAGGCCAACCATATACAAGGTACAGAGAAGAAGAACTAGCTTGCTAGACAACACTCCCCTTGCGCAAGCTATTACCACCCTCAATATAAACAGCAGAGAAAGTAATATGTATTGTCATGTTCGCTGACCGAGTTTTATTGATTTTTTTACTGTAAGTTATTGTATTGAATTTATCTAAGTTATGACATAATAATGAATAATTTTGAATTCATATTATACCTATTGATTACAAAGTAACTGTAATAAAATTATGAATGAATGAAAATGTCCTCGAGTATTTATTATCATACTGAATAATTATGTAACTGAAGTACACAAGTATATTGCAAAGAATTGCTAAATATTATAATTAATTATGTTAGTATTCTGTCACATTGCGGATTGCCTATTATATTATGCTTCTCAAATATAATATGTAATTTTTGAACATTTAAAATGATTTAAAAATGGAAAAAGCACCTCGCTGCACCTTCACTCTATACTCATCTACATTGTACAGCTAACAACAAAATTTTGGTTCATAGTTTATGGTAACAACGAGTGACAATAACTTAATGTTTATTTTTCTTTTCATTAAGTACATAACATATATTTTAATACTTCCTAACAACGGTTTTCTTTACAGGAAACAGGAATTAAAATATCATTATGACAGTTATGAACTCATTTGAAATGCATAGTACCTAAGTAAGTCATACAAAAGCTTTACAACCGGTGGGTTGTGGTGTGCTTGATTGCAACAAAACATTTATACAACATCATCAATAATATCACTATTACTTGAGATACTGCGAAACAAAAAGGATATTTCTCAAGCCTGCAAGATTATCTTCATTGCCTCCCTACAGATTTAAAAAAAAATTATACTAGAATTAAAGTCTATGTCAGTCTTGTTCATTATTACTGGAACTTTCTTCACTACTCTCTTCTGAGGATTCCTCGCTAGATTCATCAGAGCCACCGGCCTTAGCAGCCTTTTTAGCCATCATCGATTTGTACTGTTTCACAGTAATCTTCCTAGGCATGATTTCTCGAAGGAAATCTAATGTGTCGTCCTCTTGAACGACTTCTGCGATATGTTTGTATTCTAAGAAAGTAGTTTTACTATTTTTAAATGCTCGTTTTGCTAAATCGGTAACAAATAACTCCTGTAAAAAACAAAAATGTAAAATTTTGTTCTTATTCTTTACGAATTAAACTTAATTTGCTATATATAAAAGTTATATTTTTTTAAATGAATAGGTTATGAAATTGCCGCGATTTTTAACTTACAGTAACTTTGGTAACTAAATACAAAGGTTCGGCACCCACTGCTTCCACATCTGGAGAACTTTTCATAATAGTTTTCACTCTAGATAACGGTAAATGCAAATCTTTCTCGGCTTTTGGAGTACTCATGTTTTATATTTTATTGGTATTCCGTTTACAAACAATAAACAATCAATCAAATAGCGGCAATCGGTACCTAACCTAAAAGTTCTAAGCCGTAAATGACATGACAGTTGTTGTGCAGTGTAGCCAGCATTTATTGCTAATTACTACCAAAACAAAGAAATACTATGATTAAGGTGGGAACAAATTATCGGACGCGTCCGTAAGCCGCGGCTGATACAAGCTATCTGGGTAGTACAAATGAACGAAACTGTGCAAACTATCGCTCATAAGTCGCGGACGTGACCTTGAGCCGTCCTTGAGCGCACGGACGTCCGAATAGAATCTGGCCGGCTGGATATTAGACATCGTACACATTATTAAGCCGCGTCCGTCAGCCGCGGCTTACGGACGCGTCCGATAATTTGTTCCCACCTTTATGATGTGTAAATATAATGTATTTATGGTGATAAGTGTGAGACGTCCTGAATCCACAATCTTTACTAAATTTCTCACTGTAAAGCTTCTCCTGTCATTTAAGAAAGTGTAATGAAGATACATTGAATTTAGAATTTTCGGTTTCTATTGTGGTTTAATGGAGAATACAATCTTTATTTTTATGAGAATATTCACTACCTACCTAATTATGAATTTATGTTGAAATTAAAAAATATAGTGACAAAATTATTACGATATAGCAATTAGTTACTAAGATATGCGAGCTGAACGGAGGCGTCACACGACGTGTCCGCAATATGCCAATATATAATAATATGTGCGTGACGTAGGTAATACTATATACCTATGAAGATGTACCTGGTGTATTCAGCTTCAGAAGCGTTTCCCTAATACTCTGTTTATGAGCTTTGTAACAAACTTTCAAGTGATGGTAATAAACTTAAAGATAATTATCAGTTAGACCAGTGACCTAACTGATTTGTTAGGCATTATTAGACGGGTTACGTTCGTGTAAGTAAGAATATTACTATCCCATCTCATCAGTAAGAAAGAGACTCAAACCTCGAATTGAAATCTTATATCAATCCATCTGAACAGTTTGAAAAAGTAGGCCCAAGCCTCCCAAACTCCCACTGACTGAGATGTGCCGCCGATTCTGATTGTTAGCTACCTTAGTAATGTAGAAAGGGCGTAACTCGCAAGTTTCTACTATTTAGTAGAAATAATTATGAGTAGACCACACCCATACTATAATGGTAGAAAAAAAAATGAACGCTGCAGCTGCATGCAGTTTTATTTCTCCGACTTATTACATAATCGTTATCCAGGTACTGTATCTTTCAACTCTTGTGTTCTGGAAATGAGTAAATAAAATAATAGACTATGTTGGTCTTAACGCTAGCTGTCTTTATTTTCCATTTCCTTATAGAAAATACCTTTACATAAAACAGTATATAGGGCCGTTTGCGCGGCCGGCCACACGCGCGGAGCGCTGACTAGTGCCGTCTGCCGGCTCAACCAATCTGACATCCAATCAATACTTATGTGAAAACGATAAATAATACAAAAAATACTGTTAGCGCGAGATCGTTAACGATTTACAGCGACTTCTCAATCTTGATCAGTTCCGCAATGCCATCATACATTTCCTTGACGGCGTCGTACTCGGTGAGACCCATACGCCTCTTGTTGGAGATGTCGTAGACTCCGCCCTCGGCCTCGGTGTGCTCACCACGGGTTCCGCGGACCTGCAAGTGGTATTTCGACGCGATCTCCTCCAACTTAGCCTTGTCAGCGGCCAGCTTGGGTACCTTGATGTGCACTGATGCACGGACTGTGGTTCCAAGGTTGGTGGGGCAGAAGGTCAGGAAGCCAAGCCTGTCGTCATGAGAGAAGGGAATCCTCTTTTCAATATCATTGACAGCGGTCACCAGCCTCTTGTATACCTGCTTCAGGTCACCACCCATCTGCATGGAGATAAGACGGAGATGGTCCTCCTCATTGCACCAGACCAAGAAGGTCTTGTTCTCATTGTGGTAGATACCACGGCCAGAGGGCCAGAAGCGGCAAGCGTTGGCACTCTGGAGGAAACGGTCACCCTCCTTGAACAGGAAGTGGTCATCGATGAGTTGCTGTTGGACCTCCTTGGACATGCCAGTAAGAGGATAGAAAGTGCCCTTGAGTTCGCCTTCGAGGCCACTGAGGGTGCTGGAAACCTTCTCTTCCATTTCCTTGTACTGGGCCTCGGTTAGGCAGGGGTTGAAGGGGTATCCCTCCATGGAGCGACCGCAACGCACGCGAGTGGAGATAACGTATTCACCAGCGGCGTCAAGTTGTCCGAAGCTTTCGACATCACCCCAGTTCTTGGGCGGGTGCTTGTCGGTTTTCTTGAAACCATTGTGGTAATCCTCGATGATGGGGTCGAACAAGTCAGCGAACACTGTGTACGCCTCAGCGTCTGGGGCGTAGATTCCAACACCGGAGTCGGGGTTTTCAAAACCTGTAATTACACAAGTCGTGTTTATCACCTTGTCAAGTGGCTTACGTAATTCTCTTGTCTAAATACAATCTTGATCGTATTGTACATCGGCCGTTTGTTTATCATTTTTTACGATTATATCAGATATTATTTATCAGTTTTGCAAGTTTCGTACCTACTCATCGATGACTCACTAAGTGCTAAGTCCTAATGGAAATTTGTTTAGCAAAAATTATATGCTTACCTGATTGAACGCAATCAAGAAGGGTTGAACCAAAAGAGGTCTTCTTGTTCTTGAGAGCGTCGAATACCTCCCTGGTGAGGTACTTCTTCAGCAGTGACTTAGAGTCGGAGGCAGCAAGCTTGCTGAAACCAGCCTCCAACTTCTCGATGGTTACGGCGTCCACCATTGCTGCGGCTTTTCTGTAACAAGACAAGAACAAATCGTTTGATTTTAACACTTTCATTTACACATTCTTCACGTATCAATAGGTTTATGCTAACGCTTTTAAAGCCGCACATGTCGCTCTGGTACACATTTTCGATAAACTTGTTAATAATTCAAAATTTCCAAAATTATTTTGCTATCAATCAATGAAATGAATCAAAATCAAAGCCAACTAATTTATAAACGTTATGGTTTTATATTTGAAAAAATAGTGACGTACCCATCGATTCTGGAATCGAGCGGTGGAAGTGTGAACCTATTTTGTAAAATTCAAAAATATTTCATACGTATTTTACAATAATTTTCACATTCATAATCGGTCTTATTAATTGGAAAGACTATAATTAAATAATTAAAAGATTTAAAAATAGGGCACTATAATAGAACGTAACGTTATGTTTAACAAGTTTTACGAACCGCCTGATGAGGTAATACGCGAGAACAGCACCACCGCAAACCACGACAGGTATTGTGACTTTCAGTTTATAATTCATACTGATGGAATTAAACGAAGCCACTAATATGATGGGGAGATGAATATAATAACTAAGGACACGGATGGAGACGTTTCGCGAACTGCCGGGTCCGGGATTGTTTTCGATCAAACACACCCAGAGATTCACTCAGTTTAGTGGTGGAATTACGTAATTTAACCAGAGGTCGCCTTGACCGACACGCGCAAGTCGAACGGAAGTGTCAGCTCACTGCGCACCGGTGCTTCTTCGTCGTGCGCAGCCGTACCTCCCACTAGCGAGCAGCGAACGAACGTGTTATCGTCAGTTTCTTGTTACTTTGCATTCATTTACTACTCGAGAAGGTAATGCAATTATTAAACATCGTCAGATTACCGATACCGACTCCACTGAGCGTTCCGTGAATTATATCAACCGCGATATTGGATATGAACAGATAGGTATAGAACTACAGTATGTTCACATTTGATCAAATAAGCTATGGGTGACACGATAGTATTAATTTTACGGTTACTTAGTACTTAATCAATACAAGATTCGGAAGAAATGATCCCAACGGCTTAACTAGATAATATAATTAATTTTTGACAATACGTTACTGCAATACGTTAGGTACTCATTTTTATATCAAGAACATAGTAAAAACCCATTAATATTGTAACACACATAAACACAATACTAAAAATTAACTAGCAAGAGTTTACGATCGGTACACCGCCGCGCCGGTCAATCAGGATACAACATTTTCACATCCCGTTTAGGTTCAATGTCCGTTCGCAACACTGTGAATGACTGTGGACCAAGTTTTGGAGAGTTTGTCACAAATTTAACACAATTTAGAACAAAATTGAGTAACATTCATTCATGAATTTTTATACAACCGTAAAATTTAACACTTAGTGGCAATGAGAAATACCAATCGGAGAATACGCACCCGTCGGCTTCGTCAGCCGGTTTGTTTTCCTTATTTTCTTTCGTAGCACAGCCACCCATTTTCACAAACTATAATTATTATCTAGACGCTAAACATGCACTAAATCACTAAAAACTACAGCAAATAAATAAAAGAAACGTAGGATACTAAATGCAATGATGGAATGATATTTTGTCCAAATGAATGTATCAAAGCCGGGAGTGGCAAGGGCGAGCGAGGGGTGGCCCGATCGATGCGCGACACGCAACACGCACGCGGCCTCACGCTTCCCGCCCTTCGGGAACCGCTTTAAAACTTTTCGGAGGGAAAGTTCTCTCCCGTCTGGCGCACCGTTTACCTTCGCTAGTTTTATTTGAATGCAATACCGACATCTTCAAGTGCGGTATCATCTTATCGGAGAAATAGTACACTACTTGACGTTATCAAAGCACTTCTTGAATTTAGTTTCAGTAATCACACAACTAAGTCGCTATATCTCAAGCGCGGCGGTGGTGCACTACTAAGATGTAGACTAGGGGATACTTTGAGATGGTACTTTAATAATTTAAATGACCACCGCTTACCTTACGCTTGTACAACCGTCAGAGTCGACTGCGAGGTGCAGAATGGTCGGTGCGGGCTCGCGCTGTGCGTTAAGCCCGCGGTAACGTCCCCCGTCCCCCGTCCCGTCAACCTTGGCCTTGGTGTGATGCTGCCTGGCCCGCCTGGGCGGCAGACCGCTCGCCAGTAGAGCTTCACTTCAAGACGTGATTTTGGTCGATTATCATTATAAAAATTACTAATTCAATCTCTTCCCATTCCCGGGAAACTATCAGTCCATCAATCGCATTACATTTCTGATTATCGTTGTTTGACCATAAGAGCACTTCTGTCAAGCGTAAACTATAGGAGTTATTAGTGTGAAGTGCATTTATCCTAAAATAAGGATTTTTTAAGTTAAACGATTAGCTATACCTACTGATTGAAATTGTAGTGTCATCTTAACTATAGGTGTGTACCAAATATCAGAACAATTATTAAATAATTCGGAATCGGCGAGGTGTAGTTAATTTGAAAATGTAAATATAAAAAAGAAAGTGGTAAAATTTCTATTTGGTACCTACTAAATTTGACAAATCAACCATTTCAATCTAAATAAAATTATTTAAAACTACGGTCGAGGAAATTTGCCTCGATTTGCTGTCGAGTCGTAGGTAATTATTATCGAACCATGGAATGGTATACATGATGATCAATCAAGTGTGGTATTTCTAAATAGCGTAATAAATGATAAATATCTACGGACCCTCGCAACACTGGGAACGACCTCTCAGAATAATTAAGTTTAAAAAAACAGTTAAGATTTCAAATTACAGCTTAGATAATAATATCCTATATACGAAATAATTCGATAAAAGTGATAATGTAAGTTATCATATTGAATAATTAGTTGCGTCAATAAAAAAATAATAATCAAACTTAATCGATCGATTCTGTACTATTGCGCCCTTCACTATTATCATTTAGATATCAGCGAATAGCGATTAGGCGGGAATTTTAAAATTAGAATGTTGCGAGTTCTTTTTTATGTCTGGATCAAGTCCAAAGCTTCAAAGTATATTGCGACGATGCCAATGTCAAGTTTGTTATTTTCCACTTTCAACGTACCTACCTACCTATAATCATAGTGTTAAATTTTTTATACAATACCTACTTTATTTGAAATTTAATCTGTCTTTGTAAATTCTATCGACCGTATATTTTTAACGATGTAAACAACCGCAATTTTGGTATCATTTCCTATTTCTGCGAAGAAGCCAAAGTAACTATTAAGGATGTTACGTAAGCAACGTTTACCCTGAGGCCTTGACCCTGAGTTTAGAATAAGGGTAGCGGTCGATTCGCTCACCTACATTCAAGCCCTTAGGAAACCATAGAGGCACGTCGCTCGCGCCGGCTCAAGGTAAACAGTTCGGCTTGTCGTTTAGTAAGTACAACGAACTGTGTGATCGATTAAGAATATTATGATATTAATAACTGTCATAAATATACGGCTATTCATTTCTTTTTAAAAATAGAAATTTAATTAGGTAAGTACTTATATCTAACCATAAATTTCAAACGATTTTTGTAGAATTTACTTGATAACGTAGCCAAGCATTTTAGATCCCTGGGTCGGTCGGGGTACCAGCCGGTAGGTACGAGAGGCTACCTAGAGAGGTAGCCTATAGAGGTAGTCATGGGGGACTGGCTAGAGAGCCAGTCCCCCATGACACACCCATGAGATACAAACACGTACAGTATTACAATGGTGGCGCTCAGCTTGACGGCTTCATCAGATGGTTTTTCACACCGCGTTTAAAGGACACAGAACTATAGTTATAAAAGAACACACTTGTGTGCTGGTGAGGAATTTTAAGATTTAATGGTGCGGCAGAGGAAACACTCACCGAACCGCTTGGTTCTTGATGGAATATTCTGCACCATATGCGGGTGACATCTAAGCCCTGCATGCCAGGAAACGTAACGAAACCACAAGATATTCCTGCCCGTCTCCTCTTACGCATTATCATCATAATATTATCATTCTACAGTCTCCCGTTATTTAAGCCAGGTGTGAACAAACTGTCGCCATGTAGAAGTCGTTGTGGTGGTAACGACGGCCACCTTATTTTGGACTGCATCCCTGTTTACCATCAGGTAAGGTGCAGTCAATTTGACGATCCATCTAATTATAAAGTTGAAAATGTATTGACTCCACTGTGCAGACAGTCACGTATGCAAATGTGTAATAGTACGTAAAATGGGGTGAATAGGGATCGAAGGGTGGATAGGGATAAAATGGTCACCTAAATTCTGTAGTTATTTTCTTTCAACCGTAATTTTGGACTAGTTCATTGTAATAACATAATCATCAAATATCCGATAAGAGGCTTATTTGAGATCTAGTAAAAGAAATTACGTAAAATATTCCATTGACCATTTTGTCCCTATTCACCCTTGGATCCCTATTCACCCCGTTATACCGTACCTACCGACTGAGTTCAACATTACTATGATTCATACCTGCCAATATTGACCATATTTTGATAATACTTCCTTATAAATTGCTTTAATGGCGACTTCATATTATGTCTATCTGTGGTGAGCGTAATAAAACTCATTAGTACCTATCTATGGGATTAGTAGGGTGTATAGACACAGTAAAAAGGGACTTAGAAGACAAGTCAAACTCACGCACGACGCTGTTGCAGGCATTTATCTTTCGGGGTTAGGATGTTAGACGGATGTCACTCACAGAAATGTACATAGGTACATAGATTGTTTCCTTTTTCGCCCCTTTATACTTAGGTTAGACGTTACGCAGGTAACTGAAGTTAAACTGGACTTGACACCCCTCAACATCCAATCAGCAACTTTTAAAAAGCATCAACAAGATGGCGGATCCCGCGGGTTTGGTGAAATCGAAGTTGACGAAAAGACTAAACGGCTTTTTCTACTTTTTAATGTAAGAATGGCCTAACAATTTCAGGTTGAAACCATCTGTCGAGGCTGTTAAATCAGGGACAATTTTAGGATAGGATTTCGCTTTCGATTCTCACCATCCAATAGAATGTCAGACTATGTAAAAAAAATTGAGTTAATTTTTTAAGAATATATTCAAAATTCTAAGTAATTATTACTGTCTCTGGTAAAATATACGTAGTTTCTAGAAAACCTTGGCAATGACAACGGCGCGTTCGGCCTTGTGGTGCAGTTCAAGACTAGACTCAAATAGTTTGCACGTCGGTGCCTACTTAGCAACCAAATAAAAAAAGTAATTAGATTTCTGTTGTTGTTATTTTAATGTTAGGATATTGTCGCCAGAATATTATGTGTCTATGTAGGTACATGCATATTAAAAAACTAGCTGTTGTGTGCTTCGCCCGCGTGAAATTCTCGTCCTGATACTGTTCAGCTGACTCGATCAGGGTTCGCTTGTGTTTCTGAACAGGGTGAGACGTTTTTTCACGCCGGAGTAGCGGTGTCTTCTTTATAAGACACAAATTTGCTTCTGCGTGAAATACTGCTGGCATCTCTGGGATGGCTCCGCAAAGTACTTATTAGATGCTCTCGACAGGTTTAAGCGACGTGCGGTCCGCATTATTGGGAGTCCTGAGGTCACAAAGTCCCTCGAGCCTTTGCAGATGCGTAGAGATGTTGCGTCTCTGGCAGTATTTTACCGTCTCTACCATAGTGAATGTCTGATGAGCTCTTCCAATTAATCCCACCCTCCCCTTTCCTACACAGGACAACACGTGCAGTGCTTAGATGTCACTCGCATACAGTACAGAATATTCCATCAAGAACCAAGCGTTTCGGTGAGTCTTTTCTCTGCCGCACCATTAAGTCCTGGAATTCCTTGCCGGCGCACGTGTTTACTTCTTCCTACAGTCTCGGGTTCTTTAAGCGGGGCCTGAAAAAGCATCTGATGAGGACGTCAAGCTGAGCGCCACCATTGTAGCACTGAATGTGTTTGCAATAGTGACCTCTTTCATGAGACTTTGCCTTCAGCTTAACATCAGGCGAGGTGAAGTCAAATTGATGTGCCATAAAAAAACCCCTGTTGCACCCCTATCATCACTCATTTATGTTAAGTGGAGCAGTTATCAGAAATATTAACAAATGTGGTAGATTCTCATACCTACATCATTTGAAAACTTGGTTAAAAGGGGTGAACCGGGTGAAAATATGTCACGGACGAAGCCGAGGAGGGTCAACTAGTCCAAGATACAAGCTTTTAAGTTATGTATCATGTATGTAACAGTAAATGTGGTCCCAGGTTTGTAACAGGACCGGACAGAGCGTGGCATCAAGACATGACGTTGAGTGTGGACGTAACAACTTGTGGCATATGTGTACCTACACAAACTAGAGTTGTGCTGACACGGCCACCAGTCGATCGAGGGTTTCATTTAAGCTCAGCTATCACGCAGCTGAATACGCGACGGACACGCACTTCTGACACGGTCACGGTAAAATGTTACGTAAATGTAGACGCGGCATAAAGTGCCTATGCAAGGAGCCAATATTTATGGTACGGTTTATCTTTATTATGTTCATTTCTTTTTTATAAATATACATCTATATTTATACTATTTGTATTTTTGTGTGTCTGTACATATGTTGGTAATGAATAAACTCAAAAACCACTGTACCGATTTCAAAAATTCTTTCACCATTAGAAAGCTACATTCAACTCACGCTGAGTACCTACCCTCAGCTATATTGCATTGCATGCCACGGGCAACAGCTAGTTAATTATTAACATTTTTTTATAAATACTAATATGGAGCACTTTCGGTAATATAATCATGAATGACTTATTAAATATCACATTATCGTCCCAAATTCATTAAAGTCTAATGAGAGACTTGGCTCCAGCTCAACTATTTACACTTTATCTAATTACCTATTGTAATGAAGCTTCATCATCATTCTCTGAATCTTTATCCCAACTCAGTTGGGGTCTACTTTCCAGTCTAACTGTGATACGGCTGAACTTTGATATTTTCTGTGAAGCGACTGCCATCTGAGCTCCACAACCAATGGCGATATCGAAGTTCCAAGTTAGACTGGTTGGACTTTTGAGGGCACCAATTACCCGTAACGACTGCTATAGATGTGTGTATAGCAACCGGGACCGACGGCTTAACGAGCACTTCGAAGCACAACCAGACCAGTGCAAACAGTCATATTCATGCATACAACTTTCTGTACTGAACGGGGATCGAACCCGCGCCCCGTGCGTAGCGGTCTCGTGCACTACCGCCACGCCACGAATAATGAAGCTTCAACTTCCTTAAAATATTTCTTTTGTCGGTTTGCAACGTCAACGCCGCGCCGGTTTGGCTATTTACATGGTGCTGGTGAATTTTTGAATGATTTTTTTATTTCAAGAAGAATTTCTTGAAATAAAAAGTAGGTACTTTGAAGTTAGAGCTAATTTATATGGCAAAGGCTTGGCTGGCTAATTGACTTTCATGTAACAATTTAATATTATAATATTATGATTTACGTAGACTTCCAAAACAAAAATTTGATGTTATAAATAAATTGATGCCAACTGTTTAGCAGTCAGTGCGGGTCTTTCATGACTTGATGATCATTTTTATGATTCGATTTGTTTGGACTATAAGTAACGACGGTTGGACACGTGCAGTCGATCATCATGGTTGATAAAAAATAAGACTATAGAACAGGACATGTTTAGGCACAGGTTATTAAAAACCATATAATTTGAGATTTTTCATCAATTTCATTGGAATTCCTTAACCAGATTCAGAATTGACATCAATGAGACTACATCAGCAATACGATGGGGAAATCACTGGACATATATTGCAATGATTTCTATTTCAAATATGTAACCTCCTTTTTTGAAGTCGGTTAAAAAGCTATACAAATATCGCGTGTGGTGCAGGGTTGATGTCAAAGGATTTTTGAAATGATTGGGTTTGAAATCAAGGAATTCTAATGTAAATATTTACGTATGCCTATGCCTAGTTATGCAAAAAAAAACCTTAAAAAAATCTTTGGCGCGTAAACGCTCGCACGCAATAATATTCAAATAGGGAACGTAAAGCACGCGATCATTGAAACTTCGGAAATCGAAGCTTCGTTCGGTAATCGTAAAATTCCTTCGTGTACATAATTTTCGTAACATTGATTCCTTACGTAATGGAAAATGCCGGCCTTGCCCTATTTCCGTCACGGTCGGACAATGTCAGTGTCGGAGCCGAACCTTGTGTCGAGGACTTGTTCATGGCTTGTTTTTTAACGAACACTCTGACGTCAACTGTGTTTATACCTACGCTAATTTCAGATGTGTAGCGGTACATGCACGCTTGGCCAGTTTATGTCTACGTAACAGAGTTTTTTATAGGCGTGGCTGGTACGTGAAAAAATACGAATAAATTGAAATATATTATGTTGTTGTTGATTCTAGAGCATTCAGAGACATAGTAAGCTACGTAATTGATCTGTTTACCTTATCAATATGTTTGAGTAGATCATAGTCTATTTTAGTATTGAAAATAAAGTTATCGAGGTAGTTTTAAAGGTGGCGAATAGCATTTTGAAATACCAAATAACGATGAATTTTCCTTTTAGAATAGAATCAACTGATGACGTACATAGAAGCATTTAAATGGTCTTCACCATATGATTTAAATAATTTAAACCATTACCTATTCAATAGGAGTGAATTTGTATGTGACTACAATCATTTAAATTAGGCATTCATTTATAAATTAGGAGAAGAAAAGTTTCAATTTTTTTCTAAACGATGCGTTGAAATAAATTGTGTTGTTGCTATTAAATGAAGTATTTTTTCTTAACTAATTGACTGTACTGTATGATGGAGTACAGGACCCCATAACCTAAGTGCCCGTGCTTCGAGGAGAGCCTACGTGAAGCACGATTCCGACCTCGAATTTTCCGGAGTATGAGAAAGAAACTAAGTAGTTTTTATCTACGGTACGGTACTGCACAATGGATGTGTTGTACGCATTGATATACAAAAGTTAAACGTCAGTCATGGATGGGCGTAGATCGTAGACAACCATTGATAAATAAAGCTGAAAAAAAATCTTAACCCCGATGAGATTACTCTAAACATCACAAAATGTATATTCGCATCATATAATGTACATTACTGTATATGCTGGTAATTATTACCATAATGGAGAAGAACAGATTGCCGTTAGAGTTAAAAGTTTCTGGAAAGGAGACTACGTTCTGGTACTTCTTACTACTTACTTGTGTGTCTTCCGATCATTCCTGTCCATCCAAAGGTTGCCTAGAAGAGATCGCTGTTGGCGATAAGGCCGCCCATTGTACATTTTCCTAGGTATATGTTTTTGTTATATTGTATAAATTTTAATCTTATTATGTACAATAAAGATTTATGTATCTATCTATCTATATTCTATAGTCTAAATGTCCAAGTATGATTGACTTATTTTTCGCACAAGTCCGGGGTAATTTCTTTACTTACTCATAACCTCTTTTTACAGCTTTCACAGTTAGGTACGGCAGTTGACTCGTGAGTCGTGACATTCGTGACTTCTATTAGTTTATAATAAAGAAAGTATAAAAAAATATAAGTAAATTCTTTTTTTGACGTATCAATTTCTTTTTGCGTGCAAATAATTTATGATTATAAATTATAAATATCATGCGCGGATATTTACTAAAATGTCGTTGAAAGTACAATTACAATTTGAAAGTAATGTCAAAAATAAATCCTTCAATAAGTAGGTATACTTATCGGCACGGATCTTGGACTCGTGCATGGCGTGAATTGCTTTGATCTAATCTATGGTTGGTAGATTTGAGCTCGTCCACTATCGTTTGCAATCCATGCATCCTCAAACGATTTTGGGTTGACAACTCGTCCATAACTATACCTTACCATATTCCTGATTTTACATCAACTGTCCGAGTCAATCTAAGCTGTATGTGTTGTATTATAATTCAACGGAGTTGGGACGAAATAAAACCCTGTACCAAACCGACTGGCCAGCTTGGAAATAGTAAGCCAAAGCCGCCCTACATTGGGATAGCCTTGTTCAGCAGTGGACTGCGATAAGCTGATTAATTGAGTAAATACTTCTAGATGTTTCTTGCACCTATAAGCGGTATGAGCCCAGCAGAACTGATGTTTATTTGAGGTTTTATGCTGCTAATTTTGGCGATTCACCCAAATATTCAAAAACAAAGAATATATCTAATGTCGGATTATTCCATCGTCTACTGTCGGAAATATCAAAGAGGATATTCTCGTAAATTTTTGAAGTAAATTGTATAAAATTGTGTTATAAGAATACCTTTTTTATCATTTCGAGAGTAGACATTACTTAGGCAATTAATTTCAATTTCCAAATAGCTATGAGGTGAAATTGCAATTTTATTGTAATCATCATAAAAATTAAGAGAATCAACCCCCGACTCTATTAGTTATCGTTTTTTTTATTTATGACACGTCAATTTGACTTCACCCCGCCTGCTGGTAAGCTCAAGGCGAAGTCTCAGGCACGAGGGTCACCATTACAAACGCGTAAAGTGTTACAATGGTGGCACTCAGCTTGACGGCCTCATCAGATGCTTTTTCACGCCCTGCTTAAAGGACCCGGGACTGTACGAAGAAGGAAAAACGTGAGCTGGCAAGGAATTCCAAGACTTAATGGTGCGGCAGAGGAAAGACTCACTGAACAGCTTGATTCTTGATGGAATATTCCGCACTGTATGCGGGTGACATCTAAGCCCTGCACGTGTTGTCCTGTGTAGGAAAGAAGAGGGTGGGATTAATTGGAAGAGCTCATCAGAGCATTTACCATGGTAGAGACGGTAAATCGTATCATAGGTACGTAATTCCGTGGTATACAATAAAGATAATATTATATTATTATTATATAATGCTTAAGTACCTACCTAGTTACTAATGGCATGAATCAGCTGATTATTCCATCGTCCTTGCTCCAACTGAGGCTTATGATATTAGGCTTAACGGACTAGACGACTCGACTATCACTCAAGTGTACTTATATATTTAAAAGTGGGTAGGACTTAAGACAATTATTACGCCCCAGATACTGCCTCTAATCGAATATTTAACGACAACGAGCAATAGAATGGCTTCCAATCAAAATATTTAGAACGTAGACTAGCGCAAATCATTTGACAGCGCGCGTGAATCGTGATTTTTTTCCGTAAAGATTACAAAATATTTAATTTTTTTAAATTAATCATTATGAACGGTTGTGCTTAAGAGCAGAGACACGTAGAATGAAAAGTAATGACGTACCTACACTGAGCTCTGAATTTCCTGGAAAATTTGAAACTAAAATTGTATAAAATGATGCCACTAACTACACTACTACAGGCTTAGAAGCTAGCGGATAATACTCGTAGATCTACTTATTAATGTTTTGTAGTCATACTAGTCTTAGAAGCTACAGGATAATAGATATACTTATTAATGTTTTGTAGGTATATTATAGTAGCGAGTTTCCTTATTTTCTTATGAAAGAAGACATCGATCTTGTTTATTTGATTAACACTATCTATGTTACATTTATTTTTTATACCACTTAGGTGGCAAAAATGCACGCGGCCCTCCCGATAGAAAGTGGTTACCGTTTGTGTCACCAGTTAACTTTCTATATCAGAATCAACTGCTTCAGCTATTTTATCAGCACTTTATCAAAGAAATTGGCAAAAATTTTACAGATACCGCGCGTCTGGGTAATTTTGTTACTTATCGAACATAATCGCATCGACTGGGCAATGGAAGTAAAATGTCGTAACTGTCAACAGATATAAACACTTGAGCCGATAACAACAATCTAGGTCCACGTTAAATACCCATTTATACCGTGGAGTTTTCTAGAACAATGACTGATTGGTACTGTTGCTAAGTCTCATAATGGTCAGAGAAAGACTCAAGAATAGTCTGGTGTGGATAACAATCTAGGCCCACGTTAAGCAGTAGCGTCGAATACCCCTTTGTACTATGGAGCTTTCTAGAACGATGACTGATTGGTACTGTTGCTATGTCTCATAATGGTCAGAGAAAGACTCAAGAATAGTCTGGTGTGGATAACAATCTAGGCCCACGTTAAACAGTACCGTTAAAAACCACTTTGTACTATGGAATTTTCGAGAACAATAACTGATTGGTACTGTTGCTAAGTCTCATAATGGTCAGAGAAATACTCAAGAATAGTCTGGTGTGGATAACAATCTAGACCCACGTTAAGCAGTAGCGTCGAATACCCCTTTGTACTACGGAGCTTTCTAGAACGATGACTGATTGGTACTGTTGCTATGTCTCATAATGGTCAGAGAAAGACTCAAGAATAGTCTGGTGTGGATAACAATCTAGGCCCACGTTAAACAGTACCGTTAAAAACCACTTTGTACTATGGAATTTTCGAGAACAATAACTGATTGGTACTGTTGCTAAGTCTCATAATGGTCAGAGAAATACTCAAGAGTAGTCTGGTGTGGATATTAATCTAGGCTCACGTTAAACACAATGTCTGATTGGTACTATTGCTAAGTCTCATAATGGTCACAAAAAGATTCAAGACAAGAAGTCTGGTGTGGACCAACAATCTAGGTCCACGTTAAATGGTAGCTACTGTTAAATACCCATTTGTACTGCGGTGTTTTCTAGACCAATGACTGATTGGTACTATTGCTAAGTCTTATCATGGTCAGAGAAAGACTCAAGACAATTCTTGTGTTGACAACAATTTAGGTCCGAGTTAAACAATATTGTAAAATATCCATTTATAGCATGGAGTTTTTTAGAACAATTACTGATTGGTAGGTACTGTTTCTAAGTCTCAAAATGGACAGAGTGGCTTTTTTAAGGTAGCCGTGAAAAACATTTGTCGACACCGTCAAGGTTAGGTACCGGACATCATTTGTAATGTCGGCCACTATCCTTTGTAAGTACTATACCCTAGATTTCCATCAGTGCAGTTAATTTGACGACTCAAATATAACAAAACATGGAAAAGAGAACGTAGTGGAGGGTTAATTAATTTTACCGATTACTGTTCTGGAGCCTCTAGGCAAAGTGACGCTCTATTGATGGAATCCCGTCGTGTCGAACCGTTTTTAATTTGCTGGCAATGGATTACTGAACACTTTATTTTTTTTTATCGTGCGAAAAATCCCCACGGATACCTCCCCCACCGGTGCCCGTTGGGGATGTTATGTCGGAATCGAACCGACCAAAACGCACATCTTCGGGTCTTCAGTTGCCGGAGGTGAGATAGTAGACAACATATCCCTCACACCCAGGTAGACCCTAGACACTGCGGATTTTTTAATAATAAAAATATGGAAAATAAAATATTTCAAATTACAAAGATTCAAATCTCATTAAATTGTTGTAGTCATATTACAAATTTAGGTCAATTCCATACTTTACTAAGTGAATTCCCTAACGTTTTTGTCAATAGAATGTCAGTTTATCTAGAGCCCCTGTACGTTACTTTAGTCACGTATTACCTTCATATTTTAAAACTGTGCTTCAAATGTTTCGTCTATATGCTTATCGATCACCTATCTGGTCACTTGGGTAGGTACCTATGTATGCTTATGTTGTTCATGACTCGACGAAATCATAGTAGGAAAATCAAGGTGGGTTTAGCGTTATCACTGGAGAGACTACACTGTAAAATCAATATCAAATCTTAATCTATGTGTTACTAGCTGACATATATGGCCAAACACGTCACTAAATATAAGTATTTCTATATGCACAACAAGTAATCCACCAATGGCAGATGATATCAAAACGGTCAGCAATCTGCTCGCTTCAAGTCCTTTATTTAATACTACAAGACATATCTCTCGTACCTCAGCAGACCAGGGGACATGACCTCCTTCCCCTGATGTGGGAACCACGGGGTTTCAGGACCCAGAGTCTTCTCTGGACTCGCTCCGCCTCCTTCTCGAGCATTACTAGCTCGCAGAAGGAGGTGGCGGCCGCCCAAGCGTGCGCGCATCGTACCGCCG
This sequence comes from Pelosia muscerda, assembly GCA_963691645.1. NCBI lineage: Eukaryota > Metazoa > Arthropoda > Insecta > Lepidoptera > Erebidae > Pelosia > Pelosia muscerda. The sequence continues at coordinate 3,339,154 of OY829099.1, read as the reverse complement.
CTAGGACCTACCTCGGCATCTCCCACGCCGGGCCCTCAGTCAGCATGTGCAGCCCCAAATCCTCACTAGCATTACAGTGATGGCATTAGATTATCTTCTACTCTTTCTTTCTAACCACCTTCTGCTTCCCTACTTACTCCATTTTCTCTTCTAAATATGATATAAATTTCTGCGTAAAAAGTATTCCATAGTTAGAAAAGTATTCCATTTACCCTGATCCAAATTAAAAAATAATTCACAAAAAATTGATAAAAGTTTGTAATTTGTACCATTCACCGTTCAACTTACATACAAACATATTTGAATGTCACTCACCTGTAATTTATCCCTCTAAAAACTCCAAACACTATTAAAAACACGCACAAAACAGTGTTTATTCTATGCCACCTTCTAAAAATAACCTTAACAAAATTAGGAACCATGTTAGAAGTTAAATAAGTACTTATTGCTTATCCATTATCAGTAAAATTATCATTAGCAATGGCTATCAACGGTAACTCTTATCGACGGCTAATGATTATGTTGTCGACCTGTTTAGTGCAATGAATGCAAATGAAAGTAAAGTGAAATAAATAAGGTTTTTGACGTGACAACGTCTTATAAATTGGCTTGCCGGGTGACACTTCAAGAAACTGCGTTACGCTCCGCTCACGTTATGCGCTCACAATGAGAGCGAGTGAGAGGCACGCGTCCCTTCCACTCGGGCATGGTTAGCCCGCCTAAGAGCGAGAGAGACAGACATAAAAAGTGAAAGGCACGCGTCCCTTCCACTCGACGAATGAATATTCACATTAAAATTATTTTACCACTCAAAGTCGTTGTCACGTAAAACTTTCGCCCGTATACCGACTTTACAGGCAACCAATTTTTTATGAATCACCATTGTCCATCACCGCCGTAGCATTGCACTTCGTGCTATCCTGAATATGCACGTTGAAAAATGTTCCAAATTAAATGTAAACTGGGTCTCTTACTGTTTTGATAGATGCATTTATTTCTTTAATTTGTTAGAATTTACTTACAAGATACAGTACACAAATATCAATGGACGACAGAGACACTTAGTAGATAGGGAATGCAGATTCTGTAAGAAAACCTATTCAAACTAGGCAATTTATTTAGATTGAAATATCTATTATCCACATCTTACTTTCTACTGTAGAAAGTAACTTCAGTAGAAAGTAGCGTTTTAATTTCTGTATAGAACGAAAAAAAATGTAGATGATTTTGGCAAGGAGCATAGAAAGATATTATAAAGGAATTTAAAAAAAACTATCCAAATGTTGCTATTACTATAATACCTATATATTTCTTATGAAAATAAAGAATATTTTACTCGTCTTAGGAATCGAACCCAATATATCAAAATGCAGTGTCAGCGAGATTCTTAATTTCTGTCGTCTTTTTGATTTTATAGAAGAATTTTTGCAGGAAATTGACTTAACGCGGTTGGAACAGAGTCGTTCAACCGTGAAGAGCAGCTATTTTTACCTGAATGGAAAAAAACAAGGAAACCAGAAGACCAGTCAGAAAAGTACTCTTTCATGAAGGTCTATATTAGAGCTTTGCTTCCGTATCACCATAGAAGCATCATAATGATTGCGCGTTTCTCAATTCGTTTTGATCACATGCCAGATTTTTCTGCTATTTCATTGCTCGAAATATGTTACTCGAAATCTTCCGTGCCATGCTAAGGTTCGGGAATAATCTCGAATATGACTACTGTAGCACTAGCATGAACTCCTATCGTATTCGTAATGTAAAGGTTTCGAGAGAACGGAGTATTGTGATTGCCAGTCTACCTCTTGTGAACCTGTGTGCGTGTGTAGCCCGCCAATCGCAATGCTTCGGTCCGTCAATACCTTTACATTACGAATTCGATAGTATTTCGTGCTAAGGCTACAGTATTTAGCCAATTCAGGTTTGACATTCCCACCTGCGGTGAGATGAGACCAGAGTAAGTTTCCAACCGTAGAACAAATAAAAGATACATTAGTGTTTATTTTCTTCTTCTTTTCTTAAAATGGCTTCTGCAGCAGGATAGCCGCAATTTTGCCAGTCTCTAGTAAATGTAAACGTTTTATAAAATTAATGGCGAGACGCCAATGTCAAGTTTCAAATTTTAAAAAAGTCTCTCAGAGCCACGTTAGCCACGCCAGTAAATTCGTTTCCGTGTGTCCGCCCACCACGAGATCAGGTAGACGATCAGGACGTGTGGTTGGATTTTAGGGGGCATTAGTGTTTATATTCTTTGCGCTCGACCTCTCAAATTGACATAACAAGGCCTAACAACAGAGGTACCTGTGCCGTGTTATCCTGTATCTCTTTAAAACATCAATTTGATGTACATCCTACATGATTGCGTTTATTTGATGGCTGCAAGAGGGCGCAGTCACTATTCAAGAATACGAGCAATATCCGGCCTCGCCCGTCAGCCAACCACGCTAAATATGTTCCAGGAATAATTAGCAAATCTGTCGTTCCTGCAAATGTCTAACGAGAAACACAATTGCTCTTTGAACATGATATTTACTTATAGTGAACAACAAAACTTATATTATATACGATATAGATGTAGGCGTTACCTGGCGGAAATCCATTTCAAGAAATTATATATTGGGGGAGCCCCCTCCCACCACTCACCCACCGTTTAACAATTCCAACAAAAATAATAGCAAATAATTACAAATTGTCATAAAAAATAATGTCAAACCGCACCCCTCAAAGTGAGTAAAAAGACTTCTTACCCGCGGAGAGATGTTGTCGTATACTATGTGCAATATTCAGCAAGTGCGAAAGTCCTGAAGATGCCGTTATCGCCGCTATCGTTGGAATTGTTTAACCGTGGGTGAGTGGTGGATTCCCTCCCTCCTCCAATATATAATTTCTCAAACTTATATAAAATAATAAAAAAAAGTTTATTGTCAATTAATTTACCGCATTATGCGTTTACACTGTGGCCCCGCACTAGACCAGCCTGTCCTGTGGGTGCCAGATACGATTCAAACTTAACGGCATTAACAATGTCTGCTCAGCTGTCGTCAAAGCTATCTGGCCTTCTAAAATTAAGTTATTAATATTAAGTTAGTAATTACATTTTCTGTACCATTAGGATACTAAAAAGTTATACACGCATATTATACATAAGCCTTTTTCTTCATTAAATACAAGAGACTCCATTAATATTCTGACAAATGTCGTCAGTAATTCGCACAAGTACTGTTATTCGATAACAGAAAATACCGCGAATTACCTTACCTTGTTCATTCATAATTTATCAGCATTGAAATGGGCATTTGTTCAGTTACCGAGGAACTTTCCTAAAACAACTGACTCACACATTGACGCACAGATTAAGAATTAATGTATGTTCGTTTATCCGATATCCTTGTCTTTGCAATCTGATGTTATTGTGTTGTAAGATGTGGCAATACTCTTCAAGGACAGATATATTATATCAATAACAATCTTACGAGTTTTTTTAGACAATTTTTTCACCGCATGTCACAGATAGTGTGCTAATGAGTTCTTGCCGTAGATTCCAAGTTGGATCAAATACACATTCACGCTTAAACTTTTGTATTTTTTGATTATGCTAAGAAGTGATAGATAAGTCAATGACTTTCGTGTGTCTGGAGTAAAACGTAGCCAACCTCTTTTGAGTGATATTTTGTTGAGGTGGAACTAACATAATACCAGTGGCGCGCAAAGAGTTTTTGAACAGAGTTGACAATAATAGGTAAACATGTGCTTATAGTGAACTGTGGGCTGAATAGTTCCTAGGAACCATGAGTTCTATAATCTTTTGACAGAAGTCTAATTTAACCAAAAGTCTCATAGCGTTAAAAAATAAACTAGATCGATGTCTTGTTTGCAAGTAGTTGATAGCAGTACGTAGTAACTATTTATTAATCTGTGGTAGTAGTCTAAACTCAATTACATTAACAAGTAGATATATTATCCATATCCAGTAGCTTTAGTTGTGTAGTGATATCACTTCATAAAATTTTAATTTAAAATTTTAGATACAAATTGTTGTAAAGCGAACCTGGTAAAATGGGGTTACCTAAATGCGGACAGTGTTGGCTGTGAATGTGGAGCACCACTGCAGTCGATGGACCACCTCCTGACGTGCCCGCTTTGCCCTCACACCTGCACTGTCGCCGACCTGAACGAAGTGACAGAAGGTGCAGTTGGTGTCGCCAAGTTTTGGGCTGGGCGCATCTAACTTTTATTTATTGTTGCCACTGACACGAAGAAGAAGAAGAAGTTGTACATAATATAATTTATCTGGTAGGGTATGCAGTATCTATTTGTCTCTATGGAAAGAATCCAGTGTAGAAACATCCTTACAAATATGTGCATTATAGGATGATTCCAATAGGTGGATTGACACTCGGATATCTGTGATTCACACAGAATGACGGTGACGATCATGTTCTTCTTGAATTAAATCTAGTTGTTTTATAAGATGTACTATTTGTAACAAAGTTCGCAACATATTCTGCGCAAAATTTACGAGCTATTATGTGACCAATTTTTTATACTGTTAATGGGATAAACAAGCATATGGATCGCCTGATGGAGCCACCAGTGGTAACGTTTTTTCTGATTTGCATCAGTGGGAAGGCTACTCCTGATTAGATGTAACCTTCCCACTGGTGGAAATGCTTGGTAGTAAGGTTGGTCCGAGTCGATCGATTTCAGATACCCAACCCTAGATTACTATCAAAATTTTTTTTTTTTTTTATAAAATCACGCCTATATCTAAAAAAATTAAATTTAAAAATAGAACTGCAGTAAAACAAATGAATATAGCCGGGAAAAGAAAATTTACTTGTAGTATCAGATTTGCGTGTTATTTATAGCAAAGTTTTAAATTGATTCTCATTGATTTTTTTTTTTTTATAAAATCACGCCTATATCCCCGAAGGGGTAGGCAGAGGTGCTAGCACCCACATTTCGCCAGTTCATATTTAGGTCCCAATGTAATAGGTGGCGAGCCTATTGCTATTAACCGGGCACTTATAAACCTGCGATAAATACACACATAACTTCGAAAAGCATCGCAGTCATTGGTGTGTGCCATGGTAAACCTGGGATCGAACCCGAGACCTCGTCTCAGCAGTCCATTACCCATGCCACTAGGCTACCGCGGTTTTTTAAAATACATATCTCAAATTATTTTAACTGTAAAAAGTGTGATATAAATGAGAGACAAGACTGTTGTAAGTTACTTTATTACTCTTCATACATAAATGAATGCAGTTTCCGATGTTTGATGAGTGATATAGTTCTTCTATCTTTGTCAAATCGTAATAACGCTTCGCAAGTGTCACGTGAATGTGAAGCGTCGAATGCTGATTGGCAAGCTCTCTTTGCACCTGAAGCAAAATAATAAATCTTTACATACACATTAATATTCTTATCCCTTTTTTTAATCGTGCGTAAATCCCCACCGGAGCCGGTTGCGTAGGTTATGTCGGACTCAAACCGACTAAAACGCACGCCGCCTTTGTGTCGTAGTTGCCGGAGGTGGAATTGTAGCCAACATATCCCTGACCCCTTCGCAGACCTGGGGCCCTCTCTTTAGAGATGACCCCCCATCGGGTGTAGGGACCACGGTGTCCCCGTCTATGGGTAGGCGCACTTTGTGCCGCCTACTTCTACTAGGGTGACAGGCGGCTCCACCCGTCAAATATTCTTATCCCTGATGTTTGAGAATATAGCTAACTAGCTAACTTAGAAAAGGAGGAGGTTGTATATTTTTAGCTTTTTTAACAGAAACAGGTGCTGATTAATTCCTCTTGTTTACATACAGGGTGTAAGAAGAACACTCCCGAAGCCGAAAGCCCCTGGAAGTACCTACTGTTGGTACTATTTTGGGATTAACTGATAGTATTTTTTTCGCATTATTTACTCTCCATCGTCGAACTATTCAAAATTATTTATACCTGTATATCGGTCAGTCTAGACGTGATCTACACGCCCAGAGAATAATGACTCACTCATAGACAGAAATCTAGTATTTTTCTTAACTTATTAATTACCATATTGTACTAAATTCGCCCAGACAAACGATAATCTTCTCACATTAATATATTCGTTTCTCAACTACCAAGTGACGTGGTCTTTCCGCATTATAGATGCGCATGAGTCAGCCAAGAAACTCGCGGTCGTTGACCCCGCTGCAATAATCGTGCGCAAGCTCTGGACCCTTATTTCGCTTGACCAAACCGCAATGTAACTAACGTCCGTATTGGCCGACAGATTTAAGTTGGTTTAGTTTAACGGTAGTTTTATCTTTTATGGTCAACAATTGAAATTCACCGTCTATTCAAGATTAGAATGTGTGTTTGGAACCCATTTTCAAGTAGTATAATATCTCAGATCAGCTTACTGAGTACTGTAGTTTACAGTTGAAATAATTTAATTAATATTCGCAGTTTTGCTCGTGCAGATTGCAGATTTGACTATAGTACTAATCAGGGGCTCAAGACAAAATGACATTATATTGGCGAAAACGCCAGTAGGTATGGGATTGACATAGATCTGTAATATAACTACAAAAATGTATGAAATTTGAATCTTTGTGTAGAAAATCACCGCAGTGTCAAGCTTGATAACAAATTGTCACATCACTACATAGTATAAAACAAAGTCGCGTTCTCTGTCCCTATATCCCCATGTCCATAAGTCCCTTCGTATGCTTAAATCTTTAAAACTTTACAACAGATTTTGATGCGGTTTTTTAATAGATAGAGTGATTGAAGAGGAAGGTTTATGTGTATATAACATCATGCTACAATCACTGGTGCGGAGCAGAAAGGAAAAATGTTGCAAAAACGGGGTGACGCAGACGAAGTTGCGCAGGTCAAATTAATAGGATATGAATTCGATAAATTTTGAAACCAATATAATCTCTATAAAGCTTGATGTGGTTAAACATCGATGACAACATATAATTAAACTAGGTGACGCGCGCAACTTCGTCTGCATCACCCCGTTTTTGCAACATTTTTTTCCTGCTCTGCACCTGTTGGTCGTAGCATAATGTCATATACATATAAACCATACCATACCATTCTATCTATTAAAAAAACCGTATCAAAATCCGTTCAGTAGTTTAAAAGATTTAAGCGTACAAAGGGACATGGAGACAGAGAACGCGACTTTCTTTTATACTATGTACCTAGTGATACACACATTTCAAAGATGTAACCAAAATTGCGTTATTCAAAGTATTCGTCACGAGTTCACGAGTGGAAGTTTTGAATGAAAAAAAAAATTAAATTATTGTAGGTATTTACATGATGATGATGTTAGGTAATGTTGCTTCGTCATGTGTGTTCAATGGAATTTTAGATTACTAGTAGCATGTGAACAGGTTTGGCCTTGTGGGTTAAACCCATAAATTTATCCTCAGAGGAACAAAGCGAGCGAGTCACATAACCTCCCTTTATCTAGGTATGAGAAAGTGACAGGACCTCTGAACCGTTAAATGTATTTTATAAACCATTATCAACTTTGACAGAAACAGATATTGCAGTTATGTCAATATCTCTACACTAAAATCCACAAGCCACTGACATTTTAAATTCGGCAACACAGTAATTAGGAGATTGTTTCTCTATTTACGCAGTAACATAAACTCTATCAGTCTTATTACAAAAACGGATTAAAGTCTGGTTTAAACAAGGTCTAGACCAATGGTTTGAATCTTGACTTCAATAACAACCACAGATTACTACAAAAATTGTTCGTTCATTATGACACCATTCGATCGCAACGTTCCATTTTCTCCGGAATCAAAAGTTGACAGAGAGATAGGCTTGACTTGGTACTAAAACGCTTCTTGTAATATGATTTTATATGGGGAATGGTCTAAAGTCCATATAAGCTTGTTGAGAGTTAGTCCGTGTTTTGTAATAAGACCGTATGGGTAAACCATAATGCAATCACTTAACCATATTTATGCCTAACATTATAAATGCTATAGTCTGTACCAAATAAAATTACTGTGCCGATTTTTATGAAATTTGATACAGAGATGGATTAGAGCTTGAGAACGAATATAGGCTATATTTTGGTCACAATAACCAACATGAACATCCAAGGGGGCGGAGCTGAGGGCATCAGTTAGTTTACAATAAACCAGTGAAAGTTCCCTAAGCGATGTATGATTTTAGATTAACATAACATAAACTCACGCCTATATCCTCGAAGGGGTAGGCAGAGGCGCTAGCACCCACATTTCGCCAGTTAATGTTTAGGTCCCAATGTAATAGGTGGCGAGCCTATTGCCATTAAGCGGGCACATAATAAACTTGCGATAAATACACATATAACTTCGAAAAGCATCAAGAAATCATTGGTGTGTACCATGATAAACCTGGGATTTAACTTGAGACCTCGTCTCAGCAGTCCATTATCCATACCACTAGGCTACCGCGGTTGATTGTATTGTAGTCTACCTACATTTTATTTTTTAATCATATTTTAATTTAGGTATATTGAAGTGATTCCTGGCATTTATATTGCTTTCTAATAAGAAATTGCTATTCAATATCACAACGGGCGGTAACGTTATATTAACCTCAAAAGCTATTCAAGCGTTTTAATGAAAACGTTCACTACTTGACAAAAAATATATTTTATATTTAATCTTGAAAATAAATGATAATAAATATTCTAGGACAATTTACACAATGCTACCTAGACCATGGTATGGTATGGCTATTGTAAGCATAGCTCAACTAGCTTGTTATGGGTTCTAGAATGCGGATAAACATGATGAGAAACTTCAGACCTATCCGGATATTTCCATGGTCTTAAGAAAAAAGAAACGATTTACATCATAAACAACAGTGCTGCAGTGTGAAGAAAAAATATTTTTGGAAACACTAGGTCAAGAAAGAGAAAAAAGAAAGAAAATACTTTTATTGCAAAACACAATGCACATTTCATATTTATACACAATTTAGAATAAAAACAAAAATAAAAATAAAATAGAAACAAAAACACAACAGACACAAAAACTCGAAAAAACCACAATTTGTTATCTATGGTTGCGTAATGTCACCCACGTCATCAATTCGTTCATCAATCATCTGTCAGTATTTTCGTTTCTGCCGCCAATATTGGCTGATGTTTAGGCAATAGTGCGTCATCAAACCATTCAATGAGTCTCGCCAGGGAGACTTGCAGGGGACTGTTTCGCCTGACAAACGCTTCACTTGGCATTCGTAGGTATTTTTTATATATATATCTTTGCCAACAAGTTAAATGGTGTTAATCTTACTGACGTGGAAGGAAACGGAAAATATATTCTAGAACTACCTGTTCTTAGCTGCTTCGTCAACGTACCAAACATATCTTTTTCCAAATTCTAATTTATCTGTCTATTGTGAGAAAGAATAGTAACCACTCCATCTCATCCGAAGTAAGCAATCCGGGAAACGCAGTCGATATCGCTGCGAGAGAAGGAAAGCTGGAAATAAATCCCTTTACCAACCAGACTAATCTCAGAGATAGCCTGCCTCTTCAATAGAGACATTGAGCGGTAAAATACGGTAAACATAAATATATTACGTGAAATTGGATATTTTACAGTAAAATACGGTGAATTTCGGTTTAAGTCAACGGTGATTTTACCGTAATTTATAAAAAATATCCTAAAACTACCGTGTTTTACCAGCATTTTCGGTAAACTTCCCTACTCATCAATCTACAAATTCTCGAAGTACAGACCCATAAAATACGAGTAAGTATATAGGTATGGTTGTAATAATGTTATTACTTCAGTTTCCTACAGGGAAAGCATATTATTATGACAAATATGAAGCATCTTCCTGTTACATTAATGTATTGTGGTTATTTCTGAGAAACCATGAATCAACAAACAAATATGTACCTAAATACTAGGTACAGCTACAGGTAACAGGTAACACCGACTCGGGTGTACACATATTTACAATTAACCAGAAATATTAACCACAAAAGAATACGTGAGTACATTTGTACCAACATTCAAAGTTATATAACAGTGGTAAAGCTGCTCGTGTTGCCGAGGGGAGGGGAGTGGGAGGGGCGAAGATTAAAAGAGTTAAGTAATGTGCTGTCAGTGCAGAAGACAATGTTCGTTTTTTTTTTTTTTCTGCATGGTTTATCGGTATTCCCACTGATAACTCAAACCTTTCCAGTGAGTTCTGGCTGTTTCTGCTAGGGTGTCAGGTAGCTCCATACGACACACCCTCCGACTCACGCTCATGGAAAACGGAGGTCATTCTGCGACCACGGAGGTCTGAGTCACCGCCGGTAATTGCAGACTCTGCGGTATGCGGGCCATGTCTCCCGAAGATATGCGAGTATAAATTGAAAGAATGTGAACTTGTTTGTTACTTTAGTAGTATAAAAATACTGTACCTGTAATCTCCAAGGCTCTTTTATTTCTTTGCAGCGTCCGCTGCCGCTTTTTCTGCCTCCCTGCAAAAATTATATCAACGTTTTATAGATAATAATCAAAGGATCGGAAAAGCCAGCACATATCTCAAGTCTTGTGAGCCTTGCCTTGATAGTATACCTAGCTATTATTTTAATGTTAATTTACTTTCATGGTGCGAATGGGACTCAGACATATCTACTGCAATAAGGCCATTACTACAATAGACAACTGGAAGGAAACTAGAGTTTTGTCAACTCGAAATTCGACCAATCCGCTGAGTCCGCCATCTTGCTAATACGCAATTCGAGTTTCATTTGAGTTGCCTAATGTAAGAAGGGCTAAACGATACAGTTTAGGCCAGTTTCTGTCGAATCGACGGCATTTTTGAGATCGTGCTGTAGTAATTTGTTTCATTTCACGGCAGCATCGCTACTCACGGAAGGCCCGAGGAAGGTTTCGCTCTTCGGGAAGGCTTACCTACTACGTCCCCTCTATACCTCTATACTATAAAGCTAGTATCCTGATTATATGACGGACAATGGTCTTCCAACTCATACTCTATAAGTCAAATAATAAGATTGAAATAATACTGTTAGAGATTGTGGTAAGGAGTCAGGTTGACCTAGAAAAGTGAGATTTAAAAAAGTTACATCCTCACAGTTCATGTTTGGAGTCTAGCTCGCTGGTAGCATTAAAAAAAAAGTTCCTCACGAATATACCTACCGTCTAGGTACTAATATGAGTTTTTTATTGTTTTACGAACTATCACATACTTAAAGGATGATGGCGTTAATTCCCATTGGAATGATTGGTAAACATCTATATTAAATATAATATAATGAATTAATTACGCTTTGGCTTGTTCTGCTGTGGGCGGCGGGGGAGCTCCAGGAACCTCTGGGCCCTCTGCCCCTTCCACGGTGGCAGGCGGCATCACACCTCTGGCAGCCAGAAAAAAAAACATAAAGCTACATCGTGATATAAATCATGTAGATACCTATGACCTAAAGTTAAAAATGGAAGCTCCTCGTCAATTATATCACCAAAACTATTGAAATAAATTTAAGAAATTTGTTGAGTAAGTAAATTATATTATTGCAGTTTTAATTTCACCGATTTCGATTCCTAATTTTAAGAAATCCGTTCTAGTTATTATTGGTAATGAAGTTAGGTTTTACACCAGTGTGTAACAAAATACTCCTTTGAAAAAAGAACATTTTATAGCACTTAGGTGGCATAAAGCACACGACTCATGGATGTTTGGAACATGAGGGATGTCACACTCGTGCTCCCCTACAGAAACCTTATTCTCTTCTTGAAGAGGTGATGGTGGAGAATAGGGGGGGGGGGGGGGGATTAACAGTGATTCTATACCAGCAGCGCAGGAGGCAAATTCTTCCCACTCCAACCACCTCACCGCCGGAAACCCAACACAAGGTTATTATTTCTTTTACGTAATTAAATTAATTATATCGCGCGATATTAATTTTGCAATCCTCGTGAAAGAATAGAAAAGTGGTTATCTTCATTTTACAATACGAATTTGTTTTCTGTCGGAGACTTCGTATAAATCGTAGGTTTTTAAGATCACCAACTTCTGTCGTCTTTGTTTTTAAAAATGGGAAGGTACATAGGGCACGTTAAAAGTTTTGCGTATTCTCATAAATAAAACAGGTTATGAGTAAAGTAATATATTTATTTCCAATACAATTTCTTTTCTGTTAATACACCTTTCAAAAATTATTTTTGGTCATGTCACTTTTCGTCGAAAACATCTCATTACTATTTGAATTGTGGAAGTAGGAAGTCACAGTGTATTGAACTGTTTACGATTCTAACTTGGTAATGGCTTAATATAACTCTTTCTTATTTCCAATATTAGGAGCATTGTCAGGCTGTGATTCTGTAACTATTTCTCTCAAATACTTTTAAGAACATCGGGTAAACAAATGGACACAAGTCTTAACGATCTTTCATTCTTCGAAACGAATATACAGAAAGGACTTGTCATGGAGTTTTCTGTATTATTTGTCTGCTGTCCCCTTCAAACACACATTTGCAATATTCCGTGTCAGTAAATGAGGGTAGATATTTTTGTAGCCAGAAGCGCAAAACTTTCTTTGTGCCCTATGTATCTTGGCGAAATTGAGTTTATATAAGTCCAACTATTATAAATGTTCATTTGCTTACTTCTCTTCTGGCAATGGTTACCGGTGTCTCAAGTGGCCGATAAACCAAGTTAGTGTTTCATAGTTTTAATACGACAGATTCGCCATAACTGTCATGTCTAATTCATTATATTTCTGGAACAAAATTTAAATTTATGGTAAATTTGTTAGCTAGTAAGCAAAAATTTGGTTAGGAAGAAGACACTGCAATGCACACTTACCGTCAATGTCATTTCATGTAATTTTTTAATTTTATATCATCATTTATGTCAGGCAGTAGAACTAAGCTACTGTTTGAATATCTGCGAAACAAGAAATCTATTAAAAACTTAAATTTATTGTAAATTGTTCATTCATAAGCTAACTAACAAAAAAACACTATGGTCTCTTTTACCCCTCGTTTGAAAACTCAATTTTCTTTGACTTGATCGTGATTCCTTCGCTTGCTGAAATTTATCCTATTTCTATGTCCTATGTTACAGAACGAACTACGCGTGTACATACTGTACATCTACTTTACATCTTTAAAATTATAAAATACCATCGATAGACATTATTCTGTTACCTGTCCTCCAAATTGCTATTTCAAATATTCAATTGTTCTTGAATTAATTCTCATTATCATTCCTGCAATATATCAAATATAGATATAGGTACATGTAGTTTAAATTCATCTGTCTATGCAACGTGTTTAATTTTTTTAAGAACACGAGTTATGTTCCAATTTGTTTCAGGGATATAAGAATCGTATTTTGAAATTACTCAGGTAAAAAAAAAAACTTGTATTACCAAAAAGTTTTGTTACTCTGTGACAACTGGGTAACTTTGGTAATTTTTTTTTTAAAGCAGCATGCACACGAATAATAATTAGACGAATGGCAGGAATAGTATTTCCACTTTTGAAGAAAGGGCCGATAAAATTTGACGATTCATATTAATGGTTATGTTAAAAATTAAAAATTAAAAAAACTAATTTTATACTTTACCAATTTACCCAGTTTTCAGAAAGTAGGTAATGGCAGTTACAGTATGTTACTCTGATTAAACAAAATAAAGTAAAAGTAAGTACTTCAGTTTCGATCTAGTTTCGGGGATTACTGGTGGCATCGGCAGCGTTTGGGACCCATCTTCCCGCGATCCATTAGTGCCATCGCCAGGCAGCGAACCGCTATGATTCATAAAAAATAACCTTAAGTCCGTTCAAGTTTAAGTAAGGAAATAAAAAAAACTACAATAAAACTTAAAAATAAGTAGCCATATAGCGGAATTGTGTTTATGTAGATTTTATCAAATTGAAGAAAATAATGTGAGTAGAAATAGAATACGAGTCAGGGCAGTCGTAGTGTGGGGTTAATGAGAAAACCATTGTCTAGCCGTTTTTTAGCTATAATTTAAATATAAATATAACAATAACAAATATATGTAATACGCTATGTTATGTTGATAAGTTAATATAATGACGTAACTATATTCAACGGGAACAGTTGCCCTGTAGGCCTAAGTTCCTATAGGTAATATGCCGGTATATTTGGGCTATCGAATGGTAATAGAACTAGAATTTGTTCCGTATTATTTTCAGAATAAATGATGGTTGAAACCAAACCTCCAGCCAGCGGGATTTTTTTTTGTTATGAATTTGATCACGCTGAAATGTAGTTCTATAATTAGGGCTATGCTATGTGAACACATAAAAGCCAAAACAGACATGGGTTTCATTCATGAAATACAGAAAATACAGTTTAGAATAAAAAAAAAAAAAAATAATCTCCATTCAGCGGAAAAAAATTTATTTAAGTCGAAAACAATATTGAAATGCAAATCATTAATTAGTGCTATTCCTTTACTTACACTTTTCAAACTTGCTTTTGTATTATAGCAGATTACAACTTTATAATATAATAATATAATATAGTCAGTTAAACGGCGGCGGCGCAGTGGCGGTAAAAATGTAATTTAATGTTATAATTTTTATGATTTATATTATTTATATGATTTATATGATTAGCACAAATTAATGATTTGCATTTCAATATTGTTTTCGACTTAAATAAATTTTTTTCCGCTGAATGGAGATTATTTTTTTTTTTTAATTTTTTATTCTAAACTGTATTTTCTGTATTTCATGAATGAAACCCATGTCTGTTTTGGCTTTTATGTGTTCACATAGCATAGCCCTAATTATAGAACTACATTTCAGTGTGACCAAATTAATAACAAAAAAAAATCCCGCTGGCTGGAGGTTTGGTTTCAACCATCATTTATTCTGAAAATAATACGGAACAAATTCTAGTTCTATTACCATTCGATAGCCCAAATATACCGGCATATTACCTATAGGAACTTAGGCCTACAGGGCAACTGTTCCCGTTGAATATAGTCACGTAATATAATGTGTTATAATTTCTTAATAATATATTACTCATATAAAATATTTGCTTGTTCCAAAATAGAACTAAGTGAAATGAAAAATGATAATTTTTAATGGCAAATCACGATGCATGGCCCTTATTATTATACATTGACTTACATTAACCCTGAAAAAAATATTCTAATATGCAGATAAATGGTTTATACACTATCGCATGTACAGATAAAAAATATAAAAGTAATTGCAAGTACCAGGTATCAGTTGCATTTACATTTGAAAAATTCTTAAAATTTCTTCCTAATGAAAAACGTAGGTATTTAAAAATGCTAGGAAGCTTTTTACACAGTACGTTGATTGAACAACATTGTTGCAGAAGACATGTGGCCATCAAATTTTGACATCTTACCCCTCGTTCATGTTGTACAACGAGTTGTAGACTTGTTTGATATGAAACTGGTTGAAGATTTGTCAAAAACTTGTATCTAGAACTGACTGTACTTTTGACAAACTTCATGGACCCGCTGGGAATGGATGTATGGACATTTAAAAATGCATATTATTATCTCATGGACTCGGACGGGAAACGACGAACAAAAGAATCGTGGACCTCTGGGAATAAGCGCAGGGCTAGCTTAGTGGTATGGGTAATGGACTGCTGAGACGAGGTCTCGACCTCAGGTTTTACCATGGGACACACCAATGACTTTTCGCTGCTTTTCGAAGTTATGTGTTTATTTATCGCAGGTTTATAAGTGCCCGGTTGGGATCTAAACATAATTTGGTGTATAATAAGTTTTATTACCCGAACTATTCATCATACAGACGTATATTAGGTTTTCCTTTAATGAAATAAATAACCCATTTCGAGTAATTTTGAGCACCATCTTTCCTCGTTAAGGATAAATATTTCCTGAAATACTCAAAACAGACTTAATTACTTCATTACGTTCATAATGAAGTCGTTTGTTGTCTTTATTTGCTGGACACAAAGATGAGGAAAATAATATATTCAGTTAACGAAAATAGCTTTAGGTATAACATCGTCATCATCATCATTTCAGCCACAAGACGTACACTGCTGAACATAGGCCTCCCCCATCGACCTCCAATCCGACCGGTTGGAGGCGGTCTGCATCCAATGGGTACCCGTGACTTTGACTATGTCGTCCGTCCAGGTAATAGACTGCTGAGACAAGGTCTCGGGCTCGATCCCAGGTTTACCACGGCACACACCAATGACTTTTCGAAGCTTTTCGAAAAGTCATTGGTGTTGCAAGTTTATAAGTGGCCGGGTTAATGGCAATAGGCTCGAGCCACCTATTACATTGGGATCTAAACATAAACTGGTGAAATATGGGTGCTGGCACCTCTGCCTACCTCTTCGGGGATATAGGCGTGAGTTTATGAAATAACAAGCTATTTCACTCGACACATTTCTCGTCTTTTTGCGTGTTTAATAATGGCAGACGCAGAAGTGTAAAGTGGTGTTATTTCCAAGGAAGCGTCAAACCGTGACATCTTAGTTACATAACAACAATTTACATGACACGTTTGTTATTTTATCTAATACTAGCTGACCGGCGCAACTTCGTCTGCGTCACCCCGTTTTTGCAACATTTTCCACTTCTGCTTGGCACCAGTTGGTTGTAGCATGATGTTTTATTATACATATAAACCTTCCTATTCAATCACTCTATCTATTAAACAAAACCACATCAAAATCCGTTGCGTAGTTTTAAAGACATAAGCATACAAAGGGATATAGGGACAGAGAAAGCGACTTTGTTTTATACTATGTAGTGATTTAAATATGAAATTGTATAAAACACAGGACATTTGAAAGTTTCCCTCGATTGCCTTGGGTTTATTGGTGGCAATGGGCATTTAACTTCACCCCCTATGATGATAAGCTGTAGGCAAAGTCACAGTAAAGAGGGTCACCATTACAAACATGTAGAATGTTACAATGGTGGCGCTCAGCTTTACGGCCTCATCAGATGCTTTTTCACGGCCCGATTAAAGGACCCGGGATTGTATGAAGAAGGAAACACTAATTACTAATATTTTACTATTGATATCGTTGGGATTGTTAAACCTTGTAACAATCCCAATGATAGCACGTCCCCCTCCCCCATTCCTATCATATATTTTCTTGTAATGTATTTCTGCCACTTAACGCTTACTTCAATTTCTTACCTTCATTCATTGATCTATTTCTTGGAAAATATTTATCATATCATTAAAATGATTTGACCCTATGAAACGAAACAGCCCGCTTCACACTTGCCTCGCTAATTCTTGATGTTGCATAATGCCACTAATTTAGACGTCTCAGTTTATGAGAATTAACATCACGAGTTGGTTCGTGCTAATATGAGCGTTGCAGACAAATATATGCTAAGTGCAGACGTTATAGAAATACATGTGCTGTACAAATTTCAACCGTATCTCATTAAAATTTAAATTCATTCTGGAATAGCTAAGCAGAACAATTTGCAATCAACCGTAGAACTGAAGATAAACATTGTATAAGTCATATAGATATTAAGAATTTTAAATCTTAAGGTAGGTGCATTACGGTTCCAATTACTTTCAACGATGGGTAGTAACATACTCTGACTACGAGCGCCGCACCGCTCACGCTCCCATGGTGAGTGCGGTGTGGTGGGGGGTATCGACCATCAGATTTGGTCAGTTCGCGACAGTCCGCCGTGGTTCACTCACGGCGTTATCTCGCTCGCTGTCGGCTCATGCTCTTCCTTTACCTCACCCACCCCCCGCAATACCGCGCGCACCATGAGCATGGTACAGCGCTCAGTACAGTACAGTTTAGTACAGTACGTTTGTAATCCGGAAACTTCAACAACTCTAAAACTACTGCGTTATAGACGTATGAAATGAAACCATGGATTTTGTGAAGACTATATTGATAAAAGAACAGGTTATAGTAGATGTAAAAAATATAGATATAAAGAAAATAATATTCATAAAATCAAAACCTAATATAATTAAAATATCAAACTAGTAATAATAAGTCTATAACGATTTATAAAAATACAGTTACAGAATTTCCAGTAGATAATGTAATTATTTAACCAGTCGGATTGGAGGTCAATGGCAGTGGACATCCTTTGGCTGAAATGTTAATGATGATGAATGTAACTTTGTAACTCGAGTGATACAGAATTTAATAAGGATCTTTTTTGTTACTGAAATTTATATTAAAAAGGGTAGGTTCTACCTATCTTATTTTGCAATTTCAATAGTGTGTACACAAGGTGTTAGGGAAACGCTCCCAAAGCCGAAGGACCCTGGCAGTACTCCTCTGTTACACTACAGATAACAAAAATTACGACTTAGTAATTTTATTTTTATACCGTTTAACCTATGTAGCATTATTCACTTTTCATTTTGTTAGTGAAGCTAAATGAAGCAGTTATGTAGTTATTTTCTATTATTAGTTTTTTTGTAAATATGTACTTTTTATGAAATTATCGTTTCATTTAGCTTTACTGATACGATGGAGAGTAAATAATGCTCATGCGCTGTCACGCATAAACATTCTGCAAATTGTATGAACTTTTGCACGATTTTGTGCAAATCATCACTGCACACGCACGATACAGTGCAGACGATAATATCTTTTTTATTTTTTTATTTTATGCTTCGCCACCAGCTTCTTCGTCAGGAGCTGGCGAGTCAGCTGCTGGTTCACTGGTCAACTCTTCAGCTGCAACCGCGGCGGCGGCTTGCAGAGCTTCAGTCAGTTCCTTGCTAGGAGCTACATCTGGTGAATCCTCTTCATCTAAGATACGGTCAGGTTCAATAGGCTCCACGACAGGTGGGGGGCGGCAACTAGGCTGACCACAGGTGCATTTGTGAGGATCCGAAGCGAATATCGGTGCACTGCAATAAAAATATCTAATCAATATTTTTTGAGCGAAAAAGTAGATCAATAACAAAAAATAATAAATATTAAAACAATTCTGTTGAAAAAAAATTACATACCGTGAAATATTCATAAATAAAACAATAAACTTCACGCTGAATAGTGACAACTTGGAGGACTAATTGAGATTTTTAAAAAATATGCTTCGAAATTTGAAAACAAAAGTTACCAAAAAAAAAAATACATTGGAATAAAAAATAAACAAGGAATAAAGGCCATAGAGGAAAGTTTGCCGTTAAAAAACAAAAGGTTTGTTGTTGCTAAATATAAATTATTTAAAAGAAATAAGTTTTGAAATCTAAAAACAACAGTTAACAAAAAAATGGATTCCATAGAAAAAATAAACAAGGATTGATAAATAACAAGGGAATTATTTATGGTAACCCCTGAGTATAGGGTTATATTACAATGCCAATTGGCTTCACGTTTGGCACTTGTATAACAGTAGGTGTACGGATAAAGCTCTCTTAGCAACAATCAGCTGATTTGATCGTCTAATAATAAACCTTGGACTTTGTCCAAATTTTTATGAAATAATTTACAATGTTTAGGATTATTTGAGAATATTCAAGAACGTAACACTATAGGCTGACCGTCCTTCTTCATATTTCTTCATAAAGTTTTCCTTCCTTTGTAATGGGAATTAGGAGTCCCAATACATATAGCTGTGATCGTCTAGTTTACCTAACTTAAACCTAAACTATGTCTTACTTTATTGAGGCTTAGTTGCACCACCTACCTGTTAAAGCATTTACGTCAAATTTAACATTACCAGTAACATTGATTCTTATGGTTTCTGCTAAATGTGATGCACTAGTGTATTTAGCAGCTTGGTTAAAGTAACCTTTCTGATAGAATTTGGCGTTAACAATTAACAGTAACTGGCCTAGCGTGGCCGGTTATAGTTAGCGTCAAGTTATGATATCATTTTGACTATTTGTCCAATCGTGCAACCTGTTTTATACCTGACCGGTACTTTAACTGCACTGTTAATGTTAAAGTAAGATGATGCAACCCAGCCTTTGTGTTCGACAAATAATGAATTCGTTACAAGTAAGATGATATTATGTATTCAAACACGTAGGTACTGTCAGTAAATGTGTTTAGTTATAATTAGTCTGAATTTGAGATTATTTACGATCTCAAAGGGTGAACTTCAGCTGTTTGTGATAATATAATAGGTTTTTTATTGTTCATGAAATGTCATGCGGTCCGGACCTTTAATTTATTTTGCAATTTAAATTTCCTCGCCTATACTAACTAACTTGAGATAACTCGCCTGTTACAGACCTGAGATAATTGATCTCTTATTACTATATAATATATATAATTATTGGCATATAGATCTTGACCGAAGACTTCAAAAACGAGGCTTATAGATGCTACAAAAGAGCACGAAACACAAGAGCAAGAAGAATAACGATAATCTACCTGAGTTTCTTGCTGGTCTCTTCTCAGGAGATTTAACTACCGAACCAGCGTAAGAATCATTTTCGAATGATTTATTTACTAAGTATTTTATTTAATATTAATTTTAATATTTTTGACAAATGTAGGTACATAATTATTGTAAAACTTTGACATTCATAAGTGCTCTTTATGTGCCTAAACTGAATAAATGAAATTGATTCTTTGATTTTTTGACTCTTTGCACAGTAGAGATGTTATTGGGGTCAAGATATATGCCGCTAACTATAGACATACTTTTGCATCAGTATTATGTGATGAGTGAGAGATATTAGCCAGATATAATAACAAGAATTACAATATCGTAGCAAGTCTTAGACAAATACATCTATTTACATCTCAAGTATACACAACTGCGAGAATATGGCTTATAGATCATTCATTCATGGGCCATTTTCTCACAGTTCTGAAGTAAAACATAATGTAACTAAAATATGGCCGTTGATTCGAGTTCAAAGAAAAGTTCAGTGGAGTTAAAAACGTATAGGTAGGTACTATAAATCGAGCCTCTCAAACGGTCTGCTCTGCGAACGTCTATGTCTATGAATATTCATCAAACTCTTGTTAAATTTAAAATGAAACACAAAACGTGTTATGGTTGATCGTAGGATTTGAACCATCAACCTTGCATTTTAGTAATCCTTATGCCAGAACCACTCGGCCACGGACTACAAAGGTGTATATTATTACGAAATTATCGATAATATTCCTACAGAAGAACAATTTACATGTGTGCATAAATTGTCTTAAAAGAAAATGGTCGCAAGTAGCGCTAGAATGTTGACGCTATAGTTGCGTAGGATTGCTAAGTACTGCACTTTGAGTTCTACTGT
This sequence comes from Pelosia muscerda, assembly GCA_963691645.1. Lineage (NCBI taxonomy): Eukaryota > Metazoa > Arthropoda > Insecta > Lepidoptera > Erebidae > Pelosia > Pelosia muscerda. The sequence continues at coordinate 3,317,925 of OY829099.1, read as the reverse complement.
ACTTGCACGTATTTGTGTATCAAATAAAGTAACACCTCTCATCCATTGGGGTAGTCAATGATATCCAACTGATGTCAAATGTTGCGAGTACTCTCAACCAGGACTTTCCTTAGAGTATCCTGGATCTGTGCCCTTAGCACGAAAACTTATTGAATTCAAACTGTAAAGGCATCGGTAAAGGTATTTATCAACTTAAAGGTCCTGCAGCCTAAGTATAGCGGCGAAGACATTTACGTTTTGGTTTCGTTTTGGTAACGTGATACTTTTTTTCAGCGACTTTATTGGTTCAAGAGATATTTCGATTTTGTCGACGTTCACCAGGCCATAGCTGCAAGTTGGTGTGTCCAGAGTTTCTACTTTACGCCTCATTAATCTCTAAATATTTTGTCAATCTCCTTTCATTCATCTCTCTAAGCATTCCTGTCCATTCCCTCTCATAGTTTTTTGGTAACTGCATCTTCAATCATATAAAAATGTTTGCTTTTCAGGCGGTTCCTCACTTGGTCCATCGATATCAACCACATTATTGGTTTGGCAAATTGTACATGTATCACTGAACGCGAAAATTTCAAAGATATTCAAACAAAGAGTTGATAGTTTTCACATAAGTCAGAATCTACGTAAGCATATCGCCATAGATAATCTCAGCCAAAAAATCTCCCGGAAAAAAGTAGGAGCTAATATAACAAAGCTTCGTCAGTCGGCTTATTGGCCATCATCCAGTGTAAAACCCTTGTCTTAATGTCAGCGACAAGCGACTCATTAGATCCTTCAGTCCCGGGTCTCTTAAGCGAGGCGTGAAAAAGCATTTGATGAGGCCGTCAAGCTGAGCGCAACCATTGTAACACTGTCCATGTTTGTAATAGTGACCCTCATTCCTGAGACTTTACCTCATGTTACAATCAGGTGTGGTAAAGCCAGATTGACGTATCTTAAATAAAAAAATGATATTTAAATTCTTAAGCGTTCGGGTAAAAAGGCAAGTTCATTTATGTGTAGAAGGTGTAAAAACGTTTACAATATAAAAGGTATTTACTGACTTTAATCTGGGGAAAGTCAAGGAGTTCTGATCACCCTATTACTATGCACTCTACACCCTACTACAGCTATAAATACAAATTTCAATCTGTGTTTTTGGTTCAACCAAGCGACTACAAAATGGAGTTCTTCAAGGAAGGCCATTTAGAAAGATTTCACATGGTCGGTTACACAAGTGTGACACACACACATTCTGTTGCACACATCTATAGGCTGTGGTAATCACTTCCCGTCAGGCTTCCCGTCAACGTGTATTTGTCTGCCATCTACGGGAAGTCACACACACAAAGCAACATGCAGCAAGCACTCAGCAAATTGCCACGAAAAATGCTTCTTAACAAGAGATATTAAAAAGCATTTGCTTTGTAAGTCTACTTTAGTACACTTGCTGGTGTGTGGCCTACCTAAGACGTTTAAAAAACTAAACCGCTTAATCGCTTACAATGAGACAGTACCCAGAAATGTAAAATAAATTTGATGTCAGGTATATATTTGTGTCGGAACGCGAGCGTTTTGTTCATTGGTTTTATTGGCATTCGTAACAGTTACCTAGAGATATAGTTTTATTTTATAAACAGGTTAGATTTATTTTTGTACAAGCAGATTATGTGTAGGATCAGTAGAGAGTAATATTACATCGTCGGGGATACTGCACAAAGGCTTAACTAGTATTGAAACGGTTCGCGAATGTACCCGATTTGAGATTTCAGATTGAATTTGTATATAAACATATATTACATAAAGTCACGCCTATATCCCTGAAGGTGTAGGCAGAGGTGCTAGCACCCACATTCAGCCAGTTTCTATTTAGCTCCCAATGTAATAGGTGGCGAGCCTATTGCAATTAACCGGGCACTTATAAACCTGCGAAAAATACACACAAAACTTCGATAAGCATCGAAAAGTCATTGGTGTGTGCCATGGTGAAACCTGGGATCGAACCCGAGACCTCGTCTCAGCAGTCCATTACCCATACCACTAGGTTAAACCGACTGTAGCTTTAAGTCATGTTCGTAAGGTTGAATTTATAAAAAAAAATATGTTTATAACATAACTATAACTACTATTATGTGTGATTGCGGACAGATTCGAATGTTACTTTTGTTCAAGACTGTGTATCTGGGTTGGGCTGGTTTTTTTTATACCACTTAGGTGGCAGACAAGCAGACGGCCCACCTGATGGGAAGCGGTCACCGTGGCCTATGGACGTTTGCAATACCAGAGGCGCCCACACACGTGTTGCCTAACCTGTAGAAACCTTCTAATGCCCTTCTTGAAGAACCCCATATTGTAGTCGCTTGGGAAAACCACGGCAGGGAGCTCATTCCACAGCTTGAGCGTGCGCGGGACGAAACTCTTTGGTTTTTTGTATGGAGTGTATTGCTGGCTGGTAATAATAGATAATAATGATATTGAATGTTCTGACGTCATTCCTACCCATCAGTCGATCCCGCATCGTGTGATACAGGCACGTATCAGCGACTGCAGTGAAATTATCACGAGATTTAGATTTAGTCAGAGGAGATTAGATTGTTAACTAATATGTGTAAGACTTGTTTTTGATTTCGAACATTTATTGTTACAACTGTAAACAACATAATATGCTTATTGTATTCCATTAGTTTAGTTACTTAAATAAACAATCTTGGTGTGTCTTTTTGATACTTAGGTTTTTTTAACTCATCATCATCATCATTCCCTGAACCTTTTCCCAACTCAGTTGGGGTCGGCTTTCCAGTCTAACTGTGATGCAGCTGAATTCGGTATTTTCCGTGAAGCGACTGCCATCTGACCTTCACAACCAATGGCGATATCGAAGTTCCAAGTTAGACTGGTTGGACTTTTGAGGGCTCCAACTACCCGTAACGACTGCCATAGATGTTTGTATAGCAACCGGGACCGACGGCTTAACGTGCTCTCCGAGGCACGACAAGACCAGTGCAAACAGCCATATTCATGCATACAACTTTTTGCACTGAGCGAAGATCGAACCCGCGCCCGCGATTTTTTAACTCATCATATACATTTATTTTTAATTTATTGCTTAGAAACGCATTGTATAATAGCCTAAACCGGTATTGAACACTTCAGAAGATTGTTTACCTATAATTAAGTACCTTTTTTTTTTCGTGCGCAAAATCCCCACGGATACCACCCCCACCAAAAGTCGGTGGAGGTGTGGTTATGTCGGACTCGAACCGACCTAAACGCACGCCGTCCATGAGTCCTTCATTGCCGGAGGTGAGATTATACAAGACATTGATAATACACCAGGGGCGTCACATTCGTGGTGTCGACCATATAGAGAGGAGGGAGTAAAGGGGGAGGGGAGAAGGTTAAGAGAGTCTCTGTGCTGTCAGTGCAGAAGACAAAGAAGGGTTTCTTGGTCTTCCCACTGACAACACAAAACCTCTCTAGTGAGCTCTGGGTACCCCATATCAATGCAAAATAAATGCACTTAGCAGAGTTCGAATCCTCGACTTGCAACATTACACGCACCTAGCTGAGCTATGTTACATGTGTTTACGGTGGGTTGACACAAGTAGTGTTAATGATCAGGAATCAAACGTGGGCCATCTCCATCGTAAGGGCGACTCCTTAACTAGCCTATACGTTTTACACACAAAATTGATCTTATTCCGTACTTTAAGAAGAAATAAAACTAAAGATAAAAAGCAGAAAAAAAACCAAGCGACTACAATATGGGGTTCTTCAAAAAGGGCATTAAAAGGTTTCTACAGGGTAGGCAGCACGTGTGTGACGCCTCTGGTGTTGCAAACGTCCATAGGCCACGGTGACCGCTTCCCACCAGGTGGGCCAGGTGCTTGTCTGCCACAAAAAAAACACTGCAAATTTATCTCCAGTTTATAGTCATTGCTACCGGCGCGCGCGCAGTAAGTATCTGGATCTATCTATGAAATGTGACTATTGCGTCTACCGTCTACATATTTACGAGCGCAGACGCAGCGTTGGTGTAGTGCAACAACCCCGTTTGCAGTCACCACCTTTTATAGACGAGTTAGGATTTCATTAAAAATATTCAGATAAACGACTTCAGTAGAACATTACTTCATAATAAAACCTCATATTATGATTGATCTTGATTCACAAAGAGCCCGGTTTTCGGTAATAGGCTCACCAATCATAGTTGGCGAAATATGGGTGTTAAAATACCACAGCTTCTCTTCGGAGTGCTCCACCCGCGTGGATGTCAGTTATCGCAACCTAAGCGCCATCTGTGCAACTTAAATTCCATATTACTAATCATAACTCTGGTTCTACTTAACCGATTGCAATCAAATAAACGTAAGATTTTGAGTTGAGCTAAAAAAACTATCTAAGTATGTTTATCCGCATTTTAGAACCCATAACACAAGCTAGTTAAACTATCCTTACCATGGGCCTAGATAGTGTTGTGTAGATTGTCCTAGAACATTAATTTAATTTTTTTTTTGGATTAGTCGCGTTTCTCCCCATTCTTGATTACCCCGATTTTTTTCTGTTATTTACTTAGATTATAGATTAGCGTGTTATATAAGAGAGCCTATAACATGCTATAGTGTCCAACCCGTTTTTTTTTATTGTGAAACAGAAAATCGTACAGAATTGACAGGGAACAATTTGGCACTCGCTAATGCATTATTACGCAGTCATCTACCTACACGTAGTATTGGAAGCCAAAAGTGTTGAACTTGACCTCATCTTTATAATATACTAGCCTATGCCCGCGACTCCGCCCGCGTGGCTATCGGTTATCGCGATCTAAGCGCCATCTGTGCAACTTCAATTCTATAATTATAACTCTGGTTCTACTTAACCGATTGCAATCAAACCAACATAAGGACCAACCCCCTTCAGACAAAAAAAACCGCATCAAAATCCGTTCAGTAGTTTTTACGTGCGGACAAACATAAACTTTCTACAATTATATAATAGTATAGATAGTATCAAAGTCAATACTATTTATTAAGAATATTCAAGCAAATATGCGAATATTCCTTGGCATAAGATAACGAGTCATAAAATTATTAATATTAATATAGTTACAAGAAACAGAACGTTAGAAGTTGGTTACAATTATTGTAATTTGAATAATTCTCATTTATTCTTCTGTAAAGAATGAATGAAAATTTTAAAAAGAGTGAGGAAACTTTTGAGATTGAATGATTGGGCCAGTGTATGTTCCTGTTTTAACATAAACAGATAATAACCAGGACCACGACATAAGTTACTTCTTATACTGAAAATAGGTTCCTCTTAGATCGTGCTGCCTATAATCTGAATATTTGCACGCCGAATGTGGCAGAATGTGAGGAAACAAATAATTTTGTAAATTCTATTGTACCATATTCTAGCAAATAAACTATTTGATTTGAACAATATTTATTTCAGATTCATTATTTTTACCGCGATGTTTCGCACTCAATGTTTCGAAATTCCCTAGTTTTAAATTTTCATAGTCCCCTAAAACATTGGCGACTACGCTTCCTACAGTGAATATATTTATGTCTTGCAACAACATTATCCAGTGTCGTAGGCTGGTTAATATAGCGCCAAGTCGAGAACTTTCTAGTCTAAATATCATTTCCTTTTAACTTTCATCGAATTCATTTTAGATATAAGGTTATCGATGTAGGAAATATTTCAAGTTATATAGGTATATAAATACTCATTTAATATGCAAAAAAGAATAGTAAGTAATTCATACTCCGCTTAGTGCAAATATTTTTTTTTCTTTTTTATACCACTTAGGTGGCAGACAAGCACACGGCCCACCTAATGGGAAGCGGTCACCGTGGCCTATGGACGTTTGCAACACCATAGGCGTCACACACATGCTGCCTACCCTGTAGAAATCTTCTAATGCCCTTCTTGAAGAACGCCATATTGTAGTCGCTTGGGAAAACCACGGCAGGGAGCTCATTCCACAGCTTGAGCGTTTGTATACCTGAATATGATTATTTCCACTGGACTGCTCGTGCCTGCCATCTAGCCGCCACAGCTTATACGCGATATCGAAGTAATGCAGTTAGACTAACTGGACTTTTTAGGGTTCCAACTATATGTAACGACTGCCATAGATGATCGTATGACAACCGGGATGGCTTAACGTGCTCTCCGAGGCACAACCAAACCAATACAAATAAAAATATACATACATACAAACATTTGTACTGAGCGGGGTTCGAACCCGCACACGTTGCAGTCGCGTTTACTACCACGACGTTTACTAAGAATTAAGTAGGTAAATTCTTCCTAGGGTAGGCCCAAGAAGTCCTGGCTTCACGTGGTGAATGGTGATATGTGTGCCAATGGTCTCATTACCTTGGACGCCCAAAGGTGCATCCAGATTTGTGACATGAACAGCGGACCGGACAGCGTGGCATCAAGACAAAACGTTGAGTGTGGACGTTACAACCTTGTAGCACATAGGCACACGAACTAAAGTTGCACTGACACAGCCACTAGTCGATCAATGGTTTAATTTAAACCCAGCTATCACGCAACTGAATACGTGAGGGACACACATTTTTGACACGGTCACGGCAAAATGTTACATAAATGTAGACGCGGCACAAGATCATTCGAATTGGAAGAACCTGAACGGATGTAATCAGGCAAACACTTCTACATGATGATGATAATAATGATGAACAAACTCTTCCTATCCCCAAGTGACAACAATTGTTGTGCCCGATAGGGTCCATATCACTTTATAGGATACAACTGACGCATTATATTTTTTTTAAGATTTTTTTTGGTGTATGCTGTTCCATTGTAATCTGTTCTGGAACCTACTGTATATTATATATATATAACCTACTGTAGTCTTTAGCCGCACACACCAATGACTTTTCGATGCTTTTCGAAGTTATGTGTGTATTTATCGCAGGTTTATAAGTGCCTCGGAGAGCACGTTAAGCCGTCGGTCCCGGTTGCCATACAAACATCTATGGCAGTCGTTACGGGTAGTTGGAGCCCTCAAAAGTCCAACCAGCCTAACTTGGAACTTCGATATCGCCATTGGTCATTAGACCATTGGTTGTGGAGGTCAGATGGCAGTCGCTTCACGGAAAATGTCGAAGTTCAGCCGCATCACAGTTAGACTGTAAAGCCGACTCCAACTGAGTTGGGAAAAAAGGTTCAGGAATGATGATGTAGTCTTTAGCCGTTCGGTAGCTGTTGATTTTAGGTGAGCTTCCATCATTGTACAGCTCACTTTTTTAAAGGAGAATTTGAATCTGCGTATAGGAGAATTCTAGGAGATTCAGAGAAACCTCCCCAGGATGTAAGAATGTAAGCAACCGAAATTACAAATATTCCCTCTAACCCCTCCAGCTAAGCTCAATGGCTTGTGTTAGGAGTGCGTTCACGTTGGTAGTGTAATGACCAGGATTTGAACCGGGCAACCGTGCGTAAGGCCGACTCCTTAACCACCAATCTACCGAGACTGTTCAATACGACTGATTTAATGAGGCAAGTTTTTTTTATACTATCACGCCTATATCCCCGAAGGGGTAGGCAGAGGTGCTAGCACCCACATTTCGCCAGTGTATATTTAGGTCCCAATGTAATATGTGGCGAGCCTATTGCCGTCAACCGGGCACTTATAAACCTGCGATAAATACACACATAACTTCGAAAAGCATCGCAGTCATTGGTGTGTGCCATGGTAAACCTGGGATCGAACCCGAGACCTCGTCTCAGCAGTCGACCACCCATACCACTAGGCTACCGCGGTTTACAAGTTTACAAATGCATAATAAGGTAGGTAGCGGATTGCGAGTCAGTCTATATCGACGCGCCCACGTCCCATTTGTTAGTGAATGCAAGTAAATCTTTATTGTGGTCCTTAACGAGTATACATTATGCACATTTGTTACGATATCCGCCCATTCCAACCGCCGCATTCTGTAACATACCGTTGAACCATTCAGTCCATTTCAGATGAACATTACTTGATATTTGTATCATTCCCTGAACCTTTTTCCCAACTCAGTTGGGGTCGGCTTTCCAGTCTAACTGTGATGCGGCTGAACTTCGATATTTTCCATGAAGCGACTGCCATCTGACCTCCACAACCAATGGTCTAATGACCAATGGCGATATCGAAGTTCCAAGTTAGGCTGGTTGGACTTTTGAGGGCTCCAACTACCCGTAACGACTGCCATAGATATTTGTATGGCAACCGGGACCGACGGCTTAACGTGCTCTCCGAGGCACTTATAAACCTGCGATAAATACACACATAACTTCGAAAAGCATCGAAAAGTCATTGGTGTGTGCCGTGGTAAACCTGGGATCGAACTCGAGATCGAAATCGAATTACTTGATATTTGTATAATATGGTACAACAATGAAGGTTTCATTCGATATACTAAATAGTGTGGTAGATTATATTTTTAAAGGATTGGTACAGAAGTTAGGTTATAGTTTGGAATAATATGCAGGCTTTTTTATCGCGGGAATAAGTTTCCATGAATTGCAAAAATAGGATCTAAAACTCACAACTTGTTTTGAATATTTATAAGAAATAGTCATCATTCGAGCGGTTTATTTTAAAGTTACACTGAGTATCACAAAGTCCAATAGGTATCCGGCTTGCAGGTAAGGTTGTCTTGGGACTGAAATATCATTGTTAGAACTCATACATACTAGAAACCATCTAGTCCGCTGATACTGTTCACATATAATGGTATATATTCATAATTAACGCTGAATATGAAACATTACTAAAAAGCTTTGGTTTCAAATTAAAACAAAATGTAGAAAATATATCTAAGAGAAAGTTGAATAATGTAGTGTGGTCAACGTCGTTGTTTTGATTCTGAAACATATCTCCGACAAACGTTTCCCTGCCGAATGATCCACCGACAGAATGTTTCGGTTATGAGTTTTTCATCTACAGAACATTTCACATACAAGCAGTTCGCCAATTCATTTTTGGTTAAATCGACGACAGAACCATTCCCCTACGAACGTTTCGCCGACAGAGCGATTAAATAATGAGTGAACCGACGACAGAATCTTTCACCAAAGAAGGATTAGTCGACAAACATTATTTAGGCTCGGTTTGATACAAGTAGGTACCTAGTGACTAAATCTTTAAGAATTATACGTTTTGAAAGGTTAAATTATTATTAAACCCTCGAATATTTTTTTCTGATTTTAACCCAAGCGTTATTACATTTTTCTACCCACGAAAATGAAATAAATACTTTTTTTCGTACTCTTTCCAATTTATTTTTCTTTTTCAACTCTCTGCCATTTACAGCCAGAAATACAGGCTGGTAAAGCAACGAAGAATAGCCCTGAGGTTAGTGTATTTGTAAGAAATAATGAACTGGGACGGGAAGGCGGATGCATTAACGAATGGCGGGAAGCGATTTGTCTCGGCCGCGGCAGACAGAGCCGTCTTGTTGAAACTAAATTGTATAGTATATTACATTTCGCGGGTTAAGAACTAGAGTAGCGTAAGGTCAAATTTTCAAAAAAATTTTTTTTTCGCCATTCGCTTTTTTAATCCCCATTTTTTTATGTGCCAAAAAACTGGAGTGATGAAGTATGTAGATTGCTTAGTACAAATATAACGGATCAAAAAAAATATTTTCTGTTTACTGCCGAAATGACGTATTCCTATTTACAATAATCTGGACATTATTTTGTCAAAAAAGTTGCGTGCACTGCGATCGAAACTCGATTTACGGCGCGATTATTACACCGAAGATGTCTTAAATGTAATTGCCCAAATAACGTATCTTGTTATACGTTTTTAACGCAAAAAATGTGATTATGTAGCCTAAGTTTGTTTCGTGCCAAATTAACGTAAAATACCTTTACTGCTTTTGCGACCTCGTTTTAAGTATACTTCAATGATTTTTCTACCTGCCAAAAAAACGTAAGGGTGTGATACGCTACTTTGGTTCCAATTAATGAAAGTAATGCAGTCAGTTTATAGTGTAAAGGCTATATACGATCGTTTAGCACATAATAAACCTCTGTTGGTCTGATTCACTTTCGCGTCTAATACTAACATACGTTAATTTAACCGAGGTAGACCGAGCCGGTTGCGTATGAAAACACGACGCGGGGTGCCCCTCGCTTTTGTTAATAACTTAACTTCTTTTTGTTTAAGAACTTTTTTTATACCACTTAGGTGGCAGACAAGTACACGGCTCACCTGATGGGTAGCGGTCACCATGGCCTATGGACGTTTGCAACACCAGGGGCGTCACACTCGTGCTGCCTACCCTGTAGAAACCTTCTAATGCCCCTCTTAAAGAATCCCATATTGTAGTCCCTTGGGAAAACCATGGCAGGGAGTTCATTCCACAGCTTGAGTGTGCGCGGGATGAAACTCCTTTCATACCGCACAGTGCGCACCGTTTCCGATCGTAGGGTGTGATGATGAACTCCCTCTCTATGGCGAACGGAGCGATGATAGAAAGTAGGTGTGGGCATCATGTCAAACAATTCTTCTGAACATAAGCCATTATACAGGCGGTAGAACACACACAGTGAGGCATAGTACCTCCTGATGTTCAGAGGTTCCACACCGCCTGAGAGTATGAGAGAATTCCAGGACTTAATGGTGCGGCAGAGAAAAGACTCACCGAACCGCTTGGTTCTTGATGGAATATTCTGTACCGTATGCGAGTGACACCTAAGCCCTGCACGTGTTGTCCTGTGTAGGAAAAGGGAAGATGGGATTAATTGGAAGAGCTCATCAGAACATTCACCATGGTAGAGACGGTAAACTGCCAGGGACGCAACATCTCTACGCATCTGCAAAGGCTCGAGGGAATTTGTGACCTCAGGACTCCCAATAATGCGGACCGCACGTCGCTGCATCCTGTTGAGAGCATCTAATAAGTACTTTGCGGAGCCATCCCCGAGATGTGAGCAGTATTCCACGCAGGAGCTAATTTGTGTCTTATAAAGAAGACACCGCTGCTCCGGCGTGAAAAAACGTCTCACTCTGTTCAGGACTCCGAGTTTACGCGAAACTGTTTTGATGATGCTCTCGATATAGTTCTTGTTGTTCAGTTTGCAGCGCACGTCCATACCGATTATATTGAGGTTATCCTGTAATGGCAGTGGTGTGCTCTGAAGAGTGGGAGGAGGAAGGAAAGGAGATATCTGTGCTGGAAACGCGCATGCCTGCGTCTTCTTGGCATTGAACTCGACCAGGTTCTCAGATCCCCATTGGGAAATGTGATTGAGGATTCCATAAGCCACGTAAAGATATGTGCTATGAATGTTTTGCATAATAATAACACTCTAAGAAACTTGATCTGGATAATGAATTTTATTCCGCCGAATATGACATGGAAACTATATGTCATATTCCTACCTCATCTTCTAAAAAAATCTTTTGTAAGGTAATCTGTGGTCCCAAACTCATATCAGCAGATAAGAACAACGATTTGCAAGAGCTGTGTCGATCTGGAGTTATTCCTTCGACATATCATGATTTTTATAACCATTTTCAGGTTGAACACAAATAATTTTATTTTTAATTGAGTACATTGTATGTATTTGTAAAGATTTTCGTTACTAATTTTAAGGTCATTATAACGGAAGTCCCATTGCATTCCATACATTATTAAATTTATTTCAGCCATAATGACGTATGTCAACTATTTTTTGATTATCAAACATTATTAAAACCAAATCATTTTTTGATTGCCTAAAATTTTACACCATTCTTTAACCGATAAATAAAGCATTATTACAAGTAAAAATCACACAGATAACTACTATAGATTTTGCCTTACAAGAGCTTTAAGATGACGGTAGGTGAATTTGAGTTGTTTTTCGGCCCTCCTGTAAAGTTGTCATTTTGCCCTTACGCTTCTCTAGTTCTTAACCCGCGATTTGTACTAGGCAGTAGCCTACCTACGGCAACTCCTCTGCATTTCAGCGGGTGATTGAATCGTGTGAATTAACGGATCATGGGTCTCTGGCTGTAAGTGCAGTAAATATTTGTTTGGTATTTTTTTCATTTATTTATTTATTATACATAAAGGTACATCCTTTGTCCCCCTGCACTGGTAGTCAAAACAGAATAAGTAATTTTAAAATATTGAATTTTTAAATTAGCTTCAATTCAATTTTCAATTCTGAACTGCAGCTATGCGCGCGTAAAAAAATTAAAGTCACAAATGCTGTTACCTCCTCTCTGTGCCACAATCGTCCAAATCCTGTGGCCGTGCAGGTATCATTGAGTAGGTACCTACCAAAACTATATTTCAATTCAACCATTTAAACTTTCTACAATTTCATATTTACAATATTTCACAAACGTCAAGCATTATTAGATAATTTCTTAAGAGAATAACAGCTGTTAAATAAAGATGTCTGCTACAATTCCATAATTAAATTTAAATTCTAAATATCAAAATAAATTTGTTTTTTTTTGTTCACGTGTCCAAAGTATCCTATTATGCAAGCAGTCCAATTAGGTAGAATGACGTTAAGAGTATATTTACAAAGCGAAAAAAAATACCATTTGGCGCCTCGTGCGATATGTGACAGACAGCCTGACGAATGAACGTTAACAAGGCAGGCCCACTGTCGGTGGACAGTGACGTCATTCCGTCATGAGGTTCATTATTATGTCATTTGGAAACTTGTTGGGACGAATTATCAAGAAGTGCCAACGCCAGTAAACCTCCGAAGGGGTAGGCAGATGTAAAATAAATAAATATTCTAGGACAATCTACACAACGCCACCTAGACCCATGGTAAGCATATTTAACTAGCGTGTGTTATGGGTTCTATAGTGCGGATAAACATAACTCTGTCCCTGTATCCCTTTGTCTGCTTAAATCTTTAAAACTACGCAACGGATTTTGATGCCATTTTCTTTAATAGATAGAGTGATTGAAGAGGAAGGTTTATATTTATATAACATCATGCTACAACCAACTGGGTGTGGAGCAGGCGTGAAAAATGTTGCAAAAACGGGGTGACGCAGACGAAGTTGCGCGGGTCAGCTAGTGTCTAATATAATATGTTTAGAAAACTAGACTTAGACTTCGTGAGTCATATTAGACTCACGAAACTACAATCAGAAATAGCGAAGTTCATTATCCTCACTCCTAGCGGAGAATAGCACCTAGTATACTGTTAAAATTAGACAACATCCAAGCAGACAAAGAGATCTAAGTCTATATCTGGTGTGGCCATATATGGCGCGGTGGGGACGCTCGTGTCCCGGAATAGGTGCATCCCTATGCCTGTAGGGTTGGCGACAGTAGGAATAAGGAGCTATTGGTGATAATTTGATAGATGGAAATAATATCTCGAGAAGAATAACTCTCTAAAAGATAAAAATAGGAGAGTCTTGGATACAGGAGGCCGAGCTAAAATGCATTCGTTAGCGCTCTGAAAATGTATGCGAACGACATTTGTTGTCGAAATGTCATGTGATCCAATTCCGACAACAAATGTCACTCCCATATATTTTCAGAGCAATGACGAATGTAGATTAGGCCCCCAGGAGAGAAGAGGTCAAGGAAGAGAAAGAGGTTCGTATACACCTAGATAGCGAGGACTAAAAATGGGATGTTCGTTGTCAACCAAAGACCTAACAAAAGCATAAGTAAGTAATAACCTTTTCGAATTTAAAAGTAATTAAAGTCGATAAAATCAATTTAAATGAAATTCGTTGGCCTGGGGGTCAAGGTCAAAGTAAAAGTCAAGGTCAAGTCAAAGTCAAACTCAAATCAAAGTCAAAATAAGACCAAAGTAAGTGTAATCACGATAAAATTCATCAAAAAGTGGTTTATTTGAATGTAGGTACAATGATTTTTATTACAATATTTGGCGGTTACTTAGTTTCCTAGATTAGTATCGCGGTAGCCTAGTGGTATGGGTAATGGACTGCTGAGACGAGGTCTCGGGTGCGATCCCAGGTTTCACCATGGCACACACCAATGACTGCGATGCTTTTCGAAGTTATGTGTGTATTTATCGCAGGTTTATAAGTGCCCGGTTAATGGCAATAGGCTCGCCACCTATTACATTGGGACCTAAATTATAAAACTGGTGAAAAAAAAAAAATATCCCCGAAGGGGTAGGCAGAGGTGCTAGCACCCACATTTCGCCAGTTTAAATTTGGATCCCAATGTAATAGGTGACGAGCCTATTGCCATTAACCAGGCACTTATAAACCTGCGATAAATACACACATAACTTCGAAAAGCATCGCAGTCATTGGTGTGTGCCATGGTGAAACCTGGGATCGCACCCGAGACCTCGTCTCAGCAGTCCATTACCCATACCACTAGGCTACCGCGGTTTTATATACGGGGATATATTGGGTTGCTAATATTCTTTTTCATATTAAAAAGAAAGTAAATGATTTGTTTCTCTGCGTGACAACCCTGCTGCAATGCACCTTAGTAAGTAAATAAAGTGAAACAGGGCCCACGCGCGGTTGAGACGCGCGACGCATTTAGAACTGCTGTACGCGGTGAGTTGACTGCTAAACTTACTGTTGCTATGTGCCTTGTTACATGGACGATTATAATAGAAAGAATTGATTAGTACTGAAAGTGTAGGTGTTCGGATCGCGATCATCATCATCACTACATAGTATAAAATAAAGTCGCGTTTTCTGTCCCTATTTTTCTTGTCCCTTTGTATGCTTAAATCTTTAGAACTACGCAACGGATTTTGATGCGGTTTGTTTCAATAGATAGAATGGTTAAAGAGGAAGGTTTATATGTATATAACATCATGCTACGACTAACAGGTGCAGAGCAGGAATGAAAAATGTTGTAAAAACGGGGTGACGCAGACGAAGTTGCGCGGGTCAGCTAGTAGATCATATAGAGTACGTAGATAATATCCGTGGCTGGCGTGAATAACTTGACATCTCGACTTGTATGATTTTCTTTTTATTAGCTTAATGCGATCCCAACGGTATGAGTCTATATATAAAAAAATTACAGCTCAAAAGGTACATAATTTTTTTTGTAATCACGCTTGGTAGTATGTTGACATCTCACATTTTTTCGTCTCTAATTTGATAAATCTTCATACCTAGTTATCGATTATTTTTTTTATATGAACAAAGATTGATTTGTAGTTATATCAAGATATAGTTAGCTACCATGATAAAGTCGGTTTCTGGATATCTCTACTTACACACTTATGATTTACTGAAAAAATGAGAAATATAAAAATGACAAATTGAGGTATTAAGTTATGTCAAACTGAAAATTCTGTTTAATACGTGACATATCGAGATGTCCAAATATGGCCGCACATTCCTAGCTCGCAAGTTGTAAACAACAGTCAGTCGCCCGCGCATCATCCCCGGAAGCGCGTGTCATAGGAAATTATTTAACGTTCGACCTTGTCAACTAAACGACTCGTAATCGTTACCAACTATAACTTACACAACTACGAGTACTTAGATAAAATTTCCTGCCACTAGGAAGTTTTTTTTACGGATACCACCCTGCCGGAGCGAGGGAGAGGTTATGTCGGAATCGCACCAACTAAAACCGCACGCCGTCAGTAAGTCGCAGTGCAAGACCGAAGGTGAGGTTGTTGTAGACATATCCCACGCACCCCGAGTGACCTAGGGCCATCCCTTACGGTCTGGCCCTCCTCACGGAGGGAGGGATATGGGTATCTCCACCGCCCGGTGTAGGGAGGCGCGCTACTCAGCGCGCCGCCGCCGTGGCCAGCTTCTGCTGGGGTGATAGGCGGCTCCACCCGCCACCCCCAGGCCCGCGCTCATGGGGGAAGGAAGTCACTTGATGCCCTCCGACGTGACGCCCGAGGTGCCATCGCCCGCGAGCAGAGCGATTTGCGAGCCTATCTCGCTCACGCCGCCACCGCTCCCTCTCCGCCGCCTCCTTCTCGAACATCACTTGCTCGTAAAAGGAGGCGCTGCCCTGCCATGCTCCACTGCCGCAAGCAGGGAGGTGAGCGTGAGGACTCTCACTCGGCTGGCCGTCACCAGCTCACGTCTCGGCGTGTCCCACGCTGGACACTCTGTGAGCATGTGCAGCCCTGAGTCCTCGCTCGCGTCGCAGTGATGGCACTCTGGCGTTAGCACCTTTTCGATCCGACACTTGACTTACTTGACTTAAGGTTCTTTGTCCCCTAGCTGGGGCAGAGGGCGTCCACAGTGAGTTTCCATCCCGTACGGTCTTGAGCTTCGCGTTTGACTTCGCTCCAGGTTTTTCCAATGGCTTTCGCTTCGTCAATGATAGTCCGCCGCCAGGTCTGTTTTGGGCGACCACGTTTGCGTTTTCCTTAGGGATTCCAGTCTAGGGCTTGTCTCGGTATGTGGTTTGGATCCCTTCGGAGAGTGTGGCCTATCCAACTCCATTTACGGCGTTTGATCTGCTGGTCGATCCGGACTTCACCACAACGTTCCCAAAGCTGCTCGTTGGAATTTTTTTCAGGCCCGTAAATACCCAGGATTCTGCGAAGACATCGGTTGACGAAGACCTGGAGCTTATGCGAGATATCCTTTGTGACCTTCCATGTCTCACACCCGTACAGTAATACGGATTTCACGTTGGACCGGAATATTTTGAGTTTAACTCTCCGAGTCAATTTCCGTGATTCCCATACGAGTCTAAGCCGCGCAAAAGTTGCTCGTGCCTCGGCTATCCGCGAAGTGATGTCCTCTTCCGTTCCACCAGTCTCCGACACGCAACTACCGAGGTAGGTGAATTTGTGGACACGTTCCACTCCCTCTGTGCCGATGACCAACGGGAATGAACTCGTTGTCCCGCACCTCATTTCCTTGGTCTTCCCGGTGTTGATTTTAAGCCCTGTATTTTCGGCTTCTCCTCGAAGGTCATCCAGTTTGGCCTGCATGTCTGCGCGAGTGTGGCTTAAGAGGCATATATCGTCAACATAATCCAAATCCTCGAGGATGTTGGTTAAACCCCACTCTATGCCGCGGCGCTTGTTTACTGTGGTCTTATGCAGGACACCGTTCAAGACGATCCGACACTGGTAACGCCCAAAATTACCGTACCCGGCAATGATCTGTGTAAGTCGATACGAGAGGCTGCATGCTGCTTCTTGAGCCATTCCCCCATGATGGGTCTTACCGCCGGCCGCTACAACAGCGTGCCCTTGCCAATGGGTAGCTGCATTTTTCCAATCCGTTCAGTATTTTCGGAGCCATATCTCATCAAAAAAACAAGCAATGAAATTTTTCCTCTTTATAATCTACTTATACATAATTTTAAAATTACTTATCCCGACTACTGACTGACTGACTGACTGACTGACTGACTCATCAACAAAGAGCCTAAACCGTTGTGCCTACAAACCTGAAATTTTGACAGTAGATGCATTTTATGATGTGAGCATCCACTTAGAAAGGATTTTTGGAAATTCTGCTACTAAAGGGGTAAAATTTCCCTAGATGGAATTCCGATGAAAGGATGGAAAGTCCGTAATTTTCAGAGCTAGATGCACAAAATTTCATAAACCTGTATCTTTTGTGAAATAAACTCTAAATTTGGAACTTAAAACAGGCAATGATCCCTCGACATCTATAGCTAACACTGATCCAGATTTGGACGAGGACAACCCAGATGAAGATGAAGATATCTAAGTTCTTGAATTTAATTGTATTCCTTTTATTTCAGTTTAATAAATCACTTGATTATTCTACAGTGATTACTCCTTTTACGATATGAAACTGATAGAATCATATCATTTGATTTTAATTTTCATCTAGTTACCTTTTTTTTAATTTATATAATGATGTACAAATAGTAAGTACCTCCCTTGTTTGTAAGTTACGTATCATGTAGGTAATATAAAAACATTGCTTGCCCAAGAAAACAATACTTTTTGATGGTGCTTAAGTTGATAACTACTGTGAACACTTTTATAGTAGCTGAGAACAAGTTGATAATTCGGTGATTAACTTGATAATTCGTCAGTGAACAACTTGACGAGTCTAATATTGTCAAAACTGTAAGGATTTTTTCTAATTTACTGACATAGTTTTAAAATTGGCCTAAAATAATATTTAAAACAATACATACTCTTAAATTTAACAAATTTACCGATTTACCAGAAACGGCCAAACTTTCAAATGGCCGCCCTGTAAAATTGACATTATAGACTTGTCAACTTATTCACGCCAGCCACGGATATTGTAATAGCATTAGCACTGAAATATGTAAATTATGGGCGGTGTTGCCATATTATATGTAAAATATTAAGTAGAAAAAAAAAATTATGTAAGATGCTACCAAATGTGTAATTTTGTTAATTTCTTTTTTTGTGCTGATGTTATTCAAAATACACGTATATTAATTTTTTGTTAAATTCAAGCCTGTAGGCCTACAGGGTAGATTTTTTAACCCCATCTTGAGGGCACGTACCCAAAATGTTTATTTCCGTGCGCAAAATCTCATCAGAGCCGATGAGAGAGGTTATGCCGGACTCAAACTGACTAAAACACGTCGTCTTTGGGTCTTTAGTTGCTGGAGATAGTAGCGAATATATCCCTTACATCCCGGTAGACGCGGGACGCTCTCTTTCGGGGTGACCCCCTTCGGAACTTACTCAAAATACTGAATACCTATTTACAAAAAAGGCCAATACTGAAAATTTTACACAAAGGCCTCTTCTCAGTAATATAAAAACTATTTTGTTGTTCGAATGCGAGAAAGTCACAATTATATTTTTTTTTTTTTATACGTAGGTACAACTTAGGTCGCAGACAAGCACCCCCCCTGTAAGAACAGAGACATTCTGTGTCGTCAGCGCAAAAGATGTAGGATAAGCCTTTGGTTTTCCCACGGACAACACAAAACCTCTCTAGTGAGCTCTGGCTACCCTACTCACCCCCGAAAACACAACACAAGGTTATTAAACGGCGATATTCAGTAGGGTGGTAGTAGATGAACTACCTACCAATCTGGTGAAGAATCGATTTACCCTGAAATAGCTGGCCAAGGAAGCATCTGGTGTTTTCACATAAGACTCTGACAGATGGCTGGATACTCTATAATTTCATATGGCCTACTGTTCTTTAATTTTTTCATTAATATTTTTCAATTTTTTTAAGTAGCGGAAACTGGGGACACTTGATCCCTATGGGAGACAAGGTACACCAATATTTTTTAAATTACTAAGTGTATTAGAGTATTTTTAGTGTGGCAACACTAAGTAAACATTATTACCCTTAGTACTAATTCTAAAAATAGTAGTAATTCTAAAAATATTGGTGTACCTTGTCTCCCATAGTGATCAAGTGTCCCCATTTTCCCTTACCTACCTGAGAATTCCCACTAACCCCTCCAGCTGAACTAAATTGCATTTGAAATTTACCTTCATTTATAGGTCTTTTTTTTTATTTAGATACCGTAGCAATTATTTAGACATCTTATATCCATACAATACACACATATGCTCAGGCTTGTAATTCCCGAAGGCGTAGGCAAAGGTGTATTAAACACTCACTATCGCCAACTATGATTTACGATCCAATAATCCTTTGTAAAAAATGAGTGTGCCAAAAATTAATTCCTAACCTATAAATGTTGCAGCTAAATAAATTTGGAATAATATTTTTTTAACCCGATTCCTAGCTATGCGGTGAAAATCGCAAAGAAATTAATTACATGTTTAACCGCAAAAGCACTACCAATAACGTCTTGGAGAGTACAGATGTATACATAATTTACACAAATGCTACCTACACTTGTTTGAAAATCAGAGAAATATCAAGTGCCAACGCGAATATCCACAGGAATCAATAACAACACGACCTTCACCACGAGCAAAACGTTCGACGTCACATCAAACTACCTATTTCCTTTTACCTTGAACACAAAAGCTGATTGATGGAGCTTATCCAACTACATACAAATGTTCATAAAGTAGGGTGCACACAATGAGCCGTGCACAAAGGTACCGGCACAGATTGTCCGTTCTCAGGCGGTCAAGGACAGCCTGAATGTCAGGTTTGACATTTTGACGCAAAATAACATCGTACATGCAGTGGCGGTAATAACAGGATTAGGTACTATCACGGCATCCAAAAGTCGACAGGCCTTATGAAAACGTAAATATCAGTAACATTTTGTATAAGAAAAGTACCTATCATATTCTTGCGAATAACATTAATTTGAATTTAAGGATTTTTTGTGTCGATGTAATTTAGAAGGAGAGAAAGAATAAATGACGAAAACAATTGATTTTATAAATACAATAACTTACTTAAAATTAGTAATTCATTTATAATTTTAGAAAACCGCAGTGTCCCGGGAGGGTTGACACGACATCTTACCAGGAAGGGGGGAGGGGAGAGACAGAACATTTAAAAAAAATACATCACGTAATTTTTATAATACGTTTTTTTTTATACTACGTAGGTGGCAGACAAGGACACGGCCCACCTGATGGGAAGCGGCCACCGTGGCCTATGAACGTGTGCAACACTAAGTCACACACGCGCTGCCCACCCTGAAGGGAAAGGGGAGAGCTGGGAAGGGGTGGGGAGGCTAGGAAGGGGAGGGGAAGGAGGGGTACAGTGAGCTCTGGCTACCCTACTTACCGGCGGGAACACAACACGATGGTTATTATGGCCGCGGTCTTCTGTAGGACGGAGGTACTTACCCAGTCGGACAGCTCATTTCGGACGGGAGATACGAGTACCGTCGTGTCCTACCTCTCTTCGTCGTGTCCTACCTCTCTTATGTTCAGATGCATGTTTGTGTTGTAGAAAAAAAAATAAAGTGTGTTTTCTTTCTTTCTTTAAGCAATTATATCACAATAATGACTCAAGATTGGCTACTAGCGAGATAGCATAACCATTGAAATGAGATCAGTGGATATTTTCCGTGAAGCGACTGCCCGCTAATCAAATAGATTACACTATTGTTAGAATTGTCGTATATTAGATAAAAACTTGGCTGATCTGACATATTCTTTGATGTTCTGTATCAACATCACTACATAGTATAAAACAAAGTCGCGTTTTCTGTCCCTATGTCCCTTTGTATGCTTAAATCTTTGGAACTACACAACGGATTTCGATTCGATTTTTTTAATAGATAGAGTGATTAAAGAGAAAGGTTTATATGTAAATAGCATTATGCTACGAACAACAGGTGCGGGGCAGGAATAAAAAATGTTGCAAAAACGGGGTGACGCGATCGAAGTTGCGCGGCTCAGCTAGTATAGCATAAATATCTTATCAAGATCTGAGAGATGAATCTATTAGTTGATATTTCTGTACATTACCTACGTCATCGTTATTTTACCAGTGCATTTTCGGTGCATTGCTAAAACGCCTACATATTTATGATTTACAGGCTACTTTCAAAATAAATATGAGTACAAATAAACATCAACAGTATCTATTAAAAAATGAGATATTCGATTGGAATTTATCGTCTGTACTGGGCCGATTTATAAACCAGGTGATATAGATTTATAATATGTTATGCTCAAAGAATACAGAGCCAACAAGTCTTACATTCTCTTAGATAAATCTAATACATAAGGCGCTGTGCAAACGTAGACACTTTTGTTTCTTGTGTCAGATACAAGCTACCAATGAATATTTGAATTCTATAGAACAAGTATGAAATCATTCAACTCCCTGCTCATACGTGAGTGCAGTTGCTTCCACTTAACACTATATTCAGGACGATCAAAAAGTGTTCGGTGTCGGTAACTGGAAACTAAAAGTCGTCAGTTGAAGACACAAGCAATATTCACAAATTTCCTACTATAGTACTGAGCTGCGTAAACGAAGGAGGTGCATTCGGCATTCGGCTGGCAACTACAACTACAGTTTATTGTGGTGTGCCGTGTCGGTGACAGGGAACCGGCAACTGTGTCTGATTGTCGATACGGGACACAGCCACTACGGTTTCCTGTGGCGGTGTGCCGTGTCGGCAACAAAAGTGTCTACGTTTGTGCAGCGCCTTAACCGTACGAGAATACTACGACGGTTTGTTTAAAGATAAAACTAACATACGTAATAAATATCGATATCTGAGCACCTGAAATATTATTGAATATAATAGAATAGAATGTTATTATTTAGATACAGGATGTTTAAGGAATGGCTAGACGGGGACTCCGTGGTCCCTACAACCGAAGGGATCATCGCGATATCATCATCACTACATAGTATAAAATAAAGTCGCGTTTTCAGTCCCTATTTTTCTTGTCCCTTTGTATGCTTAAATCTTCAAAACTATGCAACGGATTTTGATGCGGTTTGTTTTAATAGATAGAATGGTTAAAGAGAAAGGTTTATATGTATATAACATCATGCTACAACAAACAGGTGCGGAGCAGGAATGAAAAATGTTGCAAAAACGGGGTGACGCAGACGAAGTTGCGCGGGTCAGCTAGTTGAATATAATAGAATGGTATTTAATTCAAACCAACTAAGTATAGGTACAGGATGTTAGGGTATGTCTAGACGGGGACTCCGTGGTCCCTACACCCGAAGGGGTCATCTCGAAAGAGAGGGCCCCGGGTCTGCCGTGGTGCGAAGGATATGTTCGCTACTATCTCACCTCAGGCAACTCAAGGTCCAAAGACGGCGTGCATTTTAGTCGGTTCGAGTCTGACATAATCTCACTCACGGGTTCCGGTGAAAAAAAAAAGATTTTAGAGAATCGCTCCCGAAGACTAAGGCACATGGCAGTACTCCGTGTGCACAACATATTAGCATAAGAAATTCATTTCATATTAATAACACCATCTATTTTTTATCACAGGTTTATACCTAAGTGCCCGGTTAATGGCAATAGGCTCGCCCCCTATTACATTGGGACCTAAACATAAACTGGTGAAATGTGGTCTGCCTACCCCTTCGGGGATATAGGCGAGAGTTTATAATATGTTATTTTTTATATATATTTAAAAAAAGAATACCTACGGTAACTTCGGTTATTATTGTTTTTGTTACTATTTAATTAACATTATTAAAAATTGAAAACAAACTCCAAATTGTATTTACTTTTTTTTTTTTTATAATATCACGCCTATATCCCCGAAGGGGTAGGCAGAGGTGCTAGCACCCACATTTCGCCAGTTTATAGTTAGGTCCCAATGTAATAGGTGGCGAGCCTATTGCCATTAACCGGGCACTTATAAACCTGCGATAAATACACACATAACTTCGAAAAGAATCGCAGTTATTGGTGTGTGCCATGGTAAACCTGGGATCGAACCCGAGACCTCGTCTCAGCAGTCCATTACCCATACCACTAGGCCACCGCGGTTCTTTACTATTTTCTTTTATTCTATATCATGATATGGAAGAGCGGAGTTTCCTACTTCAAGCATTCCTTGCTTAAAAGGAGGCTCCAATCACTAGCTAATGTTGTAGTTTTTTTTACCGAATAAAGAATTTGAATTTGAATTTGAATCTTCATCTTTTATGCCAGTATGTAATGTCGACGGAGGTAAGACACGACGGTATCTCCCGTCCGAAATGAGCTGTCCAACTGGGGAAGTACCTCCGCCCTACAGAAGACCGCGGTCATAATAACCATCGTGTTGTGTTCCCGCCGGTAAGTAGGGTAGCCAGAGCTCACTATACCCCTCCTTCCCCTCCCCTTCCTAGCCTCGCCACCCCTTCCCAGCTCTCCCCCTTTCCCTTCAGGGTGGGCAACGCGTGTGTGACACCCTTAGTGTTGCACACGTTCATAGGCCACGGTGGCCGCTTTCCATCAGGTGGGCCGTGTGCTTGTCTGCCACCTACGTAGTAGAAAAAAAAAATAACCCGGAGTATTACCACGTGCCTTCAGTATCGGGAGCGTTTCCCTAACACTCTGTATAACAAACATTGTTTTAAACGACAACGCTAAACTTCAAACAGCCGGAGACAATAATCTATAAATTCTGCATATTATCGATTGTCAACTACGCCTTGTATAGTTGATATACAATAATGATGAACAGTCTACGCGACACGACAAGGCCGATTCAAAACGACATATTAAAATGAAAGGTTATTGGGTTGTGAGGTTGCACGCACATGGGGTTACATTTGACAATAAATTGATTGTTGTTTACATATTTATGTGAAATTTAAACAAGCAATGCAGGTATTTATCTATTCATACAGAATACAGCAGTCTATTTTATACATGGCGGAGGTGTCACCCTAGTAGTAGCAGGCCGCGGTGTTGGCCTAAAATGCTGCTCCCCACTCCCGGGGGCTAGACTCGGACACCGTGATCTCTACACCCGAAGGTACGAGGGATAAGTTGGTTACTTGATTACTATCTCACCTCCGGAACTGAAGACCCAAAGACGGCGTGCGTTTTAGTCGCTTCGAGTCCGACATAACCTACCCAACCAACTCCGGTAGGGTAGGTTATGTAGGTTAAAAAAAAACTATCACGCAGCTGAATACGCGACGGACACGCACTTCTGACACGGTCACGGTAAAATGTTATGTAAATGTAGACGCGGCAATGATTTTATGTCCGACCGAGACCCTTCTTTCGCATAGAATAGCCCCTTGAAATAGCAGGAATACTTATTATGAAGAACTATCATCCAGTATCACATATCCTTTCTTATCAAGCTCTCGATACGCAACAAGGACATTTACGTTCGTGCGTAGCATCAAGCTTTATCGGCTAAAGATTCGGTGAGATACTTATTTCGATCTTATCAGGAGATGACTTCATCATTATCTTCTAGAAAGAAAAGGCATGTACCTATGTGTTGGTGTGTGGTGGTATGAGGTGTGAGTCCTTATCGTGGTGACAGCATCGATAGCATCTTTACACCTATGGTTGCATCATAAGTATTTTTATTTAAGTAGATAGAAATAGATAGATGGATAAACATTTATTGCACAACAAAAGGAAAATAAAAAAAAAACATCAAGGACGTGAGAGTTACAGTTGTTCTAATGTAAAATGGGTGATGGGTGGGTAAGATCTCTTTCAGACAAATACAAGTACTCAGAATGACCTCCGTCCCCCATGAGCGCGGGCCTGGGGGTGACGTTTTCATTCATTAACCAAACTTTAACTTTCTCATTAAAGTCTTCCCCTATATTCCCGCATGACCCGTTGACTAATTTACTTCATCAAATAACAATGTACCCACATGACTACTGAAGCTCCCCAAGTAGTTACGAGTTATAGTTCAGTCAATTAATTGTGATTACCAATTTTATATACTTACCTCATCATCATTCCCTGAACCTTTTTCCCAACTCAGTTGGGGTCGGCTTTCCAGTCTAACTGTGATACGGCTGAACTTCGATATTTTCCGTGAAGCGACTGCCATCTGACCTCCACAACCAATGGTCTAATGACCAATGGCGATATCGAAATTCCAAGTTAGGCTGGTTGGACTTTTGAGGGCTCCAACTACCCGTAACGACTGCCATAGATGTTTGTATGGCAACCGGGACCGACGACTTAACGTGCTCACCGAGGCACTTATAAACCTGCGATAAATACACACATAACTTCGAAAAGCATCGAAAAGTCATTGGTGTGTGCCATGGTAAACCTGGGATCGAACTCGAGACCTCGTCTCAGCAGTCCATTACCCATACCACTAGGCTACCGCGGCATGCGGTAGCCTAGTAGGGCAATTTTATATACTTAACCTATAATATATAAAAATGAATTGCTATTCGTTAGTCTCGGTAAAACTCGAGAACGTCTGGACCGATTTGGCTAATTATAGTCTTGAATTATTTGTGGAAGTCCAGAGATTCGTTCAATTGAATAACCCGTAAGTTCCGGTTTTGGATTTTTAATATTTATAAAATATAATTTAACATTAGTGTCTGTGTCATAAAGTCATCCTTTTATAAACTTTTATCAACTTTTGTAGATATTGCAGTGACGTCAATGTTTCTATACTAAAAGTCACAAGTTACTGCCAATCATCTTTCTCATTCTCTGGGCCTATTTTCCCAACTTAGTTGGGGTCGGCTTTCTAGTCTAACTAAGATGCGGCTGAATTTCGATATTTTCCGTGAAGCGACTGTCATCCGACCTCCACAACCAAATTGGCGATATCGAAGTTCTGTAGTTAGACTAGTCGGACTTTTGAGGGCTCCAAGTTCCCGTAACGACTGTCATAGATGTTGATATGACAACTGAAACCGATGGCTTAACGTGCTCTCCGAGGTACGACCAGACCAATGTAGCCATATTCATGCATACAAATATTGTACTACCGCTAGCACGCCACATAGGTACCATTTAAAATTTGGTAACGCGGCTATGAAGGAGTCCGTATGTCTTTAATTAGTTTATTTACACGAGTAATATTAATGTCTATGGTCTATATCCTATCCTTAAAAAGATTATTATGATGCCACTGATGGAGGATATCATTCACTCAGTAGTCATTCATTCCAAATGACCTAACCACATCACCATGCCGTTTTTATTCATCATCACTCATGCCGACGAAGACGTAATATTTGCGACAATTATTATCATTATTGCTTGACATATTGCTGTAATTGAAATAATAATTATGTTATTAATGAACAGCACGTGGTCCGTCGAGGCTGAGACCACAGCTGAGACATTATTAACATCTGGTAAATGTCATGAGAAGCAAGGGGTCTATTCTAAACACATGTATTTGTAGCGACTCAGCGACAAGAAAGTCTAAAGATTGTATTAATTAAAAGTAATCTTCAAATAAAGTCCTTACTTTTTGATTGTGTCAATTTCAATGGACTTTTTTTCCGATTCTCCGAAAAATATATCGCTCAAAAACTCTTCAACATAATCTGAAGTTGGCATTTCAAATAGTACGCTAGCATTTTATTTAGTTATGGAAATTGCGTATGGTCAAACAAACAAATTACTCAAGGTCAAAAAAATTACAAAATGGACAGTGATATTAGTTTCACATATAAAACTGTTAACTTGTTCGACTAATCACAAGTAAAGTTACAAATTGTGTGATTGCCAGAACATTACATGTATGACGAATATGAGTGACCATAAAAACTCATAAGTAGCAGTACAATACAATAGCAACCAAGCAATTGTGTTTGTGAGTCACCGAGCAACAAGCGAATCAAGGTTAAAAGGAAAAATAAGTGGCCAATTCTATCAACAACATTGTTTGGCGACATGTTTCAGAACTCGTTTCGCAATATTGGTTAGGTTTTGGAACTAACATTTTAATAAACAATTAACTTTTCTGTCACAGGGTAAAAAAATTAAGGTAATTTCGCGGTGCTAACAAATATAATATTAACATTATTACCCACACAATAACATTATTATTATTTAGTTGTAATCACAATAGCATTATTCGTTATAAACACTGTTGTACCCCCATCAAATGTTGGTGTAAATATATTAGGTAATACCATCGATAATATACAATAGGTATATATAAATTGTCGAAAATTTCTTACAGATTCATGAGTTCGTTATTCCTGTAATTTAATAGCTATTTCCGTTATTGGTATTTTGTTTGAAAAATGATTTCAAGATTTTACATCTCTGTATCAAATTTCGTTTGTATTGGCAGCTTGATAAATGAAATTTGATACAGTACTTCCTAAATAGTTACGTTTCGTATCTCTTTTTTACAGCTATCACTTTTCAAAAATGTAATAAAAGTTGCTGTTTGATATATCATGAATTTTGGATTCGTCATTCTAAAAATGCAAAAATGTTAGTACTGAAAATTGGGTTACCTCCAATTTCCTCAAAAGAAACGGCAATTTCATATGTAACGACCTAATATTAGTATCGACAACAGATTTGGTAACAGAATTGGACCCCTATTAGTTCAACTAAAATTTCAATGAACAAACAATGTTATGTAGATGTCATGAGTTTGTGTTTTATTTGTTAAGATGTACAAATGCTATACGAACTGCTAACGTTCACGTGAACAATATTTTTGAGTTATAACAATAAACACAAAAGTTTACTGAATGGGTGTTTGGAAGCGGTATGAAATTTACTGATGCTGTCTCCGCTGAAATATTTATCTAAGCATCTGAAGTTGTACGTATCTTTCGAAAAAGTAACAAATAAATAAATTCATGCGTTGTCGTGTCGGGGGACACTCCACATGTTCTTGAAACGATTAAGGTTTGATTTTTTTTCTTTTTCATTTTCGGGGTATTTTTACGTCGATACACCATTCGACGACAAATTCACCTTTGAAACAATAAAACTACATATGAATCGGTTCACCCGTTCGGGAGTAACGATGCCACACACACAAACACACACACACACATGTAATAAATATATGCCAATGAAATGGACGTCTTCCAGCTTTGAATTTCCAAACTTATTGAAATCTCTTTATCCAATCCAAAGTATAAGTAGGTAGCTTAAACAAGGACCATATTCCAATCGAAGCCCATTACTTGATAGCGTCTCACCGTGACCCTTACTTAGGAAGTTGTGCAGACGGAAATGAATCAGTCAGACGCGACGGCCGCCCGGACGTACGATGCGATGCTAATCGGGGGCCGAGACAGACAGACCCACCGCCTACGTCAAAAGACGACGACTTGTGATGACGAGCTATTTGCCGCTCAGGCCCCTCGCCCACGGCGACTTTTTGTAGCGATGGTGTTGCGCGTTTACTGAACGTGCGACAGCATATTCGCTACTAACGCGTGTTACTATACTTAGCTAGCGACCGCTTCGCGACTGTATCGATACGGATAGATGCACGACAGCATCGCTGCTAAAAGTCGTCGTGGACGAGGGGCCTTAGGTAGTTGATCGTGTTCCCGTAACCCACAAGAACCTATTCCAAGTATAAAACGAATCCAAAAGTCAAATCTATACAGCAGCAAAAGATTGGATGGTTATAGCTGACTCTGAGGCATCTGACGAAGCTGGAAATCTGAGAGCCATCATTCATTCTTTGAGCCTATTCCCAACTCAGTTGACGTCCGGCTTTCTAGTCTAACTAAGATACGGCTGAACTTCGATATTTTCTGTGAAGCGACTGCCATCGGATCGATATCGAATTTCTGTAGATAGACTAGTCGGACTTTTGAGGGCTCCAACTATAAGTAACGATTGCCATAGATGTATGTATGGCAACCGGGACCGACGGCTTAACTTGTTCTCCATGGTACGACCAGACCAGTGCAAATGGTCATATTCATGCATACAAATATTTGCTCAGAGAGGCGATCGAACCCGCGCCTCCTG
Organism: Pelosia muscerda; assembly: GCA_963691645.1. Classification (NCBI taxonomy): domain Eukaryota; kingdom Metazoa; phylum Arthropoda; class Insecta; order Lepidoptera; family Erebidae; genus Pelosia; species Pelosia muscerda. Next base: position 3,288,715 of record OY829099.1, on the reverse strand, counting down.
TGTAGCAGTCGCGTTCACTAACGCCACGCTACAAAGGCTGTCCCACTATAAGTATTATGCATGAGTTGTGAACTCAAAATGTGCTCAAAATAAGCTCTATATGCGCAGTACGTGTTTTTGGGCTGTCTTTTGAGGATATCACGAAGTGCAACCATGGACTTAGGCGCAGAACGTCTCTTTCGCAAAATGTCCCCTGGTCGTAAAACGTCTCTTTCGCAGAATGTCTCTTCCGCAAAATGTCCCTTTCGCAGAATGTCTCTTTCGCAAAACGTCCCTTTCGCAGAATGTCTCTTTCGCAGAATTGGTGTATGAGCCCAAATCATGATCACCAAAGCACCAGTCATAAATTATATCAAAGCAACGCGCTGTTGTCAGGACTTCGTTTCTCTCACGACTTAGATTTAAAATCACTGCCGTTAGATAGATATAACATTATTGATGTCTGTAATAGTGACCCTCTTTCCTGAGATTTAGCCTTCAGCTTACTCACTTTTGTCATGTCTAATATTAGCAAGATTAGATCAATATCTTCACAGAAAACCGCTTAGTACGCAACGCGAGATCTAAAGAATTTCAGATTGATATTTTTGACAGAAAAAATATATAAAATACAAGATTAGTTTTGATAAGATTGCACAATTCGGTAGCGTCTATTTGCAACTTCAATATTATATCTTTGATGCAATGTCTATATACTCTAAAGTCTAGATTATAAATTCGGTCTGGATGTGAATAATTTTAAAATATGCAATGAAGAGGAATGTTGTTCTTAATAGGTTCATCCGCTGCCTACCAACATTGCTATTCTCTGAATCATATAATTACTTAATCTACGATCCGGCAGCTCTAACCGTATTTCACTGACCTGTATGCAAAAAATTTGAATTCCTCGCTAGGCAGAGCTAAATACTCAATCAACATTATCATTTTGACGGTCTTTTTTGTCTTGCCAATAGCAAAATTCAAAATTAGGAGGGAGGAGTCGCTTTATTTAAAAATACTCGAAATAAGACCAGTATTGCCAGCGTGGAAATAGTAAGCCAAAGCCGCCCAACGGTTTGACACAAGTCATTAGGCCTAGCTAGAGCGGTTAGAATAAACATAAACAAATTTGGTTGGTATTATTCTTAAAAAAAACTTAAGCTTGCACAAGTATATTGCTACGTGTGTGTCTATAATTAGATCGCGGTAGCCTAGTGGTGTGGCAATGGATTGTTGAGGCGAGGTCTCGGGTTCGATCCCAGATTTTACTATGGCACACACAAATAACTTTTCGATGCTTTCCGAAGTTATGTGTGTATTTATCGCCACCTATTACATTCGGACCTAGAACATAAACTGGTGTAATGTGGGTAGTTGCACCTTGGCCTACCCCTTCGCGTATATAAGTGTGAGTTTATGAGAGAGTTTATTTTATATCTATCATTAGAACAATAATCTACAACCAGATTCCCAGTATTATAGATTCACGGCGAAAACTATCTGGCAAGAAAACACGACCACTGTTCATTGCTTCAATTATTTACAATGTTTATGCACTCTAATCGTATTGGCAAGATAGGTGCTACTTGAAGAAATACTACTAAACATACGTCACATTAAAAAAAATATTATATTGATGCAATGGTAGCATTCATTAATGTCAGAATTACATAAACCATCCTACGTTTATGTCAGTGATATTTACAAATAATATTCAATCACTGACATAATGTTGTAAATTCAAATTCAATGAAGTAAATGTTTACAAATCTTTTGGAATATAAGAATAATTCCTTTCATTCGAGCACAGATTTCGATTGCATTTGAAATTTACACCTACTGGTCATCGCTGGACCGGGTCTTTGGTCGTTTCGCACCATGAGGTATCTTTTGAAATGGGTCGATTCGATTGTACATCCTGATTTAAACTTTTAGTAATAAAGATTTCTAATGATTTATTCGTACATACAATGAGGAAGATAGTGTAAAATCAAAAAGCCGGCAAATGGCCCGAGACGGCCGTACGGTTTTGGTCGGTTCGAATACGACATAACAACTTTGGCGATGGGGTATTCGCAGAGAAATATAAGTATTACATGTTTTATAGTACAAAAACGGACAAAAATGTCTCATTTTGTCCAGTGACGTCATGTTCCATAGAACAAATGGGACACACCCACATTTATTACTACTTTAAGGTGAGTAAACAGATTATTTATACTGTTGATCGATGGCAGTTGGTGGAACTTATTGTTATACATTTGATAACACACTTGTACTTCTCCACTCCTCAAAAGGCAACATGAGTGTACAAACGCTATTGATAAGTGAATATTATCATGGAAGAAAATATCAATGAATAATCACGTGGTGTCTGTCTACCACCTAAATTGCATAACAGACATATACACATAGACGTTTTTCGGTCGTTCTTTCGTTAAATTGACGTGCCATAAAAAAATGAAATTATACAGTAAGCTTTAGTATTAATCTCCTCGAGATAAATCGATAAAAAACACAATTTGTCGTGATTCCCGTACACAGAGCTATCCACTAATATTATACAGCTGATGCTCCAATGCTGTGTGTCGTTATAAGAATTCGAGGTCGGTATAAATCTGCCTGAGTTAATGGCATACCATCCAAAACACTACACCGTTCTCACAACGTAAGCAAAATTCACTGTGTCCATTGTCCTTTCTCGATAATACGAGCGGTGGTTATGAACTGGCATAGATCTCTGTACAATCTCCATGCTGTGATCCCATTCAATAAATTGATACATCAAGGAGCCTCTCACATACGCGCCATTGGTCTTGATCCTCCGCTATTCGCAGCCATCTTTTCAGTAGCACTAGCATGAACTCCTATCGAATTCGTAATGTAAAGGTTTCAAGAGAACGTAGCATTGTGATTGGCAGTCTGCCTCTTGTGAACCTGTGTGCATGTGTAGCCTGCCAATCGCAATGCTCCGTTCTGTCGATACCTTTACATCACGAATTCGATAGTGTTTGTTAGTTATGACACCATTATGTTAAAATTATTAAGATAGCCCGACAGTCCGTCGCTTCATTAACGGTTAAAAGGAGGTGGCGTGCTCCCATCACTCGTGCGCTATTCATGTCATCAAAATCAGACGTGCTAGCAATGAGCCTTCGAGCGGGGCGTGAAAAAACAACTGTCGAGGCCGTCAGGGTGGGGACCGCCGTTGCAGGGACTGCACTTGAAACTGCGGCCACCATGTTCTGGACTGCGCCTCTGCTTACCATCAGGCGTGGTCAGTCAATTTGACGACCTAAACAAAAAAAACAAGCTTGCGTCGGGGGTCTACAGGCATTTCATTCCGCATGTAAACTGCCTATCTTGACAGTAGATATTATTATTTTTTTATACCACTTAGGTGGCAGACAATCCCACCTGAAAAGTGGTTACCGTGGCCTATGGTTGGTGTATTTTTAATTACACCAGCAAATTAAGAAGTTTGTATCGGGAGTATAATAATAAGGCAGTGTAAAACTGCTGCAAATAAAAAGCCGAGCACCACTATTGTAGCACTGTACGTGTTTGCAATGATGATTGATGACCCTCTTTTATGAGACTTTGCTTTCAGCTTAACATCATGCGAGGTGAAGTCAAATTTACGTGCCATAAATAAAAAAAAATAACTAAACGTTTATTTTTCGTGTGACAATGAAAACGCGCTCACCAATAAAACAAATATTCGTACGTTTTGGCAACGGGAGATGTTGTCTTTATAATTTGCTCGGTATAGAGGCCACTAGTTTTTAGGGGCATGGTGATATCAGTGGTTTGTGTCAAATGGAAACCAGAGTTCCGAAGAAACGTCCCTCAAAACTGTAATAGGCAAATAAAACCCCATAAGTACAACCACATGAGTTTTACATAGGTATGCAAGCTATGTTATCCGCCTGTATGGATATCAGTTATCAGTATTAAAAATAGCATATGTCCACTCCCAAGTTTTAGAACAGATTAATAAATAGTCATGGAATGAGACCACCTCTGTGACAAATTTCATCAAAATCGGTCCGGTTATTTAGGCGTATATACCACGGTATGGACTGCTGAGACGAGGTCGATGGGTTCGATCCAAGGTTTTATCATGGTACACATTGGAATGGTTTCATATTGGTGTGTATACGCATATGGCAATCCAACTGTAGTTGTGAACACAAACACTTCTTGCATACTACACATTGATATGAGGTAGTGTGCATGCTCATATGATATGTCAAACCATATTTCCGCTTTAAAATATTTCTTATATATTCTTCAACAGTATTCTGCAAAAACAGTATGATATTATAGACAATAGACTTTCAGAGCTCTCGGTATATTTGGCAGACAAACTAATAAATACGAGCCAGAATATCTCAGTAATTGTTCTCCGAATTTACAATCAATTGCTAAACATTCATTTCATACCTTCACTTTCATTATCATTTGGCATATTAACTATGTCTTTTTTAACTGGAATTAACGGTTAGGAATTTATTTTCGGCATACCCATTATTTTTACATAGTGCCCGATTGGCGGCAATAGGCTTGCCCCCTTATACGTGGGAACGAAAAACATAGTTGGCGAAATGTGGGCGATTAATAATACACCTCTGCCTACCCCTTCGGGTATCACATATGTATGTATATTAACTACTACGGGCCCGATACACCAAAAACTTACGAATTTGTAATGTAAAGGTATCAAGAGAGCGAAGCAATGCAATTGGCGGGCTTCACACACACAGGCACACACAGTAAGCAGGTTGCCTATCATAATGCATAGCTCTCTTGATGCTTTTACATTATGAATTCGACAGGGACTCTGAATCATATTATTATATCGCAAAAGCAAGTCACGGTGGCAGCGCAAACTGCGCCTCCCCATATCCAGGGGTAATAAAGGGTAACTGATAGGTGATAAAACAACATGGTTTCCACATTAGGGGGAGGGGGTCATCTGTAAGAGATATCCCCGGGTCTGCCGAGGTGCGAGAGATATGTCTTGTATGGGTGTGAGTAGGAGCGCTTTGAGCTGTCACCGCCGCGGCCTGCTTCTGCTAGGCTGACAGCCGTGACAGACGACTCCACCCATCACCCCCAGGCCCCAGGACAGTGCTCAAGGAGGTTGGAGGTCACATTGCAACCTCCGACGTCCAAATCACCTCCACTCATCGCAAATTCATAGACATAATCTGAACCAATCGTGTGCTAGTTCGACTCGCACTTGGCCGGTTTTGTACTCAACATTTACTTAAATACTGTCATGTTTTCTGAAACGAACTAGCTCGATCTACAGATCTAATCACGTATCATGTAAGTAAGATGAGCTAGGAAACTGCATCTTTGATGTTCTATCTAAATGGCACTCTTGTCGATTTATCGTAAATCAAGTGACAAACGCCATTAGCTGAACCCATTAATGTATGGTACAAGTTGAAGGGGAGTTGTAGAAATCATTACTGGTTTCTTTTATACCATATTGTATTGTACGTACTGTACAGTGCCTCTAGACTAAGTGATATTCTATTGATTTTTCGCTTCTGCTCCGCACCAGTTGGGTGTAGCATGATGTTATATACTTAGATGCGAAATTTCCAATAAAAATTTAATACTTGTAGTTATTTGTTGCCATACAAACATCTAAGGCAGTCGTTACGGGTACTTGAAGCCCTCAAAAGTCCAATCAGTCTAACTTGGAACTTCGATATCGCCATTGGTCATTGAACCATTGTTTGTGGAAGTCAGATGGCAGTCGCTTCACGGAAAATATCGAAGTTCAGTCGCATCACAGATAGACTGGAAAGCCGACCCCAACTGAGTCGGGAGAAGGTTCAGAGAATGATCAAAGAATCAAAAGTAAGAATCAATTTCATTTATTCAGTTTAGCCACATAAAGAGCACTTATGAATGTCAAAGTTTTACAATAATTATGTACCTACATTTGTCAAAAATATTATAATTCATAATAAATAAAATACTTAGTAAATAAATCATTTGAAAATGATTCTTTCGCTGGTTCGGTAGTTAAATCTCCTGAGAAGAGACCAGTAAGAAACTCAGGTAGATTATCGTTATTCTTCATTATCTTTTTAATATATTATAGTGATGACTGGTCGATATTTGTTGTGGGATGTGTGTGTACAGTTTAAAATCAGATAGCACTCGTTAATGTCTTACGTTTGTACCATACAAAACGGTAATATACCGCGGCGTGAGCGCATTCTAGACCTTACTGTTCGTGTTCATTCGTAAACATTGGCAAGAACGCTGTGGAAGCCTGGCCGCGCGCCAACCAGCCACAGATTGTACCAGCCCACTTGTCTTTTTGTTTGTCTGCACGTTTATTGTAACTATTTCTAGGATTAAGCACCCAGGATGTTTTACTCGCTTTGGGTTCAGGTTGAAACTGGTCAAAGTTAAGATGGTCTAGTTACCTAACATTCATTTCAGGGATTGTCTTCCTTCTCAGAGGTAGATGTGCAGAAACACCGAATAATATTAATCCGTTTGTATACCTATCGGCAAGGATCTTGGACCTAAGTCGGGAGAGAAACTATGATTAGTAGATTTGAGTTGGTCCACCACGATTGCACCCCATTCTATTTTCAAAACATAGCTCAAAAGTACGTACTGCACTTAGAGAGCGCATTTTGAGCATGTTTTCCATCCAGTCTCTGAGGTCCGGACGGATCGCCTCGACGGTCCCTCTTCCAAACGTGGGATTGGCCAGCCGCCGCTCCCACTCCAGAAGCAAGGACCGTCTCGCCTGGAGCCTCCGCTCTCCCACCTCCGAGGGTGCCGGGAACTCGCCCCGGCTCCGGGCCTCCCCGCGCTGATGATACACTGACGCGAGGACACGGGCCTCCAGCTCCCACGGAGTGGAGCCCGCCATAACATAAGCCGCCTCGAATGAGATGGAGCGGTAAGATGGACGTTTTTTGCCGTCAGGGCGTCGACCCATACGGGGGCCCCGTATAGGGCTATGGACCTTACCACTCCCAAATAAAGGACGCGGCTGCTCGTCTGAGGTCGACATCAACCGCCTAAGGGCGGCGGTCGTGCCGAGTAAACGGGGTAAACAAGTGCCTATACCTACACCTACCCGCTTTATCCTCAGTTACGCCAGGTTGCAAGTCATACGGGATTTCAAATGTAAGAAGGAGACCCTCCCGACCCGCGGTCCAACTGCTATATCCAACTGTATACTGTAACTGTAATAGGTTCTTTCAAAATGTTTTTTATTAAACGTTGAAACAATTGTTAGATGTAAACCGGTGTCATGTTTTTTTTATCATAAATCGGTACTAAAGAAGTGCTATATTAACACCGGTGAGTGCTAATGGTACAAACATGTTCGTTTACATACAAGGGAATTGTATCTACGTGGAAAAATCCTCTAATCATACATCGTAGGTACTTGATGTTTCCGGACCCGCACTGCCCGCGATGAGCGGAGGCGACTCGGACGTCGGAGGTCGCAGAATGACCTCCGTCCCCCATGAGCGCGGGCCTGGGGGTGACAGGTGAAGCCGCCGGTCACCCTAACAGAAGCAGGCCACGGCGATGGCGCAAAATGCCACCCCATACCCAGGGGCTATATGGGGACACCATGGTCCCCACATTGGGGGAAGAGGGTCATCTCAACAGAGATGTCCCCGGGTCTGCCGGGGTGCGAGAGATATGTCTTGTATAATCTCACCTCCGGCAATCAAGGACCCATGGATGACGTGCGTTTTGGTCGGTTCGAGTCCGACATAATCACCTCCATCGGTTTTGGTGGAGGTGGTATCCGTGGGGATTTTGCGCACGATAAAAAAAGGTACTCGATGTTGAAGATATTCATCCACGACAATTTAGTTCCTGAATCCAATATCGGTGGTAGCTGAAATGACCCTGATGCGAGCTTACGTAAAGGCTGCGGTCGATATTTGTGTATACCTACCGGCATAAATATTGGTATCAATAACATAAACTCACGCCTACATCCCCGAAGGGGTAGGTAGAGGTGTTAGCACCCACATTTCGCCAGTTTATGTTTAGGTCCCAATGTAGTAGATGGCGAGACTATTGCCATTAACCGGGCACTTATAAACCTGCGATAAATACACACATAACTTCGAAAAGCATCGAAAAGTAATTGGTGTGTGCCATGGTAACCTGGGATCGAACCCGAGACCTGGTCTCAGCAGTTCATTACCCATACCACTAGGCTACCGCGGTATATGCTCAAAATTCGCTCTACACACAGTATGCTGATTGTCTGCCTTTTGAGAAAATCACGGGTTGCTACGTCGCTGAACGAGCTGTAATCCACCAATTATAAATTAGGCAGCCTAGTGGTATAGGTAATGGACTGCTGAGACGAGGTCTCGAGTTCGATCCCAAGTTTTACCATGTCCAACACCAATGACATTTCGATGCTTTTCAAAGTTATGTGTGTATTTATCGCAGTTTTATAAGTTCCCGGTAATGGCCACCTATTATATTGGGACCTATAAACATAAAACGGCATAAATGTGGGTACTAGCACCTTTGCCCACACCTTCGGGGATATAGGCGTGAGTTAATGTTATGTTATGTTTATTGATTATAGCAAAACATTCCGCGCGCGCCAATGTTACGCTTCTCTTCCAAATCGAGTCTAAGATATGTGTCGACAGGTATAGTGACCGTTGTACGAACCTAGATGTATCTCGGAGACCTACTTCCTGGGTCTGGGTCGTTAGTGAGAGTTATGCAATGCGCGCCTGCGCTCTCTGCACAGAATAGGTACATATTTTTTGCTCTACAGCAAGGGTGAAAGAGAGACAGAAGACATATCTTGATCGATATATTTGACAACGGCGTAATACCTTCAAACGTGGGTGTTTAGCACCACACACGTCTGTATAACCTTGGAGGGGTAGGCAGAAGTGTATTAGCATAATACTCATGTTTTACGAATTATATTTTTCTGCAGTGGCGTCAAAATTACACAGATTCGTCTTTTTTTAATTCGACCTAGGCACCAGACAAGCACCCGGCCCACCTGATGGAAAGTGGTTACCGTGGCCTATGATTGTATGCAACACCAAGGGCATCACAGTCGTGCTGAGGACCAGATAGGAAAAGGAAGGAGGTGAGGGGTGAAGGTTAAAAAGTTTCTGAATTGCAGTGCAGAAGACAAAGAAAAATTTCTCGGTCTTCCCACTGACAACACAAAACCTCTCCAGTGAGCTCTGGTTACTCTATTCACCGCCGGAAACACAACACAAGGTTTATAAATATTAGCAGAGTACCTGTAGGGCGGAGGAGCTTCCCCAGTTGGACTGCTCGACTTTTCTGGGGGGCAAGGGCTGAACCTCAAATATGTTGGTGCTGTTCGTTATAGAGGGCGCCCCCGGCTCCAGTATAACTACATAACCACGTGAACCCTTGTAAGATAGAGAACAACCTTTTTATTTATTTATTTATGGCACGTCAATTTGACTTCACCTTGCCTGATGTTAAGCTGAAGGCAAAGTCTCATGAAAGAGGGTCACCATTGCAAACACCTTATCGCTTAGTCCATCTGACTGCTACCTTGAGGGCGTGGGTTCGATTCCCGCTCCATCTCTACCTATTTACATTGGTATTTATTTTCCTGTGCGTACATATTAAGGCACTGAATAAATAATAGTTATCATCATCCTACATCAATCCTGGGTCCACCTTTTCCTGTCTAAGAACATCGCTGGTGAACTTCGATATTTTCCGTGTAGCGACTACCATATGGCATCCACAACCAGTAACGACTGCCATACATATTCGCATAACAACCCGGACCGACAGCTTTACGTGCATTCCGCACGACCAGACCAGTGCAAATAACCATATTCATGCATACAAATATTTGTACCGAGCGGGGATCGAATATGTAGCAGTCGCGTTCACTACCGTCAAGCCACATCACGCGAAAGAATTATTTTCAAATGATTTATTTACTAAATATTTTATTTATTATAAATTATAATATTTTTTGACAAATGTAGGTACATAATTATTGTAAAACTTTGACATTCATAAGTGCTCTTTATGTGCCTAAACTGAATAAACGAAATTGATTCTTTGATTGATTCTTTGATCCACAGGGAAGAGAATAAAAAAATTAATAGTCACTAGATATAGACTTTCATTATACGTTTGTTGTTACTGCGCAAAAGTTCGCCACTCGCCACCCCTTTAGGGTTGGGGTGTAGGAAGAGAATTACGCAACACGACCTAGATTTGGGGCTGAACGTGAAAGAAACTAGGTCGAAAGCAAAAGCTAGGTATAACAACACGAACGTATCTTCATGGAAATTTTCATACGTTTTATGAATTATGGACTGCTGAGATGAGGTCTCGATCTCAGGTTTTACCATGGCACACCAATGATTTTTCGAAGGTATCTGTGTATCTATCGCAGGTTTATAAGTGCCGGGTTAATGGGAATAGGCTCACCACCTATTACATTGGGACCTAAACATAAACTGGGGAAATGCGGGTGCTAGCACCTCTGCCTACCCCTTTGGGGATATAGGCGTTTATGTTATGTTATGAATTCTGTAATTTTTTTTGCATCAATCAATTACCCAGCAATTGGTACTGCTGAACATATACCTCTCCTAATTTAGGGAGACTTTGGCTTACTGTTTCCAAGCTGGAGAGGCGTTGGTTCAAGAGTTCCTTCTTTCTCAGTGATATCGTCTGCGTATTGGTGGAGCAAGAAAAACATAAATAATATTTAGTAGGTATTTAGATTTAGTAGGAGGCCAGGAGGGGACGTAGTAAGCCTTCCTGAAGAGAGAAACCAATATTCGGGCCCTCTCAGAGCTGTTGGTTCTAAAGTTCCTTCTTTCTCAGTGATATCGTCTTTTTTTATCGTACGTAAAATCCCCACGGATACAACCTTCACCAAAACCGATGGAGGTGATTATGTCGGACTCAAACCGACCAAAACGCACGCCGTCCATGGGTCCTTGATTGCCGGAGGTGAGATAATACAAGACATATTTCTCGCACCCCGGCAGACCCGGGGATATCTCTATTGAGATGACCCTCTAGCCCCAATGCAATACCCAGACGTATCACCGTGGCCTGCTTCTGCTAGGGTGACCGGCGGCTCCACCCGTCACCCCCAGGCCGGGCTCATGGGGGACGGAGGTCATTCTGCGACCTCCGACTTCCGAGTCGCCTCCGCTCATCGCGGGCAGTGCGGGCCCGGATCAGTGATATCGTCTGCGTATTCTTCCATTTGTCGCCTCTAAAAGCAGCTATTGATTGTATAATCGTCGTCGTAATGTAAAAACGTCCATTTGGATTGGATGCATGGATTTCAATACGTTTGGAAATGCGAAGCTAGAAGATGTCCATTACATTGGCATACATTTATCACATTCACGAAACGATTTTGGAAGACGTTCACTCTATTTAGATCGATGGGCGTATCATCAATGGCTACCTTTATGACACTCTTCGGATGAATTTAGGAGATATTCTTTCTCCGTCTCCACGCGAACATTTCGCATACAAATATAAAATATTAAGAGGAGACCTCTTTGGGAGGCGGTAGTGAACTCGACTGCTACATAAAAGGCGTGGGTTCGATTGCAGTTCAGTGCCCTTAGCACGAAAAACTATCGAATTCGTAATGTAAAGGTTTCGAGAGAACGAAGCATTACGATTGGAAGCCTGCCTACTGTGAACATGTACGTGAAGTCCGCCAATCACCTTCACCTTACGAATTCGATAGTTTTTCATCTTATCACGAAGTTTTTTGTGTTAAGGGTACTGTGTAAATATTCGTATGCATGAATATGGATATTTGCATTGGTCTGGTCGTGAATCAGAGACGTCGTCGGTCCTAATTGTTATAGAAACATCTATGACAGCCGTTAAGGGTAGTTGAGTAGACCAAAAACTGGTGTAACTGCAATACCTTCTATACCATTGGCACCCCGAAAGGACATAGGAAATAGTCGGGAGCACATAGGGGAAAGTGGGGTGGATTCGTACACTTTTCACTTCGAGCTCTATAGCAGAAAAACTAAACACTATTTGATAACCATTTGAGCATTGCTAGATTGCTTATATATTTGCCTACAATGTTCCCTTAGACGACTTGTTCATAGAAAGAACCGTAGCCAAGCTATGACGATTTAAAAAAAAAAAGTAAATCGTCCGAATGCACCCCCCTCACGGGGTAACTTCGTACATGTGCTATTTATAGAAAATGTAACGTATATGGAGATCAAAATTTAGTAGAAACAACCTGGGGTGCTAAGTACCTAATAATAAGATCATTATACTTGTATTGTAAAATCTGACTACATTATATTCAAAATATTTAGTAGGTTTTACGAGGACCCCCGCCCGGACACTAGGTTTCACCAGACTACAGTAAAAACCCCACCTGGACACTTTTTAAACTAGGACGAACCCGGACAAATCCGAATTTATTAGTAGTCTCGTAAATGCGGATTGCATTTCTTACTGCAGTACATTCATATAGTACGAACCCACCCCGTTCATTCCAGTACGAAGCTACCCCAACTAAAAAATTCGATTAAAATATTGAAAATAAAAATAGCTGCTAAGATTATGTTGAAGTAAATGTAAAAATAATAAACTTAAGTATGTATTCAAACACCACAAAAAATCAGTTTAGTAATGGCAGCAAAACTTGTAGAATATAAACACGTTCGAAGTTGCATCGAAAAATTACTTATGCAAAGCGAAAACACGTAATGTTCTGTCACATCGAAGCCAGCGGCTGCATTGGTGAGCTACTCCGCGGTTATATTATGCGTGTGTGTGGGCACCACATACACTAATACGAAGGCGCCACCATGATCCGTATTCCAATTATGGCCGTTGTATGAATGCTCCCGGTGTACGAATCCACCCCACTTTCCCCTACATGTATTTCTATATTTCAATATGATTATGTAGGCCATGTAAGAACACAAATGGTAGGCTGTTGCTGTTGTCTATGTCAATCCTGGATGATGAAATGAATTAACGAGTATAAGATGAGAATGTGTATTTTATTTACTTAAATAATCCCTACGAAATGCGAAATTCCTATCGCCTAATGAATATACCATTAACGATGTCATCCCAAATTTGCGAAACATTCTCGCGATGACCAATTTTCCACCTCCCTACCTCCCTCCCTCCCCCACCCCCCTGCTCCCGACACGAAGGCGACATCTTAAAATAGATGGATCTCCCCACCTATTTTAATGAATTACCTATAAGAAAATCATTATTGACATTCGTAGACTGTTTACGGTCAAGATGAGCTAGAGTGATTATCATCACTTTATGAGCGGAGGTGACTCGGATGTCGGAGGTCACAAACTGACCTCCGTCCTCCATGAACGCGGGCCTGGGAATGACGGGTGGAGTTGCCTGTCACCGTAGCAGGAGCAGGCCGCGGCATTAGCGCAACCTGCGTCTCCCTATACCCAGGGGCTAGATGGGGACATTATGGTACCCACATTAGGGCTAGGGGGTCATCTCAAAAGTGATGTCCCCGGGTCTGTCAGGGTGCGATATATGTCTTGTATAATCTCACCTCCGACAATCAAGGACCCATAGACGGCTGCGTTTTAGGCGGTTCAAGTCCGACATAATCACCTTTACCGACTTTTGGTGGGGGTGGTATCCGAGAGGATTTTACGCGCGATAAAAAAAGAAGATACTTTTTAATAACAAAACTTTCCCAAACAGAGTAAACAATGTTTGAACATAACATAGATATACATAGGTACAATGAGCAAAAAACATCAAGCGATGCCACAACTATTAGCTATTGGATAATAGATCAAATTAAGTTTAGGCTACTTGCATTAGTTTAATTATTTCCTTAAGACATCGATAGTTTATTTCTTTAACGCTATCTGTTATTTTGGCTGAATTACACCTAGCTGTCAAAGGATTATAGATCTGGAATGTGTTCAGGAACTTTTGGAGCCCACTGTACCTACTTAGATGACGTCACGTCACGATTGATATGAATATAGGTACCTAAGTATTCCACTAGAGACGATAATTGACCTTCAGACAGATACCTACTTGTAAACTCTTTTGTAGTGTTCTATCTTTTATATCTATCTATCTTCTATCTATACTATACTATAATTGTAAAAAGATTATGTTTGTCCGCGATGGACGCAAAAACTACTGATCGGATTTCAACGCGATATTTTTTGTTTGAAGTGGTTCAACTTAAAAATCTTACATTTGTTTGATTGCAATCGGTTAAGTAGAACCAGAGTTGTGATTAATAATATAGAATTTAAGTTGCACAGATGGCGCTTAGGTCACGATAACCGACAGCCAAGTGGGAGGAGCCGCGGTCATAGGCTAGTTTATAATACAAGACTTCTATTATGTAATTAGGTTAATAAAAATACGTAACAATGTTGACAGGCGAGGATGTGTCATATAGTCTATGGATGATTGTCATTGGTGGGCTTCACACACACACTGTCACAATAGGCTGGCTGCCTATAGTATTGCTCCGTTCTCTCGATACCTTTAGGTAAATTACAAATTCGACAGTTTTGTCGTCAATAGTGCGCAAAATCCCCACTAATACCACTTCACTCTCCTACTTTCCCAACTAATAATACCTCATCAAACCAGTGGAGGTGATAATGTCGAACCGATTAAAACGCACGCTGCCGTCTATGGGTCTTTTATTGCCTGAGGTGAGTTAATATAAGACATAATATCTCACTCACCCCGGCAGACAGGGGATATAGCCCCATTCCCCTAATGTGAGAATCATGGTGTTCCCATGTAGCCCCGAGCATGGGTAGGCGTATGTTTGCGCCGGGGACAGGCGACACTGCTGCATGTGATAACACTCATAGATTAATTTTGAACAAAATCAAGTTTGAAAAAAACAAGGCTAATTGATTGGTGAAGCAAGAAAAGCAAACAATATTTAGTAGGTATTTACATTTAGCAGGAGGGGTATTTCTGAAGAGCGAAACCTATGCTCGGGCCCTCTCCGTGAGTAGGAGCGCTGCCGTGAAACAAATTACTACACCAGGATGGCAAGTCTGTAGCCGTACCTACCAAAGAAGACCATAATCTGTGACATGTTTCTAACATAACATAACATAAACAAAAGAAGGGGTAGGCCAGGTGACGAGCCTATTGCCATCAACCGGGCACTTATAAAACTGCGATAAATACACACATAACTTCGAAAAGCATCGAAAAGTCATTGGTGTGTGCCATGGTAAAACCTGTGGAACCCATACCACAAGGCTACCGCGGTTTTTTTTTGTTTGTGACATGTTTCTAATATGTTTATATCGTTGTAATGTATCCAAATGTATATATTATCTAATTTTGTTCTACGATCGTAACTGTAGCCACAAATGGCAACCACAGTGTATACATACCTACTTTACTACCATTGTTCCTAAAATAGATTCTCGTGATGTCGAATAGGATCGAATGTTACCTGAAATACGTGTAGGCTTATTATTTGTGGTTATTTCTGACAAGGCCGGCGGCGGATCGTAAATATACATGTTTGTGTGTATAAGACTCTATGGTATGTTATTATAGAGCCGGTATAGCATAACAATGGTCAGAGAGATATTTTTATGTAGGTAAAGTTTATGGCATGAGTTGTAGTGTAACGATGCAAATCGTTATTGCATTATTTTATATTTGTGGAATGCGTAATCGAATATCATACTGGTATCGATTCGCAGTCCACACTAATTTTATCTACATTCAAGGAATGATTATCTATGATAATCGATTCCTTGTCTCTGGTCGATGATTGACAGGACGCGACTCGGCCAGTCTATGGTCAATCATAGGTCAGTGACCTTTAGCATACGAATATTTTATAAAATGCTTTTGTTTAGCATGCATAAGCATTTAATTACTTTGTACCTGCACATTAGGGTCTTGCCCCCCTTTTTACCAGAGGGCTTATAAGGGAGTGCGGTTCAGTGAGGAGCCGGCTTTTTTCCTCCGACCGTGGCAGATCCTACTTGTGGCAGAACTTTCGGTGAGCAATTGTGGCTTTACAGTGTGCTAATTTAATTTTTATTTCAGGTGGCTCATTGGCCGCATGAATCCGAGTCGATTACCATATTTTTGTAGTTGGAGTATAATGTTAGTATTATATGCTGATATTATATTTCCAGCTGATACTAGATTTTCTTAGATGGTACATCGTCGGATACATGCGGGTAGTGTGAAGTTCCTTCCAGCATGGCTTTGCTTTTTACGCGAGTAAAGTCTGCTTTATTTTATCTATATGATTGTTTTCCTATGGACAGCTTTTCATGCTGCGTCATGCCTATGCATGCCGAGCGCCAAGTTTGGTGCGATGCCACTCCAGAGTGAGCCCATGGAGTAGCCATCGCCTAATTTTATTGTGCGCTATGCAACTATTTAACTTTATAGAATTTTTATAGATCTCATTTTATTTTGCAATCTGTCAAAATGTTAATGACCTATACCTTGAGGCCATTGACCTCAGGGTAATCTATCTTACTAAGTGTGTGTTCTTTTCTATGCATTTGCCTGCTGCTTAGAATGCTGTGGGTCGTGGCTTTTACTGCAATGACTTTGCACTACGTGCCGGAAGTAGCTTGACCACCTGCTTTCACTTCCCTGCCACGCCCGCACTGCAGTATGTTTTTACACCTACTTAGCTTTTTCCTTGTGCTTGCAGGACGGAGACCGAGCCACGTCGGCGGAAAGAAGCTGACGCGGCACGACGAGCTACCAGCTAAGTGCAGCTTTTCTCCGGACTGCAGGCCGTTCCCACCTATGGATTAAGCTGTTTCCACCTTTGTAATCAGCAGTTCCCACGGATGGAATACCTACATTTGCTGTAAAATTTATATATAATTAAGACCCACCCCTGTGAATGTTAATATACAGATTGAATTAGCCTAGACTCTTCATTTTAATTATATTCTCTCTATTTTAATTTGATGAATTCGTTGGATAATTTCATTTTGAATATTCGGTAGTACTAATAAACCGCCAACGTTTCACTGGCGCCCAGTTAACGGTTTTTTTTTACAGCTAATTTGTGGGAACGGTCTGTAAGTACCCTATTTTAATTTTAATTTTTCTTGTGACTTACCAGTGCTTTTCGAATTGAATTTATTAGTGTCCGTGTTTCAAGGTGGCATCATATGGATGCATTGAATTGAAAGTGGCATTAAATTAAATTTTTATTCCTATTTATTAATGCTTTAAAGTGTTTTAAATTATCACTTTTATATTTTTATACCTGCTAGTGCTTATAGCACTGGACCAATTAGTTGTAGTTACACTATTGGGATTTAAATCTTTTAGATTTAAAAAATTTTTATTACAGTTAATACTGTTCCTTTTTCTTTTTGTTGTTACATTCTTACACTGGTAAGTCATAAAATTTTAACTTAGTGTACACGTGTTTAGCCACAGTTGACATCATGTATACAATTAAGTTCCTTTCATTAAATAAGGCCGAACTTCAGTATGAGGTGGCAGTGCGAGGTGAGACAAGCTCTGACTCAGTTGCAGAGCTGAGGAAGCAAATTTCTAAATTAGCTCCCTTACATCCTTCGGAGGATATTTTAGTGTCGCACCTGGAACCTGCTGAGGACCTCAAAGGGGTTAGAGATTCTCTCTCTAAGTCATCTTCTAGTCTTGCTACTTTAAAAACCAGTTTCGACAAGAACTTGCTTGGCCGTACTGAGACCCTGCTCAATCATATTTACCACAGGCTGAGTAGGATTGACTATACACTGCCCGAGTCGCAGAAGGTTTACAAAGCCATTATGGATGTTTTCAAATCGCAATACAACGAATTGATTGCATTGAAGGGTAATGAATCTAGTACCGTTGTTTCAGAGCAAGTGCCAGAGACTCCAGTCAATGTTATATGTGAAAGGAGAATTTACTCTGAAATTTCCAAACTTAAATTTTCAGGAAAGACATGTGTACGTGCCTTCATACAAAAAGTTGATGAGTTTATGCTCAGCCGTTCTATTCCCCAGGATAAAATTATTTCTTTTGCGTACGAAATTTTTACTGACGATGCTCTGCATTGGTTCAGATGCGTTAGTTCTCAAGTTAAGACTTGGTCCGATCTTGCCGAGCTACTGAGGCAGGATTTCAGTATATCTGATTACGATTACAGGCTGATGTCTGAAATTAGATCTCGGACACAGGGAGAATCAGAAAACATCACCATATATCTTGCGATTATGCATGGTATGTTCTCTCGGTTAGATAAAGCCTTAAACGAAGAGGACAAGCTGGAAATTCTCTTACATAACATACGTCCCTGTTATGCTAGTACCCTCGCTTCTTCTGCTAGTATTGCCGACATAAGTACTCTGCAAAAAATTTGTAAAAATTTCGAAAGCATCCAGTCTAGATTATTGCAATTTCGCGAACCCCCTAATAAAACTTCTGACACTATAGCCCCTGAATTCGCTTATTCTAATCAATCTAAACAAAATGTAAAACAAAACTATGTTAATAATAAAAATCAAAATAATTTTCACAATAAATTTCAGAATAAAAATAATGAGGGTAGACAAACAGTCCGTGTCATTGAAAATTCAAATAGTACTGATGAAGCTGAAGTGCAGGTTAACGCGGTCGATCAAAAGACCAGTGGTCGCAAATTTAGTTGTCCCCGTTGCAGAAACAACTCTCATCAATTAAATAAATGTACTAAAACTTTTATTATTTGTTTTAGATGTGGAAATAAGGGTTACCGTTTACCGGAGTGTCCTAATTGTAATAAATCAAAAAACTAATAAGCTCAGATTGTGGAAGCACTAATTTTGATAGACCAGATTGGGAGAACTGGCTGTCTTTTATATCAAAGTTTTTTCAGTTTAACAAAGTTTCTACAGTCTGCAAAAACATTAATATTGGTTACTCCCCCTATGTTTCTGTGTCTATTGCAGGCACTAAAGTTCCTGGTTTGTTGGATACTGGCTCTTGTGTCACTATCCTAGGTAATAATTTCCATAAAAAAATTTTGGAACCTTCTGTTCAACTAAATAAACAACCTTTAAACTTAGTCACCGCAGGAGGTGAAAAAATTCAATCCTTAGGTTTTGTTTCCTTGCCAATCTCTTTTCAGGATGAAGTTAAAACTTTAAATGTCCATATTGTACCACAGATAACTAATTCTTTGATTCTTGGTATAGATTTTTGGAGGTCGTTTGGTCTATTTCCCAAACATTTAGATTCTATTTTGTTGCTGGACAAATCGGACTCTCGATTGAGAGGGCTTAATGCTGTGCATTCTGAACACCTACAGTCGTATGATCACCTTACTTCTGATCAGAGGGTTACAGCGGATAACATCGTCGCCCAGTTCCGTGATATCTCTTACGAGGAACGTGGCCTA
Organism: Pelosia muscerda; assembly: GCA_963691645.1. Taxonomy (NCBI): domain Eukaryota; kingdom Metazoa; phylum Arthropoda; class Insecta; order Lepidoptera; family Erebidae; genus Pelosia; species Pelosia muscerda. The sequence goes on along the minus strand of OY829099.1, from coordinate 3,269,301 downwards.
GGCCGCACTACGTTGATAGAACACTCCATCGACACAGGTGACGCTGCTCCTATTCGGCAACGCTACTATAGAATGTCGCCGGAAAAGCAACGTATTCTCAGCGAACAGCTGGATGTAATGTTGAAGGATGATGTTGTTGAACCTACTGAAAGTCCTTGGTCATCCCCAGTTCTGCTGACTCCCAAGAAAAATGGCGAACTTAGATTTTGTCTGGACAGTAGAAAATTAAATTCAGTCACTAGAAAAGATGCATATAACTTACCTTATATTTCTGAAATTCTTGACAACTTAAGGGATGCTAGATACTTGTCTAGTTTAGATTTGTCCAAAAGCTTCTGGCAAATACCTATTAAAAAAGAAGACCGTTGTAAGACTGCTTTTTATGTCCCAAATCGAGGAACATTTTGTTTTAAAACTATGGCATTCGGACTCACCGGAAGCCCAGCTACTCAACAACGCTTGGTAGACCGACTGTTTTGTGGTCCAGAATTTGAGAATAGAGTTTTTGTATTCATTGATGATATAATCTGTGTGTCATCATCTTTTAGTAATCACATTTCTCTTCTTTTATTGATTTTAAAGAAACTAAAAGAAGCTAATTTAACTGTAAACTTAAAAAAATGTCAATTTTTTAGAGCTAAACTTAAATATTTAGGCTATATTGTGGATGCAGAAGGTTTGCACGCTGATCCAGAAAAAGTAGAAGCCATAAAAAACTATCCTACGCCTACTAATAGGAAAGAAGTGCGTCGTTTCCTAGGTGCTGCTTCGTGGTATCGCAGATTTATACCTAATTTCAGTTCTTTGGCCTCTCCGTTAAATAAGTTAACTTCTCAAGGAAAAAAGGCTCCACCATTCTTGTGGGATCAAGGAGCTCAGGACGCTTTCACAAAGCTGAAAGGTTGTTTGGTTTCCGCTTCAGTTCTTTCTTGTCCAGATTACTCAAAACCTTTTGAGATTCACACTGACGCTAGTAACACTGGTATTGGTGCAGTGTTGACACAAAACTTAAATGGTGAAGAAAGAGTTATTGCTTATATGAGTAAGTCTCTAAATCCTCAAGAGATAAACTATAGTGCTACCGAGCGCGAGGCTCTCGCTGTTCTGTCAGCTGTTGAACATTGGCGTTGCTACGTTGAAAATGGTCAAAAATTTGTTATTTTTACCGATCATGCTGCTCTTAAATGGTTTCTTAGTCTAAATAATCCTTCCGGCCGATTAGCCCGTTGGGGTGTGAGGTTGTCTGCTTTTAATTTTGAAATTAAACATCGTCGCGGCTCTGATAATGTCGTTCCCGATTTTCTTTCTCGTACAGTTCCTGTATCGATTATAACAAACAATCCTACTTCATCTACTTCTGGTTTTGTGCCTGACACCACGGATACTTGGTATCTTAAAATGTTTAATGGTTGTCAGTCTTCACCAGCTTCCTTTATGGATTATCAAATAACTGATAATAAACTTTATCGATTTAAAAAGAGTTTAAACCCTCTCACACGAGATTTCGAGTGGAAGGAAGTCGTACCTCTCGAAGGTCGATCCGCTATTTTAGTGGAAAATCATTCCCAGCCTACAGCTGGTCATTTAGGTATTTTTAAGACCTATAAGCGTCTAGCTCTAAATTATTACTGGCCTGGAATGTACTCAGATGTGGCGAAATTTGTTAACTCATGTGATGCTTGTATATCACACAAGCACCAAAATCATGCAACACTTGGTCTTATGGGTAAACCTAAGTCATGTCATCGTCCCTTTCAAGTAATCAGTGTTGATCTGGTTGGTCCCTTACCAACAACTAGAAAACAAAATTCGTATATCTTTGTGGTTACTTGTTGTTTCTCTAAGTATTGTTTACTTTTCCCCATAAAGAGAGCTACAGCTGAAGTAATTTCCAGAATTTTAGAGGAAAATGTGTTTTTAGTACATGGTATTCCATCTACCATAGTTCTAGACAATGGCAAACAATTTGTTAGTGTCACACTAAAAAACTTGTTAGCTAAATATAAAATACCTAACTTGCATTATACACCTCTTTATTGTCCACAGTCTAACACTGTTGAACGCTATAACCGCACGGTTATACAGTCATTATCAACCTTTATTGATAACGACCAAAGAATTTGGGATGTTTTAATTCCTAAAATTCAATTTGCTATTAACAGTTCTGTTAATGAAGTTACAGGTTTTACACCTGCATTTTTAGTTCATGGTCGTGAACTTGTTTCTTGTGGTTCTTACTATGGTGAAAAATTTGATAACTCCCTTATCTTTGAGCCACGTGACTCTTATGCAGAAAACCTAGGTCATCTATCATCAATTTTTGATAAAGCTCAAGCTTCCTTGATGAACGCTCACAGTAGGAACTGTCAATCCTATAACCTACGCAGAAAACCTGCTGAATTTAAAGTTGGTGATATTGTCTGGAAAAGAACTTTTTATCTCAGTGATAAGGATAAGTTTTTTAGTAAAAAATTAGCACCTAAATTTGTCAAATGTAAGATTCTAAAAAAGAAATCTCCCTTAGTATATGAACTCGTTGATATGTCTGGTAAAGTGTTAGGTGATTGGCATATAAAAGATATTAAACTTATTAATTACAAAGAATAATAATTAAATTGGTATTTACCTAAACTAAAATTAACCTAAATTAAAATAATATATACCTATTGTGAAATTGTTCACTTCACAATATTAACAACATACTTCAAATTACCTGTTAAAAAAAAAACCTAATTTAATTTCAAAATAAAAATAAAATTGTTATTTTGTTGTTGTTATCTCTTGGTTTATTTCATAATTGAGTAACCTTAGACCTTGTTGTTTTGTTGGTTCTTGAATGTCGCATTGTTGGTTCTTGAATGTTGTAAGTTTTGTTAACAATTGTCTTAGTTCTAGTTATTCAGTTGTTGTACCCAAGTGTCACATTTCTCCATAAACATTACAGTTGTACTTATACCCTTTCTTCAGTTAAAGGAGTATTAAGTCGGCTACTGGCACTGGTTAACAACAAAAGAAAGTACAATGTCATTGTTTCTCATACAACAACTTACTGCAAATACTTACATTGCAATTACGTAATTCCATACAATTTCCACTTTACACGTTAAATTGGTCGGGTTGTCTTGTTGTTTTACGCATGATTTTACCGTAATTCCGGTATTTATTCATTTAATTTCAATTGTTTACCTTGTGTTTTCAAACTTAACCTCGTTTCACGTCGGTTCTGACAATATGTCAGAAATGTCAGCCGTCATTGACTTAGTGCTGTCAAATGAACGTCGTTTAGTTATTACTGAACGTTAGTTTCGTTGAGTAGAACGAAGCGTTTCTACTGCAAGTACATCTGTCAATGTTAAACTTTGTTTTGGTTTTTATAACCTCACTTAATTGTTTGTAAAACTTTTTGCCGGTTGATTATTGGTGTTGTAATGTTGATATTGCACACTTAACCAAGTGTTAGCGTACATTGCTTCAATAATGGGCATGTATGCATAATCACCGGGTAAGTTATATCATAATAACTTACAAAAATTTGAAACTTATCTTGTCACATAATAATATTGTGTAAATTTAATTGATATTGCAATTCTTACTACCTTGTCGCTACTGTGTAATTCCAAGTTATTCTACTTTTTCCCTCTTAGCTCTGGTTATACCAGGTTATTAGGACTTTGTTGTTTTTGTCAATTGTTGTCTTTGACAATAGTTGTTTATGTACGTTGGCGATTCAACCAACGTATAGTCTCCGGCAATGGCTACTAACCATTGACCATGGGATTTATTTTTCTCTTGGAGCTGGTATATTCATCCAGTATCTGGGTACTTATTTTACTGAGCGGTCTGTGCAAACTCAGGTCAAAAACAAGCCTATTGCATATCTTTTAAGGTTGAAATTACACAGTGGTTGTGTTGCTCATGTTCTCTTCTAGGCAGAACAGTTATACTGTTCTCCGATTTCTAACATCTTCAATTGGTCTATGTTGAGTCTTCAACGGTTGTATGTTGGAAACTCTGTTTGATAGGAGGCGTTTACCATGGTCTTTGCTGGTAACCGCAACTAAGTAAGAGTATGTTTGAAAGTTGATGTATGTAAGGAAGTACAGATGTGTAAGCATAGATTGATTGCAATCTTGAGCACAGTATCGAATTTCTGTTAGCAGAAATTCTACCTTTTGACGGGGGGTATGTAACGATGCAAATCGTTATTGCATTATTTTATATTTGTGGAATGCGTAATCGAATATCATACTGGTATCGATTCGCAGTCCACACTAATTTTATCTACATTCAAGGAATGATTATCTATGATAATCGATTCCTTGTCTCTGGTCGATGATTGACAGGACGCGACTCGGCCAGTCTATGGTCAATCATAGGTCAGTGACCTTTAGCATACGAATATTTTATAAAATGCTTTTGTTTAGCATGCATAAGCATTTAATTACTTTGTACCTGCACATTAGGGTCTTGCCCCCCTTTTTACCAGAGGGCTTATAAGGGAGTGCGGTTCAGTGAGGAGCCGGCTTTTTTCCTCCGACCGTGGCAGATCCTACTTGTGGCAGAACTTTTGGTGAGCAATTGTGGCTTTACAGTGTGCTAATTTAATTTTTATTTCAGGTGGCTCATTGGCCGCATGAATCCGAGTCGATTACCATATTTTTGTAGTTGGAGTATAATGTTAGTATTATATGCTGATATTATATTTCCAGCTGATACTAGATTTTCTTAGATGGTACATCGTCGGATACATGCGGGTAGTGTGAAGTTCCTTCCAGCATGGCTTTGCTTTTTACGCGAGTAAAGTCTGCTTTATTTTATCTATATGATTGTTTTCCTATGGACAGCTTTTCATGCTGCGTCATGCCTATGCATGCCGAGCGCCAAGTTTGGTGCGATGCCACTCCAGAGTGAGCCCATGGAGTAGCCATCGCCTAATTTTATTGTGCGCTATGCAACTATTTAACTTTATAGAATTTTTATAGATCTCATTTTATTTTGCAATCTGTCAAAATGTTAATGACCTATACCTTGAGGCCATTGACCTCAGGGTAATCTATCTTACTAAGTGTGTGTTCTTTTCTATGCATTTGCCTGCTGCTTAGAATGCTGTGGGTCGTGGCTTTTACTGCAATGACTTTGCACTACGTGCCGGAAGTAGCTTGACCACCTGCTTTCACTTCCCTGCCACGCCCGCACTGCAGTATGTTTTTACACCTACTTAGCTTTTTCCTTGTGCTTGCAGGACGGAGACCGAGCCACGTCGGCGGAAAGAAGCTGACGCGGCACGACGAGCTACCAGCTAAGTGCAGCTTTTCTCCGGACTGCAGGCCGTTCCCACCTATGGATTAAGCTGTTTCCACCTTTGTAATCAGCAGTTCCCACGGATGGAATACCTACATTTGCTGTAAAATTTATATATAATTAAGACCCACCCCTGTGAATGTTAATATACAGATTGAATTAGCCTAGACTCTTCATTTTAATTATATTCTCTCTATTTTAATTTGATGAATTCGTTGGATAATTTCATTTTGAATATTCGGTAGTACTAATAAACCGCCAACGTTTCAGTAGACTAGACTTTACTTGTAATACGCTCTTGTATCACAGAGTGCAACGGTGGTGGACCAGGGGGTCTAGTCAAAATGCATTCGTTCCGAATCTACATTCGTCATCGCTCTGAAAATGTGACATTTGTTGTTTGTTGTCGGAATCGGATCACATGACATTCGACAACAAATGTCACTCCCATACATTTTCAGAGCGATGACGAATTTAGCTTCGGAGTGAATGCATTTTAGCTAGGCCCTCAGCTCAAATCTACCAATCACAGATAATATCAAAACAATCGCCGAACGCCGAACATCGGTGGCGAGCCTATTGCTATTAACCGGGCACTTATAAACGTGCGATAAATACACACATAACTTCGAAAAGTCATTGGTGTGTGCCCTGGTAAAACCTGGGATCGAACCCGAGACCTCATCTCAGCAGTTCGTTACCCATACCACCAGGCTACCGCGGCTACTTTGTATTTTTTTTATTTTTGTATGTTTTTTGTACTTTTGTTTTGTTTGTACTTTGTAAAAAAATATTAATGTGATAAAAATATTAATATTAATGTTTGTGTTATTATCAAAGTGACTTACCTAACAATAAATAAACACACGTTATATTTACATATCCCGGGATATGGTCCTATGGGTCACGGGAACTATTAGTCATATATATACTCGCAAGCAGAGCCTCGGTCTACAGCTAGCTTACAACTGTAGTGTGAAACATTTTATACAGGTGTGATGTGAAGTAAACTGCCAGTAAATTATTATGATGATGAGATGGAAACTGTTTATAACACCTAGCGTTTATCACGAAAGTGTTTTATTTTAGATCCAATTGTTTATACTTGGCTTGTTTTATGGAGTGCACTTATAAGAGAATGAATTGTGTTATATTGGTTCTTGCACAGAAAATATACCTAATAACATACATCAACATAAACTCACGGTTTTATTCCTGAAGGGGTTGGCAGAGGTGCTAGCACCCACATTTCGCCTGTTTATGTTTAGTCATCATCATCATTTCAGCCACAAGACGTCCACTGCTGAACATAGGCCTCCCCCATCGACCTCCAATCCGACCGGTTGGAGGCGGTCTGCATCCAATGTGTACCCGCGACTTTGACTATGTCGTTTATATTTAGGTCCCAATGTGGTGGTGGTGAGCCTATTGCTATTAACCGGGTACTTATATAAACCTGCGATAAATACACACATAACTTCGAAAAGTCGTAATAATAAATAGGTACGAATAACTTTAGAAAATGATGAGGTGATTAGCTATGTATTCGATACATAACCAATCTAAACCAACGTAGTTAAAAAAAAGGTCTAAGTATATGTAGATCTAAAATCACAACCTAGGTAGGTAACATTGTCATAGGTATCTTGGTTAATTAAACGATAAAATAATTGATTAAAAAATTAATTGGGTAATTCAATAAAATCTATATATATAAAAATTAATCGCGACATAAATGTTGGTAAGCTCATAACTCGAAGAATAATTATTTTGTTTTTTTATTCCTTTTACTCTACGGAAAGTTTTTATGGAGCAGCGGGAACGGGATCAGAAGTCTACGCGGGCGAAGCCGCGCTGGTTACAGCTAGTAACTCACACAGAGAACTGTACAACACTGAATATCTACCTACTGACATGATTCTTCATGTTGTAATATGAGAATTTCAGAAAACATCGAATTAGATAAATAGGTAGGTACCTAGAAGAATTTTTGAGAAATCTCAGACATATTTGCCTATCCTCAGGTAAAAAGTACCGAGTAATCAATGATATATTAATATTAAAATGTTATGAAACCGTCCCACAATGGTGCATATAGCTTAAAATAAAATGAATAAATGTAAAGATAGGTACAAAAATGTAATACATTTTGACATAGCCATTATATCACATACCTACCACATTTCAATACAAGATCATTACTATTAATTCGAATACGCAAAAAGCGGCAAAGGCCGTTAGGTACGTACAGTATGAAAAAAAACCTATATTATCTCTCTTCGTAGGTATAACACAAAAACAAATCAAAGCGGTTCTACCGTTTAAAAAAAATTGTTTAGTTCAAAAGATTTTTTATACCTACACCAAAAAAATAAAACTGAAAAGCGTTATATTAGGCTTAATATACTCGTATTTCAAAGGCTTCATTTAAATGCCTAGTTTCACCGAGTTTCACATTATTTAGTTTAATAATGAAATTAGTGTACCTATGCTATTAAAATAATTACTCACATATAATAGTTATAAGCGATCCCAGCATACCACAGAAGGAAGATTAAAATGCCTGTACGTTCCACCATTGTCTGACAGCCTGTAACAAAGATGGCGGTTGGTTGAAAGGTAGTGATGATAAGGTTGGTAGCCACGGTGTTCCTCACTCACATATTCTACGTCAAAAAGATGGCAGGCTACTTGCGAAGCGGTAGGCAAAGTTGCTTGCGGAACTACATTTCGCCAGTTTATGTTTAGGTCTCAATTAGGTGGCGAGTCTATTGCCATTAACCGGGCATTTATAAACCTGGGATAAATACATACACAAAACTTCGAAAAGCATCGAAAAGTCATTGGCTCAGAAAGGGATTTGGACTAAATAACGTTACGAAAAGAAGCAAAAGGTACGTCCAGATTTGTGACTTGAACGGCGGACCGGACAGCATGGCATGAAGACATGGCGTTTACACTATAGTCGTATCAACTTGTGGCACATAAACTAGAGTTGCACTGACACGGCCACCAGTCGATCGATGGTTTCATTCAAACAGAACTATCACGCAGCTGAATACGCGACGGATACGCACTTCTGACACAGTCACGATAAATGTTAAGTAAATGTAGATGCGACATAAGAGGTTATTTGAGTTTTTATTTTAGGAAAATACATAGGCACCTAGGTATGTCCTAAGTATATAGGTTTATGTATTACCTGCTGTTGTGCTGCTATGTTTGTTCGTATAGGTTTTGTGAGCAGCACAGAATTAGCTCTTCAGGATCACCATGGTGTTTATATTTGTCGTACTATCGTATTTGATATCACACGCGAAGGATATTACATTTTGACAAAAAAATCACTCACTGAACTGTCAAAATTGACAGTCGATACGAAGCCACATGGTCTGGTTGGAACGATTGGAACTACATGGTGGATTACCGTGCATTTTTTATCTTTATAGACCAACTAGCCTGTGCCCGCGGCTCCACTAGCGTGGCTGTCGGTTATCGCGACCTAAGCGCCATCGCGCCATCTGTGCAACTTAAATTCTATATGACTAATCATAACTCTGGTTCGACTAAACCGATTCCAATGAAACAAACGTAAGATTTTAAGTTGGACCAAATCCCTTGAAACCAAAACCGCATCGAAATCAGTTCAGTAGTTTTTGCGTCCATCGCGGACAAACATAAACTTTTTACAATTACATATATAATAGTATAGATAGATAGATATTGAAAAGATGATTGGTATTTTTATGCAAACTGGGCCAGAACAGGATTAATTTGATAGATTATAGTGCCATTTGACCTACCTGCCTTTTATTTTTTTATCATACACAAAATCCCCATGGATACGATCTCCACCAAAGTCGGTGAAAGTGATTATGTCAGACACGAACCAACTAAAACGCACTCCATCTAATAGGTCTTTGATTACCGGAGGTGAGATAAACCTGTCTGCTCGTCTTGCCTACCTGTGTCTGGGTATAGTTACAAGGTGCACTTGCCTATCCCTTAACCCGTGTTGATGAAAAGATACCTACTGTTAAACAAGTAGGTACCTAAGTGTCACTAGTGGTTTAGGAGGCGATCGAGAAGTCCCGGGTTCGAACCCTGGCCATAACGCTAACAGTGTAAACCGAATTCTTACACAAACCATTGAGCTCAGCTGAAGGGGTTTGAAAGAATACTAGTAATTTCGGTTGCAAAATCTTTGGGGGTAACAGATGAGGTCACCTGTCACTCAAGCGAAAGCAGGCCGAGTGCGACGAGCTCCTCTCCTATAGAGAGTTCGATGGAAACACTGTTTTCCCATACCCGACGAGGGGAGGGGAGGGGGGGGGAGAGAAAAAGATACACTGCAATTGCGAACACAGAGCAGTGTCAACTTTAGCCCTCGGTCTTCCGGGAATACGTTTGTGTTGAATTTGTGTTGTCAGTGGGAAAAGTCTTCCCAGTGAGTGAGTGACAAAACCTCTCCAGTGAGCTCTGGCTACCCTACTCACTGAAGAAAACACAACACAAGGTTATTATTAGCCGCAGTATTCTGTAGGGCGGAGGTACTTCCCCAGTCGGACTGCTCAATTAGGAGGAAGATACCGACGTGTCCTAATGTTGCAATAGTTCAGTTACTAACTACTTATAGTATATTGATATACTCACTTTTGTTCCGTTCTTACTATAGCACTTTATATGAAGAAAATACCAGAAAAAATATAGGTATTAGTTTTGTTTTTATGTATATCGTAAGACACAATGTAAATGACGTCTCTAATCTGACAGTTACGGGTGAGAAACGGTAAATCTGTTTGGTCTAGATATGTAGGCTAGCCTGGATAGGTACGAAACATATCTAGACTTTACCGACATCGTAGACAAGACGTTCCTCCGTGGCGTAGCGGTAGTGAACGTGACTGCTACGCAGGAGGCGCGGGTTCGATTCCCGCTCAGTGCAAATATTTGTCTGTGCATTGGTTTGGGTGTTTCTATGTATAATATTATGTATATATTTACAAGAAAAAAGGATCTAAATAAATATTTATCCGCACTGGACCCCATAACACAAGCTAGATAAACTATGCTTACCATGGGTCTAGGTGACATTGTGTAGATTGTCCTAGAATATTTATTTATTTATGTGCATGAATATGAATGTTTAGGTCTGATTTTTTCTATGTATAATATGTATATATTTACAAAAAAAAAAGTATCTAAATAAGTTTATCCGCATTCTAGACCCCATAACACAAGCTAGATAAACTATGCTTACCATGGGTCTAGGTGGCGTTGAGTAGATTGTCCTAGAATATTTATTTATTGGGAATTTGAGGAAATGGCTTATCCAAGGATGTTTCTATAGCATTGAAGAGTTTTTCAATTATAGGGATCGCTTTTAATTATAATTACATTATAGTACTCGTATTTTAGACAATTTTTTTTGTATTATAACCGAAATTTGCATGCACATACTGTGGTTAAACAAGTTGTGCTGTTGCATTATTTTAAGACTTGTATTCTACCATGGTTTTGAGTAAATAAATTCTTTCTTTCTATCTTTCTTTCTTTCTTTCTTTCTTTCTTTCTATTATTTAAAGCGATCACATCACATTTTTGGAAAGATAAAAAAGTAATCAACATAACGCGCAGTTTTTGAAAATTAGCTGATAATAAATAATAATACTAAATTAATTTTATTTAACTGTTTTTATTGTAACATATATTGTAATAAATATGGGTGTTTATGGGTGTTATATATATGGTATCGGTGCACCATTTACAAAATAAGCATGCTATGCGTTGAACACAAGCTAAAACAAACAAGTGTGGTCTCCTATAAAAAAGAAAATAATACAAAAGAAATATAAATAATAATCGGGCGCCATGGAGACACACAATAAAATAATGCTAGGATAGTCAACGGTAGATTGGAACTTTTAATCTGCCGGAGGTAAGCTAAATAAAACTAAAACTGAGGTTTATAGATTTATTGTCATCGCTCCAGTGTGCAGAATTTAATTGTTAAGCGTCCAAAGGGGACGTACAAATAAGAATAGGTTCTAAAGTAAAGCTAGTCACTTATAGGTAAGTATATCCTACATCACCAATGCATTTAAAATAAAGATAAATAAAATAAAAGTTAAATTTTAGCTCACGGTTTCCCGCGTGGCGAGATTAATCCTCTTGCATAAGCATGTATAGTACTGGACTGGATCATCCTCAGCATGTGACGGCAGGAAAACCATGCGGTTCCGTCTCAGCGAAATGCAACCATCAAAAATGCAGTTTTGCGAGCAGCATGCCAAAATAAATGCACAACCAGGCCATCCAAAGAAACAGGCAATGCAAGACAGAAAAAGAAAAGTAGAAAAAGGGTTATTGAAAAGGGTGATCAAAAAGGCGGCCCTTTCGGAAACCGCCTTAATCCCGTGAAACAATCATCTTGATAATAAGATTTATCAAAAGATACAAATATAGGTGCAAATATATTGAATTATATCATCATAATTCCT